>CM062815.1:770089086-771289086 GCA_031772625.1 Pinus tabuliformis
ACTTGATACCAACATTTTCTTTCATTTTAAATAAGGTCTGAGATTTATTCACAACACTCAAACTGGGTTTATGTTTTCCAGGTTCTTTATTTGGATAGTTCTTTGTTTCTTCCTGATCTCCTAATCCACCTTTTGATTTCTCCTCTACATTTGAACCCCCATATTATCCAAATATCCCAAGCTTATAAATTAGGGCCATCATGAGGAGATTTACATTATGATAAATATCAATGAATTTTTGTTTCAACAGTGAACACCTCTCCTCTTCAGGATCATGAGATTTCTTCATAGATTCATTGCCCTTGATTAGGTTTCTTTGAATTTTCATTCAACAAATCTAGGTCCCTTATAAATATCGAAAAAATTCCCAATGAAACCTACTTTTATACAAATATGATCCGTAATCCATCATGGATATTCCATTAGATAGTTCATCACAATAGATGTGATAAAATTATATTTAAAATATGTAACTCTACATTATTATAGTTTTAATACATTTATGAATCTGTAAATTTACTATTAATAGTGCATGCATGCAAATTTAAAATTATGTAGAAAATTAAGAATGAAAAAATAAAATCTCACACACATATTTGACACAATATATGCTTTGGGAAAACCTTTCGGGAGAAAAAATCTACTGGAAGGTGAGGTTTCTCTGCTCTCTTTCTCTGAATGGAAATATGGCTGCAAATACAAAGAAGTATGGCTTGTGGCTTGTGGGCTACTATATTGCACAAATTCTCTTTGTGTGCTCTACCCCCTATCCTTCTTGAATATTTTGGCTTGAGTATGGAAAAAACACACTTGAAATAATGGAACCCCTTTTCCTCCTAGTGGCCTGGTCATAACACAACCCGATAGCCTCGTAGTGGTTAGGATTTACGACCTCAACTCTTAACCAAAGTTATAATATAGACTCTTATAGAGACTTATACATCGTAATCATGTGGCTATAACCTTTTCCAGTAATATTGAGTGTTGACATGGCATCCTCTTGAATTATGGTGGTGAAAATAGGAAGGTCAACTTCTGATTGGCATAACTTTCACATATAGACTCTAATTGACATGATTCTTACGTTGTTGGAAAGACCTTTGTGTATAGAATACCATGAAAAGGTATCGCATTATAGTTACAAATTTTTATCCCCCAAAAATATCATTTGATGCCTCAAAATTTCCTAAAAGGTTTTAGACCCATTTTTCCAAACTCGGTCCCACCAGTAAAAGTTGTCCCATGAGTTGATTCCTCTACTTTTTCCACTCTAAAAGCATTTACGTGGATGACAAACAATATAATGACACAATACAAATGAATTCAAGAAAATACATAAGATATGGTCAATGTTTTCTTCTGGGAATGTTTCATGTCGAGGTAAAAGATATATACACATACAAATATCTTAGGGTACGAAATCTCTGTTGCTATCAATAAAACCTAGATTTGGATTAAATTGTGAAGGCATATTTGAAAACATTTCATGGTCACGGTTATGTATAGAAGGAATTGAAACTTATCCAACATTTGGTTCATGCGAGCCTTAAGCAGAATGTTCCATAAGAAAATATTCATATTCCCATATATATAAAGCACGCAATTTAAGGTTTTGGTCCCTTCCTTGATCATATGGGACAATTTTAAAACCCCTAGGGCCAGAGTCAAAGTAATCTAGGTGTCCAATAACTTGTTACATCCAAGTGGATATATATCCAAATTTAGTAGAATGTATGTTTATCTAGGGTCATATCATATGGTTTCATGTAATTAAAGTTAATCCCCAAAGGATCCAAAGAACCATTGATCTAAATCTTATTTCAACCGTCTAAACTAGATTTCTAGTATAATACATTACATTAATATTCTCAATTTTAGATCATGTAACCCTTCCAAGTTTTATTGATTTCGTAAAGTATAAATAAACCATAGAATTTTGGAATCGAGAGTGGTTATTTATGTGTTGTTAATATAGTGGTGCTTTTTTAACATAGTGACTGATCATCTGTCTAGTTTGGTTGCATGAATAGACAGAAGGAAAAAGAAGTGAATAGAAGGTTTGCATGAATTAAAGAAAAATAAGCCTAAGAAATGAATTCCATGGAATATGTGTGATCACAGAAGAAGTAAGAGGATAAAGTCAAGGAATACATGAAAATATGTTCAATCTGAATGCATTTGAATGTGATGAAATCTATAGGCTTCATACGCAAAAATGTTGTTTTGATTTCTGAGTTGTATAAAAATGGTAGAATAGAGTATCTCCTGTAATAAATAAGATTGTATAAATGCATAATATAGGAGCAGGATATAAGGACTGTAGATAATATAGATATAAATATACAAAGGTATTGATATGAAAAATTAGTGGAAAACTTAAGGAGACACAAATTGAATTAGAAATCAAGAAATTTGTTTAAACAAGAACACCTATAGAGCTGAGTTTGAAAATTTTATGAAAAATGGATCTAACAGGTATCTCAGGTTGTGCCTTTCATTTCTAAGGGGACTAGTGTATTCTTTTCATTGATCCTAGTAAAACATTTCAGAGTTTCAGTGCCTCCTTCTGGTTGGTGCTAGTAAAACATTTAAGGTTGGTTCTCACATTTCTCAGGGGGCTGGTGTCTCTTTCTTGTTGGTGTGAGTAAAAAATTTCAAGGGGTTTGTGCTTTATTTTGGTTGGGAATAGTAAATCAATGTAGTAGGAGATTGGTTCCTACAATATCATTCAATAATAAAATAAGTTTGTTATATATCTAGTGTATTTGTATGTTGTTGATGTGATTGATATTCTATATGAATTAAAATGTTTTAATTCATTATTGTTGGTCATTATACTAATTCACGCCCCATCTAATTATAATATTATTTCCAATATCTTTTACAAGCTCAAGAAGGTTGAATTGATGAGTGAAAATTATTGGTTAAAATCAAATTGAAGTGAAAATTGGGACCAAAATTTGGGAGAGTGGTTTATGGATTTCCTATTGGATCACACAGGGTTAACACCATTAACTTTTGTTCTCATTCAATGTTGTATATCACCAACATGGTCATCAATATTCCCACATTTATCTGTTTGAATGGAAAACCAACCTTCTAATTAAGAGAGACATTGGTAACATCTTCATTTCTCTAAACCTTTCAATTGATCCATGGATTTGAGGAATGAGAAAAATCATCATTGGTGTTTGTGAAAGCCTGTTATCTCATATAACAGTTAAATATTTCAATTTGTAGCTCTTATATCTAAAATAATTATATTAAAGATGCCATATATTTTTCCATAAGTGATGAGTTCACATCATTATGTGAAAACTTTGATGTATTTTTAATTGGTGGTGAGTTTCACATAGTTTTGAAATGTGAGAGAAATTTGCTAGTATTTGTAGATGAATCATGGACTTGATATGATTATTATAAAAGATTTCCTTTTCCAACAAAAAAAAGAAAGAAAAAAAAAAAAAAGAAGAAGAGGATGTTTTTCGTTTCTAAATATCATTAGAGTGATGAAAGTCAATGTATTGTTATAATGATTGTAGGATTTCATAACTTAATTGGGGTGGGGGTAGAAATTCACTATGAGTTGAGATTATGTACATTGCAATCACAATTTTTAGCAATTTTTTTAATTTAAAGAGGGGTATGCTTAAAAAAGAAAAAATCATTCTATCAAATTTTTGAAGTTTGGCACATATTAAAGCATTGTAATCTTAAATCCAAACATTTATACGAGTTAGTGAAATACTATATCAATGATTTTTTCATGAGCCTATAAAAGGGTCAAGGGTAAGCCCCTACTATAGTGCTCATTTGTGATGTATTTAATGTCTCTTGTGCATTATTGTCATCAATTTCTTGATTGGATATTTGATCAATAATTAATGAAGTAAAAACTATATATTCTATTTATTGAACAAGAAAAAATTGAAGGACCCATGAACTACATGACTCGGCATTTTCATATGGAAAATAAATTAGCCTTTAATGATTTATGGAAAGATATTTAGAATGGAGACAAATTTCCAACTAAGGCCACTGATGGTAGAGAATTAGCAAAATCAGAAGCATGAGATAAAAAGGAACTTGCACTATCAATATATTTAGTCACTCATGAGATATATATTCATATTGAAAATGTATATGATATTTAGAATTTAAAAAGTGTGTTTACTACTTAATATGAAGCAAAAAGGGTCGAGATTCATAATAAATTTTTAAATCAAAAAATGGCTAAAGAGGGAGATGCTTTTGAGTACATGTGTATTTTAAAATATATTTGGAAAGTACCCCTAAAATATGGTTTTAAATATGTGGAATAAATTTTAATGACCAACATTTTGATGAAAGGTTTTCCACCCTAACAAATTTTTCTAGAAACATTACAAATTGCTAATAAATTGGTGAACCAAAATTTTGATTCCTTTAGGCTTATTGGTTCAACATGATAAGAAATTTGGTAAAAAAAAGAACTCAAGTGAAGATCTTCACTTCAACAACTTAAGGAAAGAGAAATCTCAAGAGGGAGAGGCTCATTTAATGAAAATACGAGAGGAAGAGGAACTTATAATGAAAGTGTTAGAGGAAGATGCTAATAAAATTCAAGAGGAAGAAGTAATTCTAATGAAGATAGAAGAGGAAGATGATGTTCTAATGAGAATTATAAAGGAAGAAGGAAAATTCAAGACTGTGGATGTGGTCATGAAACAAGCCAAGGAAGAGGAAGAAATGATAAATCAATATTACTTCAGGAGATCTTACAAGGTGAATAAATGAGTCAACATAATTCTACAAGATGTCTTTTGCATTGGGCATGTGGTAGAAGACTGTATGACAAGAAATGAGAATCTTCAAAAGAATAAAAAATAAATCCAAATACATTCTATTCATATTGCTTCAACAACAACCTAATATGCAAGAAAAGAAGAACATGATTATGTATTCATACAAACTCAAGAAAATGAATATGCAGATTTAGTGGTCACAAAAAAATTCCCAAGAAAGGAATTTGAAGATGAATGGATACTTGATACATGAGATACTCAACATATGTGATATAGAAAAGATTATTTTTGGACATATCAGGATATGGAACTAAAAGCAATCTATTTTGCATATGACACAACTCATACAACTCAAGGAAAAGGATCAACTCCCTTTTCTCTTCCAAGTATTGTAAAAGTAAGAAGGGGTCATCATATTAATATGGAAGATGTATGGATCATAACCAATAAAATAAAACATATATCAAGAAAATAATGAAGAGATATGAAGGTGGAAATGTTCTAAGGCTACAAGGAACAATGATTCCTCACAAACATGATTTGGTACCATCAATGGATTTATTTCCTAGCTCTCTAAGATTATGACATTATATATTTTTCCACTTGAATTTTAATAGTTAGTAAACGTAAAGTACATCGGAAGTTTAAATGATTTCCCCATTTCAAAAAAGAAATTGCTAAGTGCAAATCATGTATCATTGGAAAATAAAAGAGGGATAATTTCCCCACAAGTACATGGTCAAAAAATAGTTGTTTACAACTACTCCATGGTGAAATATTTGGTCCTATGGAATCCTCTCTTAGTGTATGAAATTTTTTTATTCTTCTCATAGATGATTTTACAAAGATGAATTGGATGTATTTTCTCAAGGACAAAATCATAAGCATTTGACAAATTCATAAAAGTTCAATGATTAGTTGAAAATTCCACCAAGGAAATGATTGCTACTTGAAGAACATATAATAGGGGGGAATTCACCTCAAATTAATTAAATTATCATTTCCAATGAAATGGAACAAAAATACAATTGACCAATTCTTATGCTCCATAGTAGAATCGACTCATAGAAAGAATGAATTGCACATTGATGGGAATGGCTAGATATATGATGCACTTAAGAACAAAGTATTGGGTAGAAGTATTTCATACAATGGTTTATCTAAGGAATCAATTTCCCACATTATTCTTAGATGGAATTACTCCTTATGAATCTTCGTATGGTACCAAGCCTTTAGTAAATAATTCAATTTTTTGACTCCACTTGCTATGCCTTAGTTCCTATGGAAAAAAGACTAAACTAGAAAATCACAACATAAAATGCATTTTTATTGAGAGTTCAAAAGGGATACAGACTGTTATCTAATGGGAAGTCTATTATTAGTTGAGATGTTTCTTTGATGAAACATAAAGTGAAACTATGTAAGAGCCTGATAACCATCTCAATCACTTGGAAAATAAAGGAAAAATAAATCCTCAAAGAAAATCAAATTGTATTGAGAAATACTTAACCCCTAGTGTGAATATTCATGATTTATATCACTCTTTCCCTATGAGTATTCTTAAACATAGGAAAAATATATTGTAGTAACTTCACCATAGGGACAACATAACAAAACAAAATGGCTCATAGAATTACTAAAAGATGTCGATGAATATGAACAAAACAAGACAGGGACTAGAACTTCCACTTACTCAATTTTTTGCTTAGTCACTCATGACCCCTTGAACCATCATATTTTATAGAATAAATGGAGGTTGAGGAATGGTAGAAACCCATTGTGGATGAACAAGATATAGTAATTGCAAATGGAAAATGGAAACTTGTAGATTGTCTAACAAATATTAAACATGTCGTTTGCAAATGGGTTTACCTTATTAAGTATAAAGTAAATGGTGAAGTAGATAAGTATAAAACAATACTTTTAGCTAAGGATTTTCTCAAAAAGAAGGCATTAACTATGAATCAACATATTCCCCAATAAAAAAAGTGTAACAAAATAAGGATGGTCATAAGTTTTGGATGGAAAGTATGATTGGATGCTTCCGCAAATGGATGTGAAAAAATTCTTTTCTTAATGTGGATTTGAAATTAGACATCTACATGACTCAACTGATAAGATTTAAAGTTGAGGGGAAGAAGCATACATTTTTTAAACTTATCAAAGCTTTATATGGCTTGAAATAGGCACCCAATGCATAGTATGCCAAAATGGATGAATACCACAAAATCAATTATTTTCATTATAGTGAGTCTCATGATAGTGTATATTTCAGAATGAAGGGTCACAAACTAGTCATAATTGTTCTTTACATTGATGAATTAATTACTACATGAAGATCAAATCAAGTAGGTGAAAGATGAACATAAGTGATTCAAAATGACAAATTTGGGGCCACTTTGGTACTATATTGGTGTAGAAGTTTCACAATAATATCATCACATATTCCTTACTCAAACCAAGTAGTGTCCAAAATTATTTAAGAAGTTTGGCATGACAAACTGTAAACCCTCCCTCAATCCTATTGAGAAAACCTCAAAATTTAAAATTTGAAGAGGGAATTGGTAAATAGTACAACCTATCAATAGTTGATTGGAAGCCTCATTTACTTAACTACCACTTATTTACATTTGTCATTTGTAGTAAACATTGTTTCTAGATTTATGCAGGAACCTAGAGAAAGCCACTGGAATGTAGCAAAAAGGGTCCTTAGATACATATAATGAACAAAAGATTTTGGGCTTCTCTATGAGAAAAACAAAAACTTTCCACTTGTTTCATATTAAAATGTATATCTTGCAGGCGATATTGATGACAAAACATCAACATCATGTTATCTAATGAATTTGGGTCCAATAATAGTTTCTTGGAGTTTTAAAAAGTAGGAAACAATGGAAAATTCTTCAACGAAGGTAGAATACATCTCATCTTGAAAGAACATGTGAAATTGTTTAGCTACATTGATTTTGTAGGATCTTAATGCCATTGAGAAATCACTAAATACATTATTAATTGATAATGAATCAAGAATCAGAATGACCAATAATTTAATTTCATAATAAAGCCAAGCATGTCGACACCAAGTATCACTTCATTAGGACTCTCATCAATAACAATGTTACCATGCTAGAATATTGTCCATTTGAAGATCAAACTTTAGACATTGTCAATGAGCCATTAGGAAAATAAAATTCAACACGTTTAATGAAGTGCTTGGAATTTGTTAAATAGATTTCAAAATTAAAAAGGGGAATGTCAATGCCATAATCCTAAAGTTTATTTAATTAATTAGTTAATTAGGTTTCGTAGATTAATAGAGTTGTTCCAAAATGTATTATTTCTAAAAAAGAAAATCAATTCTAAAAATGTTGTATTTCGTAAATAATAAATTAACCTTATCATAATATCGCTGAATTGTTAATAAAAAACACGACCTATTAAAATAAGATTATAAAAATTCTCTATATTAAGCCTCTTAACCTTAATATAAATTTTCTTTTATTATTAATAAAATTACATATCACAAAAAAATTCCTAAAATTATCAAAATTTCCTTCAACTTTTCTTAAATATATAATAATCCATTTGTAATGTAGATAACTTTAAAAGTAAAATATAAAACTTAAATATTTTCCACACAATTTTTAATAATAACATTGCAATTATCTTTATAACTTATCTTCCTTTTATGGAATATAGCGTTTTTATTAAAATATTTATCATCAAGATTTCGTATTCAAATAACTTAAGCCAAACCCCAATCTATCTTCTCCAAACACCTTAGATTTAGAATTTTATAATTTGAAAATATTAAACTTTAAAGCATGTTAAAAAATAAATTATATTTCCCCTGATATAACTTTAGAGAAAGAAACCCTTAACTTCATATATATATATATATATCGTAATGGATGTGACATTTTAAATTTTATATATAAATACAAATTAAATTATTAATATATATTTAAAAAATCATATAATAGATAAGTAAATATATTTTTTTATTAATAATTAAAAATAATATATATTTTTTTTTAAATTCAAGCTTTTGTGACTCAATGTTGTTTAATTTATTTTTGCAAAATCACATTGACATTTATTAGTTAACCCATTTTAAAGTGGCCAATCATCCATACTAATTTATAAATTAAATTAATATTGAAAATTATTTAAATTTAAAATTAAAATATATTATTAATAATCATTTTATATCTAAGTATTTTAAAATAAAATATTATATGTTTTTTATAATTAAACATTTCAAATTAAAAATATTCTAGTAAAATTTTATTTAAAACATTATAAACTAATCATTTTAAATAAATATAAATAAAATCCTTTTACGTTTATCTTTTTAATATTAAATACATTAATATAATTTCCATATTCAAACATACGTCATTATCTATAATGCCATCCATTATGGTATTCAACGACATATATTACATTTTTTAAACCTATCTAAACTATAATGTTTAAAATATTAATACAAATGAATATAAATGAAACACGTTAACTTTAATAAATTTTATTATCAATTAATTTTAAATACATTAATATATTCTATGCTTTTTAAACGGCCCTCATTCATAATAACATCCATTACAAAATATATAGGAAATTTGTAACCTATCTCATTCAAAATATCATCATTTTATTAAAATACTAATAATTTTTTTTGATAGATTTTTTTATTAATATTTTCAAACACATTAATTTATTTTATATCTTTAAAAATACGTCGTTCATAATGCCGTCCATCACGCTCTTAAAATACACATTGCGTCTTTGAACATACCTTATTCCTTCATTCTGTTATCATTACATCATTCTTCCGTTCACTATAACATTTACTGTTAAGTTTGTATTCTGCCTATGATATTTAATGTTTAGGTTTTACTTCTCCTTATTGGTTCCATCATGTGATCAATTATGGTTATAAATTATTGTTTTCAGCGTGTATTTTGAACTCAATTAGTTTACGTCTGGTTTATTTTTTAAAGAAACCGGTAGTTTTTGGCATAGGGCCTTTTTGTATTGTATTATGTCCATTGGATTTTCTCATGATTATAGTCCTCTTTTTTTTTTCCTCCATTTCAAGAACCCATGTTTCAACCTAGTCTTTTTATTTTCTAATGAATCAGCAATGGAATTCAATTGCCTAAGCTCATGAAAGAATTCAATCTGCTCAATTTGTTGTGTTTATAACATAATCTTTTGCAATATGGAAGGGAGGAAAAATATTTGCATCCTTTTGCTTTCGACATCTTTCAAGTAACAATTAATGTGTTTCCAAATACCATGATTTTTTTGGTATTTTTTTCTAATGTTAATTCTAATCCTACTAGAGAGCTAGGTATTTAGCTTGGTTATTAGTTGCATGGCACAAACCCCAAGCATATTGAGTTTCTGTTTTTCATCAGGGAAAAGGATAACCCCTCCTATTCTTGCCCCTCCTTAACATCGAAAAGATGTTATTAAACAAGCTTAGATCCATTTTAACTTAACATCTACCAAGTGTTGAGAAGAATCAAATATCTTTTCACTCTATAAGAGGTTTGCATCTCAAGAGATTTTATTCTTCTCAGCACTTGGTAGAACTAAAGTTAAGATGGATCTACAATTGGATTAATTTGTTGGGTGTGTGTTATATTATTTCCACGACTACCCCACGTGACGGGAATATGTAAGGGGGTGGTAGCCCCCTTGCACAGGGTCTGGAGGAATGCCACAGGGAGTTTTTGTGGACCCTATATTAGGTGGGCGGACCTACATATGGTTTTGTGCATGGATTTCACACATGGTTTTGGGTATAACAGTTTTTTGTCGATAGTATTTTGTAGACCGGGACAAGGAAACTACGGTTATGTTCTAATCCAGGGTTTATGGATGCTTCGACATATATGTATATGTATTGTAACGTTGAAAGGAATATAATGAAAAATCAATCTCGTAGTCCCAATTTTGGGATGGAGGGGAAAATCTCTGTGTACATATGTTTTATGTTTTATGCTCTCGCCATTGTTCATTTTCTGTTTTTAGAATTCGTATGGAGATAATTTATGTACGGGGTTAAAACCTACATAACTATTAATTATAATTATAAATTTCTTTTTATAAGCTTGGTAGGACCTTTCTTTTTCATTAACATCAAAAAAGGGCAAGTTACATCCATATCCATATGGTTAGGTGGCTTCAACCTGCCCAAAGGGAAACTAGATCTCTTGGCCATCTGACGGCATGATAAAACATCTAGTAACAAAATGTGATAAGTGTAATCATCCATGCTAAGTAAGTCTGATTGTCTTTGTATTGCTTAGAATCTAAATAATTGTAAACATAACTATAAACATATTGGACATTATAGGACTGTTGCATACAATAAAAGAAAAGACAGAGGAAGAAACACCATGCTAATCATCTTCTGCAAGCTCAACAGGAGTAGGGTCCTTCGCGCTGGAGCTAGTGAGTTTTGTTTGAGGGATGCATGGTATGTGCTACTCAATACGGTTGAGGTGCCCATTCTCCTTCTGTAACTGAAATTGAATTTTCTAAAATTCCTTGTTATAATATGGAAGCCCAAGAGTGGTTGCAGCGCCACAAAATGGAATTTGATCTAATGTTTTGGCCAGGAGGGTCTTCGTCAACCAATACAAGTGTAGTGTTTTCGTGAACTGAGTTTCCCTTCCTATGGTATGACCAAGATCCAGAACTAATGTTTGCAAGTCATCGAAATCAATGTCCATAATCCATGCTTTCTGATTAAGCTCTTCTTCCCATTCCTTGATCAGATGATGAAGCTGGGCCGAGGTGCCCTCATGATATGTTGTTGTTGCTTCATTGATGATGCTTGAAACCAACTTTCAGCCCTAATTTCTTCCACTAGAGGGGCTTTCTTAGTTACCCCCAGGGGATTCCTTGGAGCTTTTCCTTCGGTCGCACGAGCTCTGAGCAGCCTTGCCCTTTCCAAACGGAGAATGAGTCATGAAAATTCAATACCTGCAATTACTTTGACTTACAAACAAAGACCCTGTAAACCACCCTAGTGGGGGATTTAATCCAAAAACACAAAGCTCTGAGGTGTCGCTATAGAGTTGGGGACCCATGAAATAGAGCTTGAAACAACCATGACTCAACCTGCTCCCAGGGAAAATGCACCGGTGGAGCCTTCGCCAAGCCACCTTTCCGCACGGATCAGAGTTGAGGGAAACATAGTTCACTATCAAGAAACTTACCAAAATTACTACGGAAAGCACTGGTTATCCCATCCACATGTATGCCCCTACAACCTTCGAGGATGACATTAACTCCTTAAATGCAAAGAGCCACCACTCCATGTGCTTCACACATGTGGAGGGTGGTGGAGATGCACCTTGGGTTTATCAACCTTATTCATATGTAGGTCTTATTACTCTCAGCTCGCACCTTGATTGGGCATATAATTATAATTATGCATTTTAAGGTTGTTAGTTTATTTTATTTTTGGTTCTAGTTTTAGTTTTATGTAGTTTGACCAAGTCAAAATGTTTAGTAAGTCATTACATCATTGCTATCATACTATGGTCGAAAGAAACTATGGGCACAAAAACTATTAACTACCAAGTTTTTTTTCGTTTTTTGTTTTCACTCATATATTTAGATCATTCCTTTTACTTTTAGAATTATTGAAATCAATAATATGAATGTTCCTAAGTGGTAAGTGTGGTAAGCACTTTTTTGGTTTTATATGGAAATATTTATATAAATTTACACATAATCTATCTTTTAAAAGTGATAAAATCAATAATATTAGTACATTTATATAAATTAAATGAGCATTTACTTCATGATATATTTTACATTGTTAAAATAAAAATAAAACAAATCATCAAAATTATTAAGTTATAAATTTATGATTATTATTATTAATTTAAAAATTAATATAGAAGTTAAACATACGTACATTTTTTTTTTAAATCATGTTACAAGTTTTTTACTATGAAGATTTATACCAATTTACTATGAAGATTCTTAACTTGGAAATAAGCGTTGTTACAATACTATGGCCAATACGATGAATTACTAATACCATATGTTCAAAAACACCATAACTCATGTTCATCTGGCACATATTTATATGATATATATTTTTTTAATTAATCAATTTAATTAAAAGAGAATAAATGGTACAACTACTTTTAAAACAAATCTCAACCTTTTATTTGTGACTGCTACTAATCATATTATAGAATATTGAATCGAGATTAAATCCCTACCATCCACCTAATAATTATTGAAAAGTAAATCAAAATTCTAGAAGTCCTATTCTAAAATAGCATGTCTATCAAGTTAATGCATGCATTAAATGACTAGCACTACCCTATTGTTGGAGGCCATTTTTTTTTAAATTTTAGTGTTATACAATTTTTTAAAATTCATGTTACAAGATTTTTAACTATATAGATTCATACTAATTAACTATGAAGGTTATTAAGTTGGAAATAGGCTTTGTCACAATACTTTGGGCCAATACTATGACTTACTAATACCATATGTTCAACAAAAGCATAAAGCATGTTCATATGGCACATATTTATATGATATATATATTTTTTAGTCAATCAATTTAATTAAAAGAGAAAAAAGGACGTAACTACTTTTAAAACAAATCTCAACTTTTTATTTGTCACTGCTACTAATTATATTCTAGAATATTGAATCGAGATTAAATCCCTACCATCCACCTAATAATCACTCAAAAATAAATCAAAATTCTAGAAGTCTTATTATAAAATAGCATGTCTATCAAGCTATGAATGCATTAAATGACTCCAAAAATGCCCAAAATGCCCAAAATCCAGAAATAGCTCAAAAATCAAAATTCTCGGATTTCACCCAAACCAAGACCAGATTGTAGTGCTCGTTTTCCTAATTCCAACGACATGAACAAAACTCAATTTTGAGTTTGTATGCTTAAGATATTTGCGGTCAAATTTTTGGTCAAGTGAGAGCCACTAACGAGGCAACAAATTGGAATTTTTTGGCACATAGATTTCGATTGCTAGAACAAGCAAATTTGTCTCATCCTTAATTTTGTCGATTACCCCAAAAAATCTATTCAATTGCTTTTGTACAATTTGTTTTAAAAACGAAAGAAAAATATTTAAAAAATGGGGGTGGCGGGCCACCACCCCCGGTGCCCCACCTAACCCCCACCGCATTGTATTAATATATATTATATTAAAAATTATCGTAGCCAAAAACCAAACTCACCGATTTGACTAGGGTCGATGGGGATCGATCCCTCCTGGCTATTCTACAGGTCGGCCAAATGGACAGCCCCACCTAAACCAACACACCCATAACAAAAATTTAAGTGGTAACCAATTAACCACCAATCAAAACAAAACACACCAATTTAAAATAAGCAAAAAAAAAAATATGCCACATTTGGACGGGTGAGCAATTGACCCTAGACCTTGTGGAAACTAACACCCAAGAGTTGCCAATTGGCCTAATGACCCTTTTTTAAAAATTCTCCCCACTAAATATACATAAACCGAGATTATTCAATCTCTCGGGAACAGATCAGTGGAGGAGAAAAAAGTTCAATGTGGGCGGAACCCTGACATATTGGTCGAGGTAGAATCATGCCTAGCACTTTTTTTGAGACACAGTCTTGTAAGAATATTCTTTCATGCATGAGGAATCTAAAAGATTCCCTAGAGGGAAAAAATTCATAGTGACAAAATCATACCAAGTTTGTACTGAAACGAACCAGAATTTGATACGGAATGTGATTGTGTGGTTTTTTTCCTCATCTAAGAAGCAAAAGTTTAGGCAGTCATTAGTGAGGAATCTTTGTAGAATCTTGAGGAATCTAAAAGATTCCCTTAGAGGCTGTTTTTGACAAAGGCGGAATGATGTAGAATTTATAGTCATTTTTCTCATAATTTCACAAGGACGTCAATGGTGTGCTCGAAATTTTCATTCGAGTAGTGGATTTTTCGCCCATCTCTAGGAAGAAATCTTTGGGGGAATCTTCAAGATTCCCAAGGGTATAGATTTTGACGGTATTGGAAAGGGGCCAAGTTTATAGTTGTTTGACACGATTTCGTGGCATGAATTCAATGGTGTAACTCATTTCCTTACCAAAGCTTCGCATTTTAAGGCAATCCCCAAAAGTGGAGGTATATGATGCAGTGATGCCATGTCTTTCTTTTGATTTGCTGAGATAATGTATTTGATGTTGTGATCCTTGTTTACCCTTCTGTTGGAGAATACTTATATGCCATTTCATGTGAGAATTTATTATCTTGTCATGCTGAAGGAGGGCCCATGTGAATGAGATTTCCTTTAGGAGAACGTCTCATGGAGATACATGCCACTCTTGTTGAGGGAATTTATCCTTGTAATAACAAGTGTTATACCAAGTACATCACCATCATATTGTAGCATTTAATGAAACGACCTCCCCACTCTTCACACCAGGCCCAGAGATGTAACCCACACTGGGTGAAATTCGTTGTCAATGTGTGTGTGTGCTTTGATTTGATGGTTGTCATTATATTTCTTCTTCTTTAAAGTATACACATGTGGCCTTTTATGATTTTTCACATGCAATTCTACTAACATCACAAAATTAAAAGATCTTGGTTAATTTCGATAGTTGAAGATATTCAGATCAAGTATGGTATCGGAGCGGTCTTCTTGCTGATGTCAATTGAAAGTCTGAATGATAGACATAGATTTAATATGAAACAAGAAGTAAATGGAGAAAAACATAGATCTCTATGAGGATCTGCTTAGGATGGCCAACATGGTAGATTTAATGTATGTAGATTATGAGGAGAAGATGGCAAGAGAGGAACGGGAGAAAGAAGGATCAAAGGATGATGCTCCATCTCCATCTTCGAGTGATTATTCATCTTCTTCATCATATTATGATCACTCAGATGAGGAGATCAATCATAGCCTTCAAGTAGATAATGTTGAATTGAGGAGACTTCTATGAGAAGAAAAAGAGGAGAAGTAGAGATTGCAGCTTCAGTTACGAGCCACAGAAGAGGCCTTGTAAAAGTTGAAGTGCAATGAAGCCTTATCAAAGCCATCATCACTTGCTTCTAAATTTAAAGTTGAGGTAAACAATGTTGATCGTTCTTCAATTTCATTTTCACATAACGCTATTTATATTGAAAACATGGAGGTACCCATTTCAAGAACTGGCATGAGACTCCTTAGCAAGATGGGGTGTAAGGGAGGATGACTTGGTGTTAATGGCCAAGGAAGGACTCAGCCATTAGAGGTTATACAAAGACCTTGATTTTCTGGTTTGGGATTCATTAAAGGAGAGTGCTCGAAGGTAGTAGAAGCTTCCAAGACATTGTCGAAACCATTGAGGAAAGAGGATGATGGGAACACATCAAAATTCCTCCAATGACCATGAACATTATAGAGGAAGAGCTAAGGCAAGCTCTCATTGCCAAGATTGCATTAGAGATAGTGAAGAGAGGAACTATTTAAAGTCTCAGTATTATAAAGCTCATTTTGATTACAGACATATTGTTAATGATGTGCAGAACTCATCGCATAGAAAACCATGTAGTTTTTGTGGTTTACATAACCATGTGATTGTTGAGTGCTAGAAGAGAATGGCAGAAAGAAAGAGGATGAGACATGAAAGAACTTCTCCACATCAGGGAAGGAATAAGGTTAAGAAGGTTTGGAGGAAGAAATATTTTTGCAATCATTTCAACAGAGGTGGACATCAAAGAGGCATGTGTTGGAGGCTCCACCTAGAGTAGTGTCTCAAGGACAAAGCACCCATGCAGGAACCAACTGATGAAGATGTTCAACAAGTGAATCTTCCACAAGGAGATGATCCATTCACCTTGTTGATTAAGAGATTATTTTACTATATATGGTAGCTTGTGATGGTTGCATTTTGTAAATCATGTGTTGCGATATAGATGTAAAAGTGATGACATGTTTTCCATCACTTATTAAAGCAATGATGATGTTTTTGGCCTTTTATTTATAGTTGGGGTATTGGTTTCTATTATGATGTACACTTCACCAAAGAGTGTGTGTTATAAAATCTTGGCAGGTATTGGGATGCTTGGGCCATGATTGGTCATGTAGTTTGCAGAATATTGTACTACAAGTTTGTAGAGGATGCAAGTGTTGGTTTATCACTTATGGCTTCGAAGAACGAGGGTGAAGGAGAAGGAAGTGTGGCTTGCCAGGACACTTATTGTGTAGACAATGTAACAAAATAGTTGCAAATCATGTTCATTCTTTTGGAGGACCAAAATATCCTCAGTGGGGAGGAATGATCCAGGTGGCTCCAAGAATGCGTAGAATCTAGAAATAGCTCAAAAATAAAAGTTCTCATATTTCAACCAGACCATGACAACATCGTATTGCTCATCCTCTTGATTCCAATGACATGAACAACACTCAAATCCAAGTCCATATGCTCAAGATATTATGTTGGGTCCCTATAATACTAGTGATTACCCCATTACTATTGTAGTTATACCCCTTATTTATATTGTTGTGCCCCCATTACCCCCATATTGTTATTAATGTGCCCATAGAATCCCTCTATTGTTATTTTTGTGGCTTTATATTATTATTGTTAGGTCGGCTGGATTATATTGTGACTCCATAGACTCCTATATATAGAAAGGAGGTTTTGTCATTTGTATCATCTAAGAATTGTTCATTTATGTAATGTAAAGGAGGTTGCCCCCTCGAAGAGGCTGAATTCTAAGGCGTGGATCTCTCTTTTCTATCTTTTTCTGAGCTGGTTTCATAACATTTGGTATCAGAGCTTTGGATTCTAGGGTTTCGCTGCTCCAAACAGGTCATCGTGGCATTTTCGCTTTAACGTTTTTTTTGTGACGTTTCAGAAGTCGCAAAAAAAACCCATTTGAGAAGAAATTTCGCTGAACCTTGGATCCAAATTTCAGAGCTTTTCGCGCGATATTTTCGGAGATATGATCTCAGGAAATTGGTCTTTTTGCAAACTCCTGAATTACACTCAAAACAGGTGACCTGGGGAAAATCTTCATAACTTTCTTTCTGAGCATCAGATTGAAATTTCGTAAGAAGGTAAAGAAAGAGGACAGACTGTAGTTTTCTTTTATATATGTTTCAGAGTCAAAGGTTGAAACAGTGACACGTGGCACTTCATACAAGTTCGCTCTACTGAACTAGTCTATAATCAGGTCACTGCGGGAGAGTGGGCATAACTCTTTCTTGGAGAATCCAATTTGGTTCAGACTAGTGGCATTGGAAAGAGGACATAGAAGGCTACTACAGGTCACAATTTCAGAACTAGATGATTCAAAATTACAGAGATACATCAGATTCAATATCAGGCTTCTACAAAGTAAAAAAAGGTGTGTAGTTTTTATTTTTTATTTTTACATAAGCTTGGTTTGAAGGAATTCAAAGGGCATAGTAAAGCATTATTATCGGTAACTGATGCCCCGAGGAAAGAAAATGCAAACACCTAGTAAGGAACATGAAAGCTCTAGCATGACTCATGAAGAAGAGGAAGAAATGCAACATGATATATCAAAATTACAAGACCAAGTGCAACAACTGTCCCTTGCACAAAAGGGAACAGAATCTAAGATGGATGGTTTAAAGAAAGATGTAGAAGCTAAGATGGATGGTTTAAAGAAAGGTGTAGAAGCTAAGATGGATTGTTTAAAGAAAGGCGTAGAAGCTAAGATGATTGACGTGGAAGCTAAGATGGATGATTTGAAGATAGATTTGAAGATAGACATGGACGAATTGAAGATAAATATGAATAAGTTGCTACAAGAAATCGTCCCTAAGGGTGAAAGGGTACTAAAGGAAACTCATGATGAGAACAAAAGAAATGTTAATCATGATTCCATAGACGCTAATGTTGGATTGAAGAATCACCATATTCCAAAAATCGATATGAGGAAGTTTGATGGCAAGGATCCCGCCACATGGATATTACAGATGGAGCAGTTCTTCGATCTCAATAATGTGCAAAACACACAAAAGGTATGTATGGAAACTTTATATTTGGAACCAAATCAATTTGTATGGTATCAATGGCTTTGCTCTCGTAAACAATTTATCACTTGGGCAATTTTTACGGAAGAATTGATAGCACATTATGAGGATACAAAAAGCAACACTTTTTTTAGCCAATTGATAAGTCTCAAACAAAAGGGTTCAATAATGGAGCACATTGAGGAGTTCCAAAAATTGAACATAAGGGTAAAAGATATTCCAGAGCAGCATAGGATTGATGTGTTCATAGGGTCTTTAAAGGATAATATCCAATATGATGTTTGACTTTGGGAACCTGATTCATTAGAGAAGGCATTCAGGTTAGCAAGAAAAATGTAAAGCAAAATTATGGCAACCAGGAAGCATACCACTCACAACTATAAAGACGGAAGTGTAGTTGCCCCTAGTCTTCCACAACCTATAAGGTTGACACCACAACAATTGGAAGAAAAAAGAGCAAAAGGGCTTCGTTATAGTTGTGATAGCAAATACACTAAAGGTCATAAGTGTGCTAAGAAGAAATTATTCTACATAGATTGTGAAGAGGAAGAAGAAAAGGAGCAAGAAAGGTCAAAAGAACAGGATATGTTCCAGGAACAAAGCCTAGATGAAGAACAAATAAATCCGACCATATCTTGTAATGCATTGGCGGGAATTACCACTCCTCAAACCATCAAGATAGAAGGACAAATCAAGAAGAAAAAGGTGATAGTGTTGATTGATTCAGGAAGCACCCACAATTTTATTCATTGTAGGGTAGCAAAAGAATTGAATTGCTTCCTATATCCAGCACCAGAGTGTCAAGTGATGATTGCAAATGGAGGAACAATAAATTGCTCTAGAAAGTGCCATAATATCAAGCTATCCATGGGAGAATATGTATTGACTAGCCCAATGCTTTCCATTCCAATGGGAGGTGCAGATGTTGTACTAGGAGTCCAATGGCTACAATCCTTGGGTACAATAGCTTTTAATTTTCAAGAACTTTTCATCAAATTTTCTGTGGAAGGAAAGGAAGTTGAATTAAGGGGTATTGCAGGGAAACCAGGAAAGATAATCAGCTCTAATGGTATGACAAAGCTTCTAAAAAAGGAGCAAAGGGGTGTAATTGCACAATTATGTTCGCTAGATGTTTCCACATTAGAATCATCTATTTCTCCAGATCTCCAAAGGTCTCCCACCTATGCGTGATCATGATCATGCTATTCATCTGATTCCAGGAAGTGTTCCTCCAAACATCAGGCCGTACAGATATCCCTATGTCCAAAAAAGTGAAATTGAACGTATGGTTGCAGAAATGCTAGAGGCTGGTATAATTCAACCGAGTCAAAGTTCTTTCTCTACTCCAGTAGTATTGGTGCACAAGAAGGATGGATCATGGCGCATGTGTCCGGATTATAGGGGGCTCAACAAGCTCACTATTAAAGATAAGTTCCCCATTCCTATCATTGATGAATTACTGGATGAATTGCATGGATCAATTTACTTCACCAAGTTGGATCTTCGTTCAGGATATCATCAAATCAGAATGAAGATTGAAGACATTCCGAAAATGGCATTTAGAACTCATGAGGGTCATTATGAATTTTTGGTCATGCCTTTTGGCCTTACCAATGCACCTTCAACATTTCAAGGTTTGATGAATTCAATTTTCAAACCATTCCTTAGAAAATTTGTGTTAGTATTTTTTGATGATATACTTATCTACAGCAAGTCTTGGAAGGATCATGTTGAACATGTTGACAGGGTGCTACAA
This sequence comes from Pinus tabuliformis, assembly GCA_031772625.1. NCBI lineage: Eukaryota > Viridiplantae > Streptophyta > Pinopsida > Pinales > Pinaceae > Pinus > Pinus tabuliformis. Next base: position 770,109,667 of record CM062815.1, read on the forward strand.
CTATTGGAAGAGAAACAATTATATGCCAAAAGATCCAAATGTTTCTTTGGAGTCCAGGAGGTGGAATATTTGGGTCATATTGTATCTCATGAAGGAGTTAAGGTAGACCCTACCAAAATTAAAGCCATTAAGGAATGGAAAATCCCCACATCCATAAAGCATTTGCGTGGATTTCTTGGGTTGACAGGGTATTATCGCAATTTTGTTAAGAATTATGGGAGAATAGCAGCACCTCTAACAACATTATTGAAGAAAGTTGCATTTTCATGGACTCTGGAAGCAACAAAGGCCTTTGAACATCTTAAAGAGGCAATGTGCCAAGCACCAGTCTTAGCTACACCGGACTTCACAAAAACCTTTATTATGGAATGTGATGCTTTAGGAAAAGGAATTGGTGTTGTTCTAATGCAAGATGAAAGACCCATTGCTTTTGAAAGTCATCCAATCAAGGGAAAGTTTCTAAGCAAAGCTATTTATGAGAAGGAAATGTTGGAAATACTCCATGCACTTAAAAAATGGCAACCCTACCTAATGGGAAGGCACTTCAAGGTAAAAACGGATCATGATAGCCTTAAATACTTTTTAGAACAAAGATTATCCTCTGAAGAGCAACAAAAGTGGGTCACAAAGATGTTGGGTTATGACTTCGAAATCATCTACAAAAAAGGGAAGCAAAATGTGGTGGCAGATGCACTCTCAAGGAAGGATGAGGATGTGGAAGCATTTTTGTGCGCTATTTCTATCATCCAACCAGATTGGATAAATGAAGCAAGGGAGGAATGGAAGAATGACGAAGAAGTGTGGGCACTTATTCGAAAGCTACAACAAGATTCCAGTACGTTTGATACATTTATCTTGAAAAATGATTCGTTATGGTACAAAGATTGCTTATAACTCTGTAAGAATTCCCAGCTAAAACAAAAGATTCTTATGGAATTGCACACTTCTCCCTTAGGAGGGTACTCAGGATTTTTAAAAACTTACCACAAGGTTAAGAAGGAATTTTTTTGGGATGGCCTTAAATCAGATATTCAAAAGTTTGTGGCAGAATGTTTGGTTTGCCAACAAAATAAAGTTGAAACAATTAAGACACCGGGTCTATTACAACCTTTATCCATTCCAAGCCAACGTTGGGAGGAGGTATCAATGGATTTTATCACAAGTTTACCCAAGTCTGAGGGAAAGAGTGTCATCATGGTGGTAGTTGACAGACTTACCAAGTATGCACACTTTTGTGCATTATCACATCCATTTAAATCCAGTACAGTTTCTACTACATTTATGGAAATAATTCAAAAGCTACATGGAAACCCAAAGATTATTGTAAGTGACAGAGATCCCATTTTCACTGGAAATTTTTGGACACAATTATTTTCTTGTCTTGGTACTCAGTTAGCTCATAGCTCATCTTATCATCCTCAATCTGATGGGCAAACTGAGATAGTAAAAAAATGTTTGGAAGGATATCTTCATTGCTTTGTATCTGATAAACAGACACAATGGGTCAAATGGTTGCCTCTGGCTGAATGGTGGTATAACAGTTCCTTTCATACAACAACAAAAATGACCCCATTTATGGCACTTTATGGGTATCAACCACCATCCATCACATCATATTTAAGAGAAAATTCTAAGGTTCAGGCAGTGGAACATCACATCGAACATCAACAACAAGTCCTCCAACTCTTAAAGGATAACCTCGTGTTGACACAGAATAGAATGAAACAACAGGTAGATCAACATCGCAGTGAAAGAAGTTTTGATGTAGGTGATTGGGTATTCCTACAGCTACAACCATATAAGAAAATGTCCCTCAAGCAAGCTAAGAAGGATAATAAATTATCACCAAAGTATTATAGTCCGTACAAGGTGTTGCAAAAGATTGGTACTATGGCATACAAATTGGAGCTTCCTGCAGCTTCTCGATTGCACCCAGTTTTCCATGTTTCATGCTTAAAGAAGGTTATGGGCAACAAGCTCCCAGTTCAAACAATATTGCCAAAACTTGACGAGGAAGGAAAAATTATATTGGAACCGGAAGCAGTTATAGAAACAAGAACTCGACAGCTACGAAATCGATCAATTTCAGAGTACCTTATCAAGTGGAAGAACTTATCCGCTGAAGATTCCACATGGGAGGATGAGAATTTTATGCATAAGTATCTAGAACTACTCAAGCATTGAGGACAACACTTTTTTGAAGGAGAGGGGCATGTTGGGTCCCTATAATACTAGTTATTACCCCATTACTATTGTAGTTATACCCCTTATTTATATTGTTGTGCCCCCATTACCCCCATATTGTTATTAATGTGCCCATAGAATCCCTCTATTGTTATTTTTGTGGCTTTATATTATTATTGTTAGGTCGGCTGGATTATATTGTGACTCCATAGACTCCTATATATAGAAAGGAGGTTTTGTCATTTGTATCATCCAAGAATTGTTCATTTATGTAATGTAAAGGAGGTTGCCCCCTCGAAGAGGTTGAATTCTAAGGCGTGGATCTCTCTTTTCTATCTTTTTCTGAGCTGGTTTCATAACATATTCGCAGTCAAATTTTTAATCCAACTAGGCCAAATGGTAGCCACTAACGAGGCAACAAATTGGAGTTTTTTAGCGCATAGATTTCAACCACTGGAACAGGAAAATTTATCACCTCCTTAATTTTTTTGGTTACCCTAAAAAAAAATTCGGTTGGTTTTGTACAATTTGTTTAGAAAAAGAAAATATTTAAAAAAATAGGCTGGCGGGCCACCATCCCCGTCATCCCACCCCACCACCAACACATTGTATTAATATATATTATATTAAAAATAGCCATAGCCAAAAGCTAGACACACTAATTTGACTGGGTTCGGCGGGGATCAAACCTACCCGAACATTTGGCTGTCCTGCCAAATGGAGAGCCCCACTTAAACTAACACTTCCATAACAAAATTCCAAGTGGTAACCAATTAACCACCAATCAAAACAAAACACACCAATTTAAAATATGAAAAAAAAAAACATTGTGCCAGGTTTGGATGGGCGGGGAATTGACCCCCAACCCTATGTAAACTGACACCCAAGATTTGCTAAGTGGCCTAATGTTACATTTTAAAAGAATTCACCCACAAAGTATACATAAAACGAGATTATTCATTCACTCGGGGATAGAGCAGTAGAGGAGAAAAAAGTTCAATGTGGGAAGAACCTTGTCATAGTAGCCAAGGTGGAACCATGCCTGACATGTTTTTGGAGATAAAATCTTGCAGGAATATTCTTTGTTGATTGAGGAATATAAAATATTTCCTGGAGAGCAAAAATTCACAGTGATAGAATCATACCAAGTGTATACTTAAACGAACCAAAATTTCATAGGGAACGTGATGGTGTTGTCTATTTCCTCATTTGAGCAATAGAATTTTAGGCATTCAACAATGAGTCATCTTTGCAGAATCTTAAGGAATCTAAAATATTCCCTTGGATACTGATTTTTGACAAACGCAGAATGATGCTGACTTTATAGTCTTTTTTCTCAGAATTTTGCAAGGAGCATAGTGGTATGATTAGAATTTTCTTCCGAGCAAAATATTTTTCGCCCACCTCCTAGAAGGAATATTTTAGATTCTCGAGGGTCCATATTTTGATAGTGTTACAAAGGGGCCAAGTTTATAGTCATTTAACACGATTTAGTGCCACGAATTCAATGGTGCAACCCATTTCGTTAGTAGATATTTGCATTTTCAGGCCATCCCTCAAAGTTGAGGTATATGAAGTAGTGATGCCATGTCTTTCTTTTGATTTGGTGAGATGATGTATTTGTTGTTGTAATCTTTGTTTACCATTCTATTGGAGGATACTTATATGCCACTTCATGTGAGAATTTATTATCTTGTCGTGCTGAAGGAGGGCCCATGTGAGTGAGAGATGATTTAGGAGAAACGTCTCATGGAAATACATGCCACTTGTTGAGAGAATTTATCCTTGTAATGAAAAAGACTATACCATGTACAACATAATCATCTTTCAACATTTAATGAAGCGGCCTCCCAACTCTTGACATCGGGCCCAGAGACATAACCCACACTAGGTGAAATCTGTTATCAATGTGTGTGTGTGCTTTGATTTGATGGTCGTAATTATGTTTCTTCTTCTTTAAAATATGCACATGTGGTTTTTCATCTTCTTTCACATTCAATTTTGTTAACAACATAGAAGTAAAAGATATTGGTTAATTCTAGTAGTTGAAGAGATGTGGATCAATTCTTAACTTGAAAATAGGATTTGCTACAATGCTATGGGCCAATACTACGACTTATTAATACCATATGTTCAGAAAAACCATAACTCATCTTCATATGGCAGACACACACACACACAGATATATATATATATATATATATATAGATATATATATATATATATACATATATATATATATATATATATATATGTATATATATCTATATATATATATATATATATATATATATATATATATATATATATATATATATATATATATATATATATATATATATATATATATATATATATATATATATATATATATATATATATATAGATAGATAGATATATATATAATTATTCAATTTAATTAAAAGAACAAAAAGGGCATAACTACTTTTTAAAGCAAATCAGAACCTTTTATTTGTGACTGCTAATAATAATATTCTAGAATATTGAGTCGAGATTAAATCCCTACCATCTGCCTAATAATTATTGAAAGGTAAATCAAAATTCTAGAAGTCCCATTCTAAAATAGCATGTCTATTGAGGCAATGAAGGCATTAAATGACTAGCACTACCGTATTGTTGGAGGCCATTTTTTTTTTGAAAATTTTGTTATTGTCAGTGTAAGGGAACACATAGAAGAAAGCGGCATAGGAGATGAGTGACCAGTGTGCAGTAATAAGGCTAGAATAGGAAAGCGAGATGTGACATAGGAAGGCACCACATGAGGAAGACCGCAACATAGAGCAAGCGAGGACACATCTGGATAGATATGGTAGTTTGGATTTTGTGATGATTAGAGAAGGAGAGGATGGTCACTATGGCAGAAAATTCTAGAGATATTTGTAAAAGGAAAGAATTTAGTGGAGTGGTAACAAGACAGTAGAAGATATTTTTAGCAGTAATTACCAGGTGATTAAATCTCATGGAACAACTAGAGAGAGGATGCCAGAGAATATCTAAACATTTAGCATACGTGGAATAATGATTGAAGTGGGGAAGAGAGAGGATTCTAATAGGAAGAATCATTTGAGATAGCTCGAGGAAGGGGAAGAGGAGAATGAAGAGTGCTAAGACCATGCCCTTTGTTACAGAAGTCAGAATTGTAGATGTTAGTTGTGTGCGTTTGTATTTTTTTTATAGCCTATATGTAGATAAAATAGTTTGTAGTAGAGTTGATGTTGCCTTTGCATTGCAATTATTGTTGTATTGTGACATGGGTAAATATAGTAAGGATGGTGAGATGGATTTTAGTGATTCCTACTGTAGTGTACAATGCCTTTTTTCCTTATGTTAAAGTAATCAAAAGAATAGTGGATTTCCCCATATATATTGGTGTATACATGTGTTATGTTAGCATTATTGTTGTCTTTTTTGTCTGATGTCTAATGATACAATGTTTATTCCACATTTTTTAATATTCTCTATAGAAAGGGGAGATGATAGCACTATTATAGTTTTATATTATTAATCTTATATCTGTTCAATGGTGAGTTGCTATGTTACTGTTGAAAGGGCTACTAAGAAAAATGAGGTCCTTTGGTTTTAATGTTGTTGTGGGTAATGAACAAATGACTACTTAGTTAATGTAGAATCCATGAAGTCCCACTCAACACATAATCACAGAATGACAATTAAGTGTTTATTTGATAGGTGTTTGGAACCCTGCATGGTAAGAAAAATTCCAAGTGTCATGCAACCACGGTTATCCCATGTAATTGTTGAAATGTAGTTCCAGCAATCCCCCATAGCACCATGGGTGAGACTTCATCAACTTTGTGGGTGATGCTGAAAGGGTTGGTGTTGAGCAAGTTTGTTGGCCAGATTGGGCAGCTAATCCCAGGTTTGATAGAATCTTGTGTGCCAATAAATGGTTTCATTGTGGGCTTAGAGATCATTGTATGATGGAATCATTATGTGATAGAGATGTGGAAACCATGGAATCCCATCAAAGAATAAATTACTCGATGGCTTAAGAACAATGAGCATGATTTTGTGGAAAAGGAAATTAGAGGTCAGAGATTAAGCATGAAGAACTGGCTATAGAAGAATTTATTTACTGAACTTCATGGATTTTTCTTTAGAGAATTCCCAAATATTCTAATAAAGTGGGTTCATTACATGAAGCATAATAGTCTGAATTACCTTCACGACGACCTAAGAGAGTGGAATCCAATAGAAGTACACTAGTTGGAAGCAGCAAGTAATAAAAATTTAAGAGTTGTATAATTTTGGTTTGAGAGCATGCTGGAAGGTTATATTTTGAATTTGTTATCCTCCACAATGTCCCAGGCTAAGAGGAGATTGATGGAGGTAACCACAGACCAAGCTTTAAGTTTGGCAGCTAGCCCTACCAAACCATAGAGGGCTCTCTCTATGATTTCACAGCTAATGATTGACTGGAAAAGAATGGATTTTAGGCTAGATATGTACAACACAGGTAGGTTTTGGAATTCTAGGGTTTTTTGGTTCTGGATCAGGATAACAAATAGGAAGCTATGTCCATGCCTCAAAGGGTTACAGTCGCAGCCATATGGAGGAACAAGGTAACAATGTCTTGTGATGGATCTGAGAGTTTAGTCGATATAGTGTACGGTTTGAAAAAATGTAGGTGGTCTTAATGAGCATGTGTACCATGAATTCATTAATCAAGAAGAAAAAAGACATAAAATATTTTCCACCAAAATAGAGATTTACAACAAAGGATTATGCTTATAAACTGTTGTTGGAGAGGTAAATCCCCTCTACGGGTAGAGGTGATCCCTACTAGCCCAGAACGGGTCTAGCAACAATCAGTCAATGCTACTATGCAAGTTCCTAATTGCGATTAAAAGGTAGGCAATGAACACCTACTTGGATTCCAACGCTATAGTTTGATGAAGAGATGCCACTCTCGCTCCTTCACTCTGGCCGGTCACGATCCTCCGCGATCTCCGCAAATAGATACCTGCACACACGAAGAGAAAGACAAACGCAAGCGTGAAATCTAATAAAAGCAATTATACGTCAGTCAGAAAGGACGTAATTCACATTAACCATTACAAAGACAAATGAGAATGGAACCATAATGGTAGTCATCTATTATTAATCAATAACAGAGAAGAGTACAACCAAATGTTCTGACGTCGAATCCTTCTCGAGAGGGTCCAGCCAGCAAGTCTCTTAAGCATCCACCCTTAGAGATAGATCTCCCAAGACAAGAACACTCTCTCTCACAAGCAACACAACACAACCTTCCTTAAGCTATCTAACAATTCCACACTTATCACACCAACTACCTATGGTAGCAGCAATCTGAGCACTACAAACTCCACACCATCCGAACTATCCAAAAACTAGCTGCTCATGGCAATGGTAGAGGCTAAAATAGGAGAAGGAGTCTCCTTGAATGGTGGAAGGATGAGCTTATCTTCAAGGGAGGTGGTTTCAAATGACGAACAGACATGCCATAGAAGGGAGGCGACACTCACAAGGCCAACAACCAAGCCTGTAGTTATCTGGAAGGCTGGCTGTTGGAACAAATTCACCCAAACTGGATCAGCGCGGGTGCAAAATTGGTCTGGCGCGCTGACATCGCAAGGTAATAATAGGCAGGGCCATGTCAGCGGGACTTAATACAAACAGAGGCTATGGTGGTCATGAAATTCGACCAGCGCGGGAAAGTCGTGTGCTTCCGCGCTGGCAGTGCATGCAGTTTGTTATGAAGCGCCAGTCAGCGCGGTTATTTTAATAACAGTCGCGCTGATGACGAAAACTTTGGAAAAGTGGGTTATTTGACCAGTTCAGAGGGCATGAACTTGATTATTGTGAATTCCTGACACGGTAGGATGACTGACAGGGAGACAGTGAGAAATTACTGTGTAACAGATGCCCCCTAAAGCATGAAGACTGAGAGAGTGGGAGGGGTGAAATGCTTTACAAAACTCGCTGAACTGGAACACCACCAGGAAGGACCGAATATCTCTGATAATCAAGTACATGTAGTCTAGGCATGGACGCAGCCATCCAAAAGACATGAAGAAGATCTGTGGAATGGACGCAGCAATCTAGCTAAAGAGACCATAGTAATGATATGGTATGGTCGCAGCCATCCATGAAGACTCAGGTATGGGCGCAGCCATCCATCAATGAGGCATGTAATGATCATCCACAAAATCGCAACCTGGATCATAACAGACAGAGATCCAGGGTCTTGCGCTCCGTCCCGACCCGAACAAAGTATAAGTCCAAGCATGTGAATACATGAGCTGAAGTTGAAGATGCGTGAACATCGTCTGATTACCAGTCAATGGTGAAAACTGTTAACAGACGCGAGAGGTACCACCAATAATGACAATGGTCCTCAAGGTACTATAGGTACAAGCCGCGGCGTGTGAATCAATGAGTTGGTGTCGAACACCCACAGAATCATTCGATCGGAGGCCAATGATAAAAACCTCGCGTCGAACACAAAGAACCTGCCATTGAGGCATGCAGGCTCCAAGGCACCTGAAGGGAGTCTCTAAGTCACCTTCCTGGATAATGAGCTGAAGTCGACAGGAAGTGACCTTGATCGAAGGTGGGCCATAATGTTTCCCACATCATCGACGCGAGACAGAGGTAAAAATGATTTGTGTGAGACATCAGATGAGGTTGCACTGTTGCAGAGGTCAACTTTTCTTGAACATATCGACGACACGATAGTGGATTTGGCAGTATCCGACATCAAATGAGCAGAGGGTATGATGACGAGGCAATGAGAAAATGAGAGGTCAAATAGGATAACCCGAACCCATGGAGGCTAGTGTGAAACAAGATGAGAAATCCCCACCCGACACGAACGCAGACCAGTGCCTTGTTCAAGAGCGACATACTGCCGACATGACAATTATTACAGTTCCATTTTCCCCACCATTTCTGGTAGGTACCCCGGTTATTTTTGGATGACAAGCTTGACGGGGATAGCATATGCTTGGAGAGTGTCATTTCAACAATGCCCGATGTCATCAAGTTTTAACGAGTCTGACAAAGGAAAAACTTGGCGTCTTTTCTTGTTTAGGGAGTCTGAAAAGACAACGGAAAAGAAAAATCTAGGGGGGTCCTTTTTCATAAAGTTGTGTCTCTCGAGCCCGAAAAAGTATAAAACAATGCCCGAAAGAACCGCCCGACCAGTATGATCGAGGAGTACTTTTCGTGAATAGTGACTTCGACCCGAAAAAGTAAAAAAGTACCCTGGGAATGCTAGGACAATCGCGAAGAAGATGGTCCTCCTTGCATAATCGACAAGGAAACTTAACCTTCCACGGAGGAGCGGAAGGTGGCCCGAAAGAACCGCCCGACCCCCCATCGTCCTTTGAAGCTCACGACGATGCTACCTTATCAGTTGGGAATGGTAAGGGAAAAGGGAAGATTCGAATCCCCTGTAGACTTTGTGAAGGCAATCATCCCCTTCACCTTTGTCCACTAATGGATAAAGCCTCTGTTGTCTTGGAAAGTCTTAGAGCTCCTTCACCCCAACTCCCCGTTGGATATCAACATCTTTCTGCAGCTGCAGATCATCCGCCTCCCGACAATGAGATTGGTTCACATTCTTCTCTTGTCTAGGCCCCTCTTCTCGAACCCGGCTGTGTCCAGCCTGTTCCAGACCAACCATTGGTCAGAAAGAGTGTCGACTCGAGTCCGCCACTCGCTCACTCTGTTTCGGAAGAGAATCACGCCCATGTTCTTCTCGTCTCTTCAGATTCTCCTGAGTCCCGAAATGACTCTCCTAACCCAGCTGCTCCCGAAGGTTCTCCATCGGTTCCTTTAGCACAGGGGGGCAATCATATGATTCCCCCACCAAGTAGTTTGGTCGCTTCCTTTGATTGGAATCGCCTGATCGTCGGTCGCCTTCCATCCCATATGCCTTTCCAGATCACAGTACATGCCCGTGCTAAGGCAGTACCTGGCACTGTTTTGGATGAAGGGGTGTCTGTCAGTCTTATGCCGTACACTACTTGGCAAGCCTTAGGCTCCCCGCAGCTTGGGCCAGTCACTCAGAATCTGTTGGCCTTCGACGGAGGAGCCTGTCCATCTCTAGGAGTTCTCCCGAAGTTCCCTATTACTTTGGGAGGCAAAACTATCTATATAGACGTCTTGGTTACCCAAGGTGTTTTAGACTTTAGTCTTCTCCTTGGTCGCGACTATGTTTACGCCATGGGGGCCCTCATTTCTTCACTTTTCCGTGTGGTTTGCTTTCCACACGATGGAAGAATTGTGACTATCGATCAATTATCGTTCGTTAGTCCCCCAATGCCTCCTGCGCAGTTGTCGTCCCCTCCTAGTTTTTATCCACCAGTTGTATCTACCCCACTGCAGATCAACTACGTGGCCACCTACCCCGTGCCTGTATCTAGTGATGACACCGTTGTGCATAGTGTCCTGGGGGCATTGGGCCCTGACTTCCAAGATGTTTCCCTTCCACCGAGAGTGGCAATCTTGGAAGCCCCGACTTTCTATTCATTATGATGAAGTTCGGTTGGAGCATAGTTCCTTTCCGGTGTCAAGCTCCTTAAAAAATGAAACTAGGTTTGCTTGGAGCATAGTTCCTTTCCGGTGTCAAGCTCCTTAAAAAATGAAACTAGGTTTGCTTGGAGCATAGTTCCTGATCTTGTGTCAAGCTCGTTAAAAAATGAAACAAGGGTTATGAGGATAGTTCTTTTACTGTGTCAACCTCATTAAAAAATGAAACACCTCCCTTTCAAAATCGAGTCTTTTGATTAAGATCTCGTAAAATACAAGTCGATTCTTTCATCGATCTCGAGAGTGAACCTTCATTCCATCCACTTTGTTGAATGCAATGAAGCTTGGGGGGCATGTACCTCAATTTGCATCATTATGCTAGGGGCATGCGAACTTATAACAAGCATAGTTTTTCGTTTCAAGCTTGTGTAAACATGAAACCGAGTCCAAGCAAAGTTCTCCATGGTTCAAGCTTGTGTAAAAATGAACCCATACCCATTTTACATCTCGTGATTGCTATCTTTATCTGCTAAATTCTGCTACATGAGACTTGGTTGTTTCATTCCATTGCTACCATCTCTTTGGCCGATCATATGCTCTCACTTGGTTGTTTATCCTTTCTTGAGGAACCGCAGCGATGAGTGATTTTATTAGCCTACCTCTTGACCATTACATGTTTTGAGCAGTTCCACCATTGCCGGAACTAGTTGCTACCTTTTATACCACTCGTTCCTCTAGGACGAGTTGCCTTTAAGCTCTTTTCTGACTCGTAAAATATGAAAATATTGCCGAGTATTTTTCCCTTTTTGACTCGTTAAAGAGAATAAAAATGGAGGTCTGCTTTCAACTCTTTTCTGACCGTTTAAAGACGAAAAGATTGTCGAGTCCCCCTCTTGGCTCGTTAAAAGGAACGAGAGGCGGTCGCCTTTAAAGCTCTTTTTTCGACTGTTTAAACTAAAAAGATTGTCGGGTGTTTGTCGTTTCGCACTCGTTATTGGCCCCAAAACGACGTACTTCCAACCGCTTTTTTACTTTTTCGGGTCGAAGTCACTATTCACGAAAAGTACTCCTCGATCATACTGGTCGGGCGGTTCTTTCGGGCATTGTTTTATACTTTTTCGGGCTCGAGAGATACAAATTGACGAAAAAGGACCCCCCTGGAGTTTTCTTTTCCGCTGTCTTTTTAGACTCCCTAAACAAGAAAAGACGCCGAGTTTTTCCTTTGTTAGACTCGTTAAAACTTGACGACATCGGGCATTGTCGAAATGACACTCTCCAAGCATATGCTATCCCCGTCAAGCTTGTCATCCAAAGATAACCGGGGTACCTACCAGAAATGGTGGGGAAAATGGAACTGTAATAATTGTCGTGTCGGCAGTATGTCGCTCTGGAACAAGGCACTAGTCTGCATTCGTGTCTGGGTGGGGATTTCTCATCTTGTTTTACACTAGCCTCCGTGGGTTTGGGTTATCCTATTTGACCTCTCATCTACTCATTGCCTTGTCACCATGACCTCTGCTCATTTGACATCAGATACTGCCAAATCCACTGTCGTGCCGCTGATATGTTCAAGAGAAGTTGACCTCTGCATACTTACAACCTCCTTCTGATACCTCACACAAAATATCTTATCCTTCTTTGTCTCGTGTCGATGATGTGGGAAACATTATGGCCCACCTTCGATCAAGGTTACTTCCTGTCGACTTCAGCTCGTTATCCAGGAAAATGGCCTAGAGACTCCCTTCAGGTGCCTTAGAGCCTGCATGCCTCAATGGCAGGTTCTTCGTGTTCGACGTGAGGTTTTCATCATTGGCCTCCGATCGGATGATTCTGCGGGTGTTCGACACCAACTCATTGATTCACACGCCGCGGATTGTACCTATAGTACCTTGAGGACCATTGTCATTATTGGTGGTACCTCTCGTGTCTGTTAACAGTTTTCATCATTGACTCGTAATCAGACGATGTTCATGCATGTTCGACTTCAGCTCATGTATTCACATGCTTGGACTTGTACTTTGTTCGGGTTAGGATGGAGCGCAAGACCCTGGTTTTTGTCTGTTGGGAACCAGACTGCGATTTTGTGGATTATTATTGCATGACTCATTGATGGATGGCTGCGCCCATACCTGAGTCTTTGGATGGCTGCGACCATACCTTCTTATCATCATGGTCTCTTCAGCTGGGTGGCTGCGTCCATACCACAGACCTTCTTCGTATGTCTTTTGGATGGCTGCGCCCATGCCTAGACTACATGTAATCGAGATATCAGTTGTACATACGTGCCGGTTCTTCCTGGTGGTGTTCTAGTTCAGCAGTTTTGTAAAGCATTTCACCCCTCCCACTCTCTCGGGCTTCATGCTTTAGGGGGCATCTGTTACGCAGTAATTTGTCACTGTCTCCTTGTCAGTCTCCCTACTGTATCATGAATTCAAAATGACCATGCTCATGCTCTCTAATCTGGCCAAATAACCCACTTTGCCAAAGTTTTTGCTATCAGCGCGAATTTTGTCAAAATAACCGCGCTGATGGGTGCTCCATAACAGACCGAATGCGCTGTCAGCGCGGAAATACACGTGTTTCCCGCGTTGATCAAATTTCATGAGCCAGCGCGTTTGTTATTCATATCTGATCGCACTGACATGACCTTCTTTGTTATTCAGCTGTGATGTCAGTGCTCCAGTGCAGTTATGCACCCGCACTGATCTAGTTTGGGCGAGTTTGTTCTAACAGCCGGCCTTCCAGATGACTCCAGACCTGGTTGTTGGCCTTGTGAATGTCGCCCTACCTTCTATGGCATGTCTGTTCGTCATTTGAGCCACCTTCCTTGGAGATAAGCTCATCCTCCCACCATTCGTGGAGACTCCTTCTCCTATTTAAACCTCCACCATTGCCATGAGCAGGGGGTTTTTGAGTTTTGATAGTTTGGATAGTGTGGAATTCATAGTGCTTAGAGTGCTGCTGCTAATAGGTAGTTGGTGTGACAAGTGTGGATTTGCTAGAGGAAGCTTAAGGAAGGTTGTGAGTATTGCTTGTGTGAGAGAGAGCTTTTGTTTTGGGAGAATCTACCTCCAAGGGTGAATGCTTAAGAGACTTGCTGGCTGGACCCTCTAGAGAAGGACTCAGCGTTAGAACTTTGGTTGTACCTTTCTCTGTTATTGATTGATAATAGATGACTACTGTTATGGTTCCATTCTCATTTCTCTTCGTAATGGTTAATGTGAATTACATCCTTTCTGACTGATGTATAATTGCTTTTATTAGATTTCACGCTTGTGTTTGTCTTTCTCTTCGTGTGTGCAGGTATCTATTCACGGAGATTGTGGAGGATCATGACCGGCCAAAGCGAAGGAGCGAGAGCGGCATCTCTTCATCAAACAATAGCGTTGGAATCCAAGTAGGTGTTCATTGCCTCTCTTTTATTTGCAATTAGGAACTTGCACAGTAGCATTGATTGATTGTTGCTAGACCCATTTTGGGCTAGTAGGGATCGCCTCTATCCGTAGAGGGGATTTACCTCTCCAACAACTGTAAGAAAAATCATTGAAGCAGCTAAGCATGTTTAAGAGAGATGTATTGATTCATAGGAAACTAACACAAAAATAAAACAACATCACAAACCCACTGCACATGGATTCCTGAATAATAGTTGCAACTGCTCCTTTGATTAGTTGAGTGAAATACAAGCTACAAAACTCTCACCTCTGATGTCCAACCATTCAAAAGACTCAGAAATGATACATATAGACTAAAACATCATTTCCCTGCTCTCAGGGGTCGAATCCATGACTTGTGGAGTTGTTCCTCAAAGGTCTCAACCAAAACCCTAATGACTAGGGAGGTTAAAACAAACCCTCCATATAGTAAAATTGATTCACTTGACCAAAACGAAAGACTTACCAGCATGTATCTACCTCATTTGACTTTAATCTATCACAATTACATATCAGTTACATGATTACATGCTCAACTACATCTTTACATAAGTAACAAGTCAAATCAGGTCAAACTGTAGATGAAATTCAGCCTCATGGAAAAAGTGCAGCGAATTTTGTGAAAAGCATGGCGTGGGATGCAAAAAGTGCAACGTGAAATTGTATGCCACCTTTGGAGGCCTTTTGAACTCCAAATTGGGCTCATGATAGCTCACTGGAAATCTCTTTCTGTCTGCTACACAATGAACTCATCAAGAACTAAAAATTATCAAGTATAGCCCCTAAAAAATAAATTCTCTCAAGACTGTTCAAAAAGTGTAGCGTGGCCTCCAAAAACAAGGCAGAAAGATGTTTTTTAGGTGGGTTTTGGCCATTTTCACCCTGCAAAAGCTGATGAATTGGGATTCCAAGTGTCCAGAGGTGACGTATAAGTAAATATATATCCAACCATGTATATTTTATGTCATTTATAACCCTCCATAAAAGGCGCAGCATGGCCCACGCTATGCTTTTCGCAGCGTGGTTGTGCCAAAAATTGCCAAATTTCAGCGAAAATAGGTCTGAAAGGGGGAGCGATATATTTCTAACCATAAGGATTTTTGGAAAAATGAGAGAGGTTTTTGTTCTTAGGTATGTTAGGAAGAACAAAATCCTCCAGGGTTCAAAAATAGTTTCCCATTTTTTCAAAATCTATGTTTGAAGTTGGTCACTTAAAATTGGAAAATCACAACGTGCTTATAGCAAAAGCACACCAAAAAGTTTGGAGAGTGATTTTAGGGCCTTCCCCTACTCCAAATTGAGATTTTCATATCTCATTTGGAATATGTGGATGTCTAGTTATCATGTGACTCATCAATTAAGTCTTTTGGACACTCCATGACAGAGACAAATGCATTTTTCCAAGGCTACTACTAGAAGTGCAACAACTCTCCTATAGAAATTATATTATGGTCATTTATCCCAAATCATAAAACTTGTTTATAACATGAAGGAGATTTTTGTTATCCAGACTATTATTGACAATAACCTCTTTAAATTTTGTTAAATTCATCTTCATTACTTCATAAACCAATTTTGAAGTAGAACCGTCTCAAACATTTCCAAAAATTCACCAAAACCAAAATTTCTCCAAATTTCTTCAAAATGGGTCCAGAGTTGCTCCATGAAGTTCTGAAGTGGTATTTTATGCTATGAGGGAAGCATTAGAAAGAAAATCCAACTTAACATTCTCTTTTTGCCTAATTATGGTTTCCTTGAGTTTTTCCTTCAACAACTTGATTTTGACCTTGGCAACCTAATTCCTTGTGTAATAATGGGCAGCCATGTTTCTTTGCAACTCATCTCTATTAGCCCTCTTGAGAAGCTTCTCCAAATTATCATTGACCTTTCCTAACCAATATTCCTTGTCTTCATTGATTTCTTTTTCAATTAGCTTTGATGTAGGGTTGGTAGAATTGGGAATCCAACTTTTCAGTTTTGAAGCATTTTTCACTAGTATTTGGTATCCATGTGGCTTTTTCTATGATTTCAATTGATATAGTGAATTCCACCCTTGGAATTGTGACTTGATCCTTCTTAAGATGTGTGGCAAAAAAACTAGTCAACTTAGAATGACATTGGACTTTTTTCAACTTGCTCACCAAACTAAAGACACCCTACATGCTAAAAACATTGCTTGGAGAGTGGTGAGGACATCAACTTCTATGTATTGAGGAGTTCATACCTTTCCATTTTCCCATCCTTTTTGTAAGGCCTCCTTTCCTTCTTCATAGTAAAATTGTGAGTGCAAACCCTAGAGGCAAAAACAGGGGAAGGGAATGAGGGAATAAGATGAAGGGGTTAGGGAGTAGGAATGGGTCTAGGAAAAATTTATGAGATGGAGAGGGATGTTAGGGAACTAGGGAAGTAGAGGGAAGTGAAAAGAGTTAAGGATTATATCTAGGGAATTTATACACAGTCCCAACTATGAAGGCTACCAAAAATGTAGTGCAGGGATAGGTTTTACATATAAAAGGTTTTAGGATTGAGAGTGAGAGGGTGTGAGGTTTTTATGGGTGTGTTTGAGTGTGAGGGAGGATAAAATTTATAGGAATAGGGTTTGTAGGCTTGAAAACATGAAAAGGAGGGCTTCCCATAGAAAACGCATCGGGATAGCTTGAGACCAATGTTTTGGAATGTCTTTGGCCATAAAAATGCTAAGGAAGTGGTTGATGATGAATGAGATCTCTTTAGCAATGAAATGGATGAGAAAATGAGTTATGATGGATGAGAGATCCCTTGAAAATGTGATGAATGAGAGGAATGAGAAAAAAATGGTCTTTATAGGCCATAGAACTCAACTTTGTAAGGGTAGGGTGGTCCACCACAATTTTCATTTTGCTTTTCGATATAAACTATGTAGCTTGGAACATTTTCATGCAGCTTTGAAACATAACTTATTACATCATTCTAAAGTGAACTACACTTAGAAACAAAAGTTTTTGATCAAACCCTACCAGTACTTCTTGATTTCCCAGTTTATTAAATGAAGTGACAATCTTGATGACTCTAACCCTAATGACCTAGTGGAGACACTGAGGTGAATGAAGACCCTGGTGACATGACTGATATGATGATGATGATTTGTTCAATGATGGAACATCGAACTGAGTGATGGAAGTGACAAGACATGGGAATCTTGAAGGAGCAGTAGTAGACCTAGACACACTAGCCACTGGAAAATTTTTATTATGAAAACTTAGTGACATGACAAAATTTGACTTGAGACTCCTAACAAAACTTGGTAAAATAATATTTGATCATTGGTGACAGGAAAAACTAACTGACACTAAAAAGATTCACAATAGAGTCAATAGTATCATATAGTACAACATAGAGGAAGTTCTTGAAGGGTCTGTGAGGCAGACTCAAACGGTCACTGCAATTATCGATTAAGATGTTACTGTGTGACCATGGAGTTCTACCCTTGAAGTCAAACAACATGACCAACTAAACTGCTCACACACTAGGGGAAAATGGAGGAGAACTAGCAAGTAGCTTGAGCAAAGGAGAGGTGGAAGAACAATAGGGAAGCTATAGTATACCTAAGGGTGGATAATATGGGATACCTAGGGAGGTACCCAAGGGAATAATGTGATGTAAAAGGGACCATAATTAATGAGTTTAGTTAGGAATTATGGTAAATGAGCCATATTTAATAAATAAATCCCATAAATGGCTACCTAAATTAATGATGATTGCAAGTGGTTGACTCTCATTCTAAAAAGGGACCACAAGTAGTTATGGTTTGTTAGGGTTTCATATCTTAGAATATTATATATAGTTATATATAGGAAGGCGAGAGATGTCAAGTATTGTTTTGTATTGACAAGTACATGGCTTGTGGAGTGTTCTCCTTTCTTAAGGAGTGGTTGTATGGTGTTACCCTCCCTCAAGGTTTTTATATTAATAAAGAGTGAAGCATTTATATGTTAGTCTGAGATTGCTGTTGGATTTATTTTGTCAAATTTTTTTATATATTTGAAGTTATATAATAGATTTTGTGGTGAAGGATGAAGGCAAGTATGGGCCTATGGGTGTGAATGTGAAGAGGAAGGATGGAGGTAGATAACATAGAGGGTGGCACAATGAGGAGTGGGTAGAGGTTCTCACAAAGTGGCATGGGAGGAGTTCAATCGGTGGCGATGCTTGCCACAAGGAGAAGCCCGGGGAGAGGGGAAAGGAGAGGAAAACAGAGGACAAGGAGTAACTCAAGTGATTAAAGCAACAAAGGAACATAGTTTGGTACCCCATGCATCGAAGTGAAGGAAGACAAGTAGCTCAGTACATGCAAGATCGATTTTTTGAACCCCAGACATCAGATTCAAAGCTTTCTTGCTGTCAAACCCACAATCTCACATGCATATACAAATATAGAAGTAATTACTCAACACACTATATCGAATACTACAAAGAGAAATCATATTCAAGGAGGTCTAGGTATTGGAAATAATGGAGTTGGTCAAAGGGTAGGAGTAGTGTTGGAATGTGATCAAGGTTAGTTTAGTGTATAGACCAATGTGCAATTCTCTAGTAGTGAATTGGGTGTGTTCAAAAGTACTTCATCAGGAAGTATTGCGTAGAGTGTGATGGTAGGTGTAGAATTGAGGATGCCTATGTTCCATGGTGCTAGGAAAGAAGATCCTAAGAAAAACTTTTTTTTGAGGTCATTTGGATAGAAAAATATGTCTTGGATGAGGAAACATTAATTGTGTAGTTGGAGGCTTCCTTTAGGGACCACACATTGAAATGGTACATGAAGTACAAGAATGTGGCTCCAACTAGGGAAAATAGAATGCTAAATGATATTAATTAGGCTTTGATTAAAGATTTTTGAAAGCCAAAGTTTGAGTCCCAATGCATTACTAAGCTGAAGGAGACCAAATAGGGGTCAAGTGAATCGGTATGGGATTTCAACCAATGGTTCAAGATCTTAAAATATAGGTTGACCTTTGAGATACTGGATGCATGTCATAAAAGTGTGGTTCATTATTGGTATACTTCCACATATTAGGATACCCTTAATGCAACATTGAATTAGTTCACAATTGAAGGAAATGAAGCTTGCACTCAAGCTGAAGGCTTCTCTAATAGGAAACAAAGAAAATAATGGTATGCCACAAGTGCAGTCCTAACTGGAAACAATGACTCTTTAGTTTTAGGATCTGACTGACGAGAAGGAGAAGTGAGAGAAAGTGTGGTGTACCATTTGTAGGATGGAATGTAACAACTGAAATGAATGCTAAAAGAATATATGGCAAGTGACATAACTAATCCACTTGCACAATGTATAACATTGTGGTGTGAAGTTTGTCAAGTGTGGGGGAACACCCCACAAAATTACCGAATTATGAATAAGTATGAGGTGACTTCTTGTACCCTATTTTTTTATTTTTGTAAATTGGCGTAGCATGATATCTACCATTTTCATCCATTATATTTAATGTGTGAATGGAAATTTGATTCATTTTGTGTACATGGACTCAAACAAATTGAAGCTACAATGAAAAGCTTTAATTAGCTAGGATATAATAAACTAGGACCATACACTCAATCTGGCCAAGGACATGGAATGGTGGCTAGGGGTGTAGGAGGATCGGCTCGAGGAAGAAGAGGCTTTGGAAGGTGTTTTGGAATGATTAGTTTCTACAATTGTGGTTTGCAGGGACACCTTGCATGGGATTTTCCTTACCCATCTTGTACATGTACATATTATAGAGCACTCGACCATGTGACTAAGAATTTCCCACAACTTATTTCAAAATGGCAAGAGAAGAAGGGGCCAAATGTACAAATAATAATAGTCAAGCCCCGTAGAGCCCAATAATGAGTCAATGCAGTAGCTCAAAGAGGTTTTAGAATAAGAGCATATGATGTGAGATCAGTATATCAATAGTTACATTGGATGAGGAAGGTAGCCTAAACTCCTCCAAAGTTCAACCCTATCCAAGGGAAGGAAAATTACAAATAATCCCAAAGGTATATGGTAAACATAGATTGAGATAGACCAAATATACTTTGAGAGGTTGTGATGATAGTTGTCTATGAGGATACCACCCATATAGAATTAGTGATAGTGACAGATATAGTTCAGAAGTTGTTTCAGAGTTGTATTGAGTTAGTAAATAATGAACATGCATTTGAGAAATTCAAGTAAATGGTGGAGAAGTGCACTAAGGATACAAAAGTAGCTACTACAAGAGCATCATCGCATGTGGTAAATCAGGTAGCAACGAGTTCATATTTGGCACACAAGTGGGATAATATGAAATGGATAATATCATATTGCACTTAGGATCCAATAGTGGGATAATATGAAATGGATAATATCATATTGGACATAGTGTCCAATATGAATATTTTTCCAAAGAGTACATGGGAAATGATGGAGAATCCAAAGATGACATGGTCTCATATTCAACTAAGACTAGCCAATCAACATTGTATCTTTCCAATTGGTAGATTGACCAATGTATCGTTAGATATTGATGGACATACAAGTACATCTAATTTTGTATTTATAGAGATTATTAATGACATTGATCCATACCCTACTCTATTGGGGATTAATTGAGATTTAGATAACTAGGTGATTATTAATCTAAAGAATAGATGGTTGATATTTGAATCTAGGGATATTCAAGTTGTAACACTATTGGACTTGCTTGAAGGACACTGGTGTACTAATCTAATTAAAGGAGATCCATGTAGGGAAGAATTGGAAAATATTTACAATGTGACATCCCATCAAGATGATTATGTGAATCATACTATTGATGGAGTGTTGAGCTAGCGTACTGTGGGGTCATGCACTTATAAATTAGAGGAGGTGCTGGAAAAGTATCAAAATAGACTGCATGACATTAGCACTCAAAGGTGCACGCACCTCACGATAATCGTGTGTTGGGTAGGAACCGAGGTACATAACTTGCCCCAATTTTATTGATTATCCAAAGTAACCCTTTTTATGTAGGAGTTGAGATATTATAGACTCGAGCATGTAAGGATTCTAACGTGAGATGTTACGGTGCACACAACCCCAGCAAAACGATGGATTGTGGATAAGAATTAGATCATGGGATTGAAGCAGTGCAGACAATTATCATACATCATGTCTGGGACCAATTATGGGGTCCCTAAGGGAAGTATTCAAGTTTGGAATGTCCAAGGACACACTTAAAATGGTGTGTGTTCAACATGTAATAAAGGATGTGTGCCACAACATGAGTGGGTACATATATTTCTAGCTTGTAATGTTCCTAAATAGGAAATACAAGTGATAATAGAAATTATCCTATGCAGTAAAATACAAAAACGAAATATTCATTAAGCACCCACGGAAAAACTATAAATGAAGAGCTTCTGATCCATTTTATTATAATTCCGCAAGCCAAATACAATATATAGTGGAATGGTGCACCTAGGCTTTTCTCAATGGACAAGCAGGACCAAATATAGGTAGTAAAATGGCTGATCTGAAGGTTGCCCCACTATTGCACAATTATGCACTACACTGCCCAGAAAACTATTGTACTACTAAAATTCGAATCACTGGAAAGTGCACTAAAACTACCCAAAAAAAATTATGCTTTTAATCCCGGACTCATCGGTTAAAGCCCAGAAAACCCAGAAGGGAATTTGTGTAGTTTTGAAATTTGATTTTCAACCCCCTTGCAGCCTCACCCCATCTATGGCTGCCAAATTCGACCTCCTACAAATTGCCTAAGAATCCATTTGAAAAATCCTCCAAAATGTTGGATTTACCCCTATTATCCAACTCCTCACTATCTGGACGAGTCTTAGCCAAGATCAACTACTCCCCAAACAACACGAATTTCTCTTGGGTTGCCTATGCACTGTCCCTCGGCTCAGAAATGTGAATTGTTGGTAGTTGTCTCAACTAGCTACAAAATCCAATGAAAATCCCTTCTCTATGCTACCTCCTCAACTCCTGGATGTCGCGATGAGCAATGAGTCCCCTGTTGATCTTCAGTTCCCTCCACATGTTTTCTAGATGCCTAAAAATATGCACTTCCCTCTCTCTGTGCTGGTGACTGATGTGTCTTGCTACCCCTGACTCTGTGAAATCTCCTATAGAACATCCTACCCAGGGCGGGCACGGATGGTCCCCCAAAGTAGAAGTTGAATCTCTCACATGAGAGATTCGTGGTTAAACAACTGGTAGACTTGCTAAACAACAAAGCGTACAAGTGAGTGTTGTTTACAAATGTAGAAGATACCAAATGGAGGCCTTCAAGATCTATTTATAATTGCTAGTCCTCTCCCTTGGTGGTCCTCATCTTCCACTAGTAAAATATTACTTTTCAACAATTCTTCATTAAAATAATAATTTCCACTTTTCTCCTACAAAATAATATTTTCTCCTTTCTATTTAATAGCACCAAAAGTTGGCAAAAATCCTTAGTGAATTTTGCACTCACAAAAATTGGGAACATTACAGTCCTCCCCACCAAAAATTGCTTGTCTTCAAGCAATATCCTGTTGCTCCAAACATTGGCCTAGCCAATGAAAAGGTCTCATATGTGCCATTGAACCACTCCTCGTTGTTAAACATCCTACCATACTAGTGACGATCTCCATGTCAACAA
This sequence comes from Pinus tabuliformis, assembly GCA_031772625.1. Taxonomy (NCBI): domain Eukaryota; kingdom Viridiplantae; phylum Streptophyta; class Pinopsida; order Pinales; family Pinaceae; genus Pinus; species Pinus tabuliformis. The sequence goes on from CM062815.1 coordinate 770,132,468, forward strand.
CGAATCACCAGATTCAAGTGTCATATCTGAATGATCTCCCCTTGTAGAATTTTACTCACCATTGAGGGTAGATGAACGTCCAAATCCTATTTTACCCGGCTCCCATGCTATTCTCAGAATGGTGCCACCATTATGATGATGCGCCACTCTGGCTATGAGAAACCTCCCATCATGCTTAGACTATATCCTCCCCTCCCAAAACCTGATGGTGGGATATCTGTGAACGCCAAGCTTATCCTGCCTAGGCATCTCCATGATGTCAATGTCTACACATCGACTTTCAATCTCAATCTTGAGGAGCAACAAGGTAAATCTACCTCACCATGCAATGGAGGTTTCAGCAATCTCCCATGTGTCACACCCAAGGTGAACTAGATCACTCTCTCCCATAAACCTACTCACAATAGAATGGAGTGTCCTATCAATCAACTCAATATCTGGATCCCATAGCTAGACTTGTTGTGGAATATCTCTAACAACTGTTGGAATCTGTCTGTTCCTTGTCCCTAACCCTTGCATGAAACCAACATATAGGCCCCATATATCATGAACTAATCTGATGCATGCTAAATTGCACTGTGCCTACCACTGCATAGTACTGATTACTGTTGGAAGCCACATGTGACAAATAATTACCCCTAGAAGGAAGCTAATAGATGTGTATCTAACACTCGCCATTGACTTGGTGTATGCAAACCCATCTCACTCCTGCCAATCATCACCACTCAGTCTGCCATCCACCCTCTCGATAATGTGCCAATACAATGTTTGGGGGTTGGACACATACTAAAAAGTTGCCTCAATCGTACATGGTATCCTCTGCTCATGCATGGTCCTGACATGCCCTGTGGAAAGAGCACAGAAAGAGTGACACATGTCTGCCTCGTGACCTACTCCCCGAGTGTAGGCTCATTGATGAATGATATGCCACCCCCGCAGATGATCATATCATCTCCTAACCTATGGTTTTGAACTTTTGCAACAACCCAATGCCACCATTGAGAAGTCTTTACCCTAGTGTGTTGAGTATCATCCCAATATCTTGGGTGAGCTCCTTGTTCCCAGATACTCACATCCAAAGTGTCCAAGGACAATAGCCAAATTGTTTGTGCCTGTAAGTGATGTATAGGAGGTACATGCATGTGATTCCCCATGGATACCATCGAGTATTGTTTATCTGCATTCTCGTCAATCTTGTTGTACACTGAAAGGTATGCCCGATGTCTCCGTCCGTAAGTCTCCTTGGAGGCAAGCATCCAAGACCTCATTTTATAGTACCATATGCCCTTGCATCCCACCGAGTATCCCTATAGTCCTCGATGTGGCACTCTACCCTACGGCCTATCATTGCATACCACTGGATACCCTATGCTACTGTTGTACCATCCTGTATTGTCTCGTTTCCTTCCTAAGTCATAGTATCTGGCTCTCCCCACATGTACTTGATACGATGTGATTCGCTCAATGCAAACCAACATGATACATCAAGCAACCACGCATCTCCATGATCCTCTGCAAGCCACTACCCATCATTGCATACCTCTATATAACACTAGAATCTAGGTTCTAAAATTCAGTCTGTATGCATCAGGTCGCATCCCTCTCCATAAGACTGGGCTCTTTGGCATATCCTTGTGCACCCTTGGGTACCACTGCCTGTTTTCATTCCACCCTATATCATATGCCATCTTGCATGTGGAAACACATCCACCACTCTGCTAGTAATCCCTCCATGATGTCGACTACATTTCCCCATCTTCCCTTAAAGACCCGAGCAGTCTGAATCCTCATATGCCAATGGGAATGGCACCCTTCTGTCTATCCTCAGTAGCTTTAGTGTCTAATATACCAATGAGAGAGCACCATCTCCATGTAATGCCTTGTCTGGTCATCTACCGATGCCACCTCCTCCTACCAGGTCCTACTAGAATAGGCTAATTAGTCTGTGACTCCATGTACAATCAATATGCCATGAAAACTCATGAAATCTACCCATCCTCTGTTAATCCATCCTGTCACTAGTGTTTTCAGGAACTCTGAAGGGGATCTAAAAAGGTGTGTACACCCAACCACTGAGTCCATCACATAGCTGCTACCATGACCTACTAACTCCACGATGTGATGGAGAATCACACTTGGATCCCAACAACAGTCTAGCCCTCGAGCTCCTCTGGTAATCTAGATCCTCCAATTAGTTGTGGCCATGGATGCATCTAACATCCTATCCAACTCCACCAGATACCAACTCAATATCTCTCGTCATCCAACTCCAAGTGAAGGATCGATAGCATAAACTCCTGTACATGGAACTAACTCTCCATCCTACCAAAGATGTACCCTACGCAACTCATGTTACCTCATCTCACCATCCTAGTCAACACATAAAATATGTTGAGGTGACTCTGCCTCTCCCTCTCCAATGTGTAGTGGTAACCTACTAGTGCTATCGTCCTGTAATGTCTAAGTAGGATTTCCCCATCACTCCAATGTGCACTCCAACTGAACCATTAGGGAACACAAATGTTCCCCAATGCAAGTCAGTTTGGCCATTGACTCAGCACAAACCACTCTCATGCCCTCCAACTCCTCATTTTGTTGTAGAATGGCCTCTCGCATTGTTGTGGCCTTCTTTCTCAATTCTATAAGGCTAGTCTAGAACTATTGAAATTGTGGAGGGAGGCTATCCTCTGTAAACTTAGTCACCACTCTGGACCCCTCTATCCCTTATGATACCTCCTTAATGACAAGTATTCCTCCATGCACCTCATTAACCTATTGTGGGTGTCCATCGTCTAGAAATTGGGTCATCGCACTCGGTACCTCATCAACTATTGGCATCTCATCAATAGATGGCCCTCCAAGTGTATTCTCTACTCCCTCAACCGAAGTGTTATTTGGACCTACCAAAGAGGCCTCCAACAATAATGACTCATGTGCCATGCCAAGTATATCAATGTGCTTCTCACCATCCTCTGTGTCCTCTTATTCAACCTCCTCCTCAAGCTTTTGACATCTAAATCCCACTCTCCACCAGTAGAAATGCCTCTTGGTCTCATCCTATGGCTTTCCTCGTCCTATCCACTCCCTTTGAGGGGGTATGGTGTCCTTTCAGTCAAATATCTCCATGACCCTCTATGTGAACTCTTTGTAGGATGTGATACGTACATGACCCAAAGGGATTAGCCCTCAGTACCACCATTCCATAGCATATCCATCCAAGTACAAAGTGGCATGTCTAATAGCGTATGTCTCCCTCATGGGGTTTAGCTGGAAATATGTGTTTAATTATTATACCCATTTTCTGATAGAACTCCTAACTGAGCCATTAAAGTGGGTGAGGGTCATTTTTCCCTCAATGATACTCACTCTCCCTTGAGCCATGGGTTTGTCTATAGTTCACCCATCATAGTGCATACATGCCGAAATCTTCCATGATCTTGTTGGATATTCCACAACTAACCAAGATCATGCTCTAATACAATTGTAATGTTCTTAAATAGGAAATACAAGTGATAATAGCAATTATCCTATGCAAAAAAATACAACAATGAAATATTCATCAAGCACCCATAGAAAAACTGCAAGTGAAGAAATTTTGAGCCATTTATTATAATTCTGCAAGACAAATACAATATATAGTGGAATCGCGCACTTGGACTTGTCTCAATGGACAAGCAGGACCAAACCCAAGTAGGAAAATGGCTGAGTTGAAGGTTTCTCAACTACTGCAACAATTTGCACTGCGCTTCCCAGAAAACTATTGTACTGCTGAACACCGATTGGATGGAAAGTGTACTAAAACTGCCTAGAAAAAAGTGTTCTTTTAACTGCAGACTCCTTGGCCAAAACCTAGAAAAATCCAGAAGGGAATTTGTCTAGTTTTGAATTCTAATTTTTGACCCCCTTGGAGCCTCACCCCAACTATGGCTACCAAATTCTACCTGCTGCAAACTGCCTGCAAATCACTTCGCAAACTCCTCCAAAATGCTGGATTTACCCCTGCTATCTAACTCCTCACTACTTGGATGACTCTTAGCCAGGATCAGTTGCTTCCCAAACAACATGAGTTTATATTAGGTGGCCTCTGCATTGTCCCTCTACTCAGAAATGTGAATTGTTCGTAGCTAGCTCAGCTAGCTACAAACTCCAGTGAAAGTTCCTTCTCTACGCTGCCTCCTCAGCTCTTGGATCTCCCGACAAGCAATGAGTCCCCTGTTGATCTTCAGTTCCCCCTGCGTGTTTTCTGGCTGCCCAGAAATATGCACTTCCCTCTCTCTATGCTAGTGACTGATGTGTGTTGCTACCCCTGACTCCTTGAAATCTCCTGTAGAATAACCTCCCTAGGGCGGGCATGGATGTTCCCCCGAAGTAGAGTGATGAGCCCCATAAATGGGTAATTATATGGGCTCATTTTTCCTCCTAACATAGTTTAATCAACCATTCTCTTAGCATATTGCATGTTTTTTTATTATATTTATGCTTATGGAGTGAGTTGGGTTGGTCATTATGCCATGGAGTCTAATATGTGTTTAATGCATATTTTTGTTCAATTTTGGAGATAAAGTCAAAGATTTAATGGACAATTGGCAGCAATAATTTGAATTAGAAAAGGGAGAGGATTTATAGGAGGGTATCCCCCTCATTTATGACTCCCCACTTCGAATTCTCCATCATGCAGATCGAAGCACAAACAGCCACATTAATGCACTAGGAGGCACCTAAGCAAGTGGAGGATAACCTCTATTTATCTCAAGTTTTGGTAGCCAAGCCTCCCTGATTTTAAGGAAGCTATTGTGAGCTTTAGTTGTATAAGTAGAGAGGCCTAGGGCCTCGTTAGGAAGTTAATCAAATTTTCAAATTTTTGTTGCAGCGTTGCTCTGCTCAACTTCGAGCTTACTCTTGTTGACAGTTTCATGAAATCTATTATTATTTTGATAATAAAGATGAGATCCTTTTTGAGCTAGCACTGAGTTACCTCAGAGGGTTGAAGCTCTTAGGTTAGGGCCCAATCCAAGCAGCCAAAATCTTCTTTTTTGTATTTATATGCTTTGTTTCAGTTTATGGATTAGTTGTTGTTAGATAAATCTCTTTCCTGGTTAAGAATAGGTTGCTTTTGGTGGTTTAGAAGGTTGTTTCTATTTGATATTTCTATAGCAGGTTGAACAGTGATAGAAAGAATAAATAAAAATGCCATCAATAGAGTCCTGGTCTTCTTTCCTCCCTTTAGGACCATGAACTGAGGCCAAGACCCTCTTGCTACCACAAAAAAACACAGATTTGCCTTCTCCATAGAATTTCTAGTGTTGCAGCTTATTAGAAGGTTAATGCTTTGCTTTAGATCTCTTTCACCATGCTCATTTCTATCATGCAATAATTTTCCTTCCATGCTTTCTCTCATTGTAATATTTCTCAGCATTTACTTTCATAGATCAGAGTTTAGACTAGCTTGATGCAAAATTCTGTTTTTTGATGTAGTTAGTTTCCTTGCTTGCTTAATCTCGTTGTTTGATTTCCACTTCTCTTGCAACACATCTCTTCTCACATCAAATCAGCTAATCAAACATCACAATCTCTGTTTGATCTATGCCCCACAGGTCGTCCAAAGCTCCTCACAAATCTGCCTTAGTTTTCTGCACTTTTCCCATAGATTTTCCTCTCTTTCCTTGCACAAATCCGACCATATTTCTCTCTCCCAACAATTCTTGGTGAACCTTAGACACCTTAACACATCATCCTAGCCTTTAGCTACCTTTTCCACCCACTTTCCCATCTTCAAAACCTTCAAAACGGCTCTCGGCATCCTCCTACAGACCTCCTATAGACATCTTGTAGATCCCCTGCAGCCTCCTGTAAATTTTCCTGTAGGCTTCTTTTTGAAGTCCAATTGCAGGAAAAGCCTCCAGAAGTCCACCTGGGACCTCCTAAGACCCATCCACACCATCCTACACCTTTACAAATCCCAAATTCGTCCTCCATCACCACCTAATTGCTACCACATTCACAATCAAATGAATTACATGCATGACAATTTCACATAAAAATACATAAAAATCCAAAAAGATATTTTTTTGCTCATTTACTTATAGAAATAGCTTGAGTAGATGTTGTTTACTTCCTGAGTAGGTAATGGCATTCATTTCATGGTTTTTCATCTCTCTTTCTACAAAAGTAGGATTAGTCAGTTAAGTAGGGTTTGCTAGGTTTTCTTTACATTTTAGTCTTTTTTTCCTTTCTGCAAATAGAGTAGCCTATATAGAGTAAGCCTTCCTTTCTTTCATCACATATAGAGATTCTTCTGAAATCGATAAAAGTTTGCTTGAGCTCCTAGTGGTCTTGTGCCAGCTGACCAAGTGACAGCTTGCAGTAAGAACTAGTACTTGTGCATACAACACCGTCGCTTCCAAGTTTGTTACGAACTACCTGGTTGATAAAAGTAAAGTAGGAAGCTCAGGAGTTGTAGCATTATTGCTGCAATACTGGTGCTCATCAATTTTTTGTGCCATTTCCAAGGAAGCATCAGAGTATTTTGTGATTACTGCTTTCTCCTATTTTCTCTTGCAACATTCTGCTAAGTAGTTTATTTCAGCGAAAGTAGAGCAGTTGTTTCTTTTAGTTTCTGCATTTCCTTGCTTTCCTTTTCAATTCTATAATTTCCATTTCAGAAAAAGTAGAATAGTTGTTTCTTTCTGTTTCTGCATTTCCCTAATTTCATTTTCAGTTCTGCAATTTCCATTTTAGCAAAAGTAGATTAGTCATTTCCTTACTTTCAGTTCTACATTTCATCTGCTTTCCTTTATAGTTCTGCAATTTCACTTCAACAAGTTCATTTTAGTTAGTTGCAATTTGTTTGTTCAATCAATTTTAGTTTTGCAGGTACAAGAAGTGAAAAAAAAACAAAAAACCAACCAAAAATATTTCCTTTCATGCCTCGTAGGAACAGAGATAATTCAAGAAAATTCTTGCCTAACACCCTGACTATATCACATAGCCAACCTTCTCTCTTCTTTGGTGGCAGTGATCAAGAAGAACATTTAGGTGAACAACCAGAGATATTTGAAGAACCTATAGGGGAAGAAGAAGAAGAAAACATCCCTCTTAAGACAATGGTTGAAAACATAAATGCTAGGGGGAATGGAGAAAGAATAGAGGGTACCCTTCCCATCCGGGAGACCAATGGGGACACCAAAATGAAGAATATAAGTCCCTCATCCCTACCTCACTTCCATGGTTTGACCACAGAAGATCCTGACACCTTCTTGTTTGAGTTTGTTGTCATTTGTCGAACCTATGATTATGTAGAGGATGAGCAAAAGTTGAAACTATTTCCTTCTACCCTCAAGGATGCAGCATTGCGCTGGTTCATGGGGTTACCTAGCAATAGCATCACAACTTGGGCTTAGACGCAGTAGGCCTTTAATAACGAATACCGAGAATACTATAGGTCAAAAGATACCAAGGAAAAAATCTTCCAAATGACCATGGGAAGTGATGAATCCTTGGAAGATTATGAAGAGAGGTTCCAGCTCAGTTACAAAAGGGTTAGGTGCATACTTGACCCTGAATCTCTGAAGTTGGTCCTACTCAGGGGAAATTTGGAAGACCTTCTAGACACCCTCCATTTACTGGCTAGGGGAGACATCTATCAACTACCTTATGAGGACATAAAGACTATTTTTAGAAACCATTCTAGAGCAACCAGAAAGAGAGGTAGGGGGAGTCAACCCATACCCAGTACCTCCTCATCCAATTCATCCATCAAAGTTGAACTTGGAAACATGCTGGAAGACATTAATAGTGAGATGTTATAGAATCTTGCCATGCAAATGGATATCTTGCATATCAAAAGGAAACAAGAGGAAATAGAGAGGGCTTTGGCCATTTTTTGTCTTAGGTGCACCAGGAGGCATCCTAGGAACGAATGTCCATTGAACTCTATAGAGGTTTGTTCAGTTTGTGAAGAAGATCATTCTATAGATAAGTACCCTTCCTTGCCTAGACTTAAAGCTGTATACGAAGGGGCCGAAGGAGCCATTGAACCACTCTATTTCATGAACCAAAAGAGACTGCATGGACTCAGAGCATACCGGCAGGGGATGCAAGGGACATCCCAAGCATACTACAACCCTAGCCAAGTCACTTCCATACCTTCTTGGGGCCCTACTGCTCATCCTTCCTGGTCCAAGCATCCTCCTTGGTCCTATCCATCTCAGTATCATACCCAACCAACCGCTCATTGATTTCAAACCTATTCTCAACCATAACCTCAGTGGAATGCAACTCATCAGGGGTGGAGTCCCCAGTACAACTTTCCTCCTACTCTTTTGCATCCACCACCTACTCAACCACAACCATTGCCTCCTACTCCACCAAGGCAACCCCAAATGCCTTCCTAGCCAAACTCGAATGCGAACAACAAACGGGCTCAACAAGTGTATAGTGGGGAACCATCATGCCCAACTTATGTTGTGGAGATTCAGGAGATTAACCTATGATCTGGGAAGGTTCTCCCAGATAGCCAACCTCCCCTTAAGGAGGCTGAGGAAGATAAAGAGGAAAGTGAACCTAAAGCAATTCCACCCTTTCTTGAGAGACTATCTGGGACAACACAACCCACCCTAGAAGAAACTGAACTTCTGGGAGAATTGAAATAGTTATGTGTGAAGATACCACTTCTCCAAGCCATAAAAGATGTGCCTATCTACAATATGTTGATCAAAGATAAGCTCTTTAGGCATCCAGGAAGGTGCAAGAGAGATGCCCCAACCATCAATGTCAAAGGACAACTGTCCGACTTGATGTTGGGGTAGGTAATCTGTCTGAAATATCTAGACCTTGGAAGGCTAGTAGTTGATGTCCACATCAATCGCACCATGATCCCACATACCTTGATTGATCTAGGAGCTACCATTAATGTGATGACAAAGGATACCATGCTCAAACTTAGCCTTTAGGGCTCCTTGAGGAAGACCACGATAGTACTGTAGCTAGTAGATTGCTCCACCATGACCCATGAAGGGATTGTCGAAGATGTGATGGTATCCATTGATTCTTGGGACTACCCTACTGATTTCCTAGTTCTCCAGCCAAAGGCAAAGTTCACTGGGTATTCTCTCATCCTGGGGAGACCCTGGTTGGCTACTACAGATGCCTACATCAGCTGTCGAGCTGGGAACATGACCATCAAGAACGGGCATATGTCCAAATAGTTAGTCCTATACCCTCTTTCCCAACCCTTGCTAGAACATGATCTACCCCTCTGGTTGGAGGAGGAGGATGAGGGTGAAATCTATTCTGCACCACTTTGTGAATTAGAAACTATCATGGGGGAAACCGCAAAATGAGGATGATATCATTGAAAATTTAATTCAGAATCCACCCCCGAGTACCTTGCCATTAGAGGACATAGTGAAAGAAATCCAAAACAATCCCTTAACTGATCTTTGTTTGGCTGATGTGACCTCTATTCATGTTAAGAATATAGAGTTTGACCTAGAAAGAACCTTGAAAATCAATTCATCCCTATCCACTTCCCAAGATAAGGAGCTGTGCAGCTTATTGAGAAAACATTTAGATGCCTTTCCCTGGAGTTATAAGGAGATGAAGGGAGTGCACCCTTCAGTATGTACTCATCATATATACATTAAGGAATATTGCAAACCAGTCAGGCAGCCTCAAAGGAGGATGAATCCAACCCTTAAATACATTGTTAAGGAAGAATTGCAAAAATTACTTGATGCAAGATTCATCTACCCCATATTTGACAGTGAATGGGTCTCTCCTTTCGTGCTAGTGCTAAAGAAAAATGGTAAGTGGAGAACCTGTGTCAATTACTGGGAACTAAACAAAGCCACTAAAAAGGACCATTTTCCTTTGCCTTTCATAGATCAAGTGTTAGATGGTCTGGCGGGGAAAAAGTTTTTCTCCTTCCTAAATGGGATTAGTGGGTACAATCAGATTAAAATCAGCCTGGAAGACCAATATAAGACCACTTTCACTTGTCCTTCGGGTACCTTTGCATATCGGGTCCTTCCTTTTGGTTTGTGCAATGCTCCAGCCACTTTCCAGAGAGTAGTATTGAGTATATTTTCTGACTTGGTTCATGATGCAGTGGAAATATATATGGATGATTTTACTCCTTATGGTTCTAACTTTCAGGAAGCTTTATCTAACCTAGGAAAAGTCTTGGACAAGTGTATTAAAATGAACATATCCCTCAGGCCAAATAAATGTGAATTTTTGATGACTGAAGGTACTGTGGTAGGTCATGCAATATCTCAACAAGGATTGCAGGTGGATCCCAAAAAAATTTCCATCATCTAAAGGGTCCCACCTCCTCAAAATGTGAGAGATGTCTGAAGTTTCGTAGGATTCGTTGGATATTACAAAAGATTCATTACAGATTTCAATAATTTAGCCTCTCCATTATTTGGTCTTTTAGGAAAAGATGTTGAGTTCAAATGGACTAAAAACTGTCAAGAAGCCCTAGATACCTTGAAAAGCAAACTTGTGACCGCCCCAATTTTTAGAGGCCCAAACTAGGCCCTTCCTTTCCACATTCACACAGATGCCTTGAATAAAGCAACAGGAGCAGCCTTAGGACAAATTGATGAAAAGTTACCTTATGCCATATACTTTATATGTAAAAATTTCTCAGAGGTAGAGTTAAACTACACGGTAACCGAGAAGGAACTCCTAGATGTAGTGCATTCCTTGAGCAAATTCAGGCATTACATCACAGGCTATCAAACCTTTGTACACGCTAATCATGTTGTAATTAGATATTTAATGAACAAACCAGATGTAAATGCTCATATTATTAGATGGTTGCTTTTACTGTAGCAGTTTGATTTGGCCATTGTTGACAAGCCTAGTAAAGAAAATGTTGTTGCTGACCTTTTTTTCTGGAGTAAATTTTCCTGTAGGTGAAGAAGGAATGGTGGATGATCAAATGCCAAATGAACACCTATTTTCTATCTCAGTACTCTCTCCATGGTTTGCTGATATAGCAAACTACTTGGTTTCAGCACAGTTTCCACCACACCTGTCCTTAAAGGAGAAGAGCAAGATCGTGAGGAAAAGCGCCCCTTTCACCTGGATTGGGGGCAATCTCCTCAAACATGGCCCAGATCAGATCTTGAGAATATGTGTGAGGGAGGAGGAAGTTTTTGATGTTCTCTTGACCTGTCATGACGGGCCTTATGGAGACCATTTTGCAGCAAAGAGGATTGCCTTCAAAATATTACAAGCAGACTACTATTGGCCCACTCTTCATTAAGAAGTGAGGAGATATACCAACCAATGTGATTGGTGTCAAAGGATGAGGAAACCTACTCTAAAGGATGAGGTGCCCATGCAACCTCAAGTGACCTTTGAGCCATTTGAAAAGTGGGGCATGGACTTTGTGGGTCCTATCAACCCTCCTTCGAAACAAAAGAAATACATCATTGTGTGCACCAATTATCTGACAAAATGGGTAGAAACAAAAGCAATCAAAGTAGAAATAGAGGAAAAAGTAGCTAAGTTCTTGAGAGAAAACATATTCTATAAGTTCGGGTATCCAAGAGAACTGGTCACAGATCAGGGCAGTCAGTTCACTTCCAATTTGATTAAAGACTTGATCACACATCATAAAATCAAGCACATGACTTCCACCCCTTACCATCCACAAGCCAATTGGCAAGAGGAAATCACTAACAGAACTTTCAAAGGAATTTTGGCCAAGGTAGTGAGTAGCAACAGAAAAGATTTGGTGGATAGACTAGTTGAGGCCACCTGGGCCTACAACACAACATGGAAGACCACCACAGGGTTCAGACCCTATGAACTGCTCTATGGGAAGAAGGCTTTGATGTCAATAAAATTTGAATACAATATGCTAAGGATGGAAGCTAATCTAGACCTAGACCTTAGCCATGCATAGAGGGAAAGACTACTCCAGCTCAATGGATTGGATGAACAAAGATTGCATGCCCTTCTCCACACAGAGGTAGTTCAGCTTCAGAGGAAGATATGGCATGACAAAAATATCAAGGAGAAGCAATTCTAAGAGGGAGATTGGGCACTTCTCTATGACTCAAGGTATAAAGAATTCAAAGGCAAGCTAAGGACAAGATGGCTGGGACCCTACACTGTGAAAAAATGTAATGACAATGGTTCAGTTCTAATTAGAACCATTGATGAGGAAGCCATCCCCATGCTTGTCAATGGACATAGGTTGAAAATTTACAAAAATCCCCTCTCCAAGCGAGAGTTCATTGAAGAACTGAATAAGACAGTGATGGTAGTGGAGTAGGTCTTAGCCTCCAGTTGACCCGCTCACTGAAGAAGCAAAAAAAAAAAAAAAGATAATAAGGACTCAAGTGAAAACCTCCATGAGGCGCTTGAGTCCCATCATTGGGTTGAAAACCTCTTTTGAGGCAGCCCAATGATGACAAAAACAAAAAAATAGAAAGAATAAGTTCCTTGATTGAAAACCTCCCTTGGAGGCACCCAAGGCAAGCAATTAGGGTGAAAACCTCCTTGAGACACCCTAGTTCTCTTTCAAAAAAAATAGAGAAAAGAAGAAAAAGAAAGTTGAATTTTAATGTGCATTGTAGGTTACAGGTGGACCACAAGGAGTAAGAGAACATGCCATAGAGCCTATTTCATCTTCCCCACACTCTTCTCCATCATTTCCGACCTTTCTTCCACCCCACTGTGTTTTTTCCGGAAATTGTGTGTTCTACAGGAGGCCCTATGTGTTCTATAGGAGGCTCCTATAGAAATCACAGAGAACCAGAAATGGTTCCAAAAAGTAGTTTGAGGGGCTCAGAGGTTTCATGAAGAGCATGTAAACCTTCCTATAGCTATCCACCCTCCTTGCCATCCATCCCACACATGCACCACCTCATCATCATCATTTTTTTCCCTTCTTGTCAAAAAAACACAGAAACCTGTTTTTTAGAAGAAAAAAAAACAAAAAATAAAGGGAGCAGCACCTCAAATCTCACCTGAAAATTACCAAGCACCTATCCATCTTCACTAACATCTTTGGCATCATCCTCATAGCTCCCAGCACAAAAATCAGCTAAAAATTTTAAAGGGAGAAGCAACTACAGGAGATCCTGTAGGAATTCCTGCAACAGTTGATCCCATTAAAATCAAGCCATAGAAGAAAAAGAAGTGCAACCATGGGATTGAAGGGGAAATCTGAAGCTAGATCCAGCCAAAGGATACCTATACAAAGCAAACAAGCCACACATCAGGAAGCAAAGAGCATGCAGCAGAGGAGATACAAGCATGCAACAACTGAAATACAAGAATGCAGCAGCAAAAGGAACCAAAATGCCTCACAACACGTACATTTGACTCGCAGGTAAGTGAATAAACCTCTCCTATATTGCATCTGTGTAATGGGAAAATATACATAAGTGAATGAGATGGTTAGGGTTGAATGAGAAAAGGTGGCCAGTTAATTGGCCACCCTCATCCAGTTGACTGCGCTCAGCCGGAGATGCCACCATACGTGTGCCTAGTCAAGTCAGAGAAAAATCTAAAGGACAATTAGTGGAGGGTATGAAAACTCCGATGAAATGATGGGAAGTGATTGCGAGAAAGAGCCGTGATGACAAGGCAATGGGGAACATTTTTTCCAGCTCACCCCGTCGCTGGAAATATCTAAAAGAAGAAATAAGTACTCCTCCTCGACACTCCTTCACCACATTTTCCTTCATTCCATCTTCGTCCACTTAGTTGCAACAACCTCTTTGTCACCCCCATAGCCTTGAAACCATCGTTCTCCATCATTTTCATCCATCCTGCTGCTATCGACGTTCTACAGGAGCACTTATAGGTTCTATAGGAGCACCTATCGGCAATTCTACAGGAGGGGCAATAAACTGTTTTTAAGGAGAAAACACGGGGTTTTTGCTCAATTGTTGGCTTGAGGAGGTAGGTTCTGTTCATACCCACCTTGATTATCAATATGTGCAGGGAATGATATAATTTTAAGGAGGAATTGAGCCCATAGAAGAAGAGGAATTACATAAAAAAATTCTGCCTGCTTTCTTAGAAAACACAGTTTTCCTCTGTTTTCCTATCTCTTCAAAATTCTTGTCTCCATCTCTACCTTGGGTGTTCAAAAGGGGTATAAGCACAATGACAGAGGGATTCATGAGGAACGAACCCACAAATTCAATCAGGCTCCATGAAAATCCCGAAGTAGTAGCCATTTTCACCAGAGCAAATTGGATGCCATTTTTTGAGAAATTCCGAGGGTTTGATGAAGAAGTTGCTCAGGAATTTGCCCTTTCTTTAGTCCCTCACTCGAGGATCCATGCCACTGTTACTTTTAGAGGTCTCTCCATGGAAATAACCCTAGAATTTATCAGTAGGGTTACCACCCTTCCTCTCGGATTACCTTGGAGTAAAGATGAAAAGCCAATTGGATAGTTTTCCAAGAAAAACTTCTTCCAAAACAATGAACATCCTATAGAAGAAAAAAATGGCATTAGAAGGACAAGCATACCCTACCCTTGGGATGAGGTTAGTTACCAAATTATCAAATATATTTCCTGTGAAGGGAGGTATAGCATAGTTTAGGGCTACCATTTTAGACTTCTCCATGCGCTGAGATATGGCATGGACACTCCAACACCCCATAAACTTAGCATCCCCTATTTTCTCCTATAGTCCCTCACAGACTCCAGCATTAAGTTGAAGGCAGGAGGTCTAGATCAATTTGTTCACCATGGGTTAACTAAACTGCTAGAGGAAGAAGCCCTCCATACCTTCACAATCCCCAAACATGACAACAAAAGATGATATAAAGGCCCTCACATATGATCTTAGTCCTTCTGATAGTGAACAAGAAGAGCAGCAAGGGTGGGAAGGGGAGGAAACTGACGAATAAGGAGGGAAGAAGGAAGAAACCAAAATAGAGAAGGAAGAAACCAAAACAGAGAAGGAAGAACCCAAAATAGAGGAGGAAGAAACCAAAACAAAATAGGAGGAAACAACACTAGTAGAGACAGAGCAAAAGAAGGAAGGAGAGGAGAAAGGGGCAAAAAAGACAGAAGTGTCTCCTGAGACCCTAGAAAGAGAGGTAGGAATTTCCCTCACTACTCTCAACACCCCAATTAAACCAAAACAAAAGAGGAAGAGGCAGACATCAATGTATTTCAGGACTTGGAAAAGCACAAGGATCAAACAAGGGAAGCCCCAACCTTCTTCTAAAGTGCCCATTGTTATTGAAGATTCACCCTCTGCTCAAGGGAAGGAATCCCCTTCCAAGGCACTTGTCACTTATGAAAGGGAGAGTTCCATATCTCCCACATGAAAGGAAAAAGTGGAACTACAGGACTCAAAAACAGTCCTACAGGAGGCACAGACTGTTCTACAAGAGACCCTGTTAAGACTATAAGAGACCAAAAAACTTGAAAAAAGACTAGAAGGATAGTCACATGGGAAGGAGGAAGCAACAGAGACTCAAGAACCTAATCCCTAGCCTATTTTGGGTTCTTAATGCAATATTCTTGAGGGGGGAAGAATCATTCCACAAAAATTTGTAGTCCCACTTTTCTTTGAGTTGGAGAAAGAAATAATAAGGTGCCATAGATGGATATAAATCACCAAATCCAATGGAGTAAAGGATATTTGTCATATGGAGAATCAACTAAAAGAAATGGGAAGGGAATTAAGTGCTGTCAGACATAGAGAGGAAATCACAAGAGCTTACCTTCAAACAGAAAATGAATTACTAAAAAGATAGCTACAATAAAAAGAGACACAATTGGCATGCATAGCCAGCTGGTCCATGGAGGCACTGCAATGCAGAACACTAACAAAATCATATGGATTATACCTCAAGGACCAATGGCTTCGGTTTCAGATAAAGACTTTGGCACAGAGAGGAACAATGCCTTTCCAAGATTACAGATAGTTTATGGACCTATGTGACCAAAGTTCATCAAAAGACAAGGCAAAAATAGCAGAGTTTTATTTGCATAACATGGCCCTCACCGATATGAATGTGTGGGACCCCAATGCTAGGCTAGGCGACCTGCAACTAATGGCCATGGAATCATGGATGAATCATGAGGCATTAAGGGTAGCAGAGGTAAGGAAGTTGATGATAAAGGAGTAGAATGAGCCCTTAATGATCAGAGGTAAGCCATCAGACCCCATGGCTCTCATTAGCACACACCAGTTGCTTGCTAATAATCCCCAAATGTACCCTATGTATATCAATGATTAGGCTCAGGCCATTGCACATTTTGAGGATATGGAAAGATTACTTGGGGATGACTGTATTCATGCTTCTATGATGAGGTGGAACACACTATCACATAGTTTGTAGATCAAGGAATATCACTCCCCAACAAGGATGAAAGAAGCATTAACGAGAGGGCCACTGTACAAGCACTCTATGTAGAATTTGAAGGTCAATTGGATTGGCCTCATATTGAGTCCCTCACTACTGCTAGGCCTGCTAGAAGGTAGAAAAGAGGAAGAAGAGCAACAACAGTGGGAAGAGGTGGCCAGAAAGGCAAGATTCCATGACAAAGAAGAGGACCTCACATCAGAAGCATGGGATGTCAGGGAGGCCATCAGGGCCATCAAAGATGAGGAGATGGATTAAGTTGCTCAGAGGATGAGCAACACCTTCAGTAGTGCGGTGATGATGAGCCCCATAAATGGGTAATTATATGGGCTCATGTTGCCTCCTAACATAGTTTAATCAACCATTCTCTTAGCTTATTTCATGTTTCTTGATTATATTTATGCTTATGGAGTGAGTTGGGTTGGTCATTATGCCATGGAGTCTAATATGTGCTTAATGAAGATTTTTGTTCAATTTTGGAGATAAAATCAAAGATTTAATGGAAAATTGATAGAAATAATTCAAAGTAGACAATGGAGAGGATTTATAGGAGGGTATCCCCCTCATATATGACTCCCCACTTCGAATTTCCCATCATGCAGCTCAGAGTACAAACAGCCATGTCAATGCACTAGGAGGCAACCGAGCAAGTGGAGGATAACTTCTGTTTATCTCAAGTTTTGGGAACCAAGCCTCCTTGATTTTAAGGAAGCTGTTGGGAGCTTCCATTGTATAAGTAGAGAGGCCTAGGTCCTCATTAGGAAGTTAGTCATATTTTTTAATTTTTTTTGCAGCTTTTCTCTATTCAACTTCGAGCTTACTTTTGTTGACAGTTTCATGTAATCCTATTATTATTTTGATAATAACATGAGATCATTTTTGAGCTAGCTCTGATTTACCTTAGAGGGTTGAAACTCTTGGGTTAGGGCCCAATCCAAGTAGCCAAGTGGTGGGCTCCGTTATTGCAGCAATTATGCTGCAACTCCCAGGACTCCCTTCTTTACTTTTATCAACCCGGTTGTTCGTAACAAACTTAGAAGCGGCGGTGCTGTATGCACAAGTACTAGCTCTTGCCACAGGCTATCACTTGATCAGCTGGCACAAGTTCGCTAAGAGCTTAATCCAACTTATATGATCTCTTAGAAGAAGCTTTTAAATGTGATGGATGAAAGCTAACTCAAAGGATGCTAGTCTACTTGCAGAAAGAAGCGGAAAGCTGAAAGGAAGTGCAAACCCTAGCAAACCCTAGTTTTACTGGCTAACCCTACTGGTGCAAGAAAAGAGATAAAAGCTACAGAAATGGATGCCATTAACTCTTGGAAAGGTAAAGTGTAGGTGAATAAGCTACTTCTAAAGGAAAATATGGAAGAAACATCTTTTTGTATTTTTGAGTAATTTTGCAGAATTATTATGCATGTGCTTTAACAATTTTTACTGTGTAGAGGTTGATTGGCAAAAGGAAATGGAGTGGGTGCCTGCAGGAGGATGGGAAGGTGAGAAGAGGGCCTAAGGGTCCCTGGCACCCTTCCATATAATTTCACAGTGATCAGATCTTGGAAAATTGGTCACGTGAACTTCTACAGGAAGTCTACAAGGGTTCTACAGGATGTTTTACAGGAAGTTCTACAAGAACGACCGAAAGAGGATTTTAGAGGATTGATGGAGGAAAAATGGTGGGGAAGTGGAAATGAAGGATGGATAAGGTTGTTAAGAGGTGTGGGACTTGGTAAATGAATCTCAGGAGTGATGAAGATGGTTGGATTTGTTCAAGGATGGAGAAAGCAATGTTGCACAAAAATATAGAAATTAGGTCAAATTGGAAAAGTGTGGCGAATGAAGGGAAGGAATCTGGAATTTGGGGTTGGAGTAGGTGGTATGATGGAGGAAGGGTAGGGAGGAATGTATTACAGTTACTCTGCACACTATTTTCAAGAACTGATTAGAAAAAGACTAGAAAAACCAGAGATCTATCTATTTGGACCTAATCTGACCCAAAAACCAGAAACATGATGAACGGAAGTTTATAGACAGGAAATCATGAAAGATAGGCATGGAAACTAAGCAAGAACAGATCTAAACATGCAAGTACAACTGGTATCAACTTTTCCAACTTAAAATCTAACACTGGCAATTGCATTAGAAGGCAAACACAATGTTTTTGTGGTAGCAAGTATGCCTTGGTCTCAGCTCATGGTCCCAAGGAGGGAGAGATGAGATCAAGGACTACTTGATGGCCTTTTTGCAGATCGTTTTTGTTACCAAACTGTCAAATCAACCTGAAGCATGAAAAACTATCTTAATCATCAAAAACAACCTAAGTAACAAAGCAATATTTTAACCTAAATAACAGAAATTATTCTATGAATGCAGCAAAGACACATAAAAGTACACAAATGAGGTACTGTCACTTGAGTTGGGCCAAACCCCAAGAGCTACAGCCTCCTAAGAAAGATCATAGCTGGTGCAAAGCTGGATTCATCTTTATTAATAAAAAAATAGTTACATCCCAAAAACTATCTATAAGAAAAAACTCGAAAATGTGCTGATACAGAGCTGCACTAAAGTGCGAAAATAGACTAACAAAATGACTAACCTACTGACTAAAATATAACTAACAAAACTGAGGCCGTCAACCTTCTTATTTATACAAATTGAGGACCCCAATAGTCCTCCTAAACTTTAGGAACTCGGCTGCCAAAACTTGTAGTTAATAGCAACTTTACTAGCCCTGCTCAGCTGCCCTTGTGATCATCGATGTGGTGGACCTTGAACTCCAAGCTGCTGGTGGAGAATTCAAGGTAAGGGCTCACAAATTAAGGGGAAAACCTCCTACAAATCCTCTCCCTTGTTCTTCCACAAATTTGGCTGCCAAATGCTCATTAAACCTTTGATTTTGTCTTAAAATTGACCAAAAATATGCATAAAGCACACATTAGACTTTTGGGCATAATGACTAACCCAATTCACTCTATTAGCATATATATAATCAAAAAACATGCAATAAACTAATGAAAATGGTGGATTAAGTCGAATTAGGAGGCTAAATGAGCCGATATAATTATCCATTTCTGGCGCTCGTCATCACCCCCTACTGAAGGTGTTGCTCATCCTCTGAGAAACTAATCTATCTCTTCATTCTTGATGGTTCTGGTGGCCTCCCTATCATCCCAAGCTTCTAAAGTGGTCTGCTCATGTGTGCCATAAAATTCTGCCTTCTTGTCCATGTCCTTCCACTGCTCGTCCTATTCTGCTTGTTTGAATTCTTGTGCTTTTCCTGGCCTTAAAATACATGGAGGCCTACCTTTTTCTCTTTTCTTTTGACTTAATTGGTGTGCTCAGGGTAGTGAGACCAGCTGCTAACTCTCTTTCCAACATTTCAGGGGACTTCTCTTTCTGCTATTCTTTTTCTTCACTTCCTGTAGAAATTTCTATGCCCACTATTTCTGCTTGTGCCATTGATATCTCAAGGTGTATCTTTTCTTTCTCTTGTTGGGTGCCTACCTTGGCTGTGGTAGCCTTTTTTTGGGCTTTCTTGGCCTTTTTCTTTCCAATCTTTGTTCTTTCTCCCTTTTCTGGTTTTGTTGTTTTCTCCTTTTCTATCTTAGGCTCAACAGTCTTGTCAAATTCCTCTTTTTCCTTCTATTCTTCCTCTATTTTTCCTTCTGCTTAAATGTCCTATGCTCCCTCATCAATGTTCTTCTCAATTTCTTTAGTTTGCTCCCCCTCATCACTGCTAGATGGGCTGATGTTCTGAGCCAAAGTTATGATGTTATCATCCTTGGACATATTTCTGAAGATTTCCCAAGATATGGGGACAGTATAGGTGTGTAAAGCATCTTCCACCAACAGTTTGATGAGTCCTTGGTGGTCTAATTGATCTGGAACTCCTGCATTTAGCTTTGTACCACATTCAATTAAAGACTGAAGGAGGAAATATTGGATGCTCAGTTTCTTAGCTGTAGGCAAGTCCATCCCATACGTTAATTCATGTAGCAACCTGAAATGATAACCATAAATGATGCTAAACCTCCCTTCACATGTGATATACTTCATTATTTTATAGCTTGCTTCACTCTAGAGAGGAGGCAAGCTTGTCCTTCTGACCCCATTTTTGTCTTCTACAGGATGCTCCTCAAGTAGAAAAAATGTTTTCTTAGCCACTTGTCCCAATGAATTTTCCTCTTTGCTCCAAGGGAGCCCCAATGGTAAACCAGTAATTCTACTAATGAAATTAGGGGTAAGTTCTAGGGTCAAACCCCTAAAATTAATTGTGGCATGTGCCTTCAAATGTGGTCTTAGGGACATCAAAAACTCTTCAGTCACCTCCTCATCATAACCCTGAATTCTATCAAGGAAGGATATCCAATTTGCGCTGGTGAAAAGGTCCACCACCTTAGGGTGCTCATACAATTTTCTAGAGTTTAAGGGTTCTTTCCTCATGAATGCTCCTGGCATGGTGTTGAGTTTGTGTTTTAACCAGAAAAGAAAATGCCCAGGTGGGAAAAAACACAGTCAATCACTGAAACAGAGGATAGCTGAATTCGGTCTTTTTTGAGATCAAAGGAGGAATTTCTCGTGTGCTCCTTACAATATCAAATGGAAATAATTACCCTATTTTAAAATTGCTATCACCCAGAATTTGACTATTCGTTTATGAAAAGTTTTTTTTTTTTACAGAATAGAGCATAAGGACACAGGTTCTTTTCTTAGCTCATAGAGAGATATGTAAATTCTGGTTTTTTTCACACACAGGCTGGCCTCCACTGCTACGTATATCTTCCTTATAGGAGAATAAAAAAATGATGAGGAGATTTCGGATGCAGAGAAAAAAAACTGGGTAAACTCAGTGAAATATGCAGGCAGACTTTCACTTTTTTCTCAATGCATAGGCAGACTTTTATTCTCATTTTCAATCTAATTCTGTGTTCAATTCACCACCTTACATAAACAAATCATGCAAAAAGAAGTTTTCTCGAGCCTACCTCGTTTTTAGCTTGAATTTTAACGAAGATCTCGAGTTTTCTTTCTGGAGATCTGTTCTCTGCCTTTCTTGTAGAAACCTTCCTGCAAACGCTACTCCTGCTCTTGTATAATTGTTACAACTTCCTATAGAATGTCGATAAGTAGGAGGGTTTTGAAAAATGGCAAAGAATGATTGGTTCACTGCTATGGAGGTGGTATAGAGCTTGTTTCAGCTGCAGGGATAATCATAAAATGGAAACAACGGTGGTGACAATATTTCAAAGATGAGTTCGATTGGCTGTTTATGGAGACTTCCGTTGATGGAGGGTGAGCCGGCCAAGTGCACGTTGGCCCCATGCAGACCCTTGGTCCCCACTGCAGTCTTATTATGAACTGTATGTTCTCTTCCTATTAATCACTTGACATCAGTTGCGCTAGAGTTCAAAACATCTCACACTACCTGCTTTTTAGATTTCCCATGAGTTGAATATACACGTGTGCTGTATGATTTCCGGCTAAGTGTTGAGAACTGAACAAGGCATTGTCTGAACTAGACGAGGGTGGCCAGTTAGCTGGTCACCAATCTTGTTTAATCACAACCATCTCACTGTCCATGCAGTTATTAAATTACATTCATGCAACAGAGGAACGGGTTTAGTCACTTACCCGGAAGTCAAATGCATTTGCTATGAGGTGTTGTGGCCTTTCCTTTTGCTACAGGCCTTTGTTTCTGTGGATGCATGCTTTTCTGGTTGTTGATATGTGGCTATGTTTCTTCTGCAGGTATCCTTTGGCTGGATCTAAGCTGTAAGAGTCTATTTCAACCTTCAGATTTGCACCCTCATGTTGCTGATGTTGGATTTTTACAGGACAGTGACTTGTTTTGTCCATAGCTCCCAAATGATAGACCGAATTGACCTCAAACATTCTGAGCATGTTTCTATCATCATTATGCACCTCCCATATCAAACTTGTGGTTAATGGATGCACAAATTTCGAGAAAAATTGAAAATGGTTGAAGGTGATAGAGGTCAATTTCTTGGAAATCATGCATTGGAATT
The DNA here is from genome assembly GCA_031772625.1 of Pinus tabuliformis. Taxonomy (NCBI): domain Eukaryota; kingdom Viridiplantae; phylum Streptophyta; class Pinopsida; order Pinales; family Pinaceae; genus Pinus; species Pinus tabuliformis. The sequence goes on from CM062815.1 coordinate 770,154,851, forward strand.
GGCTAAAATTGCTTGGGTAGGTTACTACCACCTATATGCATCTCCCCATGAAACATGTTTTTAAATGGATGGGCAGATATGGAGAAAATGTAAAAATGGCTGAAGGTGATGGAGGCTGATTTTTTGGAAACCGTGCACTGGAATTGGATGAAATTGCTTGGGAATGTTGCCATCATCCCTATACAACTCCCCATGAAACAATTTTTTAAATGGATGCACGGTTTTCAAGTTAGGGAAAAAACAAATTTCTGCTCTATGTATTTTTGTATCAGAGCATTCTGCAGTTTTTGAAAAAATGATCTTGGGCTGTAATGCAGACTTGGAATTGATGGAAGAGGGGTTTGAAGACTGTAGGAGGATTTATAAACCCTTTATGAAGCTTTTCTGTTCCTCAAATTGATTTTGAAGTCCATTTCCAGCTTTCTGTAATTTCTATAGGATCCTCCTGTAGGAAACACAGTTTTCAGAAAAGAAGCACAATGAGGTGGAAAGGATGTCAAAAATGATGGAGAAGGGTGAGGGAAGGTAGGATAGGTGCTGTTATTGGTTTCAGAGCTTCCTTGGCACCTGCTACTGCTTCCTGAAGTTCCCTTGCAAACTTGCTATACAATTGGAAATTCATTTTTCTTTTTTCTTTTTCTCTTCTTTTTTGAAAACGACTAGAGTGCCTCATGGAGGTTTTCACCCTAATTGCCTACCCCGGGTGCCTCCAATGGAGGTTTTCACCCAGGGATATTATTACTTTTTTCTTTTCTCTTCTTTCCAACCCACTGACCGCCTCATGGAGGTTTTCACCTTAGATTATTTTTTCCTCTTATTTTTCATTTTTTTTTTATTTTTTTATTTTTTTTTCTACCCTACACTACTTTGAAAAACAAAATAATTTTCAAGTATAACAATACTTCCAATGGAGCCATGTGCACATCGTGATGATAGAAAAAATTATGTGGAGGCTTGAAATCCATGCTTTGATAGGTAACTGGATTTTAGAGACCAAATGATTTGACTTTGAAGGGATCAAGCATAGCTGAGGAAGAGAGTATTGCTGCAACTTAATGACTGTCTGGAACCATATCTCAATATAGCTCTGATATCCTTGGTCCTTCTATTGATCTGGATCCTACTTCATGTCACCTTCTACCACAACCTTCTCATCTTTCTCTTTTTGCTAATTTTTCTCTTGAATACATGGAGGATTTGATAGTAACCATGAGGGAGATCTCTCGATCTCTGATTCTGTTGTCTTCTCTTTATCAAGTGTAGCCCATGGTTCTTTGCTCTTCTCTTTTGCATCTTCTTCTACTAGATGTGGTCCTTCAATTATATCAATATAATCTCTTCCTTGCAATACTCTTCCTGAGCTATGGTGAATATTATTGAGCTCAAAAGGAGTTGTTTGGAAATGTTGTGCCTCAGCATTGTAATTGGGTTGAGCTACTCCAATGTGCGGGTTTGGAAATAGTGGTATGGGTAGTTGAGTGGGGATGTATATTTGAGATGGATGTGGATGGGGTTGTGGTTGGGCAGGTGGTTTCCCACTATATACTTGTTGAGCCTGCCTGTTATTTGGATTTAGGTTCGGTTGAGTAGGCATTTGGGGCTGCCTTGGTGGAGTAAGAGGTGATGGTTGTGGTTGAGCAGGTGTTGGAGGAAAAGGAGTGGGAGGAGTGTTGTACTGGGGCCTCCACCCCTGATGAGGTGCATTCCACTGAGGTTGTGGCTGAGTGTAGGGGTGAAATGGATGAGCAGCTGGTTGGGCATAATATGGAGATGTGAAGGACCAAGGAGGAGGTGTGGACCAGGAAGGATGAGTAAGGGGACCCCAAGAAGGCATGGAAGTGGCTTGATAGGGGTTGTAATAGGTCTGGGATGTCCCTTGCATTCCCTCTGGTAAGGTATGGGTCCATTTCGCCTCCTTTGGTTCATATAATAGAGTGGTTCAGTGGCTCCTTTGCCCCTCTGATATGCAACTTTAATTCCGGGCAAGGAAGGACACTGGTTCGTAGGATGGTCTTTTTCACAGACAAAACACACTTTTATAGAGTGCAATGGACATTCGTTCCTAGGATGCTTTGTAGTGCACCTAGGACAAAATATGGCCAAAGCCCTCTTGGCTTCCTCTTTCCTCCTTTGGATCGACAAGGTATCCATTTGCATGGCAATTGTTTGTCTGATCTTGCTCTTGAAATATTCCCACATGTTTCCAATTTTACTTTCAATGGATGAGTTGGAAGAAAAGGTACTGCTCTGAAAATTTCTGTTTTCAGCCATTTGCTCCAGAGGAATGGTTTCTTCTTCTTCTCCCCTATAATTTCTTCAAATATGTCTTGCTATCCACCTAAGGGTTCTTCTTAATCACAACCATCGAAGAAGAGAGAAGGTTGGCTGTGTGAAGCAGTGGAGGTGTTGTGCAAACATTTTTATGAATTATCTCTACTCCTACAAGGCATGAAAGGAAATATTTTTGGTTGATTTTTGGTTTTTTTCTCTTCTTGTATGTGTAAAACTGAAATCGATTGAACAACAAATTGCAACTAAATAAAATAAACCTTGCTGAAATGAAAATACAGAATTGAAATGAAAGCAGGAAATGACTAATCTATGTTACTGAAATGAAATTGCATAATTGAAATGCTAATCTACGCTTGCAGAATTGGAATTGCAAAATTGAAATGAAAGCAGGAAATGTCTAGTCTACGCTTGCTAAAATGAAATAAGAGAAGGAAATTTCTAATCTATGCTTGCTAAAATGACATTGCAGAATGGAAATGAAACAACTACTCTACTCTTGCTGAAATAAACTACCTAGCAGAATGTTGCAGTAGAAAATAGAAGAAAAGTAGTAATCACTAATACTCTGATGCTTCCCCAGCAATGGCACCAAAAGATGATGGGCTCCAGTATTGTAGCAATGATGCTGCAACTCCTGGGACTCCCTTCTTTACTTTTATCAGCCCGGTTGTTCGCAAAAAACTTGGAAGCGACGATGCTGTATGCACAAGTACTAGCTCTTGCCGCAGGCTGTCACTTGATCAGCTGGCATAAGTTCACTAGGAGCTTAAGCAAACTTATATGAGCTCTTAGAAGAATCCTTTAAATTTGATGGATGAAAGGTAACTCAAAAGAGGCTAGTCTACTCGCAAAAAGAAGCAGAAAGTTGAAAAGAAATGCAAACCCTAGCAAACCCTAGTTTTACTGACTAACCCTACTAGTGCAAGAAAAGAGATGAAAGCTGTGGAAATGGATGCCATTGACTCTTGGAAATTTAAATTGTAGGTCGCTAAGATATTTCTGAAGGAAAATATGGAAGAAATATCTTTTTGTATTTTTGAGTAATTTTGCAAAATTATTATGCATGTGCTTTAACTATTTTTTACTGTGCATAGGTTAATTGGAAAAAGGAAACGGAATGGGTGCTTGTAGGAGGTTGCGAAGGTGAGAAAAGGGCCTAAGGGGTCCTTGGAGCCCTTCCAAAGAATTTCACAGCGATCAAATCTTGGAAAGCTGCTCACGTGAACTTCTATGGGAAGTCTGTGGGGGTTCTACAGGATGTTCTACATGAAGTTCTACATGAGCGACCAAAAGAGGATTTTAGAGGATTGATGGAGAAAAAATGGTGGTGAAGTGGAAATGAAGGATGGATAAGCTTGTTAATATGTGTGGGACTTGGTAAATGAAGCTCAGGAGTGATGAAGATGGTTGGATTTGTTCAAGGATGGAGAAAGTAATGTTGCACAGAAATATCGAAATTAGATCAAATAGGAAAAGTGTGGCGAATGAAGGGAAGGAATCTGGAATTATGGGTTGGAGAAGGTCCTATGATGGATGAAGGGTAGGGAGGAATGTATTATAGGTACTTTGCACACCATTTTCCAAAATTGATCGAACAAAGACTAGAAAAACCGGAGATCTATCTATTTTGACCTAATCAGACCCAAAAACTATAAACATGATGAAAAAAAGTTTATAGACAGGAAATAATGCAAGATAGCTATGGAAACTAAGTAATAACATATCTAAACATGCAAGTACAACTGGTATCAACTTTTCCAACTTAAAATCTAACACTAGCAATTGCATTGGAAGGAAAAAACAATGTTTTTGTGGCAGCAAGTATGCCTTGGTCTCAGATCGTGGTCCCAAGGAGGGAGAGATGAGATCAAGGACTTCTTGATGGCCTTCTTGTAGATATTTTCTATTACCAAACTGTCAAATCAACCTGAAGCATGAAAATCTATTTTAATCATAAAAAACAACCTAAGTAACAAAGCAAGATTTTAACCTAAATAACAGAAATTATTCTATGAATGCAGCAAAGACACATAAAAGTACACAAAGGAGGTACTGGCACTTGGGTTGGGCCCAACCCCAAGAGCTACAGCCTCCTAAGAAAGATCAGAGCTAGTGAAAAGTTGGATTCATCTTTATTGATCAAAAAATAATAGTTACATCCCAAAAACTGTCTACAAGAAAAAACTCGAAAATGTGCTGATACAGAGCTGCACTAAAGTGCGAAAATAGACTAACAAAATGACTAACCTACTGAATAAAATCTAACTAACGAAACTAAGGCCCTAAGCCTTCTTATTTATACAAATTGAGGACCACAATAGTTTTCCTAAACTTTAGGAACTCGACTGCCAAAACTTGCAGTTAACAATAACTTTACTAGCCCTGCTTCGCTGCCCTTGTGATCATCGATGTGGTGGCCCTTGAACTCCAAGCTGCTGGTGGAGAATTCAAGGTAAGGGATCATAAATGAAGGGGACACCCTCCTACAAATCCTCTCCCTTGTTCTTCCATGAATTTGGCTACCAAATGCTCATTAAACCTTTGATTTTGTTTCAAAATTGACCAAAAATCTGCATAAAGCACACATTAGACTTTTGGGCATAATGACTAACCCAATTCACTCTATTAGCATAAATATAATAAAAAACATGGAATAACCTAATGAGAATGGTGGATGAAGTTGAATTAGGAGGCTAAATGAGCCCATATAATTACCCATTTCTGGGGCTCATCACCAAGCTCCTCTTATTTGTGTTTATATGCTTTGTTTCAGTTTATGGATTAGTTGCTGTTAGAGAAATCTCTTTCTTGGTTAAGAATAGGTTGCTTTTGGTGGTTTAGAAGGTTGTTTCCATTTGAGTTTTCTATAGCAGGTGGAACAATGATAGAAATAAGATACAAAAAGGCCATCAACAGAGCCTTGGCCTCCTTTCCTCCCTTTGGGACCATGAACTGAGGCCAAGACCCTCTTGCTGCCACAAAAAAACACAGATTTGCCTTCTCCATAGGATTTCTAGTGTTTCAGTTTGTTAGAAGGTTAACGCTTTGCTTTATACCTCTTTCACCATGCTCATTTATGTCTTGCAATAAGTTTCCTTCCATGATTTCTCTCATTGTAATATTTCTCAGCATTTACTGTCATAGATTAGAGTTTAGACTAGCTTGATGCAAAATTCTTTTTTTGGATGTACTTAGATTCCTTGCTTGCCTAATATCATTGTTTGATTTCCAGTTCTCTTGCAGAACATCTCTTCTCACATCATGTTAGCCAATCAGCCATCACAATCTCTCTTTGATCTATGCCCCACAGGTTGCCCAAAGTTCCTCACAAATCTACCTCAGTTCTTTGCACTTTTCCCATAGACTTTCCTCTCTATCCTTACACAAATCCAACCATATTTCTCTCTCCCAACAATTTTTGGTGAACCCTAGAAAACTTAACACATCATCCTAGCCTTCAACTACCCTTTCCACCCACTTTCCCACCTTCAAAACCTTCAAAATTGCTCTCGACATCCTCCCGTAGACCTCCTATAGACTTCCTGTAGATCCCCTGCAGCCTCCTGTAGATTTTCCTGTAGGCTTCTTTTTGAAGTCCGACTACGGGAAAAGCCTCTAGAAGGCCACCTGGGACCTCTTAAGATCCATCTACACCATTGTACACCTTTGCAAATCCCAAAGTCACCCTCCATCACCACCTAATCACTGCCACATTCACAATCAAATAAACTACATGCATGACAATTTCACATAAAAATACATAAAAATCCAAAAAGATGTTTTTTTGCTCATTTACTTCTAGAAGTAGCTTGATTAGATGATGTTTACTTCCTGAGTAGGTAATGGCATTCATTTCATTGTTTTTCATCTCTCTTTCTGTAAAAGTAGGATCAGTCGGTTAAGTAGGGTTTGCTAGGTTTGCTTTACATTTCAGTCTTCTTTTCCTTTCTGCAAATAGAGTAGCCTCTGTAGAGTAAGCCTTCCTTTCTTTCATCACATATAGAGCTTCTTCTAGAATCCATAGAAGTTGGCTTGAGCTCTGTTATTTGGAAAATTAGCGTACATTCAGAGCTATTAGTCCCACTAAGACGGGTAGCTATCTTAGAAACAAACAGACTATAGTTACTTGTGTTTTCCTTTATGAGAGATAGATGAAAGAGAAGCAGAGAGTACCAACCTCAGTCTTTTGCTAGTCTCCTTTCCTGTTTCCTCCCTCCTTTGATAGATGTTTCACCACTGCTTTCTCACTTGTTCCGCTTCAAAGAACACCTGTAGAGTCAAGGCAACAAAATACCATCAAAGAATAGAGATCTATAACCATAAACAATGTAGGATCATATGTACATTAACCATATAAATGCATATACAAATACAAGATTAAGAGATACACAAGAATATGGAGGAAAACTCAAATAGCTTTATTGATAAAAGTAGTAGAAGAGAGGATTACACTCAAGCTGTCTGATCCAGCTTCATCCTCCCAGTATGAAAGCCCTCTTCACCTCATACAAAGCAAGATCACCCAACAATGTCTTCAAAGAGAAACCAACAACACTTCCTTGCAAATTACAAAATTCCAGCCTCTGGATGTCTAGGATGACGGATCCATATATAGATGTTTACAGGAGAGTGAGTCAGCTTCTGGGATTTTGATTAGTGTCATTTCACTGATAGTTCTTGGTTCCACTTGAAGATTTCATGATCTCTTACTCATCCTTGGGCGAATTCAGAGAGGCAAGTGTCATATGAGCAGTTTCTAGAAGATTCTCTGGGTTTCCACCTAGAAAACCGCTTCTGCCATTTTTCTGCTCTCACTCATCACACCCTACAGAAGGGCTTTCCAGTATGCATTGCACCCCCCATGTGTAATAGGTGAGATGCATCGCACCCTATTCATGGAGCAGTCTGTATGGTCCAGTTTTGACAAGTTCTGAGTAGTTTTTCATGGAGAACTTTTGGGAGATGATGTAATTAGCTGACCTTGTTCCTTTAGGGTATGAAACAACACTTTTAGGGGTTTAGAGGCCCTTGGTTTATGGACATATGTGATTAGGGTTTCAGTGCCCAAATATTCCTATAACAGTTTCCCCCTAAAGCATGAGGTCGTAAATCTTCTGATGTCAGGTGAAATGCTTTATAATGAGGATCCAAGGTTTTTTCGAACTGGAAGGTGACCTGTAATAAAATACAATACAATACATTATCTTCACAATATTTTCATGATCTAGATGAGGTGGGCATTCCCATGCTCAGCTTTATAAATTCATATTCATGTACATAAGATAAACAATCGTCTGTGTGGCAGACTGATGATTTTAGTAGAGCCATCATCCTTTAGTTTAGGTGATTATCTGTGCATCTATGATATACATTTGATGTGTTTATTTTTCTTGAATATATCGCAGCCTGTATGGTTGAAACTAGATCTAGGGTCTTCAAACTCATTCAATCTTTGCTTGAAGTACAAGTCAATCCATGTGAAAAGATGTTTTGATGTCAAACATGGAAAGACATCGCTTAATTACCAGCCAATGATGTAAGCTATTAACAGGTGTGAGAGGAATCACCGATAATGATAATGACCCTCAAGGTAATGCAGTACAATTCACATGGTGTGAATACATGAGTTGATGTCGAAAACCACATAAAATCTTTTGGTTGAAGGCCATGGATGTAAACATGTCACCGGAAGTGAGAAACTTGCCATTGAGGCATGCAAGCTTCAAAGTACTAAAAGGGTTGTTCCTAAGTCAACTCCTTGGATAATGAGTTGATGTCGACAAGAAGTGACCCGTCGTAGGAGGGCCTTAATGAATCCCACATCTACGACACGGAATGGAGAAAAATGATTTTGTGTAGGTGAAAATGATCTGTTGATACAAGGTTCAGGGTGGCGGTCATGAAAAATGGAGAGTGAAGGTATTGCAGTGGATGAGACATTAGCTAGGTTAGTGAATTCTCTGAGCGACTTCTCTTGAACATATCAGTGACACTGAAATGGATTGGTAGCATTAACCCCAAAAATGGATGGTACGACGGACCAATGGTGATATCACTGGTGAATGGAATAACCCAACCCGACTCAATCATGGTGACGGAGTAAAAGTGTCATGTTCAAGAGTGACCTGCTACTAATGAAACTATTCAAGTTCTCTTCCTTTTTTCCCCAGTCATTGCTGACCAGTACCTCTTTATTTTTGTCAAGCTTGAGGAGGATAAAATATGCCTGTTCTATAATTTTCCCTTCGGGCAAACCTGTCGCTATGTTTTAACGAGTCTAGTGACAGTGAAACTCGCTCTTGTCTGCATGGACAAGTTTGTCGCTATTGTTTTAACAAGTTTAACGACAAAGATAACTCGGTCCCTTTCAATTTTAGAGAGTCTAAAAAGGGACAGAAAGGAAACTCCAGTAGTCCTTTTTCGTAATGTAATCCCTTATGTCTGAAAAAGTATAAAATAATACAAAAGGGATGACTTTTCAATAGTTTTAACAAGCCGAACAAGACAAGTGCTCGATCTTTTTGTGTAATGATCCCTCAGGTCAAAAAATATTAAAATCTAGAGGAGGGATGGCACTTCCGATCACATTAACGAGCTAGAGAGGCCAATTTCTTGGCAATCTTTTCATATTTTATGAGTTAGATGAAAAGAGCTTAAAGGAGACTCGTTTTTTGAGGAACGAGTGATGTTTTTGGATAGCAACTAGTTCCGGGTAAGGTTTGGAACTTTTCAATCACGGCATTGTAAAGAAGGTGGCTAATAGAATCACTCATTGTGGCTATTCCTTAAAAGGGTAAACAATCAAATGGAGGTGTATGATCGGCTAAAAAAGAGTGGAGGTGATGGTAAGAATGTGACCAAGGTTCAAAAGCTGATAATTATGCGATCACAAAGATTATTTACTGAAGGTGGGTTCATTTTTTAATGAGCTTAAACTTTGAGGGAACATTTGCTCATTGCTAGGTTTATTTTTTAATGAGCCTGAACTTCACTTATAACTACTCGTGCCAATCGTATAATAAGGATGTCTCATCAGTAGGTTCATTTTTTAGGGAGCTTGCCCCATGCGCAACTTTGCTCCTGGAGCCTTTCATTATGCAAGCTAGGAATGACCAACCTACGAGTTTAAAGGGTTAAGAGTCTACAAATTAAAAAAATAAATGTTAGCTTTTCACTTGCATGCCCCCAGGTATAAAGTAGAGTTTCCAGGTCACCATATGGAAGTTCTTTCATTAGCAAGATTGTTCCATCTGTGTTGCAAACAAAACACTTCCTTGGTGATGTCCATCAAAATGGACAAAGGTGACTGTTGTCAGTTCCAATCACATAACCTTTGACGAGGGAATACTTTTCCAGTCCAAATCCATTTTCCTAAATTGACAGGGGTATCAGACTAGTCATATTCCTATGTGGAAACCTACCTTATATCTAGGGTTTTCTTGCCGAAGCAGACCAAGGCGCATGCCTCTTGGGTTTCAGTCACAATCACCGAATCACTCGCGATCATCAGGTGGACGGATTGGAGATTGATGAGACATTCCTTGTGCAAAAACACCAGTTAGAGATGGCATTTTACTAATAGCTGTGTTTGAACTGGGGAATGAAAGCTGGTCAACTATGTGGACCGCTCTGCCTTCATGTGGAAAACACATCACTCAGAAGAGTGAGGAAACGATAGCTCCTATGTTATAAATGTAGTCGTGCCCAAGGAGTATATTGTAATCTAAAGGTCCTTGGACTACCATCACGTTTAGATGAACGATTTTCCTTCTCAAAGTTATAGGAAAATTTGGAAGGATCCCTAACGGTCCACTGGTTCCTTTGTTGAATCCTGTTAGATTTCGAATCTCAGGCAGAAGCGATGGTGAACCAAGCACTTTCCAAGCAGTTGAGGAAAGGATGCTCACAGAAGCCATTTCATCTATGATAGTACCAACCATGATCATTTTGTAAGCTTGTCCTATTATTCAGAATGGTACATTAGGTGGTAGGTGGGGTCTGCCTAGTAGATTCCAATCGAAGGAAACGACTAGATTGCTTGGAGGTGGGACCAAATAAACGATCGGATAAACCTTTGATGAACTTCCTTCCTATGGTAAAAGAATGGGTAGATTGCCCCCATGTTCTCAGAGTCTGTGTTTATTAAATAATTTGAACGGTGTCATTCTCATTCTCTTTGGTGACAGTATCATGTGAAGGTGGACCCTCTGAAGACAATATTGGGTTGACTGCCGTCTCAACCTATTGACTTTTGTCCGGTGTGGACTCAGAGGGTTTATCTTCAATGATAGGTGCTTCGACCAACAACAACAATGTGTCAGTTAGGTTTTCAACTAGCGATGGACTCGGCAAGAGTTTCTTGTATCCAGGAGGAAGTCATTGCGGTGACATAGGACAGTTATCCAAGACTCTTTTAGCTTCATCTAGGAAAGGACAATGGTGGAGGACATGATTGCCTTCACACAGTCTACAAGGAAATTTAGATCTTCCTTTCTTTCCATTGTCGTCGTTTTCACTAGTTGATGGTGTGCTTTCAACATGATCGTCAGCAGTTGAAGACATCGGATTGTGCAAGCCAGGAGACCAATCCCTCGGGATCCGTGGGATGTAGGGACAATCTCGATGATAGTGGTCTCCCTTGCAAATGACACATGGAGATTTAGGTTTGGAAGGTGCAGTGTGTGGATTTTCGCTAGATGATGCACAGTTTCCCCCTTTTGCTATTGGATTCTTCTTCTTCTTCTCAGTTACTTGGTTTTTAGTGTTACTAGCTTCACTAAGCAAAGAGGAAGAGGGAGAGGGAGAAACAAATGAAGTAGAAGGTAGGGGAGCAACTTCAGTATCATTTGGTTGCTGATTTGATTGCTGAGGAATTGTGGTGTTTTGAATGACAGAGGTCGAGAAAAGCCATACTAGCAGGCCAATTGTGAGTCCTAGAAGGGACAATGTAGCCATATGTGGAGCACCAACATCCCCCCAAGAGGACAAGGGACTAGGATTCCCCGCAAGGGGAAATACTTGATTGGTAGACTCCATTTTCTCAACCTAAGATCAATGGGGGAACAGTGACGTTATTCTAATTAAAATAATTTTTATGACGCCTTGACACAACTTTCTTTTTCAATTTTTAAGAGTCAAGAAAAAGCTAAAGATGAATTTAGTCGCCTTCGATTTTTAATGAGCCTGAAGTGACAAGTACTTAGATGGACCTTTTCTTTTAAGGAGTCTAAAAAGGAATGAAAGTGAATACTCTGGAAATCTAGACAGAGGGATTACCAAACTAGTCACAAAACTACAGAATAATTTTTACGGTATGGTAGTCAATCTTCCCGAATGTTGTGTTTAGTGCATTGTAATCGACAGGGCAGCAAACATGACTTCCTAAGGATAAAGGATGTAGCCTATTGTGGCCTCCCAATATATACTTGACGGTATGTGGGAGCACAAGTCCATATTGGCACTTGTCATCTCAAAGAGGAGGAATCACCCAACCTACAATGAAAGCGATAGTTACCAGGCTTTACGACGCTAGAATACATATCTAGCCTAGACTTCTAAATGTTGAGTTAGGTTCCAAAGAATTTTTATGTTCATTGAGGTTTATTTTAAAGTTGATATTTCTTAAGAAGTTTTCCTTTAAGGTTCACCACATGATGTAGATATACAATGCCTAAATGTGCAATCTAAGATGATAAATAGTCATTTACTTTCTTTTTGCAATGAAAATCCTAGCTACTAAGGAAAGAGAGATGAAATTCTTTCAACATAGACCAGAGAGCACACACTAGATGCACTTTTCCTAAATCAATTTCAGTATGCAGTCTAAATGCAAATGCACATGCATGTATTGTTTTTTAGTTTCCTTAATATGAGAATGACTAAAAGAAAACTAAGTATAGATCTAAACTATCTTCTTTCAAAGCGACAATACTAACAATTTTCTTTTCAAAAAACGAAAGTAAGGTCAAGATGACACTTTGCGATTTTGAATTTAAAATTGCTTTTGACACTTGAAATACTATTAATTCAAATCAAATACAATGGAAAAAGTGTAATCGACTATATAAAAGAGGAATGCTTTGTGACACTCTTTTCTTGACTGAAAACGACACTTGCGACACTTTCAAATCAAAAGACGACAGTTCGATTAAGCTACTATTTGCAAAGGAGAACTGTAAATGATGAAAAATACATAAGAAATATTCACAATTCCTTCTGACGGAGGCTGAATAATGCAAAGGAAGATGGTTTCACCAGAGATATACTGATCATGGACAGCAAAACCACTGAATAAAGTTGAAGACAATGAAGAAAAAACCAAAATATGGAGGCAGAAACAGTCTCATTCAATCATCGCACCTATAACACATGGAAACAAGGATGCATCTCACTTGAAACATATGGGAGGTGTGATGCATCCAGATTGCCAAGAAGAGATAGTGCGATGGTCTACGGACGAGACTGAGCTTGGTTTTCACTCACAGTTTGTATCTAAGTTTAGGGGTTTAGGTTGAGCTAATGATTGTCAGTAAACACAAAGTGTAGGGGCTGATCTAATGAGGTTATTTGAGCTACCACCAGGGCACTTAGGATGTTTTTAACCTAGATGTTTAGTTCATAAACCAACCTAGAGATTGACTAAAGTAGCATTGATCTAGTTTGCAACTGCATAGAAAACGCATTTTGAAGGCTAGTTGGCTTAACTTCAGGCTTCGTCCGTGGTTTATAAAGCAAACAACAGTAACAAAGCAAACAAACTATTCACTCCCTAGCACGCCATTTTTCTATTGGGAAAACTAGTGTCCATTCAAAGCTGTTAGTCCCACTAAGACGGGTAGCTATCTTAGAAAGAAACAAACTAAAGCTACTTGTGTTTTCCTTTATGAGAGATAGATGAGAGAGAAGCAGAGAGTACCAACCTCAGTCTTTCGCTATTCTCCTTGCTTGTTTCCTCCCTCCTTTGATAGATTTTTCACCACTCCTTTCTCACTTGTCCCGCTTCAAATAACACTTGTAGAGTCAATGTAGCAAAATACCATCAAAGCATAGAGATCTATAACCATAAACAATGTAGGATCAAATGTACATTAACCATATAAATGCATATACAAATACAAGATTCAGAGATACATAAGCATATGGAGGAAAACTCAAATAGATTTATTGATAGAAGTAGTAGAAGAGAGGATTACAATCAAGATATCTGATCCAGTGTCATCCTCCCAGCATGAAAGCCCTCTTCACCTCATACAAAGCAAGATCACCCAACAATGTCTTCAAAGAGAAACCAACAACACTTCCTTGCAAATTACAAAATTCTAGCCTCTGGATGTCTAGGATGACGGATCCATATATAGATGTTTACAGGAGAGTGAGTGAGATTCTGGGATTTTTACTAGTGCCATTTCACTGATAGTTCTTGGTTCCACTTAGAGATTTCATGGTCTCTTACTCATCCCTAGGTGAATTCAGAGAGGCAAGTGTCATATGAGCAGTTTCAAGAAGATTCTATGGGTTTCCACCTAGCAAACTGCTTCTTCCATTTGTCTGCTCTCCCTCATCGCACCCTACATAAGGGATCTCTAGTATGCATCGCACCCCCCATGTGTAATAGGTGAGATGCATTGCACCCTATGCATGGAGCAATTTGTATGGTCCAGTTTGACTAGTTCTGAGTAGTTTTTCATGGAGAACTTCTGGGAGATGATGTAATCAGATGACCTTGTTCCTTTAGGGTATGGAACAACACTTTTAGGGGTTTAGAAGCCCTTGGTTTATGGAAATATGTGATTGGGGTTGCAGTTCCCAAATATGTCTATAACAAGCTCCTAGTGATCTTGCACCCACTGACCAAGTGACAGTCTGCAGTAAGAACTAGTACTTGTGCATAGAGCACTGTCGCTTCCAAGTTTGTTACGAACTACTGGGTTGATAAAAGTAAAGTAGGAATCCCAGGAGTTGCAGCATTATTGCTACAATACTGGTGCTCACCATAGAGGTTGAATCTCCTGGATGAGAGATTCATTGCTAAACAACCAGCAAACTTGCTAAACAGAAAAGCATACAAGTGAGTGTTTGTTTGCAAATGTAGAAGATACCAAATGGAGGCCTGCAAGCTCTATTTATAATTTATAGTCCTCTCCCTTAGTGTTCCCCACCTTCCACTAATATAATATTACTTTTCCGCCATGATTTGTTAAAATAATAATTTCCACTTTTCTCCCACAAAACAATATTTTCTCGTTTTTATTTAATATCACCAAAAATTGGCAAAACTCCTTAGTGAATTTTTCGCTCACAAAAATTGGGAACATTACATAGATATATTAGACATTGTTCCCATGAATTGGTATATTGAGTCGGAGGTGTGCAGAGGAACAAAAGAATGGAATAATATGTCATAGGGCTTCAAGGATAGATTTAGTTTTGAAGTAGAGGAACCAACACTCAATAATTCTCTAAAGGTAGTGCGACAAAATATATTTACCATAAGAGAGATGACAATGCCAAAGAATATATCACTGTGTCATGAACACAATAATTCTAGTAGAAATAAGAGTCCATGGAATGTTATAATGTAGTAGATCTAGGATAATATTATGATGATCCCATAAATTTTAGATTCGAAAAGTTGAAGGGGAGAGTCTAGTGAGTGGATCAGAGTTGCAATCAGTTGAGTATGCACAACTTATAAAAACAAAGAAAGTAATTATCAGGATATAAGAAACGCCTAAAATGGTAGTTATGGGGGACTATTGGGATAATTAAATGGTAGATAAGGTTGCAAACCTACAACGAAGATTTTTTCCCCAACACATTTGATGAAATAGGATTTTTCATCAAATGAAATGAAGGGAATTATAAGGTAACTAGGCAAAATGAGAATTCCATTGAAGCCCGAGGCTAAGCCTGTAAAACAATGGCCTTCTCAACATTGAATCTGATTTATAAGGAGAAGTTCGAGTGGGAGTTCAATAAAATATTAAGGCAGGGATTATTGAACCCATAGAATAATCTGAGTGGATAATCCTAATGGTTGTCCAAAACAAGAAGATGGGGGAGATAAGAATTTGTGTATACCTCTGCAAGTTAAATGATTCATGTGTGCACAAACCCATTCCCTACTCCCTTCAGTTATTAGATACTAGAGAACATTGGCAGACATGTGCCTTACTCATTTATTAGTGGATTCTCTGGTTACCACATTGTACATATTACATAGGACCACGTTTATGAAAAAATGGGTGTGCTTTAAGTACATTTTCATGCCATTTGGTTTGAAGAATGCACCACATATCTTATCGTTCATATTGGTTGCAATGTTCAAGGAATTTATTCGTAATTTTTTAGAAGTTTACCTAGACAACTGGAATGTGTTCAATTTATCAAAGAGGCACATTGACGTGTTGCGGTTGATGCTTGATAGGTATAGACAAGTGAAAATTTCATTAAATATCACTACAAGGAAAATACCCTCTTGCAAATATTTTTGCTGATGCCCCAATAAAAATATCCCGAAAATCCGTTTATAGTGGAGGTCAATAGAAGAGGTTGGTGACAAGATGTTTTAGCAGATGATTTTGAATGGTTTGTCTATAATACACTAGCGTATTGGTGCGTTGCTATACCTATATGCACTAGAGCTTAATAACATATGGTTCATTGTGGTAAAGTTATTTTTTACAAAAATAACAAAACAACAGTGTGCTAAGTACATAATGTGCACCAGTGGATATACTACTTGATAACACTGGAAAAGGGTTAAATTTTAAAAAATGTCAGTTGTAAAAATAAATTTTCCTAGTCTAATGCTATACTCTCATGATGCCTTTAGGTTTTAACCCTATACATAAATTACCTGCAAACGAATTCTTAAAAGAAAAATATACAATGGCGAGAACATAAAACAAATATACAAAGAGATTTTCTCCTGGATCCGAAAATCAGGAATACCGGATTGATTTTCATTATATTCCTTTCAATGTTACAATACATATATATATATATACATGCCAAAACATTTATAAACCCCAATAAATTAACCCTGGATTAAAACATAACTGCAGTTCCCTTCACCAGATCTACAAATCACCATGGGCAGAAAACCATCATGCCCAAAACCATGCACAAAACCATGGGTAGGTTCATCCACCATCCTTGGGTCTACACGTCATCCCTCAGTCCTCTCCCAATCCTCATGCATGGGGGCTACTTCCCCCTATGAAAACCCCAAAAAGGGGTGTTGTTTCCCCCCTTGTGACTCCCATGTTGAGCTCGACACAACATAACAATGCATGCACCTAGTCATGGAAAGAATATAACACACCCCACATTCTCCCACTTGTTGTTTTATTTCTAGATAGGGGACCATGCGAGTTATTAGTCATTGGTCCCAGCCTACAACACCCATTATTTCTCTACACCAAGAAAACTTCTCAGTCCTCACAGACTTCATCAATGCATCTGCAACATTCTTTAAATTGTTCATATTTACCAACAACACCTTTTTTTCTTCAACCATATCCCTCAAAAGTGATACTCAGCATCAATGTTATTTGTCTTCGTATGATAAGCAGGGTTCTATGCCAGGTAAATTGCTCTTTGGCTATCACAATAAATGTTATAGCTTGTTGTACTAACCCTATACTTGAACACAATCTCTGCAACCAAATTTCTTCCCTGCTTGCATGAGTGGTTGCCATGTATTCAACCTTTGTAGTTGAAAGTTCCACCACATATTGTCTCTTACTCATCCAACTAACTGCTCCTCTAAATAGGTTAAACACATACCTAGTTTTAGATCTTCTCTGATCCATATCTCCAACCCTATCTACATAAACAAATCCATGTATGTCTAAGACTTTGTTGAAACCTAGTCTACCTTGGTAGCACAAGCCATAATCACTAGTGCCATGCAAATATGTGAAAACCCACTTTATTGTTGTCCAATGTTCCATCCTTGGTTTTGACATAAACCTTATCAATACACCGACTACATATGCAATGTCTAGTCTAGTACATACCATTACATACATCAAGCTACCAACTGAACTCACATATGGAACATGAGACATATCCTCTTCCTCTTCCTTTGCCTTGGGACATTGTTCAACATATAAATTTACACTTACATGAATCAGAACCTTGACCGATTTAGTATCCTACATATTAAACCTCTACAATATTATTTCAACATACTTCCTCTACTTCAACCAAATCTTCCTCTTTGCCTGATCTCATTTAATTTCCATGCCAAAAATATAGTTTGAAGCACATAGATATTTCATGTTGAATTTGGAGGACAATTGGGTCTTCGAACCTTGGATAATTTCTTTGTCATTTCCAATCAACAACATATCATCCACATACAAGATGAAATACATAGCATGGTCACTATTTAATTTAAAATACACATAGCAATCTTCGTTGCACCTTGTGAATCCAAGTCCCGGTATATATGTACCAAATTTTTGATACCACAACCTTGGTGACTGCTTTAACCCATATAGAGACTTTTTTAACCCACATTCAATTCTTTCTTACCCTTCACTGGAAACCCTTCTAGTTATTTCATGTAGATCTTTTCTTCCAGATCCCCATGAAGAATATTTTATTCACATCCATCTGTTCTACCTCAAAATCAAAACAAACAAAAACAAATAAAACTAATATAATAGAAGCTAAATTGGCAACAGGAGAAAAAATATCACAAAAATCAATTTGTGGCACCTCGGAATAACCTTTTGTTACCAAATGACCATTTTATTCTCCACCTTTCCTTGTGCATTCATCTTCTTCTTAAAAACCCACTTGCCACCAATAGGTTTCCTTCCAGCCAACAACTCAACAGATCCCAAGCCTCATTTTTCTGTAAAGATGCCATCTCTTCAACCATAACCCCCTTCAACAGTTTTCCATCCTCCGAATCCACTGCATCCCTGATAGTTCTAGGATCATCATCAATAATAGATAAAGTAAAATTTGAACAGAAGGTAGACAAACTATACCTATTTAGCAACCTTCTCTCTCCAGCTAATCTTCTCAAAACTGGAGTATGTGGCTCTTCCTCTTCTAATTATTGTTCTATTTTAGAGTCTAATTCTTCCTCCTTTAGTTAAAACTCTATGTTCTCATGTTCCTTTTATAGGAATTCATGTTTAATAACATATTTCACCTATTTAAACACCGCATCTTGGTTTTACACAACTGTTACGGGGAATACTGTCTATGCAGAGCTGTTAATCCCACTAAGGCTGGTAGCTACCTTAGAAACAAACTAACTAAAACTACTTTCGTTTTCCTTTATGAGAGATAGATGAGAGAAGAATAAAGGAGACCAACCTCTGTATTGCGCTTGGTTCCTTGCTCGATTCCTCTCTCTTCTGATAGTCCTTTGCTACTTTCTTTCTTGTGTACCCAGCTTCATAGAGTACATGTAGAATCAAAGCAGCATAATACTATCCAAGAACATAGATCTATTATCATAAACAATATAGGATCAGATGTAAATTGACCATACAAATGCATAAAACATAAATCATACAAGAGTATGGAGGAAAACTTGAATAGCTTTATTAATAATCAAGAAAGAGCCGACAGAATTACAACCAATTATTCTGACCCAGCATCATCCTCTCAGCAAGAAGCCCTTCTTCACCTCATGAAAAGCTTAGATCACCCAACACTATGATATTGCACCAAGAAACCAGCAACACTTCCTTACAAGATACAAAATTGTAGCCTCTGGATCTCTCGGATGAGGGATCCATATATAGATGTTTGCAAGGGCGGTGAGTCAGATTTTGAGATTTGATTAGTGTCTTCTCTCTGATAGTTCTTGATTCCACTTGGAGATTGATGCTCTCTTACTCATCCCTGGTCGAATTCAGAGAGGAAAGTGTCACAGGAGAAGTTTCTGGAAGATTCCATGCTTCTCCACCTTGCGGATTGACCCTGCCATTTGTCCTTTCTCACCAATCGCACCCCATAGAAGGGCATTTTGACATGCATCGCACCTACTGAGTGTATTTATGTGGGATGCAACACACTTTGCCTATGGAGCAGGTGAAATGGTCTAGTTTTGACCCGTTCTGAGTAGTTTTTCACGGAGAACTTCTGGGAGAAGATGTAATCAGTTGACCTTGTTCTTTTAAGGGTTGGAACAACACCTTTAGGGACTTAGGAGCCCTTGGTTTATGGACATTTATGATTGGGGTTACAGTGCCCAAAAATTTCTATAAAAGTTTCCCCCTAAAGCATGAGGTCGTTAATCTTTTTGTTGTCGGGTGAAATGCTTTATCATGAGGATCCGAAGTTTTTTCAAGCTAGGAGGCAACCTGTAATAAGATACAATACAATACAATACATTATATTCATTTTATTTTCATGATCTAGCTGAGGCAGGCATTCCCATGCTCAGCTTTATAAACTCTACATAGGACAGACAATCGTCTGAGTGTAGACTGATGATTCTGGTAGAGCCATCATCCCTTAGATTGGATGATTATCTGTGCAGCAATGATGTACATTTGATGTCTTTATTTTCCTGAATATATATCACAACCCGGATGGATGAAACTAGATCCGGGGTCTTCAATCTCATTTGATCTTCACTCAAAGTACAAGTTGATCCATGTGAGAGATGTTCTGGTGTCGAACATGGAAAGACATCGCCTGATTACCAGCCAATGATGTAACCTGTTAACAGGCACGAGAGGAATCATCGATAATGATGATGACCTTCAAGGTACTATAGTACAATTCATGTGGTGTGAATAAAAGGCTTGGCGTTGAACACCACGCAAAATCTTTCGGTCGAAGGCCATTGATGTAAACCTGTCATCGGAAGTGAGAAACTTGCCATTGAGGCATGCAAGCTTCAAAGTACTGAAAGGGTTGTTCCTAGATCGACTTCTTGGATAATGAGCTGATGTCGACAAGAAGCGATCTATCATAGGAGGGCCTTAGTGAATCCCACATCAATGACACAAACGAAGCAAATGATTTTAATGGAGGTGAAAACAATCTGGTGATATACGGTTCAGGGTGGCGATCATGAAAGAATGGAGTGGAAATGTATTATAGTGGGTGAGACATAGGTGAATTCTCTGAGTGACTTCTCTTGAACATATCGGCGACACTGACATGATGGATTGGTAGCATTAACCCCAAATGTGGATGGTGTGATGGAACCATGGTGATGTGACCAGTGAATGGAACAAACCAACCCGACTTGGATGCAGAGTGAAAGTGTCATGTTCAAGAGCGACTTGCTACCAACAAAGTTTCTTCAAGTTTTCTTCCCAATTTTTCCCTAGTCATTGCTGACCAATACCTCTTTATTTTTTTCAAGCTTGAGGAGGATAACATATGCTTGTTCTATAATTTTCCCTTCTGGAAAACCCATCGCTATGTTTTAACGAGCCTAGCGATAGTGAAACTCATTCTTGTCTGGTATGGACAAGTTTGTTGCTATTAGGTTTTAACGAGTTTTACGACAAAGATAACTCGGTCCTTTTCAATTTTAGAGAATCTGAAAAGGGACGTAAAGGAAAATCCAAAAATCCTTTTTCATCATCTAGTCCCTTAAGTCCTAAAAAGTATAAAATAATATAGAAGGGATGAATTTTCGGTACTTTTAACGAGCCGAACAAGAAAAGCGCTCGATCTTTTTGTGTAATAATCCCTCAGGTCCAAAAAGATTAAAATCTAAAGGAGGGATAGCACTTCCGGTCACTTTAATGAGTTGGAGAGGCCGATGGCTTGGCAATCTTTTCATATTTTATGAGTCAGTTGAAAAGAGCTTAAAGGAGACTCGTCCTTGAGGAATGAGTGATAAAGTCGGGTAGCAGCTGATTATAGGCAAAGTTTGGAATTTTCCAATCATGGCAATGTTACAAGGATGGCTAACAGAATCACTCTTCGCAGCTGTTCCTCAAAAGGGGTAAACAATCAAGTGGAGGTGAATGATCAGACAATACAAAGTGGAGGTGATGATGAGAACATGACCAAGGCTTTAAAGGCTGAAGTACTACATTCACGATGGTTATTTACCGGAAATTGGTTCATTTTTTATTTTAAAATGAGCTTAAATGCTAGGGGAAACACTTGCTCATTGCTTATGTTTATTTTTTAACGAGCTTGAAGTCCGCGTTAAAACTGCTTGTTCCAGTCATAAAATAATAATATCTCATCTAAAAAAAACATTTTTTCAATGCTTTGCCCCACATCCTTTCTTTATGCAAGTTAGGAAATTACCAATCCTACGAGTTTAGAGGGTTAGAGGACCTACAAATTTAAAAAATAAATGGTCGCTCTCCGCTTGCATGCCAAAAGGTTTGCATGCCCCCAGGTATAGTGAAATAGAGTTTCGAGGTTACCCCTCAATTTTCAGACAAAACATTTGTTTTATCGAGAAAGACCTACCTCTTTCAGGTTACCAAAGATTTTTCTATCTGTGTTACAAACAAAACACTTCTTCGGCGATGTCTACCGAAATATACAAAGGTGAGTGGCGCAGATGCCTCCACTCACATATCTTTGATGAGGGAATCTTATTCTAGCCTAATCCCCATTTTCCTAAATAGACGGGTGTGTCAGACTAGTCATATATCCCTCGCGGAAACCTAGCCTATACCTGAAGTTTTCCTGCCAAAGCAGACCAGGGTGCATGCCCCCTGGGTTTCAGTCATGTCCCCCGAATCACTTGTGCTCATCAGGTGGACGGACTGGGGATTGATGAGACATTTCTTGCATGAAAAGACCATTCAAGGATGGTATATGACTATTTGCTATGCATGAACTGGGGAATGAAAGCAGGTCTACGAGCTTGCCCACTCTTCCTTCTTGCGGAAAACACATTGCTCTAAAGAGTGAGGAGACAATGGATCCCATGCAATAAATATAGTCTCGTCCAAGGAGTAGATTATAATCCAGGGGTCCTTGGACTACCATTATGTTCATGTGAAGGGTTTTCCATCTCAATGTAATGGGCACATTGGGAAGGATCCCTAACGGTCGATTGGTTCCTTTGTCAAAGCCTATTATATTCCTCATTTCAGGCAAAAGCGATGGCAAACCAAGCGCTTTCCAAGCAGTTGAGGAAAGGATACTCACAGTAGCCCCTTCATCTATGATGGTACCAGCCATGACCATTATATATACTTGAGCAATGATTCGAAATGGTACACTAGCCAGTAAACGGGGTCTGCCTAGTAGATTCCAGTCAAAGGAAACAACTAGGTTGCTTGGAGGTGGGACCGACTAGACGGCTGGATATGACTCTGAAGAACTTCCTTCCTGCGGTAAAGGAATGGGTAGACTACCCCCATGTTCATTGGAGTCTGTGTTTACGAAGAGAATTTGAACGGTGTCATCCTTGTTCTCTTTGGTGACTGCATCATCTAAAGATGGAACCTCTGAAGGCAAGACCTAGTCAACGGCCACCTCGACCTTTTGAATTTCGTCTGGTGTGGATTCAGATGGTTTATCTTCATTGATAGATGCTTCGGCCAACCACAAGGGCGTGTCAGCTAGATTTTCAACTAGTTACAGACTCGACAAGAGTTTCTTATATCCAGGAGGAAGCCGTAACGGTGAAATCGGATGGTCGTCCAAAACTCTTTTAGCCTCATCTAAGAAGGGAAAACGGTGGACGGTGTGATCACCTTCACATAGTTTACAAGGAAATTTACATTTTCCTTTTTGTCCAGGGGCTTCACTTTCACTAGTTGACAGTGTATTTTCAACATGATCACTAGAGGTTGACGACACTGGGTTGTGCAAACGAGGAGACCAGTCCCTTAAGATCCGAGGGATGCAAGGACAATTTCGATGATAGTGGTCTCCTTTGCAAATGACACATGGCGATTTAGGCCTGGTCGGTGCAGTGCGTGGATTTTCGCTAGACGACACCTGGTTGCCCCTTTTCACCTTTGTCTCCTTCTTCTTCTCAGGTACTTGATTTTTGGCTTTACCAGCTTCATCAAGCGAAGAGGAAGGAGGAGAGGAAGAATTGGATGAAGTATAGGGTTGGGGGGTAACTCTGGAATCGTTTAGTTGCTGACTCGATTGTTCAGGACTCGCGGTGTTCTGAACGACGAAGGTTGAGAAGAGCCATATGGGCAAGCCAATTATCAATCCTGGAAGCGGCAATGTGGCCATATGGGGTGCACCAACATCTCCCCAAGAGGAGAAGGGACTAGGATTTCTTCCAAGGGGAACTCCTTGGTTGGTGGACTCCATTTTCCTCCACCTAAGACCAACGTAGGAAAGGTGATAATTATTCCGTTTAAAATAAATTTTAGACTCTTTGACACAACTTGATTTTTCAATTTTTAAGGGTCGAGAAAAAACCAAAAGATGACTCTAGTCGCCTTCGATTTTTAATGAGCTTGAAGTGACAAGTGCTCATATGGACCTTTTCCGTTAAGGAGTCTGAAAAGGAACGAAAGGGACTGCTATGGAAATCTAGACAGATGGATTACCAAACCAATCGCAAAACTGCAGAATACTTTTTACAGTACGACAGTCAATCTTCCCGAATGTTGTGTTCAGTGCATTGCGATCGATAGGGCGGCAGACACGGCTTCTTATGGATAAAGGATTAAGCCTATTGCATTCTCCCAAAATATACTCGATAGTACATGGGAGCACAAGTCCATATTGGCACTTATCATCTCAAAGTGGAGGAATCACCCAACCAACATTGAAAACAACAGTTACCAGGCTTTACGACGCTGGAATATGTCTCTAGCCCAGACTTCTAGATGTTGTGCGTTAGGTTCCAAAGCGTTTTTAGATTCATTAAATTTATTTTATAGTTGATCTTGCTTAAGGAATTTTCCTTTCAGGTTCACTGCGTGATGTAGATGTACAATTCCTAAAATGCAATCTAAGATGATAAACAGTCGTTTAGTCTTCTTTTTGCAAATGAAAATCCTAGCTACTAAGGAAAGAGAGATGGCATTCTTTCAACAAAGAGCAAAGAGCACACACTATACGCACTGTCCTAAATCAAGCCAACAAATAGTCTAAATGAAAATGCACATGCATGTATTTTTTTCAGCCTTCTTAATGTGTAAATGATAAAAATAAAGCTACGCGCAAATCTGAATTATTTTTTCAAAGCGACAAATACTAACAAGTTTCTTTTTCAAAACAAACTGAGGACAATGACAACACTTTGCGATTTGGAATCGAAAACTTGCTTTCGACACTAGAAAAACTACTAATTCAGATCAAATACAAGAGTAACAGGGTAATCGACTATCAATAACAATCAGATTCTCTTCTATGACTAAAAATGACACTTGCAACACTTTCAAATCAAGAAACGACAATAAAATTACGCTACTTCTTTGTAAAGGAGAACTGAAAATGACTCAAAAAATACATAAAAATATTTATAGTCCTTTGCACAATGGAGGCGGAATAACAGCAAGGAAAGGGGTTTCAAACAGAGGTGTACTGACTACAGGCAGCAAAAATCCTGAATAGATCTGAAAAGAGTGAACACAGAAACAAAAATTTAGGAACAAGGCCTTGTCTGATCAGCGCACCTGTAACATAGTGAAACTGAAATGCAACGCACCTACTACACTCGGGAAGTGTGGTGCATTTGAAGTTCACAGAACAGACAGTGCGCTGGACCAAGGACAAGACTTTGATTGGATTTCGGGTCACAGTTTGCAGTTCAGTTCAGGGATTTTCGCCGAGCAAGTGGTAATCAGTAAACCAATCACAAGGGTAGATCTAAGGAGGTTACTAGAGCCACCATGAGGGCAATTAGAGAGCTTGTAAATCAATTTTTTAATTCATAAACAAAACCCGAAGATTGACTGAAGCAGCGTTGATCTACTTTGCACTTGCATAGCAAATGCATTTCGAAGGCTAGCTGACTTGACTTCAGGCTCAGTCTGTAAGTTTATAAAGTAAACAAATGTAGATGAACAAAAAATCTACTCGCTCCTTAGTTTGTTAATATTAAAGTTGTTTTAAGACCCACATATGATTTGTGGACCATGGTATTGTAATGGAGAAGAATATAAAAGGAAGTCATAGAAGATTCATAGAGGTAGCTAAGCATAGAATAATAGCACACAATTTGAGTTTGTTTTTATCTATTATGTACTTGGGTGAAGGGGAAGGATCTTGCAGCTATGTGTGTGGAGACCTTGGTAAGTATGCATCTGAGTGCATGGGCCCCTACAGCTATGTGCGCAGGGTTGGAAAGAACTATAATTGAATATCTGAAGCATAATAAAGGCTTGTTTTGAAGAACTATCTGCGCATCTATGTATTACTGTGTATCCCTTAATTTACTATATTTTTGATCTTTGAATGCAATTAATCAAGAAAAATACTTATTATATTCGTGAAGATGTGGAGCTTTTTATTTATATGATGTTATGCATGTTTAGCGTAATCGACGAAGGACATAAATATTCTAACTGTTAACTACTATAATTTCTAGGTTTTAAGGGTTAAGGGTTCGTAAAGGTGAAGATAAAGACCCACGTTTGGAAGAAACACATCATATAGTCCTATGGATGCAAAAACCTAGTTCTAACATCCCCGAATACTACCTCGAGTGAGACTGCAACCCATGCTACATAGGTTTTTGTTGAAAGGGCTAGTAGTGTAGGATTTTGCTAGTTAGTTCAACTAAATATGAACCTGGGTCCAAGCCCCCTCTAGCCAACAAATGGTTCTGTTGCTGGGAATGGGATCTATCTGAGGAATGTGTGATGTGGCATAAGTGAATACCGACTAAGAAGGAGTTTGAAAAGTGGATAGTTCATAAGTTGCATGAGTTTGTAGCCTAAGAAAACAAGAATCCACACTTGTCAAAAGAAGAGTGGTTGTAGAGATATCTCTATATAGAGGAACACAAAGTTTTCTTTTTCTCATTTTCATGTGAATTATATGAATGGTTGGCTAACTTGGTGGATGGTCAACCTACCTAGAAGTTGGATAACCCTATTGTGTGGAATACAAAGTTAGTAAAGCACCTCGAAGGATATGAATTTTTTTTTTGCGAAGGCTACTGATTACTGGATTGATAGTATTTTGGATGAATTTATTACTAAGTTCACGACTGATAAGTCTATCAGTTATACTGAAGCTAAATGCCAATTTTTAAAAGGACCAAGAGGTAAGTATATGAAGTCTTTGAAAACTTGGATTAAAATTCTATTTTGCAAGAAATGGGTTACACCACTAAATTAATAATTAGACGAGACTCGATGGGAGCTACATGAAGTGGGAAACGATTCAAAAGAGATCTAGATACAAGTGCTAAGTACAGTCCTTTGTCGGGAGAATTTGATAGTGACAAAGAAATTAATAGCCTGAAGATGCTTCATGGTGTGCAGCAAACGATATATCATAGTATTGTAGGAATACCACATCCATCCACTCCACCTACATCATCACCTCCACCTCACACACCTATGAATCCACCTCCACCTACACCTCCACTATTTAGTATGGAGAACATTATGAGGATCCCTATATTCAAGGGCCTGTGGACAGAAGACCCTAATCAATTCTAGTTTGTAGCAGATGTTGTATGGAAGTGACAACATAGAATAGATGATGATATGAAGAAAGCATAGTTGGTCATAGCATTGCAAGATAGGGAACTGAGTTGGTATATTAAGTACAATATGAATCATCCAATTTCATTATTGAAAGGCAAAAAATATGCACTGAATAATGAATTTAGGAAGCCTAAGTATCAAGCCCAGTCTGTGATTGAGGTCAAATAAATTAATTACAAGGTGAATGAATCTACATGGGATTTTGATCAAAGGTTGAAATGTCTGCTACAATAGGATAATCTACAGATCTCGGATGAGCAACATAAGGATTGGTATATTTCTTCATTGTTACCTCATTTGAGTTTACCACTGTCACAACAGAAAGCTGGATCGCAGGCTGAAGCACTGGAAATTGTTATAAATTTGCAGGCTTTGCCTATTTAGGATATGAATCTGGGAGTGCAATAGATTCAGTCACAGTTGGCTAGCCTACATATGGAGTTGCAGGATCTCAAAAAGGGGAAAGAGGTCCAAAATGAGACTCGTTTTGAGGTATGGTGCTTAAAGTGTAAAGTGAATGGCTATGACAAGGATCATTGTCTGGTATATTAGAACTATCCAATTAGGGGAGATATTATCCCCCTAAAGCCAAAGAATATCATTGGATCAAGTAACGATATAGTTCCATGGTGCGCTATCTACCAAATAATAGGAAAACACTCAACAACAAATTTCCACTTGTTATAGAATTTTGTACAAACTCCCCAACAATTGTTATGCAATTTATGTAAGTTTTTAAGCCATAATGAGCATAATTTTCAAAGCCATCAGTTAATGATGGACAAAACTCTGACATATAGAGTACATGATGAGACATGCCCTCAGCAGGATCAAGGTGCACCTACAATGTGTGGAGGATTCTAGGGATAAGGAAGAGGACAAGGGGGAGGAGGTAGAAGAGGTTGCAGATAGATTATTTGTTACAATTATGGGGAACTGGACCACTTTGTGCAATATTTTCAAAGCTAAACACACCCTTCTTGCCAATATTGCCTATAGTTTGACCATGTTATAGAAGATTGTCCCGTACTCATTGCAAAGATGAAAGAGAATAAGAACCAACAACCCACTCAGAACATCCAGATGATGAGATCAAAACCAGGAGAAGATGGGCCCAATGTTAATATCATTACGTGAAGTATTATAATTACCAGGGAAGATAAAGCCACATGAAAACAACTAAAAGAAAATATATGGGTGCATAAGGCTACTGACAAGGATGCTGAATTTTATTTGCATAGGTAAAAGGAAACTTTTATGGAGGTGAAAAGGAGCTTTGTGGATTTTGGAGCTTCCACATCAAAGACTCAGAGTGCATGAACAAGATGCTTGAAGAGGTCATTATTGCGTAGGAAACATATCCTTTAATGTTGAAATCCTTCTTACGGACCTACATGAAGCTCTTGGGGACCAGAAAGCAATATAGGGACTACAGGAGTTAATAGAAAATTGCACTGGCAAGGGTAAGCCGCTGCTTGAGCAACGCATAGTGAATAAGGTAGAAAAAAGTAAGAAAAGGACTAGTTGGGAGATGAGATTGATTGCGAAAATTGAATTTGAAATGGACCAGGTGATCCTAGATTTGGGAACTGATGTGAATGTTTTGCCTAAACAGACCTGGGAAAGAATGGGAAATCCGATGCTACAGTGGTCCCCAATTCAACTACGAATGGCTAACCGACATTGTAGGTTTTAACCTCGTATAGAAATTACCTGCATACGAATTCTAAAACACGGAAAATAAACAATGCGAGAGAATAACACATTAAACACATATACATAGAGATTTTCCCCTGGATCCAAAAACCGGGACTACTAGCTTGATGTTTCATTATTTTCCTTTCAATGATACAATACATATTTATACATGTCGAAGCATCCAATACTATGGACTGAAAACCATCGCGTCCAAAAACATGGACCAAAATCCATAGGTAGGTTCACCCGATATAATATAGGGTCCAAAAAAAATTTCTCGGGCCAGCGACCCGTAGAGGGGGGATACCCACCCCCCTCAAACCCCCTGGACAAGGGGGGCTGCCCCCCGCCCCCCCCCCCTGTGACCCCCCTGTTGCATAATCAGCGCAATGAAGGAGGGGCTCCGCCCCGCCTCTAACCCCCTGGTTCACTACGTAGGTTAGTCGTGGAAGGAATATAACACAACCCAACATTCTCCCACTTGTTGTTTTCTTTCCACAAGGGGCCATAGGAGAGTTCAGTCATTTTTCCAACCCTAGAATGTCCATTGTTTCTCTACACCAAGAGAACTTCTCAGAGCTCACAGATTTTATCAATGCATCTGCAGTATTCTTCAAAGTGTCCACCTTTAACAGCAACACCTTTTTGTCTTCTACCATATCCCTCACAAAGTGATACTGAACATCAATGTGCTTTGTCCTTGAATGAAAAGCATTGTTCTTTGCCAAGAAAATTGCACTTTGGCTGTCACAGTCTATCCTTATAGCTCCCTATATTAACCCCATACTTGAACATAATCTCTGCAACCAAACTGCTTCCTTGCTTGCATGAGTGGTTGCCATGTATTCTGCCTCTGTAGTTGATAGTGCCACTACAGATTGTTTCTTACTCATCCAACTAACTGCACCTCCAAATAGGTTAAACACATACCCACTTGTAGATCTTCTCTGATCCAGATCTCTAGCCCAGTCTGCATCAACAAAGCCACGAATATCCAACACTCTTTCCAATCCTGGTCTTCCTTGGTAGCACAAACCATAATCACTAGTTCCATGCAAATACCTGAAAACCCGCTTCACTGTTGTCCAGTGCTCCTTCCCTGGTATTCACATAAACCTGCTCAATACTCCCACTGCATGTGCAATGTCTAGTCTAGTACAAACTATTACATACATCATGCTACCAATTGCACTTGCATATGGAACATTGGACATATCCTCTTCCTCTTATTATGTCTTGGGACACTGTTCAACAGATAACTTTACACCTACAGGAATAGGAACCTTCACCGGTTTACTATCTTGTATATTAAACCTCTGCAGTATTGTCTTGACATACTTCCTTTGGTTTAACCAGAGCTTCCTCTTTGCCCGATCTCTTTTAATTTCCATGCCCAAAATATAGTCGGTAGCACCAAGATCTTTCATGAAAAATTTGGAGGACAATTGGGTCTTCAAATCTTGGACAATTTCTTTGTCATTTCCAACTAGCAACATATCATCCACATACAAGATTAGATAAATAACATGGTCACCAATTAATTTAAAATACACATAGTGATCTGCTTTGCTTCTGGTGAAGCCAAGTCCCTGTATAAATGTATCAAATTTCTAATACCACATCTTTGGTGACTATTTTAACCCATACAGAGACTTCTTTAACTTGCATACCAGCTCTTTCTTACCCTTCACCACAAAGCCTTCAGGTTGCTTCATGTAGATCTCCTCTTCTAGATCCCCGTGAAGAAATGTTGTCTTTACATCCATCTGTTCTACCTCAAAATCAAAAGTAGCAGCAACAGATAAAAGTAACCTAATAGAAGCTACCTTGGCAACAGGAGAAAAAATATCACCAATATCAATTCCTGACACCTGGGAATAACCTTTTGCTACCAACCAAGCTTTATATTTCTCCACCTTTCCTTCTGCATTTGTCTTCTTCTTGAACACCCATTTGTTGCCAATGGGTTTCCTTCCAGCTGGAAACTCCACCAAATCCCTAGCCTCATTTTTGTACAAAGATGCCATTTCATCAACCATGGCTTCTTTCCAGAGTTTTCCATCCTCTGTATCTACTACTCCTTCACAGTTCTAGGATCATCATTAGTAATAGATAATGCAAAATCTGAACAGAAAGCAGATGGACTATACCTTTCTGGTTGCCTTTTATCTCGAACTGATCTTCTTACACCTGAATTTTGTGGCTCTTCATATTCTGATTCCTCGTCTGCTGTAGAGTTTGATTCTTCCGGCTTTAGCTCAAACTCTATCTTCTCATGTTCCTTTCCTTGGACTTCATGTTTAATAACATCTTTCACCTCTCTAAACACCACATCTCAGCTGTACACAACTGATCTGAATTTAAATAAGAACACAAAAAATACAATGATAACCATATACACAAAGATGCAATGGAAATAATACTTCATTTCGTCAATGGAAAACACTGAAATATGCTTACAACAAGAAATGGAAGTAAACTAGCTAGGGTGATGGTAGCTTATCTCTAAGAAGAGATGTGGCTGCTACATGCCTCTGAACTATGTTACAATGAGGCTCGAAGGCCTATTTATTGTTGAGAAACAATGGAAAACCCTTAACATCCAGAGACCTAACCATAGAAGATGAAATGCCAAATTGTGGGCCTTGTTTTGGGTAAGCTGGTACATCAACTTCCTGGGGTCGTAGCTTTGGCACCGGATCTTCGTTTGACACGTACAATAGCTCATTAGAAAGATCTATTTGAGCACTATAACTTTGGGAAGAGAAACATCGGTCCATGGATTGATATTGCTCCCAGATTTCCCAAAAAACGTCTTTTAGGGTGTCAAAACAGCTCCGGAAGTTCAGGACCTAAAAAACTGCTAAAAATAATAAATTGTGCTGCAATTACGGAAACTGAAAAATTGAAAGAGATAGTTGTGGGGGTCAAAGTGGGATAGGTGGCTGGCCACCAACATCCACCTTGATCATTCCTCCCCGCTAGGAAGCAATGGTCCCCATTGCATTGATTTCCTCCATCTGCTTAACTTGGTCCTTGGTGAAGTGTTCTGCAATCTCTGATGTGTCTAGTAATGGTGGGAAGCATGGTCAAGGGTGGTACACATTGAAAACTTGGTGCAAGCGAAGGAATGGAGGAATTTTGTGCTCCAAATCATTATTTCCCACAGCCTTGGTAATGGTGTAAGGACCATGTTGGTGTGGTCGGAGCTTCTGATTGGCTCTTATAAGGTGTTCTTTCTGCAGATGCAACCAAACTTTGCTGCCTACCTGAAACTTATGTTGTACCCCTATGGGTGAGGAGAAATTGTTCCTATGTTCTGTCATGACTGTATCCCTCTGTTGTTGATGCAACATGGAGGAACCCTTCACGGGGGTCATGGATGTGGTGACGATCTTCCCCTTACTTTGGGAGCAAACCAGACAGAAAATGAATTTCCTAGTCTGTGAGATGAGCTTGTTGCCTTTCTTAGTAAAGATCAAAGAGGTGGCAGTAGGTGGGGCTACCTCTAGTATCCTGTATAATTAATTATCCAAAGAAATAATGATAGCGCGAGGCCTTGACTCATACACAGCATGTTGCCTCCACAAGTATGGCTGGCCTAATAATACATCACAAACATCTAGAGGTGTAACATCACACAATACCTCGTCTATGAAGGGATTGATGATGTAGGGAAGGTGGCACTGCTGGCAAACATTGATATCTCGTCCTTCATGAAGCAACTCAATACTATACGGTTGCAGGTGTGGTGTAGTCGGTAGGCCCAACTACTTCACGACCTCTGCTGAAATGAGGTTCTTTTGGCTGCCACTATAGACAATGAATTGCGGCAGCGAACCCTTCACCCACATATGTGGGTGGTAAAGATGCTCCCCCTCCTCTGGATGTTCGAGCTCATTCTTCTGGATCTTGGCAGTGGCAACAGTGGCGTTGGGCTCCGAATCAATGATTTGCTTCCCTTTGCCACTCCCCTTATTGGGTTCTAACTCAAGGTTAGAACATGCATCTGATTCGGAAGCCTTCAACTCGGCCACCAGTGACTACTTGGTCCAACACTCACTTGTGTTGTGAGTGGGGCTCTTATGGAACTCACACCACTTTCCGATGTCCTTCTTTGACTTCATGGTGTTGTTCTTTTCTTGTGGCTTTGACGAGCTTTCTTGGGTCACCCTGCCTTAGCTTTGTCCTTTAGTCTTCAAATTTGCAGATCCGAAGTATCGCTTCTTTTGTTTAAACTTTTACTCGATTTTGGCAGCGTATCAGTACGCCGTGCCGAGTGAGGAGATGTTCAAGAACTCCATCTCTTCCTGCATGTATGTGTGTAGGCAGCTGTGATATTTGAGTCTAGATGCAGCTCAGAATATTTGATACCCAACTGTGTGTAAAGGGTATGAAAAGTGTTTGTGAACTCCGGTAGATCTTGGTCCCGTCCCTACCACACCGTGGTCCACTTTATGTATTTGTCCTAATAGCTTTTGATAGGGTAGTACTGCTCCTTAACGACATCCCAGAATGAATCCCAAGTGGGTGCGGCTAAAAATAGTGAGCCCATACTTTCATTCTTCTGCTCGCAGTAGGTTTCCCACCAGTCCTTGATGTGGGGGGCTGCTTTGAGAAGAGAAAAACAATCTTTCTCGACTCGAAAATTCATGAATAGAAAAATACACATCTAGGAGATTTAACCATTTATCTATGACATCTGTGTCTATTTGACCCTCAAAGATGGGGATTTCAAAATTAACTTATACCTTAAATGGTGTGGCGTTTCCAGAGTAGCTATTGGAAGTCGATGCGTCACCTCTGGGTAGCCGCTGAAGGATCTGCAGAAAGCTGTCTGTCATTGTGTTCCTTTGTTGCTCGAGGGCTTCTTCGAGCAAGATTTTTATAGGATCTCCTGCCCCCTCGTCTTTCTTCTCATCCACCATGGGAGGCCATTGGGATTTGTGAGGCTGGTCTTGTAAAGGTTCGACCAGTTCAAGCCCTAACTCCTTATATTCCAACCTTGTTGGGGACATGCAAAGAAAAATAGAGAAAAAGAATACCACTCTGATACCACTAATCCAGATTTAAATAGGAACGCAAGAAAATATAGAGATAACCATATACATAAAGATGCAGTGGAAATAATACTTCATTTCATTAATGGAAAATACTGAAATATGCTTACAACCAGAAATGGAAATAAACTAGCTAGCGTGATGGTAGCTTATCTCCGAGAAGAGATGTGGCAGCTACATGCCTCTGAACTATGTTACAATGAGGCTTGAAGGCCTATTTATTGTTGAGAAATAATGGAAAACCCTTAACATGCAAAAAACTAATCCTAGAAGATGAAACACCAAATTGTGGGCCCCGTTTTGGGTAAGCTGGCACATCAACTTCCCGGGGTCGTAACTTTGGCACCTGATCTCCGTTTGACACATACAATAGCTCGTTAGAAAGATATATCTGAGCACTATAACTTTGGGATGAGCAACATTTGTCCATGGACCCATGTTGCTCCCAGATTTCCCAAAAAATGTCATTTAGGGCCTCAAAACGGCTCCGGAAGTTTAGGACCCAAAAAACTGCTAAAAATAGTAAATTGTGCTGCAATTACGGAAACTGAAAAACTGAAAGAGATAGTTGTGGGGGTCCAAGTGGGATAGGTGGGTGGCCACCAATATCCACCTCTTCCTTGTTGCTGGGTTCCAAAGCTTATAACCCTTTAAACCATCCTTATACCGAATAAAGATGGAATTTTCAGATTTATTATCCAACTTGGTTCATTTCTCCTTTGGAACATGTACATATGCATCACATCCAAATACCCTCAGATGTGAAAGAGAGGGTTTCTTACTAGTCCATACCTCTTGTGGATTCTTATCCTCCAATGCTGATGAAGGTGATCTGTTGACCAGGTAACATGTTGTCTCCACCGCCTCTGCCCAGAATTCCTGTCCTAACCCGGCACCACTGAGCATGCTTCTTGCCCTTTCCATCAATGTCTTGTTCATTCTTTTTGAAACTCCATTTTTCTGAGGTGTATATGGAGTAGTCTTCTTCCGTGCTATACCACACTTCTTACAGAATTCTTCAAATTCCTTACCACAAAGCTCTCCATAGTTATCTGTCCTCAGCACCTTTATCTTCTTCTCTGTCTGGTTTTCCACCAGAGCCTTAAATTCTTTAAACCCGTCAAAGACTTCAGATTACTTCTTAAGGAAATATATCCATGTATTCCTTGAGAAGTCATCTATAAATGATACATAGTACACAGACTTACCCAGTGATGGAACCTTCACAGGTCCAAACACATCACTGTGCACAAGCTCTAATATCTATTTCACCCTCCTACCACCAGAAGGGAAACTCAATCGATTCTGCTTCCCATATACATAATTTTCACAGAAATAAAAATCCAGAGAGCTATTACTCATACCTTCTACCATACCTTTACCATGAAGTATTCGAAGGCCCTTCTCTCCAATATGTCCAAGCCTTTGATGCCACAACATGGTCTTCTCTCATGAGACCACTAGGTTTTCTGCTCCACTTTCAAGAACCATGGAATTGTTGCACCCATCAACAACAATGCTACCTTGAAGCTTGTACATAGTTCCAATTTGAACTCCCCACATCAATACCAGTGCCCCCCAAACCGTCTTGTAGGTATCCTTCTCGAACACTGTTTTTACACCTACATCATCTAGCTTTCTTATAGAAATTAGATTTCTGGCTAATGCAGGAATATGGAGAACACCCAGAAGTGTTCTAACCCTTCCACCTTGCAACTTCAACTTTACTTTTCTGCGACCAATGATTCTAGCCTTCCTGTAATCCCCCAAGAAGACATCACCACCATTGTATTTCTCATACTCGCAGAACCACCTCTATGGGGAGTGAAGTGAAAGGATGCACCTGAGTCAATCAACCATGCCTCATGATCTACATGTGTACCTGAAGAAGCCAAGTACACATCCCCACCTTCAATTGAGGTGGTTTTCACCACTACAGAGGGAGCATCATCAAATCCATTTCCTTTATCAGGAGCTTTAGATTTATAGTCCCTTTTGAAGTGCCCTTCCTTTCCGCATTTCTAGCACACCACCTTTACAGGTTTTCCTGGAGATTTATATCTCCCTCTAGATTTAGATCTCCCATTCGATGACTTATTTTTGTTTCTTTTTTCGGACCGTCCTCGTATAGACAAGGCATCACCATTTTTCCTCTCCATATTTTTCTGTCTCATCTCCTCCGTCAGCAAGGATGAGAGTATTTCATCAAAATGCAAGGTAGTTGCATTGCTACCTATTGCAATAACTAGACTATCCCACAAATCTGGTAGAGAACACAACAAACTGATGCACTTATCTTCATCTGAAATTTTAATATCAATAGATGCTAACTGACTTACCACAGTATTAAATGCGTTTATATGCTCTGTCACGAAGTCTCCATCTTTCATCCTCAAGTTATACAAATTTTTCCACAAGAATAGTTTATTCACCAGAGACATAGATTGGTACAAAGTCCCTAACTTGTCCCACAAAGCCTTCACCATAGCTTCCCCCGATACATTCAACAATACTGAATCTAAGACACACAATTGTATTGTGCTCTTTGCCTTCCGATCCAACTTCTTCCATTCTTCATCGGACACTCCTGTTGGTTTAGTACCTGGACCTACCACGATACACTGATCTTTATCCACAAATAGATCCTTCATCTTGAGTTTCCACAACTCAAAACTCTGACCATTAAATTTCTCAATCTCTATCTTTCCACTGTTCGCCATCTTCTTTCACCACCAGAATTGATCTCGCAGATCTCCCACTGAACAGGGTCTACCACAGGCTCGAGCGAAACCCCTCAGCAACAAAGGCATCCCCTTGAAGCCAAAACCTGGCTCCGATACCAAATGTAGGTTTTAACCCCGTACAGAAATTACCTCCATACAAATTCTAAAACATAGAAAATAAACAATGGGAGAGCATAACACATAAAACACATATACACAGAGATTTTCCACTGGATCCAAAAACTGGGACTACCAGCTTGATTTTTGATTATATTCCTTTCAATGTTACAATACATATTTATACATGCCGAAGCATCCAATACCATGGACTGTAAACCATCGCTCAGAAACCATGGAACGAAAACCATAGGTAGGTATGCCCAAGCTAATATAGGGTCCAATTTTTTTTTCCTAGGGTGCTACCCCAGACCCCGTAGAGGGGGGATACCCACCCCCTCAAACCCCCCTGTGACCCCGCCGTTACGCAATCAGCGCAATGAAGGGGGGGCTTTACCCCCCCCCTCCTCTAATCCCCCGGTTCACTACGTAGGTTAGTTGTGGAAAGAATATAACACAACCCAATAGACATAAGATTATTCCTATGGGATGCTTACATGGAGTAACTTTAGACATTGAAAGGGCGTGTGCTATAGCTGATTTTGAGGTAATCAAAATAATGGATGATAGTAATGCTTCATCAACCTGAAGAAACACAACATGATGTTTGAGAAGAAGGAACTGAGATTCTTGTTCCATTAGATCCAACCAAGGGTGCTTGGTATACTGAACCAGTCCAACATTACTATGAGGAAGATGATAT
Source organism: Pinus tabuliformis (assembly GCA_031772625.1). Taxonomy (NCBI): domain Eukaryota; kingdom Viridiplantae; phylum Streptophyta; class Pinopsida; order Pinales; family Pinaceae; genus Pinus; species Pinus tabuliformis. The sequence continues at coordinate 770,192,046 of CM062815.1, forward strand.
TCAATAGATCTTGAAGCTTACTATGTGGAATGAGGATTGGATCAACCCTACGTCAGATGGTACAGTTACATGGGAAAAGGACAACTCTTGCAACTCATATTCGGATGAGGAGCTTGAGCATTGGTAGAATAGATTAGATGAAGTATCAACTTTGTGATGCAACCGAGTTACTAAAACACCCTGGTGTATATCCAATGAGGTATGCAATTTACCATATTATGATGGCTTCGAAGATGTAAATTTGTTTGTTGATAAATTTGAAAGGGATGTACCGAAGGAGCATTGGTTCTAGGCATTGGACCACTAAGAGCTACACCTGCCAAATGGTGGGGTACACATAAGAACAGTTTTTTAGACTAGAATGAGTAATGAAGGATGATGAAGTTGTAGTTTGGATATGCCAATACCCGCATTACTGAAAAATATATAGGGAAGGATGATCTGCTCGAGCATCTAGCTCACTGGACGAGAGAATGGGGAGAATAACCACAACCTAAATGGATACATATATTCTTCCACTCTTTGGATACTATTCTGATGAACTAGTATTTAGAAATAGAGTTGTGACATGGAATCATGGAATGGGATGTTATGAAGGAAATATTTTTGTTAACATTTAGTTTTGATGATGGTTTTGAATGTATTGATGAAGTATTAAAAGAAATCAAGGTTGTGATATTTAGAGTGCCTATAAAGCCTATCACGTGGGCACAACCAGAATGGAGTACGTAGCTGCACCATGATTTGGAGTGCTACAATGCTACCACAAAAGAAGGTGAGGAAGAACCCAGGAATATCAGTATTCCTGAGTCATAGGGACAACATGAATTCATCGGGCCTAAGGTAGACATTCTTGACATTTCAAAACCATTGAAAACCATGCAAGTAAACATTGGGTTAGAAGCGCATTTGAAGTTCACGATTATAGGTGATTACTGGGATGAGGGCACAGTTGACAAGATCACGAAGTTATTGCGGGAATATCAAGACTTATTTCCAATAAATTTATTTGATCTAAAATGGATAACAGGTGATCTAGGTGTTATGAAGATCAACCTAAAGCCATATTCGAAGCTCGACCATACCAATTGAATCCTAAGTACAAAGAAAAGGTGCATGAAAAACTGGATAGGATGCTTGCAACAGGGATTATCAAGCCTGTGGAAGAATCAGATTGGGTGAGTCCACTGGTACTTCAAGAGAATATGACAAATGGTAAAATCTGGAACTGCCTAGATCTAGGGAAGTTGAACGATGCTTGTGCACACAATCCATTCCCTACGCCATTCACAGATAAATTATTAGAAAACGTTGGTGGTCAAGAAGCCTACTCTTTTACAAATGAATTCTTAGGATATCACCAGGTGAAGATCGTTCGAGAAGATCGAAGTAAGACTACCTTCACCATAGAATGGGGCTCTTTCTAGTATACAATTATGCCCTTTCAACTTAATAATTCCCCTGCGACCTTTTCTAGGGTGGTATTCGCAGCCTTTAAATAATTTATTCATAAGTTTCTGGAGGTTTACTTTGATGATTGGAGGGTGTTTGGGTTAGGGAAAAAACATGTTTCAAGTCTTCGCCTAATGTTGGATACTTGTAGAAAGTATCAGATCTCCCTCAATCTGAGAAAGTGCATATTTTGTGTAAGATATGGGATACTTTTGGGCCACATTGTTTGTAAGAAAGGTTTGATGGTGGACCCTGCTAAAATTCCAGTGATTATCAATTTGGAGCCTCCAAGGAATCTAAAACATTTGCATGCTACATTGGGCCATAGAGGATACTATAGAAATTTCATCAAGGAATATGAGCAAATCACTGTGCCCATGGAAAAATGAGTGAAGAAAGATGCGATGTTTTTCTAGGATTATGATTACCCAGAAAGCTTAGATTTTTTGAAGGAAAAGATGGTTACATATCTTATTCTATTGTTCCCAAGATTTATTTAAGTAGAAGTCACATCCAGGCTCCATGCAGTACCACTACTAGGGGGCTCTCTCTAGTTTGAGACAACCGAAGAACAAGAGTGCGCATAATACTAGAAAAATATAAGTATCAACCTTGCAACACTATATATTTAGACCTTGCATGAGATGCACCAAGGAGTTTCAGATGAGCTTCGTGTCTAAGAGAAATGAGCGTTTTTTATTATCGACAAGGTAAAAAGTAACAATGAACATATTTTTAAAGAGAAAGTGCTGGCCTTGTAGGCCCGTGACGAGGCGATACAATAAAATCAAAATTTAGAGACATCCCTTACCGAAGTGTGCAATGAGCTCCCTAAGATCCAAATTCCAGTAGTGATGGCCTCAACAGAGAAGATTCACAAGTTGGCTATTGTGTTAGAAAATAAAGATAGAAATTTCACAGAACACAAATCACTTAATACTTTTATTGATCATCACACGTAAAAATATATAAGACACAAATTACTAACTTTGACACAACTAGATCACCATTACAAATCACACATTTGAAATAACGACTTCTAGACTAACTCCTTGTAGCTCCTAATGAAAACTCCACATGACATGGAAGCATTACATACAACACCTTCCCTTAATACTTACATGGAAAACATATTACAACAATAATATGATATATGTATGACTGGTATTCATCAACACTCACATCTACTCTGGAATATCACAAACTCTGCTCCTTCACCACCACATATTTGAGTTGTCACTTGACCTCCATTTAAAACGTAACTGCCTATGACCATCATTGATGAACTTTGCAATATTAAAAATGCTGACACCTCGGCTCGTTGTGGCTTCCGCAATAAGAGCTGTCAAGTAATGAATCATACTATGGACCAACCACCATCTGTCAGATATTTTGCTTTAGGGTATCCGTTAGTTGATAGGATGGCGGTTTGGATACGGAATGTGTTTAAGCTTTCATAAAATAACTTGACCTTACACAAGAATTGATGTTTTGGACACCGAGGCTTTCAGTTTAAGAACCATCAATCATTTTTATAACTAATAAAAACACACAAGAATTGATGTTTTGGAGACTGGGGCTTCTAGTTTGAGAACCACCAACCCTAAAAAACATAAACACCAACACAATCTCTCACAATTTTTTTTTACTCAATGTTGAACCACTATAAATGCATATAAAACATTGGTTTCCACACTAGACAATTTTAATTCAACCCTAAAGCAAGTGCGCAGTCATAAATTCTACATAAAGGAATGCATCATGATAGTAACTACTCTTACTTGAATCATGTCAGAGGTAGAACACGAATAGAGTATCTGGTTATTGTTTTAATAAGAGTTGGATCGAAGATTTTCACTTTGTGTCTCCACATGGATGAAATAACCACACAAAACACACCAACAAATAGAATGCATAAATTTCACACACAAAATTAATTGGATCTAACACACTCTATCATAATCTATTTATAAATAAATATACTGAAGGCTCTCTCGCATATTCCTGGCCCTCCCGTGAAGGAGTCAGGCCATAATACGCTCTAACACCATGTTAGAAAAATAAAGAGAACAATTGCACAAAACACAAATCACTTAATACTTTTATTGATCATCACACATACAAATATATAAGACACAAATTATTAACTTTGACACAACTAGATCACCATTACAACTCACACATTGGAAACAATGACTTCTAGTTTGACTCCTTATATCTCCTAATGACAGCTACACATGACATGGAAGAATTACTTCCAACATGCTGCAGTGAAGGCATCCAAGGAAGAAATTGGAAAGGTATGGTTTGAGCTGCAATTGAATATTTCAGAACTTCAAATTAAGCTACAGACACCCACTCCTCTGGAAGTCAGAGAGCAATGCGAGGCACCTATTAAAGTAGCATGACCACTCTGGAAGTTGCATTCAAGAACTGCAGCCAATTATTTAAGTAGACAATGGAGATTTGGACCTCACTACAGGAGGATCCACTCTTGTAGATGATTGAAGCAGACGTCCATGAAAAACAATTATAGTTTGACAAGAATAGGGTGACAACATGGACCTTAGCACCTATGTAAAGGCTCACCAGACTTCAGAAAGGAAAGTTCATCCAAACCCATATTGATGAGATGCATTAGAAGGCCTCCATTGTATCCTCAAGGACACAGCCATGGGCTGACGAGGAAAACCAACTGTCATAGACCGTCTAGAGCAAGTTAAAGGTTCCACAAGAAAACATAGAGAACCATGGGCCTTGGGTCCAAGGTCCAACGAGGGAGAAACTAGTCAAAGAAGTTTGTCGGGTTGTTGGGTAGGGAACAACAGATCTTCAAGCATTGAATATCATGTTCCATAGTTTGTAAGCAAATATTGGGGCAACACCAGCAGAGTGACTTAGGATGAGTTACGAATTTGTGTTGGGGGCCTGTTGGGACGGGATTCCCTGGGTCAAATTTTGTAAATTTTAATTAAATATTGTAAAGTCTCCACATTTTGAGGAGCGGAGTCTGAGTAGCGTAGGTCTATAGGAGTCAAAGAGGATTTTAGAATTTCAAGTCCCTTTAGTTTGTTAAGATTCAATTCTTTTTCAGACCAACCCAAGGTTTTTGGACCATGTTATTGTAATGGAGAAGAATATAAATTAATTCATAGAAGAGTCGTAGAGGCAGCTAAGCATAAAAGAATAGTGCATGATTTCAGTCTCTTTTTGTCTATTCTATACATGGGCAAAGTGGAAGGATCCTATAGTTGTGTGTACGAAGACCTTGGTAAGTCTACAACTGAGTGTGCGGGCCCCTGCAGCTGTGTGTGCAGGGTTGGAAAGAATTGTAATTGAAGATCTAAAGCATAATGAAGGATTGTTTTGAAAAACTATCTGTGCATCTATGTATTACTGTGTATCTCTTAATTTACTATATTTTTGATCTGTCGAATGAAATTAATCAAGAAAAATACTTATTATATTCGTGAAGATGTAGATATGTTTATTTAAATGATGTTATACATGTTTAGAATAATCGGTGAAGGGCATAAATATGTTAACTGTTAATTATTGTAATTTTCAGGTTTTAAGGGTTAAGTGCTCATGAAGGTCAAGATAAAGTCCCAATTTTGGTAGAAACACATCACATAGTCCTCTGGATGTAGAAACATGGTTCTAGCATCCTCCAATACTGCCTCTGGTGAGACTACAACCTATGCTATGTGGGTTGCTGTCGAAAGGACCGGTAGTGTATGGTTTTGCTGGTTAGCATAGCTAACTTTGAACATAGATCTAAGCCTCCTCAAGCCAACAATAATATGTTAAACAAGTTACATATAGTATCCACTACCTCTACCTAGAACTCATGTCCTAACCTCCAACCACTTAGCATGATTCTTTCCTTTTCCATCAATTTCCTATTCATTATTTTCGCAACTCCATTTTATCGAGGTGTATATGGAGTAGTTTACTATCATGATATACCACACTTCTTATAGAAATCTTAAAATTCCTTCTTGAAAAACTCTCCATAATTATTCGTCCTCAACACCTTGATCTTCTTCTTTGTCTAATTTTACACCAAAGCCTTAAATTATTTAAACTTGTCAAAGACTTCAAATTTCTTCTTAAGGAAATATATCCATGTATTCCTTGAGAAGTCATCTATAAATGAGACAAAGTACATTAAGTTTCCCAGTGATGGAACTGACACAGGCCTGAATAGAGAATTGTGTACAAGCTCTAATATTCCTTTCACCCTCTTAGCACTGGAGGGGAAACTCACCTGATTCTGCTTCCCATATATATATTGTTAACAGAAATCAAAATCCTAACAGAAATTAAATATACCTTCTACGATACCATTACCACACAATATTTGAAGCCCATTCTCTCCAATATTTCCAAGCCTTTGAACCCACAACATAGCCTTTTCTCCAAAGACCTTTATATTTTTTTCTCCTCTTTCAAGAACCACATAACTGTTGCACCAATTAATAACAATGTTACCCATAATATTTTATAGAATTACAATTTGAACTCCTCGTATCAATACCATTACTCCTCAGACCATCTTGTAGGTCTCTTTCTTGAACACTGTTTTAACACTGACATCATCCATATTGCTTACATAAATCATGTTACTAGCTAATCCAGGAATATGTAAAACACCAAGAAGTTTTATAGTCCTTCCAACTTGTAACTTCATCTTGATTTTTCCATGTCCTATGATTCTAGCCTTCCAGTCATCCCCTAGGAATGAATCATCACCATCATATTTCTTGTACTCGCAGAACCACTCCCTATGGGAAGTGAAGTGAAAGGATGCACCTAACTCAATCAACCATGCCTCATGATCTGCTTGTGTACTTGAAGAAGAATCCAAGTACACATCCCAACCTTTATATGAGGCGGGTTTCACCTCTACAGAAGGAGCATCATCAGAACCATTTCCTTTCTTAGGAGTTTTAGATCTATAGTCCTTTTTGCAGCGCCCTTCCTTTTCGCATTTCCAACATACTGTTACAAATTTTCCTAGAGATTTAGATCTCCCTCTAAATTAATATCTCCCACTTGAGGACTTATTTTTTTTGATGTTTTGGAATTGTCCTCTTACAAATAAGGCATCTCCATTCTGGCTCTCCATATTTTTTCATCTTATCTCCTCCAAAAACAAGGATGAGACTATTTCATCAAAGTTCAATGTAATTGTATTGCTACCTATCATAACAACTAGACTATCCCACACATATGGTAGATAAAACAATAAATTAATGCACTTGTATTCATTTGAAATTTTACCATCAATAAATAACAGATGACTTACTACAATATTGAAGGCGTTCAGATGTTCTATCACTAAGTCTCCATCCTTCATCCTCAAGTTATACCACTTTTTTCATAGGAATAATGTGTTCACTAGAGACATATTGATACAAAGTCCCTAACTTGTCCCACAAAGCCTTCAACGTATCTTCCCATGATACATTCTACAACGCCGTATCTAATAAACCACAATCATATTGTGCTCTTTTCCTTCTGATCTAAGTTTTCCCAATCTTATACTGACATTCTTGTTGGTGTATTACTTATATCTAACACAATCCACTGATCTCTATCCACCAACAAATCCTCCATCTTGAGCTTCCACAACACAAAGCTTTGTCCATTGAATTTCTCGATCTCTATCTTTCCATTGTTCACCATCTTCATTCACTGCAAGAATCCATCCCACAGATCTTCAACTGTAACAAGGTATACCACAAGCCCAAGCAAAACCCCTACGTAGAAAGGGCATCGCCTTAAAGCCAAAAAAACTCTAATACCAAATCTAGGTTTTAACAATGTAAAAAAATTACTTGAAAATGAATTCTTAAAACAAAAAAATATACAATGGAGAGAACATAAAATAAATATACACGGAGATTTTCTCGTAGATCCCAAAACCGGGTATACCATATTTATTTTTTATTATATTCCTTTTAATGTTACAATATATATATATATATATATATATATATATATATATATATATATATATATATATATCTTGAATAACTCATGAACCCTAATCCATTAACCCTGGATTGGAACATAAATGTAGTTCCCTTCACCGGATTTGCAAAATACCATCAATAGAGAACCATCATGCCCAAAACCATGCGCAAAAACCATCTGTAAAACCATGGGTAGGTCCACCCACCATCCTTGGGTCCACCCCCATCATTGAGTCCGCCCAACTATTATTGGGTCGGCATAAAACAAAATTCTTGGTGCACTATCCTGGACCTTGTGCAAGGGGGCTACCTGCTACCTATAAATCTCCTCGTAGGGGGGGCTACCACCCATATTGTAACCCCCCCTACTATGGATGAATAAATGTAACAACCCATGCCGCTAGTCATGGAAGGAATACAACAAACCCAATAACGCTCCGATGCATAAACAATATGGTGAACCATTGTGAGGTTTTCAATTTAGAAATAACAGTGTGTTGCTTATATTATATGCACCAGTGCATACACTATTCAATAACACTAGACATGGGTTAAATTTAAAAACAAAACATGAGTTGAAATTTTTTTTTTCACCATTTCGGTACTATAATCACATAATTCACCTACACTTTTACCTTTTATGAGATCCCTGATGCATAAAAACATGGTGTACAAGGGAAAGGTTTTTAATTTAATAAGAATTGGTGTGCTATTAATATAATAAGCACTAGTGCCATTAATAGAATTATACATCCCAATGCTTAATAGACAATTGTGCACCGTTTCAGGGTTATTTAAAAAAAAATAAAAAATAATGGTGCACTAAGTAACTTAGAAACACTAGTGCATATACTACTTAATAGCACCAGACTAGTGTAAATTCAAAAAAATGTCGGTTGTAAAATTAATTTTCACCATTCGAGTGTTTCACTCCCATGAAGCCCTGATCCTTTGACCTTTTCCGAACGACCTAGTGCATATACAATATGGTGCACAACTATAGAGTTTTCTAATTTAAAAATAGTGGCGCACTAGGTGAAATTGGTGCACCAATGCATATACTACTCGATAGCACCAAACAAAAGTTAAATATAAAAAATTTCAGTCGTAAAATTCATTTTCACCATTTCAATGTTATAATCCCACAAAAAATTAGTGATATTATTGTTTAAAAATGCCTTGGTGCGTACACAACATAGTGCACTGCAGTAGTGTTTTCGGGAAAAGTGTCTATTCAGAACGACCCTATCCCACTGGGTTGTGACAGAGACCTCAGAAACAAACAGGGAAAACTACTCTTGTATGCTCCTTTATGAACTATAAACAAAGATGATTAAGATGAACCGACCTGTGTCTTGCGCTAGTTGTTCGATCCAATCTCTCTTCTCTTTGCCAGCTTCCAACGATCTGCTCCCTCACTTGCCCAGCGTCACCAAGTTCCTGCAAGTTCACAGAAGAGAGAAACTACACAAAGACATAGATTTATGTTCATAAAAAGCTTAGGATCAGATTTAAGCTAAACATACAAATATAACAAACATCAGATATACAAGCATGTAGGAGAAACTCAAGTAGTTTTATTGATAAAACAAGAAGATCCAGGAGGAGTTACAACCGATGATTCCTGATCCAGCATCAACCTCCCAGCATAAAATCCCTTCTTCACCTCCAACAAAGCATAAATCACCCAATACTCTGATATCTATCACAAAACCAACAACAATTCTCTGCAATGTACAAAATTCCAGCCTCTGGATCTCTTGGTGAGGGATCCATATATAGATGTATGCAAAGAGGATGAGTCAGCTCATGAATTGATTAGTGGCTTCTCTCTGTCAGTTCTTGCTTCCACTTGGAGATTGAGAGCCTCTTACTCATCACTGGTCGAATTCAGTGAGGCAAGTGTCATTGGAGAAGATTCTGGAAGCTTCCATTGTCTCTCCACCTCGTTGAATGACTCTGCCATTTGTCATTTCCCGCTCAACGCATCCTGGTAGTGCATTCAAGTGTGTTGCAACACACCTAGCCAGTGTATTTGGGTGCTTTGCAACACAGCCAGCTAGTGGAGCGCTTGAAATGATCCTGTTTTGACTAGTTTTGAGCAGTTTCTGGTGGAGAACTTGTGGGAGAAGCTGTAATTTGTTGACCTTGTTTCTTTAGGAGTTGGAACAACACTTTTAGGGACTTAGGATCCCTTGGTTTATGGACATTTCATGCTTATAGCTGTAAGGCACAAAAATGTCTATAACAGTTGCCCCCTAAAGTATGAGGCCGTTTATCGGGTGAAATCCTTTATTAGGAGGATCCGAAGTTCTTCTGATGCTGGGGAGGAGACCTGTAATACAATACATTATCTTCATACTGTTTTCATGATCTAATTGAGGCGGGCATTCCCATGCTCAGATTTATAAATTCATTTTCATGTACATAGGACAGACAATCGTCTGATGGTAGACTGATGATTCTGATGAAGTCATCATCCTTTTGGTAGGATGATTATCTGTGCTGCAATGCTGTACATTTGAACGTCTTTATTTTTCCTGAATATATATTGCAGCCTAGATGGATGAAACTAGATCCGGGGTCTTCAATCTCGTCCGATCTTCACTCTAAGTACAAGTCGATCCATGTGAGAAATGTTTTGAAGTCGAACATGGAAAGACATCGCTTGATTACCAGTCAATGATGTAAACTGTTAACAAGCGCGAGAGGAATCACCAATAATGATAATGACCCTCAAGGTACTGTAGTACAATTCACCTCGTGTGAATAAAGGACTCGGCGTCGAACACCACGCAAAATCTTTCGGTCGAAGGTCATTGATGTATACCTATCGCCGGAAGTGAGAAACTTTCCATTGAGGCATGCAAGCTTCAAAGTACTGGAGGGGTGTTCCTAGATCAACTTCTTGGATAATGAGCTGATGTCGACAAGAAGTGATCCATCAAAGGAGGGCCTTAATGAATCCCACATCGATGACACGGAACGGAGCAAATGATTTTGATGGAGGTGAAAACGATCTGGTGATATACGGTTCAGGGTGGCGGTCATGAAAGAATGAAGGATAATGTATGGTAGTGGATGGGACACGGGTGACTTCTCTGGATGACTTCTCTTGAACATGTCGGCGACACTTATGTGAAGGATCGGTAGCATTTACCCCAAATGTGGATGGTATGGCGTGACCATGGTGATGTGACCGGTGAATGAAACAACCCAACCTGACTCTGGCACGGAGTGGAAGTGTCATGTTCAAGAGCGACTTGCTACCAATAAAGTTTCTTTGAGTTTTCTTCCCAATTTTTCCCCAGTCATTTTTGGCCAGTACCTCTTTATTTTTGTCAAGCTTGAGGAGGATAACATATGCTTGTTCTATAATTTGCCCTTCGGGCAAACCCATCGCTATGTTTTAACGAGCCTAGCGATAGTGAAACTCGTTCTCGTCTAAAGACAAGTTTGTCGCTATTAATCTTTTTGACGAGTCAAACGACAAAGATAACTCGGTTCTTTTCCTTTTTAGGGAGTCTGAAAAGGTACGTAAAGATAACCCCGGAGTTCCTTTTTCGTCATCTAATCCCTTAAGTCCGAAAAAGTATAAAACAATACAGAAGGGATGAATTTTCAATAGTTTTAACGAGCCGAACAAAACAAGCGCTTGATCTTTTTGTGCAATAATCCCTCAGGTCCAAAAAGATTAAAATCTAGAGGAGGGATAGCACTTCCTGTCGCTTTAACGAGCTAGAAGGCCAAAACTCGGCAATCTTTTCATATTTTACGAGTCAGATGAAAAGAGCTTAAAGAAGACTCGTCTTTTGAGGAACGAGTGATAAAATGGGTAGTAGCTAATTCCAGGTAAGGTTTGGAATTCTCCAATCACGACAGTGTCACAAGGATGGCTAGTGAAATCACTCCTCGTGGCTGTTCCTCAAAATGGGTAAACAATCAAATGGAGGTGAATGATCGGCCAATGAAAAGTGGAGGTGACGGTGCAAACACGACCAAGGCTTTAATGGCTGAAAATGCTTCATTCACGGTGGTTATTTACCGGAGGATAGTTCATTTTTTAACGAGCTTAAACGCGGGTGGAAACATTTGCTCGATCTTATGTTTATTTTTTAACGAGCTTGAACTATGCACTAAAACTGCTCGATTAATCCAGTCATATGATAATAATGTCTCATATAAAAGCGGCAACTTTTAGATTTTTGCCCCACATCCTCTCTTTATGCAAGTTCGGTGACGACTCATCCTACGAGTTTAAAGGGTTAGAGGTCCTAAAAATTTAAAAAATAAATAGCCACCCCTTGCTTGCATGCCAAAAGGTTTGCATGCCCCCAGGTATAAAACAGAGTTTCAAAGTTACCCCTCAATTTGCAGACAAAACATTTGTTCTATCAGGAGAGGCCTACCTCTTACAGGCTACCCAAAGATTGCTCTATTTGCGGTGCAAACAAAACACTTCTTTGGCGATGTCTACCGAGATAAACAAAGGTGAGTGACTCCGTCTGTCAACTCACATAACTTTGACAAGATAATCTTATTCTAGAACAACCCCTCTTCCAATCACGGACGGGGTACGGACTAGTCATATTCTCCTGCGGAAACCTACTCTATACTCGAAGTTTTCTTGCCGAAGCAAACCAGGATGCATGCCCCCTGGGTTTCAGTCATATCCCTCCGAATTGCTCGCGCTCATCGGGAGGACGGACTGGGACTTGAGACATTTCTTGAGTGAAGAGACCATTTAGGGATGGTATATGACTATTTGCTATGCGTGATCCGGGAAATGAAAGCTGGTCCACGAGCTTGACCATTCTTCCTTCGTGCGGAAAACACATTACTCTAAAGAGTGAGGAGACGATGGCTCCCATGCAATAAATATAGTCTCGTCCAAGGAGTAGGTTATAATCCAAGGGCCCTTGAACGACCATGACGTTCATGCAAACTGTCTTCCCTCTCAATGTTATGGGCACATCGGGAAGGATCCCTAAAGGTCGACCGGTTCCTTTATCAAAGCCTGTCAGATTTCTCATTTCAGGCAACAGCGATGGTGAACCAAGCGCTTTCCAAGAAATAGAGGAAAGGATACTCACAGAAGCCCCCTCATCTATGATGGTGCTAGCCATGACCATTCTATATATTTGAACGATAATTCGGAATGGTATGCTTGCTGGCAAACAAGGTCTGCCTAGTTGATTCCAGTCGAAGGATACAACTAGGTTGCTTGGAGGTGGGACCGAGTAGACGGCCGGGTATGGCTCTGACGAACTTCCTTCCTGTGGTAAAGGAATGGGTGGATTGCCCCCATGTTCGTCGGAGTCTGTGTTGATGAAGAGAATTTGGACGGTGTCATCCTTATTCTCTTCAGTGACTATATAATTCGAAAATAAAACCTCTAAAGGTAAGATCGGGTCAACTGCCGCCTCGACCTTTTGACTTTCGTCTGGTATGGATTCAGTTGGTTTATCCTCAATGATAGACGCTTCAGCTGACCACTTGAGCGGGCCAGCTGGGTTCTCAACTAGTGACGGACTCGGCAAGAGTTTTTTATATCCAGGAGGAAGTCGTAACAGTGAAACCGGACGATCATCCAAAACTCTTTTAGCCTCGTCTAAGAAGGGACAACGGTGGAGGGCATGGTCACCTTCGCACAGTCTACAGGGAAATCTAGCTTTCCCTTGTTGTCCTGGGGCTTCACTTACACTAGTTGACGGTGTGCTTTCAACATGATCTCCAGAGATTGATGACACCGGATTGTGCAAACGAGGAGACCAGTGCCTTAGTATCCAGGGGATGCAAGGACAATCTCTGTGAAAGTGGCCTCCTCTACAAATGACACATGGCGATTTAGGCCTGGTCGGTGCTGTGTGTGGATTTTCATTAAATGACACTCGTTTTCCCTTATTCGCCTTTGGCTCCTTCTTCTTTTTCTCTTTCTTCTTCTTTTCCTTCTTCTCCTTAGGAACTTGGCTTTTAGCTTTACTAGTCCTGTCAAGCGAAGAGGAAGGAGGAGAGGAAGAATTAGAGGAAGTAGAAGGCTGGTGGGTAACTCTGGACTCGTCTAATTGCTGATTCGATTATTCAGGAATAGTGGTGTTCTGAACGACATTGGTTGAGAAGAGCCATACTGGCAAGCCAATTGTCAGTCCTGGAAGCGACAATGTGGCCATATGGGGCGCACCAACATCTCCCCAAGAGGAGAAGGGACTAGGATTTCCACCAAGGGGAATTCCTTGGTTGGTAGGCTCCATTTTCTCAACCCAAAGATCAACGCAGGAAAAGGGTATGAATATTCCGTTTAAAATAAATTTTAACACGCTTTGACACAACTTTGTTTTTTCAGTTTTAAAGAGTCGAGAAAAAACAAAAGATGACTCTAGTATCCTTCGTTTTTTAATGAGCCTGAAGTGACAAGTGCTCAGATGGACCTTTTCCGTTAAGGAGTCTGAAAAGGAACGAAAGGGACTACTCTAGAGGTCTAGGTAGAGGGAGTGCCAAACCAATTGCAAAACTGCAGAATACTTTTTAGGGTACGGCAGTCAATCTTCTCGAATGCTGTGTTCGGTGCATTGCGATCAGTAGGACAGCCGACACGACTTCCTATGGATAAAGGTTTTATGCCTATAGGGGTTTCCCAATATATACTCGACGGTACGTGGGAGCACAAGTCCGTACTGGCACTTATCGTCTCAAAGTGGAGGAATCACCCAACCATCAGTGAGGACAACAGTTACCAGGCTTTACGACGCCGGAATACGTCTCTAGCCTAGATCTCTAGATGTTGTGCGTTAAGTTACAAAGCGTTGTTAAGTTCATTGAATTTATTTTAGGTTGATCTTTCTTATGAAGATTGCCTTTTGCGTTCACCATGAGATGTAGATGTAATTCCTAAAATGCAATCTAAAGATGATAAGCAAGCTTTTATCCCTTTTCAGCAATGAAAATCCTAGCTACAAGGGGAAAAGAAAGACACAATCTTTTCTCAAAGAGCAAAGAGCACACTGTAAATGCACTTTTCCTAAATCAAGCCATACAAACTGTCAATATGAAAATGCACTTGTGCATGTATTTGTTTTTCACTTTCTTAATATTGATGCCTAAAAAGAAAGTTGTTGTACAAATTTGAATTCGATTTCAAGTGAAAAACACAAACAAGCTTCTTTTCGAAATCAAAAGGTAGAGACGATTACGACACTTTATGATTTTGAAGTAAACACTTGTTTCGACACTAGAAATTCACTAATTCAAACCAAAGGCAAAAGTAAAAGCGTAATCAACTATCAACAGCAAATAAACTCTCTCCTAAGATCAAAAACGACACTTACGACAGATCTAGATCTAAGGACGACAGTATGACTAGTTTACTTTTGCAATGGGAAACTGTAAATGACGTAACAAACACACAAAAACAAATACAGTTTCTTTTATACAACTGAGGCGGAATTAAGGCAAAGAAAAGGGGCTTTTAAACAGACAAACACACTGATCACAGGCTGTAAAAATCAAAGGAAAAACTGGAAAAAGTGAGCAAAGAACCTCAGCTAGGCAGGGCTAGGCTGATCAACGCACCTGCTACACAGAGAAACTAAATTGCAACGCAGGTAGCCCTCTCAGGAACTGCACTGAAATGCAGAGTCTCTTCACAGAGCCTGCGCTGAAGCAGAAACGAGAATTCTCTCTGGGTTCTGGGTCACGGTTTGCAGTTTAATCTATGGTTTTTGGCCGGGTAAAAGCAATCAATAGTGCACAATCAGAGGGTTGATTTACAAGAGGTTTAAGAGCTATCACAAAGGGTAATCAGATCATTTGTGAGTCAACTGTTTAGATCATAAACAGGCCCAGTGAATGGACTAGAGTAGCAGATGTCTACTTTGCATTTGTAAATGGCAAATGCAGTTCGATTCGTTACTCTTAAGTTTATGAGATGAACAACAATAGAAACACAAACAAACTAACTAGAAACGATCCCCAGCGGAGTCCCCATTTTGTTTTCGGGAAAAGTGTCTATTCAGAATGACCCTATCGCACTGGGTTGTGACAGATACCTCAGAAACAAACAGGGAAAACTACTCTTGTATGCTCCTTTATGAACTATAAATGAAGATGATTAAGATGAACCGACCTGTGTCTTGCGCTAGTTGTTCGATCCAATCTCTCTTCTCTTTGCCAGCTTCCAACGATCTGCTCCCTCACTTGCCCAGCGTCACCAAGTTCCTGCAAGTTCACAGAAGAGAGAAACTACACAAAGACATAGATTTATGTTCATAAAAAGCTTAGGATCAGATTTAAGCTAAACATACAAATATAACACACATCAGATATACAAGCATGTAGGAGAAACTCAAGTAGTTTTATTGATAAAACAAGAAGATCCAGGAGGAGTTACAACCGATGATTCCTGATCGAGCATCAACCTCCCAGCATAGAATCCCTTCTTCACCTCCAACAAAACATAAATCACCCAATACTCTGATATCTATCACAAAACCAACAACAATTCTCTGCAATGTACAAAATTCTAGCCTCTGGATATCTTGGTGAGGGATCCATATATAGATGTATGCAAAGACGATGAGTTAGCTCATGAATTGATTAGTGGCTTCTCTCTGTCAGTTCTTGCTTCCACTTGGAGACTGAGAGCCTCTTACTCATCACTGGTCGAACTCAGTGAGGCAAGTGTCATTGGAGAAGATTCTGGAAGCTTCCATTGTCTCTCCACCTCGCTAAATGACTCTGCCATTTGTCATTTCCTGCTCAACGCACCCTGATAGTGCATTCAAGTGCGTTGCAATGCACCTAGCCAGTGTATTTGGGTGCTTTGCAACGCAGCCAGCTAGTGGAGCACTTGAAATGATCCTGTTTTGACTAGTTTTGAGCAGTTTCTGGTGGAGAACTTCTGGGAGAAGCTGTAATTTGTTGACCTTGTTTCTTTAGGAGCTGGAACAACACTTTTAGGGACTTAGGATCCCTTGGTTTATGGACATTTGATGCTTATAGCTATAAGGCACAAAAATGTCTATAACAAGTAGGGTTTTTAATAAAAAATCATGGTGCACTTCATAAATAAGCTGCAACAATGTGTTAGGTTTGAGTGCACGATAACCTGCTTAAATAAAAATAAACTTATCGCCCACAAAATCCATTTTTTCCGTTTGTAGTTCTATAAAGATCTCAAGCACTAGTTCCAATTTTGCCTCTATGAAGTGCCCTTCCATCAGTGCTTCCATTTCTTTCCATCCTTCCATTTGTTACTCATTGCGTGCCTTTTGAATTTTCTCAAACGATGGTCAATTTTTATATTTTTTGTTTATGTGGCACCCATGCCTCCCTAGTGAGAAAATGTCAAGGTAATTTCTATGTTTCTCGCTAACATAACTTTTCAACGGAGTGGAATTGAAAATTGGGTAAAATAATGCATTTCTTTTGAATTTTTTTTTTTGGCACGATGCATTCAAGAGCTTCGACTCACAGTGTTCATGGTGCACCTTGTAAATTTATAGGGTGCATTTAAAGTGAGTGCATAACATTAACACACTGCAATGTTTGGTATTATTTGGTGTATTTGGTAAATAGAAATACACCAGGCCATGAAGTTCCATGATGCGCCACCTTAAAAATTTAATTTTTACAGTGTTTCATTTGGTAAATGTAACTTCATGATGTGTTTATTTTTACCAAACACACAACATAATATTAAAAATTTATAGCTCAGTGTGTTTGGTAACCAAAACTTTCCGGTGTAGTGCGTCAACATAAAATTAATGCACCAATGTGAAATATTATGTAGACGCACCACATTGAAAAATAAAAATAACTAATGTTATATATGTATGCAAACCGAAATCATTCCATCAAGTCGATGTATGCACCATTTTCCGTGCATTCCTTTTTTTTGGTGAACTATTTACGGTGTATTCCTAATTTTTTGGCACACAAAGGTTGTTTTTTTTTCATTGAAAGTTATATGTCCATATTTATAAACAAATTTATGATTTAATATAAAAAAGTATGTTTTATGTATGAGGGTGTTGGATTTTAAATGTCAATCATGCAAAGATACCAAAGGAGAGAGGAGAAACAACAACAAGAGAAAAGAGTTGACTAGTACAATATGGTATGAGAATGGGAGGCATGAAAGGGGGAGAGGGATTTTTACCCTCGCCCTATTACCACAGTGACCCAAGGTATCTTGAGGAATGTATGACTCCTTAAGTACTATGAGGATGCTAAATCCTTGAAGAGGCACTCCATGTTGATGGCAAGGTTGATTCGTCGGTGGTATGTCCACCAAAAATATTTCTGTGTCAGTCTTGATATGTTGTATGAGCCCATTCAGGAGGAAATTTATTTTATCATTGGCCTATCTAGGAGAAGGGAGGATTTTCCCTAGTTCCCCGATGTCACCCATGGTGTTGCAATAGAGAGTTAGTTTATGTACTCTCATAGATATGTTGGGGATCATGCATTTTCTCCAATGGATTTTCAGGTGTCTAGTGGATAGTTGTGGATCACTTCTTTTTGTGCAGAGGAGGTTAGGTTCCTCTCACTATTAGTGACTACCATTTCACACTATACTAGTGATGGGTAGCACATTAGTTTCCCTCTTTTGTTTTATGTTGATTGCTTGGTGCAGAGGCCACGATGTATCAGATGGCCTTCCATTTTTTGCGGAAGGTTAGTATAACTTTAGATAGATGTCATTCTATGATACATGGGAGGGAGAACTTCTATTTTGCTTCAGATTTGTTTTGTTTATTTTTTTAGAGGTTTCTAGAGATGAGGCCTACTTTTGATTTTCGCCCTCCTAGGCCGATGAATGAGGTGTGTACACACATGTGGGGTATGATTCTGGCCAAGAGGGGCCAACCCGAGTGTCTGGCTAGGATTTTCACTAACACATTGGGGCTACTAGCCAGTGAGGTGGACCACATATTCATCTTGGTTCCATGCCCTTACATGAGGATGGATTAGTTATAGTTTCACAACTTCCTCTTCACACATAATGACCTAGTATATGACAGAGGTTGTTATGAAACTAGCTCAAGAAAAGATAGAAAAGATAGATCAACGCCTTAGAATTCAGCCTCTTCGAGGGGGCAACCTCCTTTACATTACATGAATGAACAATTCTTGGATGATTCAAATGACAAAACCTCCTTTCTATATATAGGAGTCTAAGTAGTCACAATATAATCTAGCCGACCTAACAATAATAATATAAAGCCACAAAAATAGCAATAGAGGGATTCTATGGGCACATTAATAACAATATGGGGGCACAACAATATAAATAAGGGGTATAACTACAATAGTAATGGGGTAATCACTAGTATTATAGGGACCCAACATGCCCCTCTCCTTCAAAAAAGTGTTGTCCTCAACGCTTGAGTAGTTCTGGATACTTATGCATAAAATTCTCATCCTCCCATGTGGAATCTTCAGCGGATAAGTTCTTCCACTTGATAAGGTACTCTGAAATTGATCGATTTCGTAGCTGTCGAGTTCTTGTTTCTATAACTGCTTCCGGTTCCAATATAATTTTTCCTTCCTCGTCAAGTTCTGGCAATATTGTTTGAACTGGGAGCTTGTCGCCTATAACCTTCTTTAAGCATGAAACATGGAAAACTGGGTGCAATCGAGAAGCTGCAGGAAGCTCCAATTTGTATGCCATAGTACCAATCTTTTGCAACACCTTGTACGGACCATAATACTTTGGTGATAATTTATTATCCTTCTTAGCTTGCTTGAGGGACATTTGCTTATATGGTTGTAGCCGTAGGAATACCCAATCACCTACATCAAAACTTCTTTCACTGCGATGTTGATCTGCCTGTTGTTTCATTCTATTCTGTGCCAACACGAGGTTATCCTTTAAGAGTTGGAGGACTTGTTGTTGATGTTCGATGTGATGTTCCACTGCCTGAACCTTAGAATTTTCTCTTAAATATGATGTGATGGATGGTGGTTGATACCCATAAAGTGCCATAAATGGGGTCATTTTTGTTGCTGTATGAAAGGAAGTGTTATACCACCATTCAGCCAGAGGCAACCATTTGACCCATTGTGTTTGTTTATCAGATACAAAGCAACGAAGATATCCTTCCAAACATTTGTTTACTATCTCAGTTTTCCCATCAGATTGAGGATGATAAGATGAGCTATGAGCTAACTGAGTACCAAGACAAGAAAATAATTCTGTCCAAAAATTTCCAGTGAAAATGGGATCTCTGTCACTTACAATAATCTTTGGGTTTCCATGTAGCTTTTGAATTGTTTCCATAAATGCAGTAGAAACTGTACTGGCTTTAAATGGATGTGATAATGCACAAAAGTGTGCATACTTGGTAAGTCTGTCAACTACCACCATGATGACACTCTTTCCCTCAGACTTGGGTAAACCTGTGATAAAATCCATTGATACCTCCTCCCAACGTTGGCTTGGAATGGATAAAGGTTGTAATAGACCCGATGTCTTAATTGTTTCAACTTTATTTTGTTGGCAAACCAAACATTCTGCCACAAACTTTTGAATATCTGATTTAAGGCCATCCCAAAAAAATTCCTTCTTAACCCTGTGGTAAGTTTTTAAAAATCCTGAGTGCCCTCCTAAGGGAGAAGTGTGCAATTCCATAAGAATCTTTTGTTTTAGCTGGGAATTCTTACAGAGGTATAAGCGATCTTTGTACCATAACGAATCATTTTTCCAGCTAAATGTATCAGACGTACTGGAATCTTGTTGTAGCTTTCGAATAAGTGCCCACACTTCTTCGTCATTCTTCCATTCCTCCCTTGCTTCATTTATCCAATCTGGTTGGATGATAGAAATAACGCACATCCTCATCCTTCCTTGAGAGTGCATCTGCCACCACATTTTGCTTCCCTTTTTTGTAGATGATTTCAAAGTCATAACCCAACATCTTTGTGACCCACTTTTGTTGCTCTTCAGAGGATAATCTTTGTTCTAAAAAGTATTTAAGGCTATCATGATCCGTTTTTACCTTGAAGTGTCTTCCCATTAGGTAGGGTCGCCATTTCTTAAGTGCATGGAGTATTGCCAACATTTCCTTCTCATAAATAGCTTTGCTTAAAAACTTTCCCTTGATTGGATGACTTTCAAAAGCAATGGGTCTTTCATCTTGCATTAGAACAGCACCAATTCCATTTCCTGAAGCATCACATTCCACAATAAAGGTTTTTGTGAAGTCTGGTGGCTAAGACCGGTGCTTGGTACATTGCCTCTTTAAGATGTTCAAAGGCCTTTGTTACTTCCGGAGTCCATGAAAATGCATCTTTCTTCAATAATGTTGTTAGAGGTGCTGCTATTCTCCCATAATTCTTAACAAACTTGCGATAATACCCTGTCAACCCAAGAAATCCTCGCAAATGCTTTATGGATGTGGGGATTTTCCATTCCTTAATGGCTTTAATTTTGGTAGGGTCTACCTTAACTCCTTCATGAGATACAATATGACCCAAATATTCCACCTCCTGGACTCCAAAGAAACATTTGGATCTTTTTGCATATAATTGTTTCTCCTCCAATAGTTGTAGCACCCTGTCAACATGTTCAACATGATCCTTCCAAGACTTGCTGTAGATAAGTATATCATCAAAAAATACTAACACAAATTTTCTAAGGAATGGTTTGAAAATTGAATTCATCAAACCTTGAAATGTTGAAGGTGCATTGGTAAGGCCAAAAGGCATGACCAAAAATTCATAATGACCCTCATGAGTTCTAAATGCCATTTTTAGAATGTCTTCAATCTTCATTCTGATTTGATGATATCCTGAACGAAGATCCAACTTGGTGAAGTAAATTGATCCATGCAATTCATCCAGTAATTCATCAATGACAGGAATGGGGAACTTATCTTTAATAGTGAGCTTGTTGAGCTCCCTATAATCTGGACACATGCGCCATGATCCATCCTTCTTGTGCACCAATACTACTGGAGCAGAGAAAGAACTTTGACTCGGTTGAATTATACCAGCCTCTAGCATTTCTGCAACCATACGTTCAATTTCACTTTTTTGGACATAGGGATATCTGTACGGCCTGATGTTTGGAGGAACACTTCCTGGAATCAGATGAATAGCATGATCATGATCACGCATAGGTGGGAGACCTTTGGGAGTCTCAAATACCTTGGAATGATTGTCCAGGACTTTTTGGAGATCTGGAGAAATAGATGATTCTAATGTGGAAACATCTAGCGAACATAATTGTGCAATTACACCCCTTTTCTCCTTTTTTAGAAGCTTTGTCATACCATTAGAGCTGATTATCTTTCCTGGTTTCCCTGCAATACCCCTTAATTCAACTTCCTTTCCTTCCGTAGAAAATTTGATGAAAAGTTCTTGAAAATTAAAAGCTATTGTACCCAAGGATTGTAGCCATTGGACTCCTAGTACAACATCAACACCTCCCATTGGAATGGAAAGCATTGGGCTAGTCAATACATATTCTCCCATGGATAGCTTGATATTATGGCACTTTCCAGAGCAATTTATTGTTCCTCCATTTGCAATCATCACTTGACACTCTGGTGCTGGATATAGGAAGCAATTCAATTCTTTTGCTACCCTACAATGAATAAAATTGTGGGTGCTTCCTGAATCAATCAACACTATTACCTTTTTCTTCTTGATTTGTCCTTCTATCTTGATGGTTTGAGGAGTGGTAATTCCCGCCAATGCATTACAAGATATGGTCGGATTTATTTGTTCTTCATCTAGGCTTTGTTCCTTGAGCATATCCTCTTCTTTTGACCTTTCTTGCTCCTTTTCTTCTTCCTCTTCACAATCTATGTAGAATAATTTCTTCTCAGCACACTTATGACCTTTAGTGTATTTGCTATCACAACTATAACAAAGCCCTTTTGCTCTTTTTTCTTCCAATTGTTGTGGTGTCAACCTTATAGGTTGTGGAAGACTAGGGGAAACTGCACTTCCGTCTTTATAGTTGTGAGTGGTATGCTTCCTGGTTGCCATAATTTTGCTTTCCATTTTTCTTGCTAACCTGAATGCCTTCTCTAATGAATCAGGTTCCCAAAGTCGAACATCATGTTGGATATTATCCTTTAAAGACCCTATGAACACATCAATCCTATGCTCCTCTGGAATATCTTTTACCCTTATGTTCAATTTTTGGAACTCCTCAATGTGCTCCATTATTGAACCCTTTTGTTTGAGACTTATCAATTGGCTAAAAAAAGTGTTGCTTTTTGTATCCTCATAATGTGCTATCAATTCTTCCGTAAAAATTTCCCAAGTGATAAATTGTTTACGAGAGCAAAGCCATTGATACCATACAAACTGATTTGGTTCCAAATATAAAGTTGCCATACGTACCTTTTGTGTGTTTTGCACATTATTGAGATCGAAGAACTGCTCCATCTGTAATATCCATGTGGCGGGATCCTTGCCATCAAACTTCCTCATATCGATTTTTGGAATATGGTGGGTCTTCGATCCAACATTAGAGTCTATGGAATCATGATTAACATTTCTTTTGTTCACATCATGAGTTTCCTTTACAACCTTTTCACCATTAGTAAGTATTTCTTGTAGAAAATTTGTCGAATCTGTCTTCAAATCTGCCATGTGTGTCTTCAAATCTATCCTCAAATCTGTCTTCAAATCATCCATCTTAGCTTCCATGCCCTTTATCTTAGATTCCACGCCATTTATCTTAGCATCTGTTAGCTTTTGTGAGCGTGACATTTGTTGCACTTGTTCTTGTAATTTTGATATATCATGTAGCATTTCTTCCTCTTCTTCATGAGTCATGCTAGAGCTTTCAAGTTCCTTACTAGGTGTTTGCATTTTCTTTCCTTGGGGCATCAGTTACCGATAATAATGTTTTATTATGCCCTTTGAATTCCTTCAAACCAAGCTTATGCAAAAATTAAAAAAAAAAACTACACACCTTTTTTTTACTTTGTAGAAGCCTGATATTGAATCTGCTGTATCTCTGTAATTTCGAACAATCCAGTTCTGAAATTGTGACTTGTAGTAGCCTTCTATGTCCTCTTTCCAATGCCACTAGTCTGATCCAAATTGGATTCTCCAAGAAAGAGTTATGCACAATCTCCCGCAGTGACCTGATTATAGACTAGTTCAGTAGAGCGAACTTGTATGAAGTGCCACGTGTCACTGTTTCAACCTTTGACTCTGAAAAATATATAAAAGAAAACCAAAGTCCGTCCTCTTTCTGTACCTTCTTACGAAATTTCAATCCGATGCTCAGACAGAAAATTATGACGATTTTCCCAGGTCACCTGTTTTGAGTGTAATTCAGGAGTCTGCAAAAGGACCAACTTCCTCAGATCATATCTCCAAAGATGTCGCGTGAAAAGCTCTGAAATTTGGACCCAAGGTTCAGCACGATTTCTTCTCAAATGGGTTTTTTTTGCGACTTCTGAAATGTCACAAAAAAGAGGTTATAGTGAAAATGCTACGATGACCTGTTTGGAGTAGCGAAACCCTAAAATCCAAAGCTCTGATACCAAATGTTATGAAACCAGCTCAAGAAAAGATAGAAAAGATAGATCAATGCCTTAGAATTTAGCCTCTTCGAGGGGGCAACCTCCTTTACATTACATGAATGAACAATTCTTGGATGATTCAAATGACAAAACCTCCTTTCTATATATAGGAGTCTAAGTAGTCACAATATAATCCAGCCGACCTAACAATAATAATATAAAGCCATAAAAATAACAATAGAGGGATTCTACGGGCACATTAATAAAAATATGGGGGCACAACAATATAAATAAGGGGTATAACTACAATAGTAATGGGGTAATCACTAGTATTATAGGGACCCAACAGAGGTAGTATTAGTGTTTTCCTTAAATTAATCTAGTTTCATTTTATTGTCTTAATTAATTAGGACAAAATTTATTCTAGCATGTTCTTTAACTTGTTTAATGAAATTGTCTAATTATTGTTGTGCACTATATATTTTATATATATTCACACATTCATTAGGAATTCCTCCTCCCCCAGTAGTTATAGATGCATAGATGACCAAGGTTGTGGAGGCTGATGGATGTCCTAATCAGATGTAAATACCAACATGGGCATGTGACCACATTGTATGCTTTATATTTCATTTAGGACAGAGTTGAGTGACCAAATCTCTAGAATTGTAGTTGAGGTGAGAATCTAGCCTACGAGGAATCAAGACATCAGGGTAGATCCCAAGATCCTAGAGCTTTGGATAGACTTTTCACGCGATATTATGAGTCTTATGCATCGTATTTTTTAAGCTACTAGGTTTATACTAGCATTGAGGAGGGATAGCCATGCAGAAGATACATATTCTTCACTTGGTATTACCACAATAGATTATTATGACTAGGGTCGTGGTCATTATGGTAGTACTCCCTCTCCTAGGGATGTCCATGCAACACATACACACTCTTCACCTAGATGTACTACCCCATTAGATGATTATCAGGGTGGTGATCCTTCTCGTAGTACTCCACCTCGTCCTCATTCACCCCATGACTGAGTGTCTCATGTTTCTCCTCAGAGAGAAGACCAACCTTTCCTCCTCCACCTCATTATTTGACTCTTGAGGTAGTTGATCATCCACCTTCTACTATAAACCAAGTTGCCATTAGTAATGATGTATCAGATATTTTATAGCTATTATTTGACTTGTTTATATATATATATATATATATATGGTGCATTTTTTCTGTTCATGTTGATGTACTTAATTTATATGTTGGTTGTGATGTTATATTGTTAGGCCAAGTTATATATGTTCACTTAATGTGCTTGTAGATAAATGTGTATGATGTTGATGTTAGACAATTGTTGTGTTTTGTTAGAGCTCATCATGGTGATGATGCCTTATTAGATTTAGATTTGTGTGCTAGCCGATGAAGTTTATATGTGCTAGAGATGTATATAATTAGATGATGTTAGTGAATTTGAATGTGTATTTTATATAATTTTTATGTCTGTTAGATGTTTATCATCATGATTTTTATTTTTATGAAATAATATTTATTATAGATTATGTATTGGTGAACTTATATAAAAAAAATTATATATGAAATTACATGAAAAATGACTTACTTTAAATAAAAAATGTATATATACTGTTATAAATGACAAATTTTAATATGATTGGAAATGTAATTGTAAAATTACCAGAAATGTTTTTCTATTGCATAGATATTTCATACATATTCATTCTAACTAAATTGCTATTAAAGACAGAGTTGTTAGAAGTATAGTCCCTACCTATAGAAAACATTGAAATAAAAAGAAGTGTATATAGAACATGTCTAAAAAATAATCACTACAAAACAAAATCAATTTTACACATAATTAAATTGTACAAACCTCTAAACAAAACTACCTTTGTAGTGATAATCAAGCATAGAAATAAGAAAATTGTGACCTATACTTACAATACAAGAATTACACAATATCTAATTAATCTTTGCAATTAATTTTAAAAACATGTATTGCAACATGTAATGATTATATAAAAAATTCAAAATATCTATAATAAAGGTAAAATATATAAGTAATTGGTCTATAAAATCAACTATAATTAAAAAAAAAATTTCATAAAATATTAGATTGTAAAAATAACATTACAATTAATTTCATTTTATAAATTTAATAAATTAAAGTTTATTTATTAATAATAATTATGAATGAAGCATCATTAAAACTATATATTTATTAATTATAATTATTATTTAAAATATATTTTTTAAATTGATATGTATTTCTAAATATATATATATATATATATATATATATATATATATTTAATTTCTAATATTTAAATTAATAAATAAGAAAATGAAACCAATAAACTATTATCAATAATATTTATTTAAAAATATAAAAATATAATTTTTAAGTTTATTTATAAAACTCAATCTATTGTTAAATTTAAAAAACTCAAGTAATTTTTTTCTTATAATTAATTTACATTTCATATAACTTAAAAACAGTTCTATTTTAATAAAATTTAATTTATCACCAAAGTTATGAGGGTTTCAACCAATTTAAATTTAATATTTTACCAATGATATAAAATGCTAACAAGACGAATAAAAAATAATATAATTAGCATGTGATGTATTAGCATGGGATATTGCTAGATGTGATCACGATGATGATGTGTGTTAAATTATTACATTTGTGTGCCAGCTAATTATGTTTGTATGTGCTAGAGGTGTATATAATTAGATGATATTAATGAATTTGAATTTGAATGTGTATTTTAGATTATGTTTATGTTTGATGTTTATTTTTATGAAATTATATATATTTAATATAGATTATATATTGGTGAACTTATATCAAAATTTTATATATGAAATTACATGCAAAAAGACTTATGTTAAATAAAAGATGCAAAGATATTTTTATAATTTACAAATTTTAATATGGTTGAAACTATAATTGTAAAATTACCATAATTTGTTTCCTTTTTGTATAGATAGTTCATACATATTCATTATAACCAATTTCCTTTTCAAAAAACAATTACATATGAATAAATGTTATTTTCCATTGCATTATTTACTCCTTTAGAATAGATTCTTCTACCCTAAAAATTGTTATTATAAAAAAGTTATGATCTCCAATCATAAGCATTCTACTCACCTTTAAATTTTATCGATGCAAATATTCCTATATTTGTTGTTTTTGTCATTATTGCGTAAGTTGATTGCTACCAAAATTTTAAATTACTTCATTAATTTTGGTTTTTGTCAACATAGGGGGCATAACTTAAACATTTTCAGAAGAAATGATGAAAGTATGTAAACTAACAAGAACCTAAGTTGAAAATCAAATTATCACAAACTCCAAATTAAACTTATCACAAACTTAGAATTAAACAAATATGTTAAAATTTTAATTTTTAAATTATAAATTACACAATTGGAAATACTTAGTTTTAAGTGTAAAAAGGTTTCCACTCAAAAAAAAAACATGTAAAAACATATGTGAATCTTACCAATTATACAAAATTCCAAGACGAATAAAAAACAATATAATTAATGAAAAAAAGCATATAACAATAGTAAAAGTGATGAAATAACACCAGTACATATCACTTGTCATTATCATCACCTTGATTATCTTCCTTTCTTAGCATGATAACACTATTGTTCTCAAAAATATGTTTTGATTAAGGGTTTTGTCTTAATATGAACCACCAAACCCTATCCAACACATATGGGTAAAAAACACTTGGTTTCAGTTTTTGGGGCAGACATAAGGCTCCCTAGCTTCATACCACATATTTATAGAGTTGATAGATATAAACCCACTATCGCAATCTTCCTTTACATTATTTCGATAAAAGGTTTCCTACCACTTGCACCTAAAAATAACACATTGGAATGGAGAAGATTCCACTTTAATGATCTCTTGTATATTTCTGATGTAACCTAATGTCCCCAATATTAGGTTTTAATTGCGATGGCTACCATGACTAAATTAGTCGAATTCAACTTCCACTCCAAAGTCTTGTGTCATGCACCCATCATCGACATGCTCCATGCGAAAATGATGTCCATATTCCCAAATAGATGGGAACAAATTCACCTATTAAAAAAGTGAAAAGATAATAGTGTCATGTGTCTAATAACCCAAACATAACTAAAATATGGAATATAGATATTACAATTCAAAGGTTCATTTTGAAGTTAAAATTGTACAAAAGGAGATTATTACCAAGTTGTTGCACCCAGTCCCTAGGTTTAGTGCATCCTTTTGAACACACGGGTAACAACTAGATGTACTATAGTTCTCTCTGACTTGGTGAAAAACCCAATTGTTGGGGCATATCATTTGGCATATTTTCTTGTAAATGACCAGGATAAAGCACGATTCTACCATTTAAATGTCTAAATTATTTCTAGTCACTGTCCTATTTCCTCCTCTTTTGTTCGTACAATGCATCCCATGACTTTGTCGCTTTCAAATTGTAAAGAATGAATTTGTTGATGACTTCAATTTCTTAATTCACTGAAGAAATAAAACCAACATATATAGTATATATGAGATAAAAATATACGTTATGAAGTTTATTGTCATTATTTACTATGTACAAATTTGATAAATGATAAATCACTTACTCTTTTTCACATGCCTTTTTCCATTCATTTTGAGAAGCTCCCCTTCTCTTTTGCCTCCATCCATTTTGTCATCCCAGATCACTGCACCTAGTGTGTTGTCTATCTTCTTAATATACTCACTGGCATCACA
Source organism: Pinus tabuliformis (assembly GCA_031772625.1). NCBI lineage: Eukaryota > Viridiplantae > Streptophyta > Pinopsida > Pinales > Pinaceae > Pinus > Pinus tabuliformis. The sequence continues at coordinate 770,220,743 of CM062815.1, forward strand.
AAAAGACTCATACAATATGTACATCTTTGGCATAGACCCCTCAGGTTTTTCCCTTTGTCGAACAAAACCTTTCAATATCTTCATGTACCTCTCTAAGAAGAACATCCAACAACAAGAAACCACCCCTGTTAATTCAACCTCATTTACTAGGTGAATTGTAAGATGAACCTACAATTCCATGAAACTTGTCAGCAGTTCCCTCTTAAACAAATAAACAATCTTAGCTATCTCTTGATGCCACCATGGAATGATATCCATATGAATCTCCTTTGATGTGATCCAATATAAAAATGCACATAATTTATATATGGCACATCTTTGGATCTTGGGGGAAGTCATAGTTCACACATCCACACATGAGCAAAGGATAATGACATTACAAAGTAAACACATACAAATATTGATTATATTTTATCCCATGGCATAAAAATAATAACAAATAATAAAGTGATGTTTTTGACGTATGTACTTTTAGAAGGTTCAAATGGTCATGCTATTTTAACCCCAAAAAACTGTCTTCCACGTTGAATCAGTACCGTAGTTAAGACCCATATAAATAAGGTACCCTCACACCCATTATAACTTCCTTTTCCAAAGCAATATCATCTTTCTCTAAAATCCAAGTGACATCACCTTCTTTGAAAGACCAAGAGGGACCAACCTCTCCTCTATGTTCTTGTCTTGGTCAATGTCTCGTTTTAGTTTTTTAAGAAATAATATCTCTCCTAACATGCAACGTATCATTTCCTTTGGATGATATGTGCCTCCATAAAGAATATGAAAATTTTTAAATATATGCATGCGATGAAGTAAGTGGGAAAACTTAAGATACTCCCAATATGGTAGTTCATAAATATATATTTCCTTTTCATACCAATGGGCAATTTCTCAACATAGGTGTTGAATAATTTTTATCATCAAACATAGGCTCACCATTTGAATCGAAAATTTTTGTAACCTCCTTCTCCTTCTCTCTCTCATATGCTCTAGTTGATCTAGTTTATATCATTATTGAAGGCCTTTGGGTTCTCTCTAGTTTACCATTGAAAGAGAATGTTTCTCTTCTGTAGGGGTGTTCATCTGGGAGGAATACCTTGGAATAGTCATACAGTAGCTTTCATAGGTGGTTGGACCACCTAGCCACATTTTATTTATTGTACATATCATGCCCACATTTCGAAGATATCTCTTTATCCGCATATTCTCCTCTATATATAATACAATCATTTGGTCACACATGATATGATATGTACTCAACACCCAACATTTTCAACAACTTCTTTTCTTGTTTCTAGCTACCAGGCAAGACATTAAAACTTAAAAGAAACTTATCTTTGAATAACCTATAATTAGTGGGAAATGTAAATGCACAATGTCAATATTTAACATTCATAAAATATACCATTTTTAATGTTGATTGTGTGATAAGTGTTAGGGTCCTATAAACATAGATAATTATAATATGTGCCTAGTTATTTATTTTTGGAATTTGCTTGTCAAGTATAGCCTATGAGTCATTGGGTCTCATAGCCTAAATGTTTGCTTGTCTAAAACTCCATTTAGTCCTTAGTCTTGTGGTCAAACTAGTCTATGATTGGGAAGGTATTTTCTTGTCAAGCTTCTATAAAACCACCTTGTAGGTGCTTCCATGATGAAGTGCTCTGAAACAACTTTCCAATGAGCTTTAGAACTCCTCAAATGGACATCGAATCAAAATTTATGGCAGAAAGAAGATTCTTGTTCAAAACCCAAAAAGTAAAGGAAAAGACTAAGTGACTGATCTCGAATCCCAGATATTAGAGGTTTGTAATGGAGTGTAGTGGAGATCGAAGAATAAACATCAATCAATGATCACCGATATCACATATTAGCGATCAGAGGTCCAATAATCCTACATTCCCCAGTTCAGAGGTGCGTGAACATATCAGTGGGGTCGGTAATTGACATAACGGCGGGTAGTGCAATCGGCGGTTGAAGGTCTTGCAATATTTGCATTCGATTATCAACGGTTCCAATGTGCCGACCATAGCAAAGCTCTTATTTTTATATGAAATAATATTGTCGAGACTACGACATAAATAGGCCTCTAGTGATAAAGTCTCGGGAAGGGTCTGAAACAAAGTAACAAAGGAAATACTCACAAAACCAGGATAGGTAGGGCCTTCTTGCTCTCCTCCCAAAGGGATGCATGGATGAAAAAGATTGGATCCGATAAAGGCCACGGGCAGTTGGTCATTGGATCCGATACGGGACGCGTGACAGATAATGATTGGTTTTGATATGGCCCATGTGGTGATTGATGTCACCATGACTTGACCATTTGGTGGACACATGGTAGGTGAATTTGGCATTTTCTGTGTATCAAAGGGTTGAAAAAGGGTGACATGTGTCACCACTCACAAGGTGACACGTGGTGAGGATGATGTCATGGATCAAAGATCGACAAACAAAGGTTAAGGAATGTTGTACATTATAATGAAATCATTGATTGGTATTCTTAGATTGAGGGGCTCCAATAAGTCAGCTTTAATATGGTCACGTGAAGCATCATAGGACCAAGGGCTTAGCAAAAAAGGTTATCGGCATTCACAATTGGTGAAAACAAAATGTGTAAACCAATTTAGACTGTTGATTATAAATTTCAAGGGGAGGAGCTTCAATGTTGGGGCTAGCCCATGGTTATAAAGAGTTCAGAGAAACAAGAGCTATTGGCACAAGGAGCAACGACAACATAAATATATGTTTTTGTGTTTAAATAAAATGTTGGGAAGAAAAGAGTTACCAAAGGATTATGTGTTGCAAATGCGAGCCCTCCCTCATCCACTCTCCATGTGGATCGGGCCATGTCACTCAATGGAGATCAAAAATTTTAAAAAGTGGAACCAAAGGCAACATTTTGAAGATCTCGATCGCTGAAGTTCTGATATTAAAAAGGGCTTGGGCACATATATGTTGTGGTCCCATGTATTTTACATGGGATCCGCTATAATGTGACAATGTTACAAAGAATCAGCCCCCTATCCCAAGCTAAAGGGCTTATATCGGGAAGATCCTTCTATGGTACCGATTTGTAGAAAATCCTATAGATTCACAAGCATATGAAATTTACTAAAGCATAGGACAAGAATCTACTTCTACTTTCAACCAATGGGCGCCAATAGATTGATGAAAACAATAAGAACAAGAAGAAGACAAATCAATGGCACATAACATAAGATGTATCTGGGGAAAGCCACTACTCAAAACCCTACTATCTATATTGCATATATCAGAAATATGAATGAAGATACAAATCTTGTTATCACTAAAACAATTCCACACACGTATGCTCAACTCTCTTAGCTCACAAGCTAGCTCTTGGCCAGCACTTAGCCAATTTTGCAGCACTCCAAGCCCCTAATCTCTTGCATTATTTTTGGGATGAATAACCTATATTTAAAGGAAATCGATGCTTCCAAAACCACGTAATCCAAACATAGGATCAATCTCTGATGCATGCATGATATTTACACTCCAATAAATAATACTAGTGATAGTACACTATCCCTGCACTCTAATCTCAACCGGGTCTTTCTCTTAATTGACATGCATGAGTTTCTCATGATCGAATCTTCAATTAATTGGAGTAGCACTAGTGGATGCACTAGTGCACCAAATGACTGTTAGTCCTTTATTAGTTCCAAAAACAATTTAGAACTAATTTTACTAAAATCAACTCAGTAAACTGAGTGATCTAATTTACAACTCAATTTAAACTCATACTGGACCTCTAAAAATTATGGAGAACATATACATGACTACAGAAAGAGTTCCAACTCAAAATTCCTAAGCTAATTAATTTAGTTAAACTTAATTAACTATTTACAAGTTGCTATGATAATAAAATTAGATTTTAATTCCTAGTTTAATTCAAGGACAAATTACACTGAAATTTCTTGTTGCCATTTCTCAACAAGAAAGGTTTATCATCTACCCCGATCTTGTCTCTATGAAACTAGAATTTACATCTTGACAATGCCTTTTTCAAAATTTTAGCACCTTTATCTTTTGTGGGAATGTACTCTAACAACATAATCTTCCTCAATACACAATCTCTGAGTTGATGATATCAAATATAAATTTGCTTGGACCGATCATGAAAAATCAATTTTCAGAGAGTTTGATATAACTCTAATTATCACAGTAAATCACATTTAGATCCATATGCTAACAAAACAAACCAACCAATATCTTCCTCATCTAGATGGCCTGACAAGTTGCCTAACTTGCATCCATGTACTCTACCTCTGCCGAACTGAGTGCAATTGATCTTTGTTTCCTGTTGTACCAAGAAATAGTCGTTGACCCAATACTAAAGATCCCTCCTGTGTGATTTTCTGGTCGAATGGACTCCTTGCCCAACTTGAATTGGTGAAGTCTTGAATCTTCACTCCCTATGTCCGTCTATACCATAATCCATACTGAGAACTGCCCCTGAGGTATCTCAACTATTACTTTTTCACATTCCAATATAGATTGGTAGGCCTAAGCATCACTTGACTAAGCTAGTTAGATGCATAGCACATATCTGATCATGTGTTCACCAAGTACATGAGTGAACCCACAACCTTCCTATAAAGAGTAGCTTCCACTACTTCCCCTGAGGCAGCATCCTCCTTCCTCTAGTTACCTACTATAGGACTCTCCATGAGTTTGTTGCTATCGATGTAGAATCTCTTGAGTATATCATTGGAATACTTTCCCTAAGATAGAAACAACGCCCCATCACCTTGCCATGCCTCCATGCCAAGAAAGTGATGCATGGGACCCATGTCCTTCATCTCAAACTCTCTTGCAAGGTCCTCCTTGTATGACTTGATCAACTGATCATCACCTGTCAGTATGAGATCATTGACATAAAGTACAATGATCAAAATTTTACCTCCCACCACTATGTGGTACAAGTTTGTATCTACATCACTCTTCGCGATGCCCAACCCAGTGAAGTAGATGTCTATCCTGGTGTACTAAGCACGGGGAGCTTGCTTCAACCCATACAATGCTCTCTTGAACTGGAACACATGCGACTCATGGTCAAAGGTCTCAAAACCTTCAGGCTTTTCTCTGTACGCTTCTTCCTCGATCATGTCATTAAGGAACAATGTCTTCACATCCATCTGATGTGTCTTCCAACCCATTTGTGTTGATAGTGCCAATATAGATATGATTGATGAGCACCTTGCAACAAGAGCAAAGATTTCATCATAGTCAATCCCCTCTACCTATGAAAAGCCATGACCCACAAATCTAGCCTTATGCTTCTCCACACTACCATCTACATCTTTCTTTACCTTGTAAATCCAATGGGAGATCACCACTAACTTGTCCTCTAGTCTCAAGACCACATCCCATACACTATTATGAACTAAGGAGTCATATTCCTCCACCATGGCATCAATCCAAACCAATTGTTGCACTGCTCCCTTAAAGGAAGATGGCTTTGTCACAACACATTCACCCATAAGACCCATGTATCTAGTGTACCTCTCAAGTGACCTCCTCTTCCCGTGCTGAGAAGTTGGCACTCCCACATTTTCCCATGCATCATCCAACAGTCTATCAACCTCTCTGGTGCACTTTCTTCCCTCTTTGAAATACTTTGCCTGAGTGGATGCCTCCACTCTCAGATCCTTTGTATGTGGATGCTCCACATCAATCTGAGGCTCCTTAATCTTAGGAGATAAACACTCCTCATCCACATGTAGATAAATATCCCTACTAAAAGAAACTTGCATGTCCTTCTCCTCATCGAATTTGACATCCCTACAAACCACTGTCATCCTGCTAGTAGACAAGTACACCTGATAGTTGTGAGGTGTATCATTGTACCCCATAAATATCCCCAACTCTGCTGTTAGATCAAGCTTCTTCTGTGCATCTTTAGTCATATGGAAATATATCGATGACCCAAAAATCCTGAAGTGACCAACAACTGCCCTCTTACTAGAATAAACCTCCTCTCGTGTCTTCATCTCAAGTATCTGATGTGGGCTATGGTTCTGAACATAAACCATTATGTTGCATGCCTCAACCCACAAGTGGAGTGGTAGGCCTTGATCATGCAATATATCCCTCACTACCCCTACTATACTTATGTTCTTCCTCTCAGCCGCGCCATTTTGTTGAGGGTTATGGGGTTCCATCAACTCCCATTTAATCCCTTTCGTTGGAGATAAGTTCTTAAACTCATTTGAGACATACTGACCACCATTATCACTTCGTAGAGCTTTAATCTTCGCCAGATATTTCTCCAAAAATACTTTAAATTCCCAAAATTTTGTGAAAGTTTGATTAAATGAAAAATATCCAACATTTACGAGAATAGTCATCAACAAATATAACATAATACATGTGTTTGGCCATGGATGTTGTCGAGAATGGTCCACACACATCTAAATGGACTCGCTCTAGAATAACCTCTACTCAATTGTCTTTGTCATGAAAGGAATACTTGGTGTATTTTCCCAAATTACACCTCTTGCATGTATCAACTTTCTCAAGCATACCTTTGGGAGGATAGGTAGAGATCTGTTGCAATATCTTCAAATCCCCATGATGCAAGTGGCACAATTGTCTGTGCCACAACTCTCCAATGTCTCAACTATGCATCCTTTCTTATTTGTGCTCAAATAAACACACTCCTATACCTCCATCTTATAGAGATTATTCACCTGAATCTCTATCTTCTTTAACTGATTCATGGCTATGTGTCAAAGGAACACCTTTCCTTTCGACAAGATCACATCATAGCCTCTATCCTCAAGCATGGCAATGGATAACAAGTTCTTCCTCAGCCAGGACACATACATAACATTATTTAAGGTGAGTGAAGCCCCATGCTCCCTCTGAAACATAAGTGTTCCCAATCCAATAGCACTATACTTCCCATCATCGCCCATCTTGATATGAATCTAGAGATCTTTCTCATCCATGTCACTGAATAACTCTTTGTCACCAGTCATGTTCAATGAAGCTCTGTTGTCTAAGTGACATACACTTCCCTTTACTGATGACACCATGCATGAAATGAGGGAAAATTCCAATTCAAATTGAAGGGCCAATGCCTCACTCGCTTATCCTCCCGAGGAATTATTCTTGGACTTCTTATGTGGACAATTTGTAGCAAAATGGCCCAGTTAATGAGAATGAAAGCACTTAAATTTCTTCATGTCTTTCTTCTTAACTCCATGATAAGAATCCGATTTGGAACGAGAAACTTTCCCTTTCCCCTTCTTCAACTTACACGCTAAGGCACAATTCTCTTCATCATGTGTCTCTGATGAAGAGCCATCCCTGGTGTTCTTCCTCATCTCCTCTTGCATCAAATCCAACCACAATTGTTCCCAATCCGACAACTTCTTCTGACCATTGATAGATTCCTGATAACTATGCCAACTCTTTGGGAGTCATAGAAGATCAAGACTCACCATATCCTCCTTGGAAACCATGATTCCAACACTTCCAAGTTCATCATGAGATTGAATGAACTTGGTGAATTATTTTGGAATAGTCATGCCTGTTGAGCTAATTTGTTTACCGAAATTAACACAAATATTTCTTATCAATCCGGGTTGTTTATGCTTTGAGGAAAGTTCACTATATGTGAAGATCAGATGTAATCAAACCTTGAAAGATAAGTTATTCAAAAACTTAAAGCAATATATCCTACAACTCTAATTCAATTAGTTTAAAAAGAGGAAGAATATTGAAATGGTTCTTGACTCAAGAAGTCCACTTTTGCCTCAATTACCACTTAATGAATCAGAGATTAAAACCAAGAATTTAAGATGGATAAATTATTAATGAAAGAAGGCTCCTAACTTAAGAGACACATAATGTGTTTCATCATAATTCATTCATCTCAATACCAAAATCATATAAAGAAACTACTTGCATGCAATCAAAGGAAACTAGTTTCAATTCATCATTTTAGTAGAAGGGGTGCTCAACTTGAACACTTGTCTTTCCAACTTAATAAAGTGATGAATAATCTAAGATCTAATGAAATCAATCACCATATATTAACCATAAAGCAATCTGAAATAAAGCTTTGAAAAACCAGTTCTTACAATAACTATATTACAAGAAATAAAACTACTTAACAAGGAAGTGTACTTAGCTTGGAATGGGGGCCCTCCACCCTTGCTTTGCACACTTGAGAAGTGATATCAAATCTCTAATTCAGTCACACATCCATAGAATTGAACAGAAAAATAATAATAACACAAGTCTTCAAATTAACTCTCCAATCCAAAAGTGTCTCAGCATAAAAGTATGATAAATCAATACATAAGCCATCAAAGTCTTGGCTCTTAAATAAGAAGTCTCATGAAACAAAATAATCTATATTCACTCAAACAAACTCATCTACTCTTATCCATCTATCTAAGTCGAATTCATTACTCCCATCCCAAGAAATATGACCAGTCCCATAGAATCTCAAAACTGCCCTATTTCTATGGGATTTCTGAATGACTAGTCATGATTGACTAGCACCAAATGGGCCTAATAAAACTTGTTCTGTTCGAGCTAGGCATAGCTGGCTTAGTCCTAGTTCTCAAGCTATCCATCCATGCATTCAATTCGTGCCCAAGTGTCCTGCGACCACATCAACCATAGAACTATTACGGGAATTTCTGAATCTGCCAATTTTGCACTTAAAACCAAACTTTCATAGAAACTTTAGAAATTGAAAAATTAAAATTAAATACCTGAATGGATATAAAATATGCATCAAAATGGGATGAATGAAGGGAAAATGGATGGCAAATAGATGGATTAGTAAGTTTCTTAGAGCAAAAATAAGACCAAAACTAAGGCCCAACATCTCTCCCTTGCTTATCATCAAGCATGTCCCCATGCTTGCTTACTCCTTTTTGACCTTCTTCTCTCTGTAGTAGATGTTGTTCCTGTAGATGCTTCCTGTTATGCTTCCCTAACCAAACAATCCAAACCTAAGTCATGTCTTTCCCTCAATAAAGCTGCTTTTACCTTCTGTTTTTCATACTTTGCCTGCCACATATTCTTTTCCTTTAACCATTTAAATGCTTGTTTAGAAAGTAGATCATTTTTCCATTTTAGTCTCCCTAGATCTTCACTTAGCTTTTCGTTTGCCTTGACCAACTTAGTATTATCCTTCTTACTTGCCTTGTTTTCCTCTTTTAATTGTTTTTCCAGGATTTTACTAATTTCTAATTGGTCAGTTAAGTCCCTGATTCTTCCCAAATTAATTTCTTTTTCAAAATCTTGTGTTGTTTTCATTAGTGATGCTATTTCTGCATCATCATATGAAGAATTCCTCTCAAATACTTCTTGTGCAATGTCATTTTGTTCCTGATTTCTTGGAGAATATGTATCTGCTTCCTTTTCTAGGTCAATGGGACTTTTATTCCTAAATCTTCTAGGAATAGACATAATAGATGTTTCATTTTCTTGCATGGCCATGTTATTTTGCTGTTTAGCTCTTGTTCTGGGATACAAGGGTGAACTCATCAATCCTCTGTTTTCCTGCTCTATTTTATCCTGTACTTCATTAATCTGTTCAGTAAACTGAGTTTTAGACATGAACTCTCTCCATACTATGCCTTGTGACCTCACTTGATACTCAAATAAGATTTTGATCAATCCCTGGTGGTAAATTTGTCCTGCTTTGGGCCTGTGTTCATGTCTCACTGTTTCAATCATTCTCAAGAGGCTCCTATATAGGAAATATGGCAAGTTAATCCTATCCTCTCCCTTAATATGCTGTAGAAGCCGGACATGATACAGGTGGGAAACACTATATCCTCTATCACAAGTCAAAAACTTCTGGATGACCAAAACCAACTCACCCCATGGTTCATTGAACCATTCCCTTGGTATCCCCTTTTTTCTATCAAAAGTCCCTTTCCGGTTCTTCTCAAGAAGAAAGTCCATGCTTTCTCCTTGAAGTGCAGGCCTTTGTAATATTTCTCACCTGTCATTGGTAGATCTAAAGCTTGGGAAAAGTATTCCTCAGTCACAAGAATAATAACATCTCCTACCCGTGTCTGGTCCTGACTGAAATTGTTTATAAAGTCCCTGGTTATTTCTTCAGAGTGGCCATCAATTTTTTGTAAAAAGCCTATCAGTCCTGCTTGGTAAAGCTTTTCTATAGTTTCCTTCCTCCAGCTCTCTATCTGAAATTTTGGCTCTACTCTGGCTGACATTGTTTCTGAAAACCAGTGAATGTATGCTTCTGTTGTTACTAATTTCATCTTGACAATAAAAATTTATGACTATTGTTCTTTCCAAAATGAAATTTTGAAAGCAGAGAAGCTTACCTGCTTCTTCACAACAATTTAACTTTGATTTCCTCAGCCTCTATTTACCCTTTCTATGCAGCAACACTGTTTTAAATCCCTGTTCAAGCAATCAAACACCTGTATATCCTTGTCAATATGCTAAACTCTGTTCTGGTAAACAAAATACATATGAAAACAACTTTTCCATAAAGGGTCCTTAGTTTTCTAATGTATTTGTTTAGGCATTATTCTTATACTGTTCCATGTATGCCTATCACCCTACACTATGTATACTGTCACCAAAATCAAGCAGTATGTTTACTGTGTATATACAGTCATTAAAAACAAACAGTGTTTTTACTGTGTATATACAAGCTCTTAAAAACTAACAGTGCATTCTCAAATGGCTCTCGGCCTCCAATATAAAAACTTGAAAATCACCAAAATGCTCTCGGCCTGTTTATCTAAAAGCTTGAAAATCAACAGCGCTCGGCCTCAAAAAAAAAAAATTTGAAAAACCAAATAGCACATTTAAACAAAATGGATTGTAAATGGCTCGGCCTTTACTCTCTCTGGCAATCAACAGCGCTCGGCCTCTAAAAAACTTAAACATTACACAACACTTAAAATGGCTCGGCCTACGCAGACTTCAACCCATTGTTTTAACCAGAACAAAGACACATATTTCATGTTTGTTTGCCTTACAGGCCGTTTCCATTCAGAGGCATGCGATATATCAGTCATATAAAAAATGAAATCAACCAACAGCGCGCAACAAAACAAGCATATCATAATAAAAATCACATCTTCAACACTATGAGCTAGACTCTACCTCCTCTGTTTGTTTTGGTTTGCAAAACTACACTATGTTTTGGTTTACAAAACTTCACATGCGAGCTCATACCACTAACGTGTTATACATGCAACAAGGTTGAACTTAAATTGCTGCGTTGTTTGCTAGTGTTTTATGCCATGATATACGCGGTGAATCTTATCGCCAAGCTTCATGCTTATTAACTGCTATCAACCGACCTTAAGGTTGTTACTGCTAGAGTTAATGCGTGGTTTCGGCATTTTACCTGGCTGTCAATGAGTGTTGAGGAGTGTTAAATGGCACTCTGAATCCCTGTAGTTTCAGACAGGTCTAGTCCTAGTTCAGCTACCAGTTTGTATGTGTGTATCTGAAACTCTATAGGCAATAAGGCCTCCTTTCCATATACCAACTGGTATGGACTAAAACTAGTTATATTCTTCCATGTGATTCTGTAGACCCATAGTGCATCTTTTAATTTTTCAGACCAATCTCTTCTATTCAGCTGTACTGTTTTAGTCATGATATTTTCTAGGAATTTATTTGTTGATTCAACCTGCCCATTTGCTTGAGGGTGATATGGTGTAGACTTCCTGTGTTTGATCTTGTATTTCTCTGTTAGATCTCGTACCAGCTTTGATGTAAACTGTGCTCCTTGATCTGTTACAATTTGTCTGGGTACTCCGTATCTTACAAAGATTTCTTCAAAGAGAAAGGTGACGACTGTATCCTCTGTTGCTCTGGTTACTTCTTTGGCCTCCACCCATTTGGTGACATAATCTGTACGTACTAGGATGTACCTTTTTCCATTTGATGGTGGATTAATAGGTCCGACAAAATCGAGTGCCCATTGCTCAAATGGTTCTATGAGGACCTGTGGCTTGAGCGACATCTCATCTGATATGATTGGTCTCCCTATTCTTTGGCATCTGTCACATTTCTTGACATATGCCTTCGAGTCTCTAAAGATGGATGGCAATTGTAGCACTTTGTATGTTGTTCGTTTGTCTGCAAAATGACCACCACATGGTTCACCATGACATGATTTCAGGATGTCTAATATTTCAGCTTCTCGCACACAATTTCTAATCATCAAATCTGAACCAGTATAAAATAAATCACCATTTACCCAACTATACCTAGAACTTTCTCTAACAATTTTTCGTTTCTCCTTTTTAGAGAATTCTGTTGGAAACTTTCCAGAAGATAAATAATTTGCAATGTCTGCAAACCATGGCATTTTTACTGTTATGGCAAACAGGTGTTCGTCTGGAAAGTTGTCTACAACCGGATTTGGATCGTTGGGTGAATGTATGCGGGACAGAAAGTCAGCCACTTGATTTTCTTTGCCTGGCTGGTCTTGTATTGTAATATGAAATTCTTGCAATAACAATAACCATATTGTTATTCTCCCATTGGTGATGGGTTTATTCATCAGGTATTTGATTGCTGAATGATCTGTATGAATGAAAACTTGGTAGTTATATAGTGCCTCAATTTGTTTACTGCATGTATAACGGCTAACATTTCTTTTTCTGTGACTGTGTAGTTCAATTCTGCAGGTATTGAATTCTTTCTTATAAAGTATATTGCATAATTGAACAGGTTTTCTTTCTACCCAAGAGAGGCACCTATCGTGGTATCAGATGCATCAGTTGAAATATGAAATGGAAAATACTAGTTTGGCCCACGGAGAATGGGTGCAACTGATAATTTTTTTTTAAGAATTTGAAATGCATTTTGACAATCATTTGTCCAGTGAAATTCAATATCTTTTGCTAATAGTTTGAACAGAGGTTGGGCTATTTTACTAAAGTTTCCAATGAATCGTCTATAGTAGCCTTCATAGCCCAAGAAACTTCTTACCTCTTTTTCTATTATAGGAGGCATTAAGTTAACTAAGACTTGGATTTTTGCTGGATCTACCTTAATTCCTGAAGCGGAAATATGGTGTCCCAGAACTATTCCTTCTGTCAACATCATGTAGCATTTCTCATTGCTCAATGACAAATTTGTTTCAATGCATCGTTTCAAGACTTTCTCAAGGTTGTTGAGGCAATCATTATATGTGTTTCCATAAACTGTGAAGTCATCGATATAAACCTCTACACATTCGTGAATTAGATCAACAAATATTGCAAGCACTGCTCGTTGAAAGGTTGTAGGTGCATTGCATAAACGAAATGGAAAAACATTATATGCATAGGTTCCCCATGGGCAAGTGAATGTTGTCTTGTCTTGGTCTTCTGTTGCTATTCTAATCTGGTTGTACCCGCTAAACCCATCCAAGAAGGAGAAAAATTTCTTTCCAGCTAATGAGTCTAACACCTGGTCAATGAATGGTAGGGGAAAATGATCTTTTAATGTGGCTTTGTTTAGTTCCCGATAGTCCACACATACCCTCCACTTTCCATTTTTCTTTGGTACTATTACCAATGGAGAAACCCATTGACTATATGAAATAGGATGGATGAATCCAACATTTAACAATTTTTGTCGTTCCTCTTTCACTATTTCTTTCATCATGGGATTCATTCGTCTTTGAGGTTGCCTTACAGGTTTGAGTTGATCATCTGTATAGATGTGGTGGATACATGTGTTGGGATGGATTCTTGCATGTCAGTATAATCCCAGGCAAAAGCTTTTGAATATTTCTATAATAATGCAATTACCTCTTGTTCTTGTGCTGATTGTGGCTGGTTTCCAATGTTCAAATGTTTTCCAGGATATACCTCATTTGTTTTTATTGTTGGATTGGAGATTGTGTTCACAGGAAAGATGTCTATAAAAGAATTCCGCAAAGTTTGAACAGTACAAGTTTCCTGAAACCATTGATTCAAAAGATTACTTGCAGCTTCATGTTGAACCTCTCTAAGCTGCTCTGAAATACTCGATTCTGAAATGAAAAGATCCATTAAGTCTTCATTCTCTTCTTCTTCTCTAAAGTCAAAGAATTGATTTATACTTAAAACTGATTTAGTTTGTTGTTTTTCTTGAGTTTCAAGTACTGATTCTAAAGAAGTTGATTGTGCAGGTGAATAAAGAGCAATGTGTTTCCTTTCATCTCCATGTGAAATAATCATGCTTCCTGATCTGCATCCTATAAAGGCATCAACGATAGCTAGCCATGGTCTGCCTAAGATTAGAGGATGTCCTCCCAAATTTGTTTTTGGTTGCAAGATAAGGAAGTCAACAAGATACTCCCATGAATCCAAAGAGACTATGATATCTTCTAATATTCCTTCCGGAACAACTTTAGATCTGTCTGCTAGTTCTAAAATTGTAGAAGTTGATCTAATGTTGTTTAAATGCAGAGTTTTCATTGTCTCCATTGTCATTACATTTATAGCTGCTCCCAAGTCTATCAATGTGTTTGGTACTGAGAAATTATTTATTGATATAGTAACCATAGGGATACCAGGATCAATATATTTCTCTACAATGGTTTGTGTAGACATGAGACTTGCTAGTTTACCAATGACTTGGATTGTAGTAGGATCCTTCTTCTTTTTTCCTGTTTTCTTAATGCACAATTCCTTTATTGTTTTAGCATATATTGGTATTTCTTTAAATGCCTTCAACAAAGGAATTTTTACATAAGCATTTTTTAACTCATCTAAAATATCAAATTCAGGAAGGGGCATTTCTTTTTGTTGTTCCACTAACCTTTCAGAATAAGGTGGTGTTTGAGTTGTAATGGTTTTTCCTTTCTGAATTTGTATCTCAATTTGTGATGTTTCAGGTGATTCTCCTTGTTCAGTTGGTTCTTCTATGATTGGAGGAGAATCTTTTTTAATCACTTTTCCAGACCTTAGATGGACATCATTAAGAGGAAGAATCGAATATGTGGAAAAACATGTTGCTTCCTCTACAGTGTATGCAGATTTGTCGACCTTATTATTCGGATTTGCCATTGGTTGGGTTGGTAATTGAGTTGGTTTGGGTTGATTTGTGGGTAGCTGTAACTGTTGTGGTTGAGTCAACAATGGTGGTGGATTCTGCTGTGGAAATGGGATGGATTGTGGATATGCAGAATTTTGTTGCTGAAATGGTATGGGCTGTGAATATTGTGGATATGAAAGTGGCTGTTGGTATTGTTGCTGGTATTGTTGTTGATACTGTTGAGGTGGCTAGTTTCCATAACCATATCCTCTCCAAAATTCTGCAGGTTGTTGTGGATATTGTTGTGGAGGCCAAGCTTGCCATGGCATTAGAGGGGTCCAAGGATTTTGAGGTGGATAGAGGTAATTCTGTTGAGGGAATTGTTGCGGATTTTGTTGAGGCATCCTAGGTTGCCATGGTCTTCGTGGTGCTACATAATAAAAACCTTCTATTCCTGGCACTTCTTCCATTGGGTTCATTTGTAACTCTTCCAATCTTAGACAGTTTTCTCTGGAATGATTTTCTGTACAAAGACCACATACCTGAATACTATCCAAAGGACATTCTCTCAATGGATGTTTCTTTCTACATTTGGAACAAAAGATTGCTACAGCTTGTTCTTGTTCTTCTTTCTTCTTACTTGCCTTTAGAACATCTACTTGTGTTCCTAATGTACTTAAGAGGTCTGTTTTGAAGCTTTCCAATAAACTTCCTATTTCTGCTCTTGTTATCCCTCCTGCAGCTGACTTTGCTGCTTTTGAACTTGCTTCTCTCTTTCTGGTTTTTGATCTTCCTCTAGAATATTTTTGACATAACTCAACAATTTCTTCGAATGGTAGGTTTGAAATGTCTCCTTTACCCATCAAATTCAAAATGTCAAAGTATTCATCCCTTACACCCTTGAGAAAGATTGTTCGAATGGTTTCTTGATTTAGAGAGTTTTGTTTAGATTTTTGTAGATTATATGCAAATCTTTCCAAATATTCTTCTAAACTTTCATCTTCTTGTTGTGTCATTCTGAAAACATCTTCCTTGGAATCTCTAGATCTACAATAAGCTTGATATTTTTTAAGGAAGACCGATCTCATATCATCCCAAGAAGCTATTGTTTATTCTCCTAAACCCATGAACCATTTTAAAGCTGCTACTTTTAGTGTAGCAGGGAAAAGACAAATTTTATGAATGTCGTCAGTGTATCCATATGTTCTACATAGAATATCAAATTCAAACATAAAAGCATCAGGATCTTCCATTAACATACCATAAAAATTTGGCAATACAGAAGGTGGAATATTTTTCATTTTCACCTCTTCTCCTAATATTGCACTTGTGTCTACTATTGGAAAGCTAAAGGTATCCTCCTGATCATGACCACCTTCTTGTCTTTTCCGATCATTTTCTATCTTCCTATCATTTTCGTGTTTTGCCTCCTCCTCTCTCTTTCTTCTCCATTCTCTTTGTTGTCTTTCATACTCAATTCATTATTCAGGAGTGAAAATAGCAGATCCATGTCCCTCTTCTACCATTGGTTTAGTTGTTTCAATTTTGAGTGGAGATTCAGGTTGTTGAAAGGCAGGTGGATTTATGGATGGAAAGATAAGTTGTTTTTCTTTGATAATTTCTTTTTGTTTTCCTGAAATTAAAGGTTGTTTTTGTTTTGCTTCCCAAGCTAACAAATTTTGCCTCTCAATCAAAGTTAATCTTTGTCCAGTTCTTTGTTTTTCTGCCAATTCCTCAATTATTGGATTACCAGTAACTGGGGTGTTTGATGATCCTATCTCTATTTGTGGGGGGTTTTTAACAAATCTACCTTGGGGATCTTTATATCTAGGCATAAAGAAACATGACTAAGAAAAAGAATGTAACTAATGTTTTTGTTTTTTTTACAAAACTTTGAATTTTATCTTTCTATTGACTATGCCGATATTTGCCTCCCCAACAACAGCGCCAAAATGTTGAGCTAATTTGTTTACGAAATTAACACAAATATTTCTTATCAATCTGAGTTGTTTATGCTTTGAGGCAAGTTCACTATATGTGAAGATCAGATGTAATCAAACCTTAAAAGATAAGTTATTCAAAAACTTAAAGCAATATATCCTACAACTCTAATTCAATTAGTTTAAAAAGAGGAAGAATATTGAAATGGTTCTTGACTCAAGAAGTCCACTTTTGCCTCAATTACCACTTAACGAATCAGAGATTAAAACCAAGAATTTAAGATGGATAAATTATTAATGAAATAAGGCTCCTAACTTAAGAGACACATAATGTGTTTCATCATAATTCATTCATCTCAATACCAAAATCATATAAAGAAACTACTTGCGTGCAATCAAAGGAAACTAGTTTCAATTCATCATTTTAGTAGAAGGGGTGCGCAACTTGAACACTTGTTTTTCCAACTTAATAAAGTGATGACTAATCTAAGATCTAATGAAATCAATCACCATACATTAACCATAAAGCAATCTGAAATAAAGCTTTGAAAACCAGTTCTTACAATAACTAGATTACAAGAAATAAAACTAGTTAACAAGGAATTGTACTTAGCTTGGAATGGGGGCCCTCCACCCTTGCTTTGCACACTTGAGAAGTGATATCAGAAGCTCAAATTCAGTCACACATCCATAGCATTGAACAACGAAATAATAATAACACAAGTCTTCAAATTAACTCTCCAATCCAAAAGTGTCTCAGCATAAAAGTATGATAAATCAATACATAAGCCATCAAAGTCTTGGCTCTTAAATAAGAAGTCTCATGAAACAAACTGATATATATTCACTCAAACAAACTCATATACTCTTATCCATCTATCTAAGTCGAATTCATTACTCCCATCCCAAGAAATATGACCAATCCCATAGAATCTCAAAACTGCCCTATTTCTATGGGATTTCTGAATGACTAGTCATGATTGACTAGCACCAAATGGGCCTAATAAAACTTGTTCTGTTTGAGCTAAGCATAGCTGGCTTAGTCCTAGTTCCCAAGCTATCCATCCATGCATTCAATTCATGCCCAAGTGTCCTGCAACCACATCAACCACAGAGCTATTACGGGAATTTCTGAATTTGCCAATTTTGCACTTAAAACCAAACTTTCATAAAAACTTTAGAAATTGAAAAATTAAAATTAAATACCTGAATGGATATCAAATATGCATCAAAATGGGATGAATGAAGGGAAAATAGATGGCAAATAGATGGATTAGTAAGTTTCTTAGAGAAAAAATAATACCAAAACTAAGGCCCAACATTTCCTTTCTCCATTTTGATTTTTTGAGGTTTGTCTTTTAGTCCCAATTTCTTGGTCACTGTTTTTTTGATACAAGTCTGTCAATGTTTTCCACATGGCATACATAGTTTCCTTACCATGGAGACTCGAGACAATGTGGTGTCGAACTCCCTCAAGGATTATTCACCTTGCCTTCACCACACACTTCTTCTATTCTCCGAAATTCTATGCATCCGTTGTTGTTGGCTTAGGAATTTCTTGATCGGTGAATTCATTCAAGCCATTATTCTCTAGCATAGCTTCCATTCTGTCCCTCAAATCTATAAATTCGAGCTACCTTCCGAGTCATCTCAAGCTACAAACTGTAGAATGCCATCTGTTGATCCTGAAGTATGTATTGCAACTTTGAATTTCACCTGTAACCCAAAAATCAAAACTTTGAAATCTCCTCTAGTATATTATTCTCAACTACGTACCATGTAGAAAATACTGTAGATACACAAGCTCATGCAATTTACTAAAGCACGAGACAAGAATCTACTTCTACTTTCAATGAGTGGAAGCCAATAGATTGATGAAAACAATAAGAACAAGAGGAATTAAATCAATGGCACATAACACAAAATGTATCTGGTGAAAGCCACTGCTTAAAATCCCGCTATCTGTATTGCATATATCAGAAATATGAGTGAAGATACAAAGCTTGTTATTACTAGAACAATTCCGCACAACTATGCTCAACTCTCTTAGCTCAGATGCTAGCTCTTAGCCAACACTTAGCCAATTTTGTAGTTCTCCAAGACCATAATCTCTTGTTTTATTCCTAGGATGAATAACTCGTATTTAAAGGGAATTAATGCTTCCAAAACTGCGTAATCGAAACATACGATAAATCTTTGATGCATGCATGATATTTACACTCCAGTAAATAATACCACTAATGTTACACTGTCCATGTACTCTAGTCTCAACTGGGTCTTTCTCTGAACTGACATGGATGATTTTCTCATGAGGGAATCTTCAGTTAACTGGAGTAGCTCTAGTCAATGCATTAGTGCGTCAATTGACTGTTAGTCCTCTATTAGTTCCAAAAGCAATTTAGAACTAATTTAACTAAACTTAAATCAGTAAACTGAGTTATATGAATTTCCAACTCAATTTAAACTCATACTGGACCCCTAGAACTTAGGGAGAACACATAATTGACTATAGAAATACTTCCAACTCGCAATTCCTAGGCTAATTAAGTTAATTAAACTTAATAAACTATTTACAAATTTCTATGAGAATATAATTTAATTTTAGTTCTCAGTTTAATTCAAGGAACAATTAAACTGGAATTTCTTATTGTTATTTCTCGACACCAATATTTTTTTGTATGACTTAACACCCTTTGCACAGTCATGATTTCACACTCCACCATGTTTTATGGTTTCGACTGACTTGGTAGGACTTGATAACGCATTAGGAGGAGTTTTAGCATGATTACCAGCATCACAACAGGAAGTTTGAGGTTTTCCAGATGATTACGGGCATATGAGGATGAAGGTGTTTTTCTGAGTTAATTCTCTCCTATAATTAACCTGAATCTTGTTGTTTATGTTAGAAATGATCAAACACACATTTTGATCCACTTAGCTGGATGAAATGCATTGTATATGGAACTTGGCCGAAGCAGTATAAAAGGCTATGCATACAATGTAATAGAGGTTGGAATTTGTTGGGTTGGAACTTGTATGAAGAAAGGAGCTATATTTTGATGTAACCTGTGCATTGTACTGAAGTGAACAATTGCATTAATAGTGAGTGCTTTTGTTCCAGGATTCTTCTGTCAAGTAATTGGTGATGTACTTTCTCATGTGAAATTGTTATTTTCTTAGTTTTCTATATGTTTTCTGTCTCTATTGCTTCAAGAAGATAAAGGGCTGAATTTTCTTAAGTGCACTATGCTCTATCTTTGAAAAAATATCAATGTTTTTAGTCTGATGTCAGATATAAATTCATCTCAATATGCCCTATATTTAATTGAATCTGAATCATATTCATCCCTTTCATTCCACATACACTATATAGGATCCAAAATCTTGCCTATTCTGCCATGTTACATCTTCTCTGTTATTTATGATTGATTACCAACAGTTTTATGACTTCATGCCCAATGGACTTTCCCTACATTTTTCAACCGAAGCTTTGAAAATCCCACCTCAAGCTTTCATAACTATCCTAATATCTTGAACATAAATTTAAATCAGATAGAGAGATCCCTCTCTAAAGCTAGAAGGGCTAGATCCCGACTTAAAAGGTGGTTTTGTGGCTACCCCTGGGTTCCTATCCTAGACCTAGGGAAATTATAAAGGGATAACATTCTGGAAAAAAAACTGGGGAAGAAAGGTTTCATCATCCTCATAAAAGAGAATCAAGTTTCAGGTCCGATTGTTGATGGTGGACAATAATTAGACACAAGAAGTCTGAAAAAATTCACCTAGGGACTCTAAATAGTTTCAAGATGATCTAAAGACCCCATTGGCAGTAGGATCCAGAAATCAAAATGAGTTCTCAATGCAGAAGGTATGCTCCTATGCATTGCATTTATATTCCATATTTTTGAAATCGCATGCCTAGTGTAAGTTGGAAAACTTATCTACCTACATTTAGAGATAAAAAAGGTGATGATGCTACTTTGTATCTGATTAAATTTCATAGCCATATCCGTAAGATTAAAATCAAATTTCATGAAGATTTTCTTATGAAGATATTGATAGTGTTCTTGGAGGGAAATGCACAATCATGGTATGAAAGCTTTCCAGATAATTATTTATATTCTCTTAGAGATTTTCATACATTATTTTATGAGAGATATAATGAACATCATCCTTCTTTGTTACTGATCAAAGATTGTTGCACTCGTTTTAACAAATTTTTGGGGGATTTGGAAATTTTTTATGAAGATGATCAATTTTTGGATCATGAGATTATATAGGTTATTCATGATGGAACTTTCAATCATGAAGAAGATGTAGAAGATGGCTGCTATGACACTCAAGAAAATTTTCAGCAATCAGTTATTTCTCCCATGGTTGAAAACGAAACAAATTTTGTTTCCAATGAATTGTTTTCTCCTAAACTTGTTGATGACATTTCACAACCCTTTTACACTTCAAAAGAAGAAGAGAACAAGAAACCCAATTGTAATGAAGAAATAGAGCTTACAAATGATAGTTTTCAACAATCTTCTCAAATTTTCAGAAATGAAAATGATCATTCTAGTTGCCTTGCATTCCCTTTTTCTCCTGAGTTTTTGATTCAAGAATTTTTTTATGAAAGTCAGAATTTTGAGTTTCCAAGCATAGAAACTCAAGAAAGCCATGATCCATCCATTATCTTCAAAAATAATATGCAACAAGTTTGTTCCTTTAAGCTTAATTAAAAAAAAAATTGAAGAGAAGATTCATGAAGCCACATGTAAAAAGATTCTTATCGTTGAAATCATTCAAGATAATTATGAAGAGTAGGTTGTGATAGAGCCTATGGGTGTAGACTTTCTAGTGATTAATGATATGGATGCCTCAATTGAAGATCTGCCTCTAGATTTAGATAATGAAGAGTTTTCTAAGGAAGAACAGGTTGTCCCGAATCCTATGAATGTACACATTATTGTTGTGAATAGGTTGGATGCCTCAACTGAAGAGGGAAATATTAAAAATCTGAGTGCTCCCATTTTTGTTGAATAGAGTCATCTTATCAATGATCAGATGAAGGTAAGAAATTATGTTTTTGAAGATTCTTTTGATTCCCTCTTGAAATCACGAAAATAAGATTAATGCCATCCCATGGCCATTCTGTTGTAAGGTTTGTGCACTATTTTACTCTTTAACAATCTTGGTTTTCAGACTTACTTGAATCTTGAGTTGCCATTCTTTTCCTTCTTCTGTCTGCTTAAGGAAACTGTGAGTAAAACTTAGTTAAGTAGCAATTTTCTTGATTGGATATATTCGAGAGAAGAGATCACCTAGTGTATATACTTTCAACATGTGTGGACAATCATCTTCAAATTTTGAAGATCAAGGAGAAGGCCCTAAGACTTTGGTGTTGTGTTTCCAAATTTCTAATTTATTTTAATGTTTGTAACTCAGTTTCTAGTTTGTAGTGTATAGTTTAGATTCTAGTTTGAAGAATGGATTTAGTTCAGTTTGAGGATTGGAATAGATTACTAGTTGGTTTTTAGTTGCAGTAGTTTCAGGGCATAACATGTTGCAGGTTTGGGATCAGCCCAAAGGTAAGGCTATTGATCTACTATGTTATTGTCACCTCATATGGATGATGTCATTTCCATTAGAGCCAATGTTGGGGTCCTATGAATATAGATAATTATAATAAGTGTCGAGTTATTTATTTTGCGAATCTTCTTTTCAAGTTTATCCCATGAGTCACTAGGTGTCATGGCCTAAAGGTTTACTTGTCTAAGAATACATTCAGTCCTTAAAGTCCCGTGGTCAAAACAGTCTAAGATTGGGATTTTTTTTTTCTTTCCAAGATTTAGTAAAACCATATTTTAGGTGTCTCCATGATGAATTTATCATAAATAGCTTTCCAACAAGCTTTAGAACTCGTCAAATGGACCCTGGAATCAAATGTTATGACAAAAAGAAGATCCTTGATCAAAATCCAAAAAGAAAAGGAAAAGCTTAAGTGATTGATCCTGAATCCCACATATCATAGGTTTGTAAAGGAGTGCAGTGGATATCAGAGCAGAAACAACGATCACTAATATCATAGGTCCAATAATCCTGCATCCCTTAGTTCGTAGTTGTGTGAACATATCAGCGGGGTCGACAATCAACTTATCAACAAACAATGCAATCAGTAGTCAAAGGTCATGCAATATCTACATTCGGTGATTGGAGGTTGTAATGTGTTGACCATAAAAAAGATATGATTGTGATATGAAATGAAATTGTCAATACTATGACATAAACAAGCCTATAGTGTTAAAGTTATGGGAAGGCCCTGAAACAAATAAAAAAAGGAAATGCTTACAAAATGAGGCTAGGCAGGGCCTTTTCTCTCTCCTCCCAATGGGATGCTTGGAAGCAAAAGATTGGATCCAGTAAAGGCCACAAGGTAGTAAATCATTGGATATGTAAGGGACATGTGGTAGTCAGGCATTAGTTCTGATATGGACCACGTGGTGGCTAATGTCACCATGACGTGATCGTAAGGTGAACACCCGGCAAGATGATTCAACATTTTCTGGGTCGAAAAAGGGTGACACATGTCACCAATCATAGGGTGACACATGGCAAGGATGACATCATGGATCATAGATTGGTGATCAGAGGTTAAGGCATGTTGTGCATTATAATGGAATCACCAATTGGAATTCTTTGATTGAGGGCTCCAATAAGGCGGTTGTAATGTGGTCACATGAAGTGTCATAGGACCATGGGATTAGCACAAAAAGTGATCGACATTCACAATCAACGAAAATGAAATGTGTACACCAAGTTAGATCACCGATTAGAAATTACAAGGGGAGGAGCTTTGATGTTAGGGCTAGACCATGATTATATAGAGTTTAGAGAACTAAGAGCTATTGGCACAAGGAGCGAAAATAACATAAATATATGTTTTTGTGTTTAAATAAAATGTTGGGTGGAAAAGAGTTAACCAATGATTTATGTGTTGAAACCTCATGTGGGCCCTCCCTCATCCCCTCTCCACATGGATCAGGCCACGTCACTCAATGGAGATCACAAATTTCAAAAGTTGCAACCAAAGGGAGCATTTTGAAGACGTTGATCATTGAAGTTCTGATATTAAAAAGCACCGAGGCACATATATGTTGTGGTCCTATGTATTACACATGGGAACTATTATAATGTGGTAATGTTACAAAGAACTAGTCCCCTATCCCAAGCTAAAGGGCTTAGCCCCGGATGATCAAGCTTATGGTACCGCTCTTTGTTTTTAAGACTTAACAACCTTTCCACAGTCATGATTTTGCACTCCATCATGTTTTATGGTTTTGACTAATTCGGTAGGACTTGATAAGGCATCAGGAGGAGTTGTAGCATGATTTTTGGCATCATAGCAGGAATTTTAGGATTTTCCAGAGGATTACGGGCATATGAGGATTAAGGTGTTTCTCTGAGTTAATTATCTCCTATAATTAACCTAAATCTTGTTATTTATGTTAGAAACTATCAAACACACCTTTTGATCCACTTAGCTGGATGACATGCAATGTATCTGGCCCTTGGCCATAGTACTATAAAAGGCTAAGCATACGATGTAATAGAGGTTGAAATTTGTTGGGATGGAACTTGTATGAAGAAAGGAGCTATATTTTGATGTAATTTTTGCATTGTATTAACGTGATAAATTTACAATAATATAGAGAGTTTTTGTTCCAGGATTCTCGTGTCCAGCAATTGGTGACATACTTTCTCATGTGAAATTGTTATTTTCTCAGTTTTCCATATGTTTTCTATCTCTATTGTTTCAATAAGGTAAAGGGCTGAATTTTCATAAGTGTACTATATTCTGGGTTGTAAAAAATATAAATGTTTTCAGACATATGTTGGATATAGAATTCATCCTCTTCGCTCCACAAATACTCTATAAGATCCAAAAGATTGCCTATCTTGCCCTGTTTCAGCTTCTCTATTATTTATGATTGATTACCTACACTTTTATGACTCCATGCTCAATGGACTTTCCTTGCACTTTTCAACCAAACCTTTGAAAAATTCCACCTCAATATTTCATAACTAGCCTAATATCTTGAACGAAAATTTAAATCCTATAGATAGATCCCTCTCTAAAGCTGGAATGGCTAGATCCCAGCTTTAAAAATGGTTGTGTGGTTACCTTTTGGTTTCTCTTCTCAGTCTAAGGAAAATACCTTGTGATAACAACAAGATTTCTTAAAATATAAGGGACTTGATCATGGTCAATTACCTCAATATTGTCGAGAAACATGCATTTGAAATTCCAAACTTTCCTTTCGACTTGTATAGTAACATTGTTGTCCCTAGTATGGCAGACTTTGACTGAACTTGAGATCCAAGTGAGGGATGGTGGAAGCAGATTTCAGGCATTCAGAAAAGGTATCAATAATATGAGAATAATCCCATAGATCATATTTTTTGAATCTAACTAACAAAAATGTTTGCATGGAATTCGTATCCTATAAGTAATCATCCATACCAACCTATATTTGATTACCTCCATTGCCAACTTGTCATGAAGAAATACCATTGTTTTATTCAATCCTATTTGTCGAATTTGGATGTGGTGGGAATTGAATATGTGGTTACTTTAACCTTTCTTTTCATGAATCCTCTCCAATTTTTTCTCTTAATGCAACCTTCTCTCAATTATACATTATAGTGGGGTGCAGCGAAACGTAATAGGTCGGTCACTCAACATCACTAGAATCCTAATTTCAAAAGATATTGAACATTAGTACATCGGTGACATTAGTAAGCACAATGAAATTGATTTGTTGAAGTTACATTATACCAAACAATTATTACCATTGCTGACCCAATATTGCAGTTGGAAGATGGCTAGAATTGGTAGGGTAAAGTGTCTATCCATTTTCATCTACCAATTGCTTGGAGTATACTACTCCTCACAAGAGCTTCAAACATTTTTGAACTCGTGGAGTATTTTTTGCTTCTTAACTCAATTCTGAATCAAAATCTTGCAAAATTGGATACATTTTTATTCAAATTGACATGGATAAAAAAAATCAATTAGATAATCACAATATAAATAAAACATGAACTTATTGGAGATGAAAAGGGAGAAACCCATGAAGGACTTTGAGAAATATGGAACAAAATAGAATTTAAAGAATCAGCCATTTCATATTATAACATTTTCGAACTGCATTTGATTAAAAGATTTTTTTTTTTTTTTGTACATACCTAAAATCAATTTCGAGAACCATATAACCATAATATGAATATCAATATAGTTTTCAAACCATTTTTCAAGATTAAGGCGACTTTAAGAGGAAAATGTGTAATATGAACTATTGTAACTCATGTGGATGCATCCTAAAGGATAATTTGAGATGAATATGTCATTTTATGTTAAAATAAAAATTCAGATAACTTGTAAAGCATATTGGTGCTCTTGTAAAACTAATTTCACTGATGTGTTTAAATAATAACTGCACCGATGCATTAAAATTATAACCACGCCAATGAATTAAAATAGTAACTGCACTAGTTTCTGGGATTTCAAAAATAAAAAAATGAATTATATCATATCAGTGCATTAAAAAAATTTAACACACCAATAAGGTATCTTAATGAGTGCATGTTACTCTTAAATGCATTGATGTTGCGAAAAACTTGAAAAAAAAAGGGTGCTTTTATTTTTTTTCAAATTTAAAAATTAACGGTAATTTATTTTTCAAAATCCAATCGTATAAAGTCTTATAAATAGTAAGAAGCTATTCATATTTCATTACTTTTTCCGTAATTTCAAGGGAGATATTTGCGATAGAGACATACTAGTAACACTATGGAGTAGCATAATACTTTGGGACAACAAAATTATTCAAAAGATTAGAATTTGAAAGGTATGGTGATTCACTCAAAACCTTGCATAGTTAAAATTTTAAATTTTACTATTAAATTTTTTTACAATTTTTGTCAGATTTAATTAAAATTTAGAAAAAAAAAAATCCGTACATAGTACAAATTTTACTGTTGATTTTACTAATAATTTTTTTTTTCAATCTATGTTCCTATTTAGATTTAATTAAAATTTAGAAAAAAATAAACGAAAAGAAACAATACTTACCTTAAACCCTTTCTTATATGACTGCAAAATTTCACTTTAGGGTTTAACTCCCTCTACCACTTCACAATTAGGGATTTTCATTTTAGTCATTTTATATTTAATGGGTTTGTGTTAAAATATATAATATGTTTGATATGTAAATTTGGGGGACCACTTATTGAATCAGATCCAAACCCTGTCGGATCTGTCTATTTTTGTTTAAATTGCTTATGTTTATCGATGTGCCCTGTGTAATAAAGCGCATCGGTGCGCCTCTACCAAATAGCACCATTCAGTCCAAAAAACTTGTGTTTTTTTTTTTGGTTCTTTTAATGAGAGAGTGGTGATTTTATCATTACATATAGCACCGTCGTAATTTAAAGTTATTAAAAAAAATCACTTTAGTTTCTCAACAATTAAATACCTTGGTGATTTTTCATAACTAAATTCATCGATGTGTTTATTCACATAAGCATATTGGTTACCAGACCTCTTTTTGGCTAAAAATTAATGGCTTCTATATTGAATGGTACAGGTTATATATTGATAAAACATTGTTTGAGAAGTTTTCAAGTAACAAAAATATTGATCGACACAGTGATAGCACATCCAAAAAAGCATAAAAGATATGTTGTTTATAAATTCTATACAAAATTAATATGTTCGAACTATATGTAAATGTATTTGGTATTTTGTTGACTAAGGTTCCAAAAACACCTTTCCTTGTAGTTTGGTTGTCGCCCACATAGAGCATACAAACAATTGGGTGATGTTAGTGCTTCAATAATGGAAAAAATATTTCATTAAAATTAAAAAGAAAATTATTACAAAGACATCAATAGAATTGTTTTTTTGGTTATTTTTAAATTCTAGATCCACAATTTAATTCCAAATTTAATGAAAGTATTTGTTACAAACAACAAAGGCATAAAATTTCATAAGAAGAATGCATGAGCAAGATTAAACAAAAACTAAAACAAAGAACATGAAACGGGATTAATGAAGCATAGACATATCAGCAAAGATGTAAGAACAAAATCCCCTTTATTGATTGCCAGTAGAAGAGCTACAAATAAAATATCAATACACCTGAAGAGATTTGCTTGAGTAATGGTGCTCAAGAGCTCTTAACAAGGGTCTCCTCTCTTCAATCTCTTTTGGATAACTCACTCTCTCTCAAAGAAGCCAAGAGAAATCTCAATGGTGATGGAACTCTCTTAACAATGAAATGCATGATTTCTTTGGAGAACTTTTTCTAGCATAACAATGTTCAAACTTATTCTCCTTATTCCTCTTCCAATGGCTTGTTTATACATAATTTAAACTAATGTTTCACTCCCCTGGCTCATAAATGAGAAAATGACTTGATAGAAGGACAGGAGGATTCCTTTGAGGGCTTCAAATCTCTAATGTGACTCGAAATCGGTTTTCATTTGGGAATACTTGTTAGGGAATCCCAACCAAAACCATGTGGCATGGTCCTGGACATTTGGGTGACCCATGTGGCTATCGAGTAAATATCCACGCAGTAGTGAATTTTGAACTTTGAATAGCTCACATGGGTTGCTTTTTTAAATGTGACCTTAGAAAACCTTTGATTTTTTATTCTTATGATGTCTCTAGCTAGAAACGCTTCACATGTACATGTTGTTGTCTGACTTTGGATGTCAATTGACCTGTGCAAATGTGTGTATGATTTTTCCATGTTCATATTTTTCCCCTGATGTATGAGATTAGCAGAAAGAATAAACCAAATTACATCATGTTTTTTTGCTCTAACGATGGGTCTAATGTGATTTTGGAGAGAGATGAGAACACTAGGGAGATGATTGGGTAGATTTCGTTGACTAAGAACTCACAAAGACCATTTCTGTAAAGGAATAATGATACAATTTTTTTTTATAGGATGTGGGCATGCCCCATGCTCATTATGATGTCTTAGGACCAAAATAATAAAAATATATAGGAAAACATCCTTCCAAGTTAGCGATAAGATAGTTGACATGCTGCTAGATGATGAAGATAATTCCTTTCAGCCTTGAGGGCGTCTTTGATACACATGTTGATCTTGATGCCCCCATGCATATGATGTAAGGCACTACTGAAGGGGGGTGTGATTGGATCCATCAGTCTTCGAATAAATGAGAGAAAATGCAATGGTCATAATTTGCCTTACTACCCTGACATTAAAACTTATGTTGAGTTTGATTGTCAGGGAGATTGATGACATAAGTGGGAAAATAATGGGTCCCACTATGCCAAGAGATATTATCACTATAGTGTGGGAGTAACCAACGTACTACTTCAATTATGGAAGATGGTGTTGATTTCAAAAAAATGAAGAACCAACCATCCGACAAAGGGGCTTCACTCAATGAATCTCTGATATATCATGTGGATTCATGGAATATTAAATGATACCCTTAATTTGACTACAAATTGGAAAATACTTCTTAAAATCACATTATTTAACCCCCTACCAATATGAGCCCAATACACCTTCCCAATCTAAAAAAACCCTACTTTCACTAGATATCCTAGGTATCCATATTTTTCATGAACATTTTTTATACCCCTTTATATTTTTCATCAACTTTAAGCTCCCTTTTTTATACCTTCCAATATAAAAACATTCTTCCCCCTATATATTCCCCAACACATTATGTGATTTCTTCCTCAATATATCTGCCAATATGAATGCATAGTGTGATTGGTCTTTAATGCAATGATACATCGTTACCTTTAATGCACCGATGAGTTAGATTACATAAAATCATCGGTACAACAAGATTTGTTTTTCCTGCCCTGGTTACTTTTGTGAAACGTACAACACTAGGCATTTTGCAAACACATTAGTACCATCACACTATACTTTTGAAGCACCGGTGTTATTAATACAACTCATTAGCACCAGTGCATTGGAGAAGATATAATCACTGGGGCTAGAAGATCTTTTTTCCTTTCCCAGTGCCCTTCCTAAAAATTATTTCTCGGGTGTTTTTGGAAGACATAAGCACCATGGTAGTATACTTTTCAGGCACCGATGTTGTTTGAATTTAATGCCTCAGTGCACAGTATCATAGATTGTATGAGCCAGTGCATTTTTTTTATTAAAGAACTAGTTATTTTATAAATTTAATGCACCTGTGCTCCAAATGTTTGTTTCCAGTCTCGGTGCTTTTATTTAGATTTAAAACATTGATGCTTTTATATTACTAGCGCATCAATGATTTTATACTAGTAGCGCATCGATGTGATTTTTACAGTAAGTGCACTGCTAAGAAAACGTCCGCTAAAACCTTTGGCTACCTAGATTTTTTCAGTTGTCATGAAGTTCAGTTATTAGCTCCACTAAAGCATCCGCTACCACAAACGTATATTATAGTGGAGGTTTTTTTTTGACAATTTTTGCCAATTTTATAACACTAAAACCCTTTGTTATAACCTTCCCTAGAAGGTATTTTCCTTGTAGTGTATAAAGAAATGTATATTTTGTTGGGTAATGAGGTTCACAAGAAATCTTTGGTAGTGGACTCAGCCAAGATTACAGTAATAGTATATCTACCACCACCCACATTAGTCAGGAATTTGTGGTCTACCTTGGGATGTACATGACATTATGAGAATCTCATCCAAGGATACAGTTATATTACTACCCATATGGAGAATTTATTGAAGAAAGGAACCATTTTTCAATGGAATGATGAGTGGCAAAAAGCTTTAGAGGTCTTAAACAAGAAATTGGTGACTACATCGATTTCAGAATTCCCAGATTAACACAAGGAGTTTCATCTGCATGTTGATACTTCATCAGTTACACTGTGTAAGATTCTAGCACAGTTAAGAGAGGGAGAAATAGAACATCCCACCTCATCCCACCTCTTTTTCTAATAGGAGGCTATCCAAAATGGAACAAAACTACACGATAACAAAAAGAGGAGGATTAGTAATTGGGTATGAACTTAAAAATTTTAGGCACTACCTATTAGGTAATAAATTCAAATTGTACATTGATCATTCCATGCTGAAGTGTATCATCAACAAGAACATGTTGGAGCGAAAGGATTTGTAGGAGGTTAATCTATTTCAAAGAATATGAATTTCAGGTGGTAGTAAAGGCTGGGAAATTGAATGTAAGACCTTATGAGTTTTCATGCCTGGCCACAGGAGAGGATAGGTAGAATTTGAAGGATAATTTGCCATATGTGAAACTTTTTCCTATGATTCTAGTGGATGAAATTTTTCAGAGATTGTAAGGTTCTTGAGCACATGAGTGACAACATAAGGGTATATTGTTTCATAAAAGAAACAAATTGTAGTAAAAGTGATGGATTATCAGCTCATCATAGGTTCCTTATAGAAGTTAGGTGCAAATGGAATTTTGCATAGCTATGTATTTCCACATGAACGACCCATTGTATTTATGAAAGGACATGTATTGATTGTTGGAGGAGAATATGTAAGACACACCATGATGCAAAATATATTTTATCCAAAGATATGATGGCTTACTCTACATGGAAACACCAAGGAGTTTTCAGATCCTATCACATATGTCACCGACTAGGGAAGCCTTCCCATAGAGACAACATGGAAATGGTTCTCCAGCTCACCTTACAATCATTTGACAAGTGGTAAATTGATTTTTTGGTCTTGATTAAACCACCAGCAAGGATAACTAGCATGTGGTACATAATCACCTCCATTGAGTATTTGACTAAATGGAAAGAATCCTTGCCAGTCAAAGACTACATCATAGAGAGTTGCACATTTCTTATTTAAGAATGTAGTGACTGTATTTGGGTGTCCAAGGATCTTGATGAGTGATCAAGGAACTAACCATTTCAATAAGACTAGCATCACTAAGAAAGGAGTTCAAGATCTATAATCAGAAGATAATTCCCTACCATCGATAAGCTAATGGTATAGTGGAGGCCTTTAACAAGATATTGGATACAACACTTACCAAAATAGGTAATGTATAGTCTGATGACTAGAATTTGAGGATACCATTATTTTTTTGGAATATAGGACCACATGTAATAAGTTTACCACACAAACAAATTTTTGGTTAATGTATGGGAAGGAGGCAGTAATTCCAATGGATTTTTTGGTGCTTATCTTGCACATTGCATTTTTCACATAACTAACAAAGTTTGGTGTAGTGGGGAAATTCTTATAGGAGCCACTACAGCTGGAGGAATATCATGAAGTAGTCAGATTTCACCAAGAAGTGCACAAATATTATGACAATGATTGGTATGATAGAAGAATTAAGCAAAAGACATTTCAGCTTGGAGATTTGGTACTATGTATAACCACATGTTTTTATAGCACCTACGTAAATTTCATATGAATCGGATGGGGAAATAATTATCCAACATGTGACGAATGTGGGAATAGTAAAATTGAAGAATATAGATGGTACTTTGTGAGAAGGTTTAATTAACGGGAGCTAGTTGAAGCTATATAGGGACAACTAAGCTCTTGCACACTAGGTGTAAGGAGGCAGGAATATTCCTACCCTTTGTAGATAAATAAAGCATTCTAGATTTGTTTGATAGTTAGATTTGTGTTGTTTCTTTTCATAGTTAGTAAAGAGTAGTTATTTTCTATTTTTAGGAGTAGAAGTTGTTATACAATTGTGATATAAGTTATGTTGTGTCCAAATGTGGAACACTACACATCGAAGTGAGTTTCATGTAGTAGTGGTGCCAAAAGAGAAAGTGCAAAATGTTGGGGTTGTCGTAATCAAAGAAAGTATATTTGCAGAAGTGGGGTGATTGTATGACTGTGTCCGATAGGGAACATTATTAATTTTGTTGCATAAAACTTAGTAGAAGTACTGTAGTTGTCAAATCAAGCTAGGATTATGGTGACAACAGGAGATGTGAAGTTAACTACATGCGAAGATAGGAGAATGACTTCCCCTAGATTAGTAATACTTTTCGAAGTGAAGCAAAATGGTTCATGATGCCCTTGTAAGAAATAAGAAAGAGCACCTAGATCATCCCTTCAATTCATTGAGTATCGAGGGGACATGATTTGAAAAGTTTAATGTTCAGTTTGACTAGACCGAGGGATTGGGAATTGAAGTTTTTTGGATAGGTAGCATGTGTTGGCTATCCTGTCAAATTGATGATCTAGATTTAGGCAGGAATGCAAAAAAGTACATATATAACCATAAATAGATATATGCAATAGAAATAACACTTCATTTCGCTAATATCAAAGATTTAAATATGCTTACAAACAAAATGAAAATAAGACTAGCTCAGGTAATGGTGGCTTATATCTGAGAAGAGATGTGGCAACTACATGCCTCTGAATTGTGTTACAATGAGGCTCAAAGGCCTATTTATTATTCAGAAACAATGGAACACCATAAACATCCAAAAAACTAACCCTAGGAGATGAAGAACCAAACTATGGGCCGTGTTTGGGTAAATTGATACATCAACTTCCCTGGGTCATAAATTTGGCATATGATATTCGTTTGAAATGCACAATACTTGGTTAGAAATATCTATTAGAGTAATAAAACTTTTGAATGGACAACAATGGATTATAACCTGTATTGGCCCTAGTTTTTCCTAAAAACTTCGTTTAGGGCCTCAAAACGGCTCCAGGAGTTCAAGACCCGAAAAATTCCCAAAAATAGTAAATTATGCTACAAATAAGGAACCTGAGCCCCTATTTCCTTGCACAATTCCTTGAGAAATATGGCCCCTATTTTTTATGAATTTCTCCAAAATGGATTGTGCAATTCCAACGTTGATCATTTGACTGCATGCGACACCTGTACACTCAAGACTAGTCTACAATTGATGTTACATTGCCTTGGAATCTCTACCACAACTGGGGAATTCGAATTCTCTACATGCACTAGCTATGTTGGGTTGATTTTTCAATTAAATGTATGCTCATTGAGTTTGACTAAAGTCCCACTGCACAACTGACCTTCCACTAGTTCCTCCAACAATTATAACGAGTTTAACTAAAAACAACTTGAAATAATTGACCTTGATTGCTACAAATTAGAAATCACACATGCTTCACTCAAATCTAACTCCTAGAACTCGAATTTATTAAGTAAAATTGGTGACACAAGCCATGTCACATAAGTTAACTACGTCCAAGTTGTTTATTGATGTGGAAATTCGAAATTTCTGAATTCAATCAAGGAAATCTCAAATTGAGAATTTCTTGCTGCATTTTTCAAACTCCCTGTTTGTAAGAAACGGAATATGAACTACCCCTATCTAACACCCGTGGAACTCAAACTTCCCGCTTGAAAAATATTTTTTCAAAATGTCACCATCATGTTCCTCTATCAGAATGTAGTTGATCTGAAAATCACTCATGAGTGACCTCAGTTGATTAATTAATGAATGAAGGTATTACATACTCATGTGTTAGTGTGTGTCCATGTTATCTTAGGCAACAGATCATTAAATTGAAAAATACACAGACACTGGAAAATGGAAAATAGTAAGGGAAAAACACAGTAAGAAAATACAAGAACACAACTCATTAATAAGGAGTTCACCCTATTCTCCAGGGCTACATCTTCGATCTAGATTTTAGTGGTGGCCTTCATTTATTGTGTCTTTAAAGTAGAGATTTACAGTGAGGAGCTCAATTTGAGTCTCCTAAAACAAACAATGCTTGGCAGGTGGTTATTGGATTCCCCAAGCCACGAGAGTGCACAAACTCTTTCCTTACCAAATCTTGACCTTTCTAGTCCTTAATGGGAGGAGCCCAATGTTGGTACTCAATTCCTGATAGATCCTCATAGGTATTTCTTGAACCTCTCAAGTCTTATGTCTGCTCGATGCTACCTTAGGGCAGCTCGACTCTCTATTTTTCTACTTCTGCTTAACTGTCTCTTTCATCCCTTCTTTCACTGTTTTTATTCTATGGTTCCCCCTTCTCCTCTCTTTGTTCATGGTTTAAAGCCAATCTGTCCTCGACTGTTTGCTTCCTCTTCTGCCCTTTGGATTGCCTGCTACTACTTGCTTGGATTTCCCTGCCTTTGCATCATCGCCAATGTCTCACAGGGAGGTGGCCACTTGTCGTCTCACGAACTATGCCAGCTCTTCCTCAACGGTTCGATATTTTAGTTACACTGTGGAATGACTCATCCGCCAACTCAGTGGTCAAATTGGAGTTCAGAATTTTATATGCCGTAGCTTAATTCCCCCGTCAAATCTAGTTTCCCATCGAGCGCAATCTTCGTCGTCAGATCTGGAGCCCCCAGATCCTATAGTGTTTGCTGATTTTGCGCGATTGACTTGCTCAACTATCAGCCCACAATGAGAGGTAGTTTTCTCTCTCATCCGCCAGACACGAGTTGTGCGATGAATGGAACAGCTCGTTTTCTATCAAATCCACTTATTGCCCCAATGTGCCTCCAATATTCCACCGGTTTTTGGAGCACGAGACCTGCCTTTCGCCTTAGTGCTTTCCCTATATTTTCCCGGCTTCCCATGCGACTGAGCACTTTAGGGCTTTTCCTTCTGGAGGGGTTTTGCCCAATGATGCGCATCAGAAATTACCTCCATTTCCCGATCTGGGTTTCCTAACTGCTAGTTTTGCCTCCCACGCGGTCTCCATGGGCCTCGATTAGCATGCTTTGACCGAGGTCCTCGTCGTTCCTTCCTGACTGTAAACTACCACTATCCAAAGGTCTTCCTGATAGCTCTTTGTTCATAAATTCGAAGTATGTCCTGATTTGATACAGTCTTAGCACTTTGATAATTTTCATGGATCCAATTTAGATCATGGCCTTCCCACTGAAAAATCTTTTGGACCACCAAAATTTGGTTTTCAAGCATCGACTAAGTGATGGTACAATTGTCTCACTTGTCCAATCTCTATCCACTTTGCACTACTCGGCTTTGAACCCTTGAGCCCAATTCTAAGGTACTCAACATCTCCTCTGCGTGTCATCCTCACCTTCCTGTCCAAAACTATGTCTTCCTGCAATTCATTAAGATATTCAAGTAGTAGGTCATCAATAGAAGGCAATTGACTCTGCTCTTTGAGATCCTCGATTAGTGAAGGTTCAAACAATCTCAAGCAATATGCATTTGCGACTGAGTAGATGTGCATGTAAGCTGGTAGATCAAGGTGAAAAGCATTCTCACCAATCTTCTCAAGTATCTTGAAGGGTCCATACCTGATAGGCTTTAGCTTTTTACCTTCACCTTGCATCATGTCCTTGCTAATATATAGCCAGACTTGGTCACTAACTTGGAAGCTATGCTCCACCTAATTCTTTTCATACCTTGCCTTGTATTTGGCTTGGCTCTTTTCCAACTATTCCTATACTGCTAGGTGGATCTCTTGGATTTGTTCAATCAACCTAGTTTCCCTGTCCACATCCCTGTGTCCCTCAACTCTGGTGTATTTACCAAAGACAAAATCCAAAGGAGACCTTGGGGTGAAACCAAAACATGTTTCAAAAGGAGATCTCTGTGTAGAAGAATGTTTTTCTCTGTTGTAAGCATGATACACATAACATAAATGTTCATCCCAAAGCTTAGGATGCTTGCTACAATATCCCCTGAGTAACTGGATCACTGTCCTGTTAACTACTTCTGTCTAGCCATTAGTTTATGGATGAAAAGTTGTGCTTTTCTTTAGTTTGGTGTCCATCAGTTCCCACAGACTTCACCAAAACTTCCCCACAAATTAGGTGTCTCGATCAGATACAATGGAAGTGGGTAATCCAAAATGAACCCATATATGTTCAAAGAACATTTTTGTAGTTTGTTCAGCTGTAATCTATTTATTACAAGGTATCAAAATACACATTTTGTTGAACCTATCCACAACAACATATAAATAATCATGACCTTTCCTAGATTTAGGCAGCCGTCCAACAAAATCCATGGAAACACTTTCCCAAGGGTGAGAAGGAACTGGTAATGGAGTGTACAAGCCTAGTTTTCTATTCTTGGGATTGCTTTTAGCACACATCGTACACCCTCTTACATATCTAGAAACTGTCTCATTCATTTTTGGGCAATATCAAAATCTTTGCAGCTGTGCAACTGTTTTACTTACTCCTAAGTGACCTGATGTTAGAGAAGTGTGGGCTTATCAAATTATCTTTACTCTTTTAGTTTGTGGAATGCATAACTTCCCACAATGGTAAAAGAGTTGGTCCTTTACATGATAATCCAATTTTGCTACTTGTTTGCCTTGACTTAAAGTTGCATAAACATTTTTAAAGTCTATATCTTGAGCATATTGTTCAATGTAGCTCTCATGGAACATAGAATTATGCTTAAGTATAGTAGATGCATTTATAATGGGTCTAGATAACATGTTTGCAACTTTATTGTGTATGCCTTTTTTATATCTGATGACTAAATGAAACTGTTGTAGAAAACCCATCCATCTATAGTGTCTTGATTGCTGCAACTTAGTTTAGTAGTGTAGATATTGAAGTGGTTGACGATTAGTATGTATTACTGTTTCTTTGTCCATTAAGTAATGTTTCCACTTCTTCACACTCTGTACTAATGCATACAATTCTTTATCATATGTAGGATAGTTAACTATTGTAGAATTAAATGTCTCAGAATGATAACATATGGGTTTACCGTGTTGTGTCAAGACCGCTCCCATGGCATAGTCACTGGCATCTGTTTGGATCTCAAATGGTCTTTGAAGATCAGGCAATGCTAGTACAAGTGTTGTACTAATATTTTCTTTCAAGGTGTCGAAGGATTTCTGCTGTTTGCCTCCCCACTGAAACACCTTTCCCAATCCTGTTAAAGCATGTAAGGGAGCTGAAATTGAGGAAAAGTTAGAAATGAACTTTCTCCAATATTGTGTTGCTCCTAAGAAGCTTCTAACCTTTGTAGCAGACTTGGGTTTAGGCCAGTTTACAATGACTGTAACCTTAGAGGGATCTTTCTTCAATTCAGCAACCCTACTATATGACCCAAATAATTCAGAGATGTTTTTCCAAATTCACATTTTGAGAGTTTTACATAAAGTTTTTCTCTTTTCAGAACATCTAGTGTCTGCTTAACATGCTTTAAGTATTATTCCCATGTTTTGCTAAATATCATAATGTCATCCAGATACACAATAACAAAATCATTAATAAAAGGTCTGAGTACATCATTCATTAATCTCATGAAATTAGCAAGAGCATTAGTTAAGCCAAAAGGCATAACCAGCCACTCACACAATCCCTGCTTTGTTTTGAAAGCGGTCTTCCATGCATCTTGTTCTGCAACTCTAACCTGATGGTATCCACTATGCAAGTCTAGCTTGGATAAATAAACAGCTTCTTTCAATTGATCTAAAAGATTATCTATGTGAGGAAGGGGATAACGATTTTTTATTGTTATCTTGTTCAGTGCTCAGTAATCAATGCACATTCTCCACAAGCCATCTTTCTTTCTCACCAAAACGATTGGTGACCCACATGGTGATGTGTTAGGTCTGATGAACCCTTTCTCGAGCAACTCCTACACCTGCTTCTTGATTTCCGCATTCTCTAAAGTAGACAACCTACACATTCCAATCTTAGGCAATGGAGCATCTTGCTGCAAAATAAGATCATGCACCGTTTCCTTTTTTGGTAGAAGACCTTTATGTTCTTGAAATAAGATATCATACTCTGAAACAACCTTTTCTAAATTAGCTTACTGTTTAGCATTACAGCCCTCAAATGCATTAGTTTTATCATGTTTCTTTTCCTTTACAACCATTAGTAAGAATTGTTTGCATGAGTTTATCATTTGTTTCATCTGCCCTGAGTTTATGAGAGTATAATTATTCTTGAGCTTATGAGCTCTTACAAAGTATTCGATTCCATCTTTAACAAGTAGATGCTTGTTCTCAGCTCTATAGAAAAAATCTTTTCTATCATACAAGTAAGGACTTCCTAAAAAAGAAAATCCACATTTATCCAAAGGAATTATGTCTAATTCAACCTCATCTACAAATGTTGACCCAAAAGAAAACTTGAGTTTGCATTGTCTAGTCACTTGTAGTTGTGCTTTATCATTCAACCATCCTAATGGGTATGGTTTCTTGTGAGGTGTAGTTACTAATCCCAACTTCTTTACAATTTCTTCAGAAATTAAATTTACTTGCGAGCCATTATTAAACAAAGTATAAAACTTTTGATGTTTGGAAATAACTCGAATGTAGAAAAGCTCATGTCCTTTTCTCTCATTTTCTTCATCAATAGTAGATTGTGTAGAATTACTAGTAGATGCTTCAGAATTCTTACCTTCTATACCTATGGCTGTAATGGTTGTTACATCTCCTAAGTCTGACCGCAAATCTTTCTGAATAGCTACAACAGTCTTCTTCTTCTTGCCCTCAAACTTCTTAGGTCTCAGCTTTGGATGCATAATCCAACAATGCTCATCATCATGCCCATCCTTTTTACAATGAGTGCATGAAGCCTTGCTTTTCTGTGAAGTGTTAGCCTTCCTTTCTTTCCATTTCTGCTTTCTTTTCTCCTTATTCTTGCTTGCAGTGGGTTGGGATGATTCCCCAACTTCTAGACTTCCATTCTTTCCTCTGGCTTCTAGATGAGTAGCTTGTACAGATACCTCATTTATACTAGTGGGATTAAACATGAGGACAGTGTGCCTCATGTAGCTATGTAGACTACCAATGTACTTCAACAGAGTCTTAGGTGAGTCTAATGAGATTCCTAGAATCAATGCTCTGTTTCTAAATTCTTGAGTGTACCCTTGCACACTTTGCCCTTTTAACTGTCAAAGAGTTTGCTAACTCATCATGGCATGTTGTATGTAGGCCAATGGATAGAACTATTTTTTGATTGCAGAAACAAATTCACTCGAGACAGAGATAGTATTACAATGTCTTTTCATGTCAGCTTGGGTCCCGCCTTCCCACCAAACCAAGGCAGTGCCTCCAAGGCATAGGCTTGCCAGCTGAATCTTGCTCTTGTCTGAATCAATATTTGTACTCTGCAATAAACATCAATTTGTCTAATCCAATTTTCCAACTTTTCTGCATTCAACTCTCCATCATATATAGGTAAGTCAAATTTAACATCTAGTTTGATCAAAGATGATTTCTTTTTGTGTTCAGGGCTATTAGGAGGTGTGAGAAAGCTTTCTTCTTTCCCTTTTCCTTTTGAGTGGTCATGGAAGTGAGACTCATCTTCTCCTTTGTCTTTTTTAGAGCCTGATGAATCCTCATCCTTGTGTTTTCTAAAGTCCTTATACATTTATTCTACCATGGACTTTATGGTTAGGAAACAATCTATGAATTGAGGGTCTAGCCCCATAGAACCTTCCTCTGACATTGTCTTTTGATGATAGACTCTCCCAATTTCAGGATTAGTTTCGACCAACTCTCCTTCTCCTAATTTGAGCTTTGATCTAGTTAGCATTCAACAACTAAACCAACACAAGCTTGTCTAACCTTAACATCCTAAAGCTATGATACCACTTGATTTGATAATCACTTGTGAGTGACCTCAGTTAATTAATTAATTAATGAAGATATTACAGACTCATGTGCTGGTGTGTGTACATGTTATCTTAGGCAATGGATCGATCAGATTGCAAAATACATAGACGCTGGAAAATGGAAAACAATAAGGGAAAAACATAGTAAGCAAATACAAGAACACAACTCATTAATAAGGAGTTCACCCTATTCTCCAGGGCTACATCTCTGGTCCAGCTTTGAGTGGTGGCCTTCTTTTATTGTGTCTTTAAAACATACATTTATAGTGAGGAGCTCAATTTGAGTCTCCTGAAACAGAGAATGCTTGGTAGGGTGGTTCTTGGATTCCCTAAGCCACTAGAGTGCACAGACTCTTTCCTTACCAAATCTTGACCTCTCTAGTCTTTAATGGAAGGAGCCGAATCTGGTATTCAATTCCCAATAGATACTCATAGGGATTGCTTGAACCTCTCAAGCTTTCTGTCTGCTTGATGTTGCCTTAGGTCAGCTCGGCTCTCTATTTTTCTGCTACTTCACTGTCTCTTTCGTCCCTTCTTTCACTATTTTTCTTCCCTGGTTCCCCCTTCTCCTCTCTTTTTTCATGGCTTAAAGCCAATCTGTCCTCGACTGTTCGCTTCCTCTTCCACCCCTTTGGATCGCCTGCTGTTGTTCGCTTGGAGTTCCCTACCTTTGCATCATCACCAACATCTCACAGGGAGGTGGCCACTTGTCCTCTAACGAACTGCGCCAACTCTTCCTCAACGATTCGGTATTTTAGTTAAACTGTGGAATGACTCATCCTCCAAC
Source organism: Pinus tabuliformis (assembly GCA_031772625.1). Classification (NCBI taxonomy): domain Eukaryota; kingdom Viridiplantae; phylum Streptophyta; class Pinopsida; order Pinales; family Pinaceae; genus Pinus; species Pinus tabuliformis. Next base: position 770,262,044 of record CM062815.1, read on the forward strand.
TTACCGGTCAAATCAGACTTTAGATTTTTATATGTTGTGGCTTAATTCTCCTGTCAAATCTAATTTTCCATTGATCGCAATCTCCGCCATTAGATCTGGAGCCCCCAGATCCTATGGTGTTCACTCATTTCGCGTGGTTGACTTTCTCAACTGTTAACCCACGATGAGATGCAATTTTCTCTCTCATCTGCCGGACACGTGTCGTGTGATGAATGGAATCGCTCGTTTTCTGCCAAATCTGCTTACCACGCCAATGTGCCTCTGATATTTCATTGGTTTTTGAAGCACGAGACCTGCCTTTCGCCTTAGCGCTTTCCCTACAGTTTCCCGACTTCCCATGTGACTGAGCACTTTGTGGATTTTCCTTCTCGAGGTGGTTTACCTAGAAATGGCCTCTGTTTCCCAATCTGGGCTTCCTAACTGCTAATTTTTCCTCCAGCGCGGTCTCCATGGTCCTCGGTCAGCACGCTTTGACCGAGGTCATCATCGTTCCTTCCTGGCTACAAATTGCCACTGTTTAGAGGTCTTCCTGATAGCTCTTTTTTCATAAATTCAAATTTTGTCCTGATTTGATACAATCTTGGCACTTTGATAATTTTCATGGATCCAATTCGGATTAGTAGTGTAGCAACATTATCTACCTCTGAACACAGTCGGGTAAATGGTGATATTGGATATATATATATATATATATAGATAGATATAGGTATATATATATATATATATATATATATCTATCTATATATATATATATATATATATATATATATATATATATATATATATATATATATATATATATATATATATATATATATATATATATGCTTGGATCAATTGTGAAATACAAGATTCTTAGATACCTTGACACAACTATGATTATCGCAGTATATCACAGTTGGATGCATCATCTATCCAAATAGTTCAACGGGTATATTTCTCCTCCAGATCACTTCACATGCTACTTGACTTGTAGCCATGTATTTTGATTCTGTCGAGTTGGGTGCAACAAACCTTTGATTCCTACTCTACCAGGAAACCATTGCGACCCAACACTGAAAATTCCACTTGATGTACTCTTTCATTCTGATGGATGCCCTGCCTAATTTTCATCTATGAAGCCACACAACTTGAATCCCTTTGTCCATATGTACCATTTTTATAGACATATTTGGGCACTACAAACTCAAACTTATATATCCATAATCCAAGGGCTCTTTAACCCCTAAAAGTGTTGTTTCATACAATAAAGGATCATGGTCAACTGATTACATAATTTCCTAGAAGTTCCACCTGAAAAACCACTCAGAACTGGCCAAAACTAGACCATACTGATTGCTCCATGGTTAAGGTGAGATGCATACTGGCTGCTACACTAGCCAGGTGTGATGCATACTGAAGAGACCTTCTGTACAGTGTGATAAGCGAAAATGGACAAATGGCAAAGACAGTTTGCTAAGTGGAAGCTCATAGAATCTTCTAGAAACTTCTCCCATGACACTTGCCTCTTTGAATTCGCCTAGGGATGAGTAAGAGATCAATGAAATCTCCAAGTGGAACCAAGAACTATCAGTGGAATGACACTAATAAAAAACCCAGAGCTGACTCACACGCTTGCAAGACTAATATAAATGGATCCCTCATCTAAGAGATCTAGAGGCTAGAATTTTGTAATTTGTAAGGAAGTGATGTTGGTTTATCTTTGAGAAGAGACATTGTATTGTTGGGTGATCTTGCTTTTCATGACGTGAACAGGGATTTGATGCTGGGAGGATGATGCTGGATTAGATAGCTGGGTTGTAATCCTCTCTTCTACTATTAATAAAGTTCTTTGAGTTTTCCTCCATATAATTATGTATTTGTGAATCTTGTAATTTGTGAATGCAATTATATGGTCAATGTATTTTTGATTCTGCATTGTTTAAGATATTATAGATGAAGATGCTTTGATGGTGTTTTGTTACTTTGACTATACAGGTATTCTCTAAAGTGGGACAAGTAGGAGAGGAGTTGCAAACTCTATCAAGGGAAAGAGAAATCAAGCAAGGAGCCAAGCGGGAGATCCAAGCTGGCCCCCCTTTTCTTTTCTCTTATCTATCATACATAAAGGAAATCACAAATTGCTTTGATTGTTTGATTCTAAGATAGCTACCTGTCTTAGTGGGACTAGCAGATCGAAAAGACACTAGTTTTTCTAGAAACAAAATGGTGACTCTGCTGGGGAGTGGATAGTTTGTTTGTTTGTTATTGTTGTTTTCTTTATAAACTACAGACGGAGCTTGAAGTTAGCTCGATAGCCTTTGAACTTCTCTTGCTATGCAATTGCAAAGTAAGTGAATGTTTCTTCAGTCAATCTCTGGGTTGGTCTATGAACTGAACATCTGACTTACAAGCATTCTAAGCGCCCTTGTGGTAGCTCAATAACCTCCTAAGATCATACCCCTGTACTTTTATCTTTACTGTTCATAATAGCTCAGCCTAAATCCCTGAAATCAGCTACAAATTTGACCAAAAACCCAACTTAGTTTCGCTCCCTGGCCCATCACACTATCTGTAACTGGAAGCTTATATGCATCGCACCTCCCGTTTGTAGCAGGTGAGATGCATCCCTGTTTCTCTGAAGGATAGGTGCGATGACTGAGTGATCTCATTTCTCTCTTTGAAATTTGGTTTTATGTCCTTGTTCTCAGCTCTGTTTGATTGTGTTGTTGCTTATGATCAGTATCTCATTGCTGAAGCCTCCTTACTTTACATATTTCAGCCTCCATTAATTAGGATTAGTAAAATGTTATTTATGTATTTGTTCCATTATTTACAATCCTTCGTCAAAAGGTAGGTTAAATCGAACTGTCGTTTTGATGCAAAAAAGTGTCGTAACTGTCATTTTGAGTCAAAAATAAGAGTGTCGTAAAGTCTTCCTCATCTAGATAGTCGATTGTACTTTTTGTCATGTATTTGATTTGAATTGTTAATATTTGAAGTGTTGAAAGTAGTTTTCTATTCGAAATTGAAAAGTATCGTTTACTCTCATTTTGAAAAGAAATTGTCGAAATGTCGCTTTGAAGAAAATAGTTTAGATCAATACTTAGTTTTCCTTTTGGCATTCTCACATTAAGGAAACGAAAAACAAATACATGCATTTTCATTTGCATTTAGAATGTATGCAGAAAATGATTTAGGAAAGTGCATTTAGTGTGTGCTCTTTGCTCTCTGTTCAAAGAATCGTAATCTTCTTTCCTTAATAGCTAGGATTTTCATTGCTAAAAGAAAATAAACGACCGTTTATCATTTTAGATTGCATATTTAGGAATTTTACATCTACATCACGTGGTGAACCTTGAAAGACAAACTTCTAAACAAGATCAACTCTAAAATAAATCTCAATGAACATAAAAATGCTTTGGAACCTAACGCAACACATTTAGAAGTCTAGGCTAGAGACGTCTTTCGGCGTCGTAAAACCTGGTAACTATCATTTTCATCGAAGGTTGGGTGATTCCTCTTTTTTGATATGAAAAGTGCTAGTACAGACTTGTTCTCCCCATACCATCGAGTATATATTGGGAGACCACAATAGGCTGATATCCTTTATCCATAGGAAGTCCTGTCTACTGCCCTATCGATCGCAATGCACTAAACACAACATTCGGGAAGGTTGACTGCCGTACATAAGTCCTTGGTAGTTTTTCTTTAATTTATCACCAAGATGCATTTTGCAGTTTTGTGATTGGTTTGGTAATCCCTCTGTCTAGATTCCTAGAGTAGCCACTTTCATTCCTCTTCAACTCCTTAAAAGAAAAGGTCCATCTGAGCACTTGTCACTTCAAGCTCATTAAAAATTGAAGGTGACTAGAGTCATCTTTAGCTTTTTCTCGACTCTTAAAAATTGAAAAAGCAAAGTTGTGTCTAAGAGTCATTAAAATTTATTTAAATCAGAATAACATCCTTATTCCTTCGTCGATCTTAGGTTGAGATAATGGACTCCACCAATCAAGGAACGCCTCTTGGGGGGAATCCTAGTCCTTTCTCTTTTTGGGGAGATATTGGTGCTCCATATATGGCTACATTCTCCCTTCCAAGAATCACAATTGGCCTGCCAATATGGCTATTCCCAACCTCTGTTGTTCAAAATACCATGATTCCTTAGTAATCGGATCAGCAACCAGATGATATTGAAGTTGTCCCTTCACCTTCTACTTCTCTTGTTTCTCCCTCCCCTTATTCCTCTTCGCTTGGTGAAATTAGTGATACTAAAAACCAAGTAGCTGAGAAGAAGAAGAAAGGGAAGGAAAAGAAGAAGAAGAAGTCAGTTAAGCAAGGGGGAAACCATGCATCATCCGGTGAAAATCCACACACCAAACTTTCCAAGCATAGATCTCCATGCATAATTTGCAAGGGAGACCACCTTCATTGAGATTTTCCTTGCATTCTATGGATCTTGAGAGAATGGTCTCCCCGTTCGCACCATCCAGTGTCATCAACCTCTGGTAATCAGGTTGATAGCACACCATCAACTAGTGAAAATGAAGTCAATGGACAGAAAGGAAAGGTCAGATTTCCATGTAGGTTATGTGAAGGTAATCATGCTCTTCACCATTGTCCTTTTTTGGATGAAGCCAAAAGTGTCTTGGATAACCGTCCTGCTTCACTGCAGCGACTTCCACCTGGATACAAGAAACTCTCACCAAGTTCGTCACTAGTTGAAAACCCGACTGGCATAACTCAATTGTCGGTCGAAACACCTATCATTGAAAGTGAACCTTCTGAGTCCATACTGGACCAAAGTCAACAGGTCGAGATGGCAGTTGACCCAGTCTTGCCTTTAGAAGGTCGACTTTCAGATGATACAATTTCCAAAGAGAATGAGAATGAAACTGTTCAAATTATTTTTGTCAATACAGAGTCGGATGAACTTAGGGGCAATCCACCCGTTCCTTTGAAATAGGAGGAAATCCCCCCAATTCATGAGGTTCATCTAGCCATTTATCTAGTACCTCCTCCAAGCAGGCTAGTTGTTTCTTTTAATTGGAATCAACTAGCAAGACCATGCCTTCCATCTAATGTACCATTCCAGATCATAGTACAAGTTGACAAAATGATCTTGTCTAGCACTATCATAGATGACGGGCCTTCAGTGAGTATCTTTTCCTCAATTTCTTGGAAATTTCTTTGGTCTCCATCGCTTCTACCTAAGACACAAAAATTTTTAGGCTTTAATAAAGTAACCAGTTGACCATTAGGGATTCTTCCGACATTCCCAATAAATTTGAAAAGGAAAACCGTTCACTTGAACGTGATGGTAGTCCAAGGGCCATTAGATTACAACCTACTCCTTGAGCGTGACTATGTTTATAGCATGGAAGCTATTGTTTCCACACTCTTTCGAGTGATGTGTTTCCCGCATGAAGGCCAAATGGTACAACTTATCGACTAGCTTTCATTTCCCGGTTCAAACACAGCTACGAGTCAAACATCATCCCTAAATGGTCTCTTTGCATCAAGAATGTCTCTTCAACCTTCATTTCATCCACCTAATTACAACGAATAGTCTGGTGAATGTAACGAAGCTTAGGGGACATGCACCCTGGTCTGCTTTGGTAGGCAAACCCAACTGAAAAGATAGGTTTCCTGATAGGTTATGTGATTGGAAGCTCACACCATTCACCTTCATCTATTTTGATGGACAAATCCAAGGAAGTTTTTTTTGACTAACCACTAACAAAAACAATAATGCCTAACCACAGGGACTTCCATATGGTGACCTGGCAACTCTCCTTTTCTCAATACCTAGGGGCATGCAAACCTCTGTATGCAAGTGAAAAACGACCAATTTCATTTTTTAGCTTTTTAGCATTTTTTAGCTTTTTAGCTTTTTAGTTCAACTTCTTAGGTTAGGTGATTGGTATGATCCACCATTCACCTTTGTCTGCATCACATGGATGAAGCAAAGGAATTGTTTTGTCTAGATGAAAGACAGAGCTATCCTACGTAACCTTAGTAGTTCCTTAGCTCTAGGGTAGTTAGCTTTGTAGTTTGGTCATATCTAGCCTACATAAAAAGGCAATGAGCACATGTTATCATAGAGTTCAAGCTCACTAAAAATAAACCTACCAATGAAAGACATCTTTAAACGACTGGAATGAGCAATGTTTCCACAAGGTTCAAGCTCGTTAAAAAATAAACCCGCCTATGAGCATAATTTCTCCTGGTTCAAGCTCATTAAAAAATGAATCCACCCTCAGTAAAAAATCTTTGTGATTGCCTTGCTACCAGCCTTTTGAACTGTGGTTGTGTTCCTACTATCACCTCCATTCTTTTGGCCAATCATACACTTCCATTTGATTGTTTACCCTTTTTAGGAACCACTGCGACGAGTGGTCCTGTTAGCCACCCTCCTCACACTGCTATGTTTTGAGAAGTTCCAAGCTTACTCGGAACCAGCTTCTACCCAAAACACCACTCGTTCCTAAAAAACGAGTCTCTTTTAAACTCCTTTTAGACTCGTTAAATATAAAAAGATTGGCGAGCTATTAGCCTTTCCAGCTTGTTAAAGTAACGGGAAGCACCATCCCTCCTATACATTTTAATATTTTTTGACCTAAGGTATTATCAAACAAAAAGATTGAGTGATTGTCTTTTTTGGCTCGCTAAAGCGATCAAAAAGTCATCCCTTTCGTATTATTTTATACTTTTTCTGACTTAAGGGATTATTCTACAAAAAAGGACTACTAGAGTTTCCTTTTCATCCCTTTTCAAACTCTCTAAACATGAAAAGGGCTAAGTTATCTTTGTTGTTAAACTCGTTAAAACAATAGTGACAAACTTTTCCATCCAAACAAGAATGAGTTTCACTATCACTAGGCTTGCTAAAATATAGTGACAGGTTGGCAAATTATAGAACAAGAATATGTTATCCTCCTCAAGCTTGACAAAAATAAGGAGGTACTGGTCAACAATGATTGGGGAAAAAGGGAAGAAAACTTGAAGATTTTTATTGGTATTAGGTCGCTCTTGAACATGAAACTTTCACTCCATCACCATGATAGAGTCGGGTTGGGTTATTTCGTTCACCGGTCATATCACCATTGGTCCTCCGTACCATCCATCTTTTGGGGTTAACACTACAATTCCATCTCAGGTGTCGCTGACATGTTTAAGAGAAGTCATTCAAAGAATTCACCATCAAGCTAATGCCTCATCCACTGCAATACCTTCACACTTCATTTTTCATCACCACCATTCCTGAACCTTGTTTCATCAGATCATTTTCACCTCCAGAAAATTCATTTCCTTTGTTTTGTGTCATATATGTGGGATACATCAAGGCCCTCCTACGACGGGTCACTTCTTGTCGACATCAGCTCATTATCCAGGAAGTTGACTTAGAAACAACCCTTTTTTAGTACTTTGAAGATTGCATGCCTCAATGGCAAGTTTCTCACTTCTGGCGACAAGTTTACATCAATAGCCTTCGACCGAAATATTTTGCATGGTGTTCGACATCAGCTCATAGATTCACACCACATAAATTGTACTGTAGTACCTTGAGGGTCATTATCATTATCGGTGATTCCTCTCGCACCTGTTAACAACTTACATTATTGGTTGGTAATCAGGCAATGTCTTTCCATGTTAAACTTTAGAACATCTTTTCACATGGATCGACTTATACATCGGGCAAAGATTGAATGTGTTTTGAAGAACCCAGATCTACTTTCATCCATCCAGGCTATGATATATTCAGGAACATAAAGACATCAAGTGTACACAGAAGTTGCACAGATAGTCATCCAGGCTAAGGGATGATGACTCTACATATAAAGAATCACCAGTTTGCGACAGCAAACAATTATCTGTCCTTTGTACATGAAAATGAATTTATAAAGCTGAGCATGGGAATGTCCGCCTTAGACAGATCATGAAAATAATATGATGATGATGTATTATATTGTATCTTATACAGGTCACCTTCCAGTTTGAATACCTCGGATCCTCATGATAAAGCATTTCACCCAACATCAAAAGATTTATGACCTCATGCTTTAGGGGGAACTGTTATAGACATATTTGGGCACTGCAACCCCAAAATTATATGTCCATAAACCAAGGGCTATTTAACCCCTAAAATTGTTGTTTCATACCCTAAAGGATCATGGTCAACTGATTACATCTTTTCCCAGAAGTTTCACCTGAAAAACCACTTAGAGCTGGCCAAAACTAGACCATACTAATTGCTCCATGGTCAAGGTGCGATGCATAGTGGCTGCTACACTAGCTAGGTGTGATGCATACTGAAGAGACCTTCTGTAGGGTTCGATGAGAAAGAATGGACAAATGGTAGAGACAGTTTTCTAAGTGGAAGCTCATAGAATCATCTAGAAACTTCTCCCATGACACTTGCCTCTCTGAATTCACCCAAGGATGAGTAAGAGATCAATGAAATCTCCAAGTGGAACCAAGAACTATTAGTGGATTAACACTAATCAAAAACCCAGATCTGACTCACACCCTTGCAAGACATCTATAAATGGATCCCTCATTTGAGATATCTAGAGGCTGGAATTTTGTAATTTGTAAGGAAGTGCTCTTGGTTTATCTTTGAGAAGAGACATTGTATTGTTGGGTGATCTTGCTTTTCATGAGGTGAAGAAGGATTTGATGCTAGGAGGATGATGCTGGATCAGACAGCTGGGTTGTAATCCTCTCTTCTACTATTAATAAAGTTCTTTGAGTTTTCCTCCATATAATTGTGTATTTTTTAATCTTGTTATTTGTGAATGCAATTTTATGGTCAATGTATTTCTGATTCTGCATTTTTTATGATATTATAGATCGAGATGCTTTGGTGGTGTTTTATTACTTTGACTCTACAGGTATTCTCTAAAGCGGGACAAGTAGGAGAGGAGTTGCAAACTCTATCAAGGGAAAGAGAAATCAAGCAAGGAGCCAAGCTGAAGATCCAGGTTGGTCCCTCTTTGCTTCTCTCTTATCTATCGTACATAAAGGAAATAAAAAATTGCTTTGATTGTTTGTTTCTAAGATAGCTACCCATCTTAGTGGGACTAGCAGATCGAAAAGACACTAGTTTTCCCAGAAACAACCATAGTCCAAACTAAGTAGTGCCTCTAAGGTACCGTAAAACATGCTTAGCTATCATCCAAAATAATTTTTCTTTCCTAACCAGAGCCTGGCTCATCTAGTTGACTTCATAGCACATATCTGGTCATGTGTTCACAATAAATATTATTGAACCCACTAGTTGCCGATAAATGGTAGCATCCACTTCCTCACCTGAATTTGCATCTTCCTTCATTTAATTAGTTGTTAAAGGTGTCTCCATGGGTTTCCAAATCTCCATGCAGAATATTTGTAGTATCTCATTTGCATACTTGCCTTGAGAGACAAATGATTCCCAATCACCTTGCCATACTTCCAACCTAAGGAAGTAGTGCATGAGACCCATGTCTTGCATTTCAAATTCCCTTGCAAAGTCCTACTTGCAAGATCTAATAAACTTCTCATCACTAGTTAAAATCAAGTCATCAACATATAAGACACTAATAATAAATTTACCTTCTACCAAGATGTGATAGAGGTTTGCATCGGCTTCAATTTTGGTGAAGCCCAAACTAGTGAGATAATTATCGATCCTAGTGTACCAAGCATGGGGTTCTTGTTTGAGACTATACAATACTCGCTTGAGTCTGTATAGATGAGACTCTCAATCAAATGTATCAAAACCTTCTCATTTCTCGATGTACACCTCCCACTTAATAACACCATTGATAAATGTTACTTTTGCATCCATCAAGTGGATCTTCCACCCCATATACATAGTTAGAGCAAGAATTTCTATAATGGACCAAAACCTTGTTACAAGAGAAAATGTCTTCTTCTTGGGAACGAGTTCCCCCAAGAGCTAGTTTTGGGGCTAAAAGGCCATGTTTTGGGGCAAAAAGCCCAAAATTTGTAAAAAAAATGTAAATCCCCTGCATTTTGTGGTCACAGAGTGGGAAGAGGTCAAAGGGTTGTATGCCCTTGTTTTTTGACGTCTCATGTCAGCTTTAAATATATATGCATGGTCTGTGGACCATGGGATTGTATAAAAAGGAGTTTTAGAAGAGTCTAAGGGAGGCGTGGTAATGTTAAGAAGGATTTTTGGGTAAGAAGTTATAAGTGTTCTCGAGTCTTATTGTAGGTAGAGGCTCTGCAACTAAGTATGAAGAGGCCTAGAGTGGAAGTTTGTAGCTGAGTGTGCAGACCGCTGCAACTATGTGCGTAGGGTGAATAGAGTCTGTACTGAACTTGAGATATGAATAAAGAGAATTATTATGAAATCGAAGTCTATTTTGTCTTTGTTTAATGCATCTGATTATATTATGTTATGACCTCAGTTTACATTATAATTCTTATTTGATGGGGGAGTCTATCTGATTATATCTGATAACTGAACACAAGCAAGAATAAAGGATTATGCGAAGGTAACTGTAAATGCATGGTAGATTAGGTAACCCTTAAGATAACTTGGGAACTTATACAGTAACTCTAATGAAAACTAGGCAGCTATGCTGGTAGAGATCCAGACTGCGATGAACAAGGAATTTAGTAGGCCTAGGTATGAAGCGTAGACAATTGTGGGATTCAAGGAAATCGTGATGAAACCAAGTGAGATGCCTTGGGAGTTAAATCAGAGATTGAATTGTAAAATCCATGAAGCTAATATGAATTTGATAGATGGGAAGCATCGCGAGTGCTTCGTGGCTTCGCTCCTACCTCACCTGAGGGTTGTGCTGTCACAATAAAATATTACAAATCAAGTGGAACCCTTGGAGATTGCGATGAGACTAAATGAAATGCCGATGCAAGATTCGAATCTAGGGGTTTAGCAGATTCATGCACAGTTGCAAAACCTTTGTCTTGAAATGAAAATTCTGAAGCAGGACAAAACTGCTCGACCGAAGGCGTGCGAAGAGGTTTGGTGCATAAAATGCATGGGTCAGGGGCATAACAAGGATCATTTCCCAGTGTTCGTGAACTATGTTGCAACAGTAGGGCCAATGCCTCTACGACCGGAGGCCACAATAGGGCCAAGTGTAGGGCCTGTGCTATGGTGTGCTATATGTCAAGTAGCATGGAAACATACGATTGATAATTGCCATTTGCTATAGAATTTTGTACAAACACCACATCAACTATTCTGTAATTTTTTTCAATCAATAGGCCATGATGAGTGCAATTGTTGAAGTTTTAAATTGATGATGGATAGGACACCAGCATATAGAACGCAGAAAGAATCACGGCCTCCAGACCAAGGCATTGGGGGAATGGGATGTGAGTAATAGAGGCGCGACCAAAGCTGAGGTGGAGGAGGGCCTCAGAGAGGCTGAGGATAGCTAATTTGTTACAATTGCAAAGACCTAGGACACTATGCAAGGGACTGTCCAAATCCGACGTCATTTTCATACTGCTATTGTACTCAGTTTGACCATGCGACTGAAGATTGCCCAATATTGCTGGCTAAGATTTGTGAAAAGGGGGCCCAACCTCTGTAGCTGATGCAGAACCTCTAGATGATGAGGGCTGAGCCTTGTGAGGAAGACCCTAAGGTAAACATTATGTTGCGGAGCCGAACCATGACTGGGCAGAATAAAGGGAAGCATCGTATAAAAGGTGTATGGGTCCACAAAGCACTAGAGAAGGAGATTGGGTTTGATTTGGATCCGCAAAAGAAACATTTATGGAAGTGAAGAAAAGCTTTGCTAAGGCCTTTACCTCCAGAAGTCAGGAGAAACCAGTTGAAGAAATGGACCCATCCACACTTATCACATTCTTCGAGACCTACATGAAGCTGCTCCGTGACAGTGAGGCTGTGGAGGGCCTGCAGGAGGTGATCAATCAGTGTGCTGGTAAGGATAGCACTACTAGTGAAACACACCTAATCAGGAAGCTTGGCAAGCATGAGGCAAGGACTAGCCGAGAGATGAGACTCTCCGCACAGATAGGGGAATACGAGATTGACAAAGTTAACCTAGATCTAGGGTCTGACACGAATGTTTTGACAAAACAAACCTGGGAGAGAATGGGAAGACCTGCACTCCAGTGGTATTCGATATAGTTACGGATGGTGAATCAACATAAAATTATCCCAATGGGGAGGTTGCAAGGGGTCACAATTGACATTGAGGGCACAACGCACTGGCGGATTTTGAGGTAATAGAGATTGTGGATGATAGAAATCCCTACCCTCCACTCCTTGGAATAGATTGGGCCACTGACATGAATGGGATAATCAACCCGAAGAAGTGGAAGATGATATTTGAAAACAAGTCGCTCTGCATAGTGGTGCCACTAAATCCCATAGAGGGACGGCACTATACATAACCAGTCTGAGATTACAAAAGTGACGACGATCTGGACCAGATTTACAAAATAATGTTGCAGTACCAGGATTGGGTGAATCCAATAGTGGACAGAAACATTGCATGGGATTATGAAAGCTACTGCATGTCAGACCCAGATGAAGAAATGGAGCATTGGCAGAACTGACTGCATGAAGTCTCGATGCTGCATTGTAATATGATGACTAAATCACTGCATTCTGTGTCATCCGAGGTCAGTAATCTACCTCATTATGATGGGCTAACTGATGTTGATTATTTCTGGATGTATTTGAAAGAGAAGTACCAGAGAAACATCGCTTCCAAGCCTTGGACTGGGTACTACATGCTACGCCTGCAAGATGGTGGGGTACGCACAAGGATAATTTTATCGATTGGCGACTATAGGAAGATGATGAGAATACGTTTTTGGCAGCCAAAAGTGAAAATGATAGATAAGTATGACAGGCGAGATGACCCGTGCGATCACCTAGCTAAATTGAAAATGTCTTATGGCACGAAGTCCCAACCTGAATGGGTGCATATGTCTTTTCATACCCTAGGCATCACCCCAGTGATTTGGTACTTGGAAACCGAGCTTCGCCATTGCACAAAACAATGGCACATCCTGCGCTAGTGATTTTTAATGATGTTTAGCTTTGAGGATGGGTTTGACTATATTGACACGGTGCTACAGGAGGTTAAAGCAATGATCTTTAGGATACCACAAGATCCTTTGGACCTCATCCAACCTGATTGGACTACCGAGTTGAGTCATGCACTAGAATGCTATAACTTGACCATTGAAGAATAAGACGAGGATCCCCGAAAAGTTAATATTACGAAAATTGAAGGTCACCGCAAGGTTGAAGGTCTGCAGATAGAGGATACTGACATGACTATGTCGTTGAAAACTAGGAAGTAAACATTGGTATAGAGGTGGAACCAAAATTTGAAAAACTTGGGGACTATTGGGATGATGCGACAGTAGACAAGGTCACTGAGCTCCTCCATGAATATCAGGATTTGTTCCCCACAAAATTCTTTGTTCTAAAAGGAATAATAGGAGACCTGGGTGTCATGAAGATCACCCTAAAATCAGACGCAAAGCCTATAAAAAAAAAACCTTACCACCTTAATCCTAAGTATAAGGAAATGGTTTGCACTGAGTTGGATAAGATGCTCGCGGTAGGAATCATTGAACCAGTAGAAGAGTCTGATTGGGTAAGCCCGATAGTGGTTCAGGAAAAGAAACTGAAAGAAGAAATAAGGCTATTTGTGGATCTCTAGAAGCTAAATTATGCTTGCGTGCATGACCCCTTCCCGACCCTGTTCACTGATGAAATCATGGATAATGTAGGTGGCCAAGAAGCATAGTCTTTCACTAATGGGTTCTTTGGGGATCATCAGATCAAAATTGTGCCTAAATATAGAAGAAAGACGACCTTTGTGATAGAATGGGGATGTTTTTCGTATACTGTAATGCCTTTTGGGCTGAAGAATGTGCTAGCCATATTTTCATGCATAGCCATTGTGGCATTCAAAGACTTCATTCATAAGTTCCTGGAAGTTTACTTTGATGATTAGACAATGTTTGGATTGGTCAAGTGTCATGTGGTAAGTCTACGCTTAATGTTAGATACGTGTCGAAGGTACTAGATCACGCTCAATCTAAAGAAGTGTTTGTTTTGTGTCCCCTTTGGGATCCTTCTAGGGCATGTGGTGTGCAGATAGGGATTGATGTTAGACCCCACGAAGATCGCAGTCATAATTAACTTGGAGGCTCCAAGGAATGTGAAATAGTTGCGTGCAACCCTGGGGTGTACTGGATACTATAGGAAGTTCATCAAGGGATATGCCCAGATCACTATACCCATGGTGAAGCTATTGAAAAAGGATGCTATGTTCTGCTGGAGTGATGAATGCCAGAAGAGTTTGGACGTGCTGAAAGAGAAAATGGTCACCGCACTGATCCTAGTCTTTCTGGACTCGAAAAATGAATTTCATGTGCAAATGGGCGCCTCATGTATCGCACTGGGGGTCATGCTGATACCAGCAATTGAGGGGGAATTGGACCATCCCATAACATTCACGAGAAGGAAGTTGTCCAAGGCTAAGAAGAACTATTCCACTACAAAGTGCAAAGGACTAGCCATGGTATACGCACTCCAAAAGTTTAGGCACTATTTGATGGGTGGAGATTTTAAGATGTATACAGATCATTCTACATTAAAATAGATGGCTAATAAGCCTGTGTTGGGGGGGAAGATATGCAGGTGGTTGTTATTATTTCAAGTTTATGATTTTGAAGTTATTGTGAAGCCTGAACGATTGCACATGGGACTAGATAATCTTTCGTGCATCGAAACGGGAGAGGAGTCCACTAATTTGGAGGAAGGATTGTTTTATGTGTAGCTCTTTGTAGTACACATCACCGACACTCACTTTGAGGATATCATACAATTCCTGACAACAAGGACTATACCAGAAGGGTATACAAGCCAGTAGAAGAAGGAGTTAGTAGTGTGCACAGTAGACTTTTCTGTCATTGTAGGACATCTATGTAAAATGGGATCTAATGAAATATTGTGATGCTATGTACTTGACTTTGAGTAGAGCAGCATCCTTGGGGAGGCTCATGGAGGAGTTGCAGGAGGACATTATGTGGGAAAAGCGACAACGCATAAGGTTCTATGTGCTAGATTATGGTGGCAAACTCTGCATAAGGATGTGAAAGAATATTGTAGGGCCTATGACACATGTCATAGGAATGGCAGGCCATCACAAAGGGATGAACTACCATTTACACCACATGTGACATTACAACGGTTCGAGAAATGGGCAATTGACTTTGTAGGACCAATTCAACCTCTGGGGAAGAAAACAAGTGCGTGGTACATCATCACCGCAACAGAGTAATTGACCAGATTATTAGGGTCCCACCCTAACCCCCTTATTTATGTAATGGGATCACGTCATAGTCAAGAGTCAATAAAGCCCATATTAATAATTGTAAGTGGTTAATCCGTAATTAATGACGGAACCACAGTTAGTTGCAAATGGGCCGTAGTATTGGATAGATGGTATTAATAAAACCCACGGTATTGGCCCGTGGTATTGCATGTATGAGTCATATATAAAGGATAGAGACTCCCTGCGAGGAGCATCGTGTCTTATTTTGTAGTCGAGCTCTGCTCTATTGGAGGTTGCCCCCTCGAAGAGGCAAGTGAACATTACTCTCTGAATAATAAAATCATTGCTATTCTGTGTTCTGGGTATCTTTTCTTCGCATATTCTGTATTTGGGTATCATTTTGCAGGTTAAGAGCGTAACAAGTGGTATCAAAGCACTTTCCAGGGCTGGTGGGATCTCCATTTCTTAGCAAAAATTTTTTTTGGCTAGAGACGTGTTCCGGCATCTTTAAACCACGGGATTTGTTGTTGAGCGCATAAACCTGCGGATTTGGGGAGGCATGCACGTACGAAATACAAGAGGTGGTCACGTTTGTTGGACTCCCTTGTAACCCCTGTGGGTACCCCTTCGAGTAGTAGCGCATTAGACAGAACCGCGCACAGATTGTCTTCCACGTACCCTCTGGGTATATCCGAAGCCCCCCTAGGCTCCCTTGAAACCTCGCCATAGATAAACCGTCGGTCGGCTTGTGGCTACAATACACCAAGAACAGCACTCGGGGAGATTACTCGCCCGTACGATAGGGTAGTCGGGTTGTACGGCTAAGGGTACGGTCGATCCTCCTTAGTTAGAGCCCTGAAACGTTGGGCCGAGTACTACTGCCAGACCCTTATGTATATTGCGATCTGTAGCACCTGACACTCCTCAAGACCTTAGTTCCCTTTTCTATCGGGGGATCACACAGCATCTCTTCTAGATCCGCCTATGCAAAGGGGTGCAGCAGCAGCAGACATCAGTCCTGCAGTCTCGAGTTTGCAGGTCATCCATTTCGATCTATTAGATCCATCAGCTCCGTAGAAGCAGTCTGTTCTGCCATCAGATCCGCCATTCAAATCTCTCAACTCCCCCAGATGAGAGTCATTTTGAAGGGTTCCTATACCGGGGTATAATTTTCGTAGGACTTTTGGCCGCATTGACATTTTGAGGATTTGGCCACTGCAGTATTGATAAGGAAGGAGTAAAACTCCGTTAGGAGTTTTCAGAAAAAACAAAAAAAAAAGAGTCTGGGATCTTTCTAGGTGCTTATTGGAGACCTAGCCCATCAGAATCAGGATGACGAGCTGAGCACAGTGGTACCATTCACTTCTTAGTGAAATTTTTTTTAGGCGGTCCCAATTTTCAAAAAACCTGGTTGGTGTATGGTAGAAACTAGAGCTCAAGTGATGGCCAATGAAAGGATGGACAAACTTGAAGAATCAATGCACAACCTCCACCTTCAGCTTACTGGAATATGTAACATGGTCGAGAAAATAGTCCCGAAGGGCAAGGAGCAAGCCCACGAGGAGGAGTATAATGGCACTGAACACAATGAGGGTGAGTCTAGCCACTCTCCTCACGTCTAGCACACCCACCCACCACTCAGTCAGCGACCTCCCAAGTTGGATGTGCATAAATTTGACGGCTCTCACCTGTCGACATGGATAGCACAAATGGAGCAGTATTTCAAACTGAATTGCATCTTCGATGATGAGACTCAGCTTATGTTGGGGAGCATGTACTTGGACAATGAAAGGTGGCAATGGTGGGAATGGCATCAATGTTGCACTGGACCTTTTAAGACTTGGACCAAATTCACCAAAGCTCTTCAAGACTGCTTTGACCAGGAATCATATTTTTTGGGTCATCTTACTAAGATCCGACAGACTGGTATAGTGGATGAATATCTTACATCTTTTGAAGCCTTATCCTTCCGCACTTGGGGTCTCTCAGATGTGTTCTACACAGAATGTTTTATCAGCGGTCTTAAAGAAGCTATCAAAGCCCAAGTCCTGCTGCACCACCCTCCCACATGGACAGAGGCTTGTAAGGTCGCTCGTAACGTGGAACGTGCATTAGCAGCCCAATACAGTCGCCCGAATTTCTCCGCTAAAGGTCGTGCCCCACAGGCTCACAACACGACTCAAACACTTAAGGTCCAAAAGGTGTCACCTGTGGAAATGGCTGAAAGAAGAAAGCAAGGCCTATGTTACTACTGTGACGAAAAATACTCCCCAGGTCATAAATGCAAGGAGCCCAAATTTTTTCAAATTGATGCCACTGACTACAGCTCAACAGAGGAAGATCCACCACTAGAGGAACATGAGCCGCTAGAAGAAGACAACGAAAAGGACAATGTCTCTGATGAACCAGTTATTTCATTGCATGCTTTGGCAGGGATTTCTTCCCCTCAAACTCTCAAAATCAGAGGTTTTATTAAACATCGCCCAGTAGTGGTCTTGATTGATAGTGGAAGTACACATAATTTCATCCATCAAAAAGTTGCAAAAGCAGTGCATTGTTTTGTACGAGTAGTTTCTAACTTCCAAGTTCAAATTGTGGATGGAGGCACAACGAAATGTGAAGGCCGCTGTGAAAATGTCAAACTTCAAATGGGGGATTATCAGTTGAAAACTCACATGTTTGCCATACACATGGGGGGTTGCGACATTGTCCTCGGCGCTGAATGGCTTCGCACTCTTGGGCCAATCACAATGGATTTCCAGTAGTTATATATGAGTTTTAAGCAGAACAACTACACACATACCCTCCGTGGACTCCAGGCGGGAGCCCCCTCTATCATTAGCTCGCATAGGATGGAAAAATTGTTAAAAAAGGGCAATCATGGAGTTGTAGCTCAATTTACTGCCATCCAGGTAGTCGAAACCAAGCCTCTGCCAATTCATCCTGAGATGCAACAGATTTTAAATAACCATCTGCTGGTCTTTGACAAGCCTCATGAGCTTCCACCCTCATGAGGGGAACATGATCATAGCATCACCTTGGTTCCAGGGGCCCAATCCCCAAATGTGCACCCATACAGATATCCATTCACCCAAAAGAATGAAATAGAAAAAATCATCAAGGAACTTTTGGAAGCAGGTGTCATTCGTCCCAGCATTAGTCCTTATTCATCCCCAGTGGTCATGGTGCTTAAGAAAGATGGGGAGTGGTGGATGTGTCCCGAATTCAGAGCCCTCAATAAGTTGACAGTCAAAGATAAATTTCCCATCCCGGTGGTTGATGATTTGCTGGATGAACTCAATGGGGGCTCAATTCTTCACTAAGCTAGATCTTCGCTCAGGCTACCACCAAATTCGCATGAAGGAAGTCGACATCCCCAAGACTGCTTTCCAAACTCATGAAGGCCATTATGAATTTCTAGTCATGCCATTTGGTCTTTGTAATGCCCCCTCTACTTTTCAGAGCCTTATGAACCACATTCTCAAACCATATCTCAGGAAATTTGTCCTTGTCTTCTTCGATGACATCCTTATCTATATTTGCACTTGGGCCGCACATCTTCAGCATGTAGATCTACTCTTGCAACTGCTCCGCAAGCATAAATTATTTGTCAAGATGTCCAAGTGTTCGTTTGGCATGGCAGAAGAAGAGTATTTGGGCCACATTGTGGGGCGTGAAGGTGCCAAGGTGGACCCCAAAAAGATCCATGCAATGCAGGAATGGCCTCAACCTAAGACCTTGAAGATCTTGAGAGGATTTTTGGGTCTCACAGGTTATTATCGTAAATTTGTCCGCAACTATGGTTGCATAGCGAAGCCCCTCACCCAAATCCTAAAGAAAAATTCATTCTTCTGGAATGAGGAAGCACAACATGCCTTTAAAGCAATAAAAAATGCCATGTGTTCCACTCCAGCCTTAGCACTACCTGACTTCACCAAATCTTTTGTCATTGAATGTGATGCTTCGGGTACAGGTATTGGGGTGGTCTTAATGCAGGAAGGGCGACCGTTGGCCTTCACAAGCCAACAACTCAGTGGGAGGAATCTGGGCCAATCTACCTACGAGAAGGAAATGATGGCCATCTTACATGAAGTCGAGACCTGGTGACCTTACTTATTGGGGCGATGTTTCCAAATCCGCACATATCATCACAGTCTTAAATATTTTTGGAGCAACGCCTATCCTCCCCACAACAAAATAAATGGCTAGCCAAAATGCTGGGATATGATTATGAGATCATTTACAAGAAAGGGAAAGACAATAGTGTAGCAGATGCATTATCTCGCCAATTTGAGGAGGAAAGTACCCTGCTAGAAATTTCCCTCCCCATTCCAGAATGGATTGAAGAGGCTCGCAGGGAATGGTTTTCACACCCCGGGCTCTCCCAACTCATTTCTCAATTGCAAGTAGATCCAAATTCCACCAAGGGCTACTCGTGGTAGGATGATATTCTTCGCTACAAGGACAGAGTTGTAATATCACCAACATCCACCCTCAAAAGTCGCATTTTGGCAGAATTGCACTCATCTCCCATTGTAGGACATTTGGGCTTTCAGAAGACGTATGATCGCACCAGAAGATCGTTTTTTTGGATAGGCATGAAAAAGGACATCCTTACTTTTGTAGCAGAATGCGATGTCTGTCAACGCCACAAAGGGGAAATCGTCAACACACCAGGCACATTACAACCATTGCCCATTCCGGCATCAATTTGGACGGAGGTTTCTATGGATTTCATTACAGGTCTTCCAAAGTCAGGGAACAAGTTAGTCATCATGGTGGTTGTGGACCCACTGTTGAAGTATGCTCATTTCTGCGCCCTACCCCACCCATTTACACCAACTTTGGTTGCTCAATCTTTCATGGATCAGATCTTCAAATTGCATGGCATGCCCACTTCTATTGTGTCCGACCGCGACCGAATCTTCACCAGTAATTTTTGGTAGGAATTCTTCAGAATACAAGGAACTCAACTAAAACTCAGTACTTCCTATCATCCACAAATAGATGGTCAAACCGAAGTCGTCAACAAATGTCTAGAACCCTACCTTAGGTGTTTCACTTCACAAAAGAAACACCTTTGGGTACAGTGGCTACCTCTGGCTAAATGGTGGTATAACACCAACTATCATGCCACCACCAAAATGACTCCCTATGAAGCAGTATATGGTCAACTCCCACCTTCACCTACTTCGTATCTCAAGGGATGCTCAAAAGTACAAGTAGTGGATCAACTCCTACAACACCGCGCAACCATGCTTTCCCATCTTCGAGAGAATCTTCATCAAGCTCAGAACCGCATGAAGCAACATGTAGACCAGCATCACTCAGAGCGCCAATTTCAAGAAGGGGATCAGGTGTTTTTACGGCTCCAACCATATAAGCAAACATCACTCAAAGACAAGGGGTGTTGGAAACTCTCTCCCAAATTCTACGGACCATATCAAGTACTTCAGCGCATTAGAGAAGTGGCCTACAAGTTGGCCTTGCCACCTATTGAAAAAATCCATCTAGTTTTCCATGTCTCATGCCTCAAGAAAGTGATTGGGAACAATTGCAGAATTCAGACCACTCTACCTGAATTGGACGAAGAAGGGTCTGTCTGGCTTCAACCCGAATAGGTCCTAGACACACGAGACAAGCAACTGCGCAGCCGCATGATTAAGGAAGTCCTCGTCAAATGGAAATACACCTCTCCGGAAGATGCAACTTGGGAATCGGCCACTATTCTTCAGCAGTTTCCGCAGCTTCAGCCTTGAGGACAAGGCTAGTCTTAAGGGGGAGTGCATGTTAGGGTCCCACCCTAACCCCCTTATTTATGTAATGGGATCACGTCATAGTCAAGAGTCAATAAAGCCCATATTAATAATTGTAAGTTGTTAATCCACAATTAATGATGGAACCATAGTTAGTTGCAAATGGGCCGTCGTATTAGATAGATGGTATTAATAAAACCCACGGTATTGGCCCGTGGTATTGCATGTATGAGTCATATATAAAGGATAGAGACTCCCTACGAGGAGCATCGTGTCTTATTTTGTAGTCGAGCTCTGCTCTATTGGAGGTTGCCCCCTCGAAGAGGCAAGTGAACATTACTCTCTGAATAATAAAATCATTGTTATTCTCTGTTCTGGGTATCTTTTCTTCGCATATTCTGTATTTGGGTATCATTTTGCAGGTTAAGAGCATAACACAGATGGGCAAAGGTACATTCTGTGAAGGACTATACCAACACGAAAACAACAAATTTTCTTTTTGAATATGTATTGACGAGATGTGTTGTCCAAATATCTTAATGAGAAATCGCAATATGCACTTCCTTAAGGAAACAATCAACGTGTTGACGGAAGAATTTGAGGTGTATCATTAGAAGAGCACGCCTTATCACCATCAATCCAATGGGATGGTGGAAGCATTCAATAAAACACAAGAGAATGCACTAACAGAGATTTGTAATGCTAAGAGAAGTGACTGGGATATGAGCATACCAACAGTGCTATGGGCCTATAGAATGACTTGCAAGAAGTTGACTGGGAAAACGCCTTTCATACTTGTGTATGGCATAGAAGCTATGATGCCAATGGAATACATTGTACCTAGTCTATGCATAGCGGCACTCATAGGAATGGCATACCATAGAGCCTTGGAAGATAGGCTCGCACAACTAGCAGAGCTTAAAGAGGACAGATTTCTAGCTGGATTTCATCAACAAGTTGAAAAGGAGCGCGAAAAGGCATGGCATGATAGGCACATTAAACTGTGCACCTTCTAGTTAAATGATCTGGTTTTCCTATATGACAGCAAGTTTGATAAATTTCAAGGAAAATTTAGGATGCACTAGCTGGGGCCCTATGTTATCAAAGAGATTACCTACGGTGGAGCAGTTCAGTTGGTTAAGTTAAATGGGGAGCCCTTCCCAGGAAAAGTGAATGGTAGTTGATTGAATCCATACACTGGTGATTCGGCTAGGTGACTATATGAAGGAAGCATGGTCTTAGCACTCTAAGTAGCTGAAAGGAGGCGTAGGACTATAAACTACACTATCCGAGTCGGGGAACTGCACGATGAAGAAACTGCATGGAATGAAGAGATGTCACAGAGGCCACACGAGCTCGCAGAAGGCTGCACTACCTGGATAAAACTATGCAGGTTAGTCGGAAAGTGACCATGAAGGTCACTGTTCATGATTTGAATACAAAAAAATGACCAAATGGTGTGGGGAGGGGGGCGACATTTAAGATGAAATATATATGTGAGATCCTTGAAAATATTCCACCAATCTAGCATTAATGAACCGATTTTGGGGAGAATGGTCTGATTTGAATTCAAATTTTTCTATAAATTACATGTGAATGCCCAATGAAGAACACTTGGCATTTTGAGCATTGAGTTGTTGAACTCTCAGACGTGTATGAACTATGAATTCTTTCAAGCTCTGATATCGAGTTCGTCATTTGAGAAATTACCAAAGGAGACCCAAGAACTATTGGATAACATCATGTTGACACTGGTAGAAACCGTAGATATTGGTGAAGCAGTGACATCCAAAGGGATTGTGCCATAAGTTACTATGGAAGTAGAGGGAACTGCTCCAGAGGTTGCAGAGATACCTAGGTCACCACGGTCACCTAGACAAAGGCCTACCCAGATTTAGGAAGGCATGAAAGGCAACAAAGGAAGGCAGGCCGCGACACCATTGGTGAACTTGTCACCTAGGACAAACCCACCAAAGGATAAGCCCACCACTCAAGAAAAGGGAAAAACTATTAACCTGGAACTAGAGGAGGAAGAAATTAGGGATATCCCAATGGATGATGAGGATATTGGGATTGACATGGAGGATGTTGAAGTTGAGGGGTCTCACCCCATTACTAAATTGCCTGAGTATGCCCCTTCGTGTAGGGGCAAGGAAAAGGTGCCTAAGGACATTGACAAGAGCAAGGTCACCTTGTACACACCTCTGCTGCTAGAGGAGATTATTTTTGAAGGACTACGCTTGGCACAGATTCCAATGTTGAAATTGGAGGACTGAGACTTTGTTGATACCGAGAAATTTCCTCACTTGGCGAAAAACCAGCTAATCCACTACATCCTCCATAAGACCACCAAGGTGACCACGTTGGAACCATGGAAGTGGATCAAAGGTGCAAATAAGGCTGGCCTCCTCAACTTTCTATGGGTGGCACACTACAATTGCACACCCATTACCATGTTGGTAATCAAGCAGCTATTTTGTTTGCTACATGATGGGTGTATATGGCTGGAGGAGCCAATACCCATCACAGATAAGCTAATCCACAAAATCATGAGTTTTCCATATTCATGGGAGAATCCATCTATCATGTTTGGTGGAAAGGTGGGCGAACTAGCCATTGTGGAGGCCATGAAGAAGAATTTCAAACTAGTAAAGAAGTCATGTTGCTAAGCAATTACAAGTATTTCCAACCTTCCTTAGCACTATGATGAGGTAAAAGGGACAATGCATAATGTTGCCGTCACATAGAGACTCGCAAAGTTGTAGGAGGCCAAGGCACTAAAGGAGTTGGTAGATGCATTTTAGCACAAAGAGGCAATGTTGAAGGTGTGCTTGAAGCCATGGTTGGATGAGGCCTACTTGATCATAGTCTCCATTGAAGGAAAGCGTGCTAGTCTACGAGAGAATCAGCGAAGCTGTAGGATGACAATGCGGGGCCAACAATAGAGTAGTTGGTCGAAGAAATAAAGCAGGTGACCGCGTAGTGCACCGCTAAGGTAGCAGTCGTACAGGTCGAGCTGGGGGATCTTCACGCCAAGATCTCTGTGCCTGCAGAGTGACGCGAGGGTGAGCCACCATGTTTTTGTTGGGGGCCTGTTGGGAATGGGTTTCCCCAAGAGCTAGTTTTAGGGCTAAAAGCCCATGTTTTGGGACCGAAGGCCTAAATTTTGTAATAAAAATGTAAAGCCTCCACATTTTGTGGTCATGGAGCATGAAGATGTCAAAGGGTTTTCCACCCTTATTTTGTGAAGTCCCATGTCGACTATAAAGATCTACCCATGGTCCACGGACCATGGGATTGTATAAAAGGGGAGTCTTAGAAGAGTCTACGGGAGGAGTGGTAATGGTAACAAGGATTTTGGGGTAATAATTTCTAAGTGTTCTCAAGTCTTAGCATATGTAGAGGCTCTGCAGCTGAGTGCACAGACCTCTGCAGCTGTGTGCCTAGGGTGAATAAAGTCTGTACTAAACTTGAGATATCAATAAAGAGAATTATTCTGCAATAGAAGTGTATTTTGTCTCTGTTTAATTCATCTGATTATATTATGTTATGATCTAGGTTTACATTATAATTCTTATTTGATGCACGAATTTATCTGATTATCTCAGTTAATTGAACACAAACAAGAGTGAAGGATTACACGAAGGAAACTATAAATGCATGCTGGATTAGGTAATCCTTAAGATAACTTTGCAACTTATACAGTAACTTTGTCACAGAGGCGCATAAGTGCGTGAACCCCAGGTTAGGTCTGCGCGAAGATTAGTCAAGTACCTTGATCCGGATTTTAATAGGAATGCAACAAATTACAGAGATAATGATAACACTGATATGCAGCAGAAATAATACTTCACTTCATTAATATAAAATAATGAAATATGTTTACAAACGACAATGGAAATAAACCAGCTAGGGCGATGGTAGCTTATCCCTGAGAAGAGATGTGGTGGCTACATGCCTCTGAAATGTGTTACAATGATGCTGAAAGGCCTATTTATTGTTGAGAAACAATGGAAAACCCTTCACATTCCAAAACCTAACCCTAGAAGATGAAATGCCAAATTGTGGGCCCCGTCTCTGGGTAAGTTGGTACATCAACTTCCTAGGGTCGCAAATTGGTCATATTATCTCCGTTTGACGTGCATGATAGCCCATTGGAAATATCTCTTCGAGGACTACGATGAAAAGGATGATTTTTTGACAGAAAAAAATGTTGGCGGTAGATTTCCCAAAAAACGTCGTTTAGGGCCTCAAAACGGCTCCTGAAGTTTAGGACCCGAAAAACTGCTAAAAATAGTAAACTGTGCTACAATTTAGGAAACTGAAAAGAATGAAAGAGATAGTTGTGGGGGTCCAAATGGGATAGGTGGGTGGCCACCAACATCCAGCTGGATCATTCCTCCCCCCTTAGGAAGAAATGGTCCCCATTGCATTGAGTTCCTCCCTAAGATGAGGAAGCTTCTACTGAGCTGGATCTCTAGTGAGCTGTTCTGCAACCTCTGATGTGTCCAGAAATGGTGGGAAGCATGGTCAAAGACAGTCCACATTGATCACTTGGTGCAAGTGAAGGAATGGAGGAATGTTGTGCTTCAAAGCATTGTTTCCCATAGCCTTGGTACTGGTGTAAGGACCATGTTGGAGTGGTCTGAGCTTTTGATGGGTTCTTGTAAGGCTTTCTTTCTGTCGATGCAACCAAACTTTGTTGCCCACCTGAAACTTGTGTGGTACCCCTGTGGGTGAGGAGAAGTTGTTCCTATGTTTTGTCATGACCGTATCCCTTTGCTGCTGCTACATGGAGGAACCCTTCGCAGGGTTCATGGATGTAGCAACGATCTTCCCCTTACTTTGGGAGTGAGTCAGACAGAAAATGAACTTCCTAGTCTAGGAGATGAGCTTTCTGCCTTTCTTGGCAGTGATCAAAGAGGTGGCGGTAGGTGGGGCTACCTCCGATATCCTATATAATGAATTATCCAAAGAAATAATGATAGCACGAGGCCTTGACTCATACACAGCATGTTGCCTCCACAAGTATGGTTGGCCTAATAGTACATCGCAAACATCCAGAGGTGTAACATCACACAATACCTTATCTGTGAAGGTCTTGATGCTGTAGGGAAGGCAGCACTATTGGCAAACTTTGAGATCTCGTCCTTCATGAAGCAACCTGATAATGTATGGCTGCGGCTGTGGTATAGTTGGTAGGCCCAACCGCTTCATGACCTCTGCTGAAATGAGGTTCTCCTGGCTCCCACTGTCAACAATGAATTGCAACGGTGAACCCTTCACCCACATTTGTGAGTGGAAAAGGCGCTCCCCCTCCTCTGGGTCTTCTGGCTCATTCTTCTGGATCTTGGTGGTGGCAACAGTGGCGCTGGGCTCTGCATCAATGATCTATTTCCCTTTGCCATTCCCCTTGTCGGGTTCTAGATCAAGGTCGGAACATGCATCTGATTCGGAAGCCTTCAACTCGGCCACCAGTGACTACATGGTCCGACACTCACTTGTGTTATGAGTGGGACTCTTATGGAACTCACACCACTTTCCTTTGTCCTTCTTTGGCTTCATGGTGTTGTTATTTTCTTGTGGCTTTGATGGGTTGTCTTGGGTCACCCCGCCTTGGCTTTGTCCTTTGGGCTTCGGATTTGTAGATCCAAAGTCTCGCTTCTTCTGTTTGAACTTTTGCTCGATTTTGACAGCGTATCGGTTTGCTGTGCAGAGTGAGGATATGTTCAAGAACTCCATCTCTTCCTGGATGTATCTATGTAGGAAGTCGTGGTATTTGAGTACCAAATGCAGCTCAGAATCTTTGATACCCAACTGTGTGCGAAGGGTATGGAAAATGTTTGTGAACTCTAGCACATCTTGGTCTCGTCCCTGCCGCAGTGTGGTCCATTTGATGTATTTTTCCTCATAGCTTTTGACAGGGTAATACTGCTCCTTGATGGCATCCCGAAAGTCATTCTAGGTGGGTGCAGCTGAAAATAGTGAGCATGTACTTCCATCCTTCTGCTCGCAGTAGGTTTCCCACCAGTCCTTGACATGGGGGGCTACTTTGAGAAGAGTGAAAACAATCTCTTCCTGACTTGAAAATTCATGAACAGAAAAATACCCATCTAGTAGATTTAAACATTTATCTACGACATCTGCGTCTATTTGACCCTCGAAGATGGGGAATTCAAAATTAACTTGTACCTTAAATGGTGTGGCGTTTCCGGAGTAGCTGTTGGAAGCCGATGCGTCGCCTCTGGGTAGCCGCTGAAGGATCTGCGCAAAACTATCCATCATTGTGTTCCTTTGCCGCTCGAGTGCTTCTTCGAGCAAGATTTTGATAGGATCTCTTGCCCCCTCGTCTTTCTTCTCATATACCATGGAAGGTATCGAGATTTGCGAGGTTGGTCTTGCAAAGGTTCGACCAGTTCAAACCCTAACTCCTTATATCCCAACCTCGTTGGGGACATGCAAAGAAAAACAGAGAAAAAAGCAGACCGCTCTGATACCACTGATCCAGATTTAAACAGGAACACAACAAATTACAGAGATAACCATAACATAGATATGCAGTGGAAATAATACTTCACTTCATTAATATAAAATACTAAAATATGTTTACAAACAACAATGGAAATAAACTAGCTAGGGCGATGGTAGCTTATCTCTGAGAAGTGATGTGGTGGCTACATGCCTCTAAACTATGTTACAATGATGCTCGAAGGCCTATTTATTGTTGAGAAACAATGGAAAACCCTTCACATTCCAAAACCTAACCCTAGAAGATGAAACGCCAAATTGTGGGCCCTGTTTCTGGGTAAGTTGGTACATCAACTTCCTGGGGTCGCGAATTGGTCATATTATCTCCGTTTGATGTGCATGATAGCCCGTTGGGAATATCTCTCTGAGGACTACGATGGAAAAGATGATTTTTTGAAAGAAAAACCATTCGCGGTAGATTTCCCAAAAAGCATCGTTTAGGGCCTCAAAACGGCTCCGGAAGTTTAGGACTCGAAAAACTGCTAAAAATAGTAAACTGTGCTACAATTTAGGAAACTGAAAAGACTGAAAGAGATAGTTGTGAGGGTGCAAATGGGATAGGTGGGTGGCCACCAACATCCACCTAGATCATACCTTCATGGAGGTACTGAAGGACGAAAGAGAAGGAACATCGATAAGCCCTTAAGGCTTATCGATCTGCATGAAGGTAGGATCGGGAAGTATAGACTGACATCACATCCATCTCAGGGTGCAGAAACTTGGTTTCAGCATCCACCCATACTACTTTGAGTGAGACTTTGGTCTGTGCTCCACAGGCTGATGCCGAAAGGGCCAGTAATGTAGGGATTTGCTTGGCTGACTAATGTTGAACCTAGGTTATGGCTCATCAAGCCAACACTCCTCATAGTCAATTCCATTAACTTGAGAGTAACCCTTGGCCATAAATCTAGCGTTATAATTCTTTATGATTTCTTCTATTGCCTGCTTCACCTTGAAGACCCATATGAAACCCACTACTAATTTATCTACTTGTTTTGGGACCACTTCCTAGAATTGTTCCTTAAAATGGATTTGTATTCCTCCACCATTTCATCAACCCATACATGTTGCTATACTGCTTCCTTGAAATAGGATGGCTCAGTCTCTACAAGATCAATCATTAGAGCCATGTAGATAGTGTACAGATCAGGTGACCTCCTGTACCTGCACAAATTTGAAGGAGCTCCCACATTATTCGTTGCATCCTACACAAGTCTGTCAGCTTCCCTGGTTATTTTCCTACCTTATTTGGATCTTTCTTCTTGAGTGGATGTATCCACTCTCTACTTCTTAATTTATGGCTAGTCCAAAACTTCATAAGGCTCCTCCTTTGGAGATAAAATCTTATTTTCTGGTGGGATCTAAAGCGCCCTATCAAGAGATCGCCACATCACTTTATCCTTATAAAAATTTACATACCTTCATACAACTGTCATTCTAAGGGATGGCAAGTACACACAATAATTGTGAGGAGTTTCTGTGTAACCCAAGAATACCCTAAATTCTGCAGTCAACTCAAGCTTCTTCCTTGATTCTTTGGAGACATGACAGTAAATAGAGGCCCCAAAAATCTTAAAGTTTGACACATCCATTTTCCTCCCTGAGAAATCCTCCTCTAGTGTAATCATACCAAGAATTTGATGAGGACTCTGGTTATACAAATAGATTATTGTGTTTCATGTAGAAACCCACAAATGTAGAGGTAGGCCTTGGTCATGAAACATTGGCCTTACTTCTCCCAAAATACTATGATTATTTCTGTTAGCCACCCCATTCTGTTGTGGGTTCTGGGTTGCTATCAACCCTCATAGAATGCCTTCTTTTACACAATTTTTTTTTAATTCATTCAACGTGTACTCACCTCCATTATCACTCATGAGAGTCGTCACCTTCTTGTTAGTTTCTTTCTCAACCAATGCCTTGAATTCTATGAAATTGGAGAATGTCTCATCTTTATTCTACATGAAGAAGATCCAGCACTTCCACGAGAAGTCATCAATAAAAATGACAAAATATTTGTGTTTGGAAGTCGAGGTTGTTGAGAAAGGTCCACATACATCAGAGTGGATCCTTTCTAGGACTGTATGTGCTTTAATGTCCCAATCATGGAATGTGAAATTTTTGTACTTTCTCAAAGTACATCGTTTGCATACATCTTACAACTCAAGTTCTCATTTGGGATGCCAATGGTTATTTGTTGCATACTCTTCAAGGCACCATGATGTAAATGGCCAAGTATTATGTTCCAAGTTCACAGACATTTTTGTCCTACACTTTCTCTGCCTTAGCTCTTAATGCACACAGTCTTCCACATCTAGATTATATAGTTTCTTCATATGAATCTTGATTTGCTTCACCTATCCCATGGCTATGTGTGTCAGGAATTATTTTCCTTTGTTGAAGATCACATCATAACCATAGTCTTCCAAAAATGCAACAAATATCAAATGCTTCTTTTGGCTTGGAAAAAACATGACATCCTTGAGCCAAAGAGTAGAGCCCAACTCGCTCTGAAAGGTGATTGTACCAATCCCGATCATTTTGTACCTTTCATCCCCTAGCTCAATGTGCATCTGCAAATATTTCTCCTACAAGTCATTAAAAAAATTCCTACACCCTGTCATGTGGCACAAGGCACGCGAGTCCAAGTACCACACATTCCCCATCACTCTGTTGGCCATGCATGCGATAAGGGTAAAGTGAAGCTCAAAATGTGAAGCCAACACTTCATCTTTAAGTATTATTTCTTTCCTTTTTGTGTGGACACTTCGTGGAACAGTGCCTGAATGCATGACAATAGAAGCATTGCATTTTGGACAATTATTTCTTCTCTCCCCTTTTGTTGGATTCTAGTTTGGTTTGAGAATTCTTTCCTTTTCCTTTCTTTCCCTTTCCAACCAATGAAATTTTTTCTTCATCCTTGTGCTTGGATGAAGTCCCATCTCTGGTATTCTAGCTTATTTCATCCTGTACCAAAATTAGACCATAAGTGTTCCCAATTAGGTAGTTTCTCCCTCTCGTTCACCCAATCTTGGTAGCTATTCCAATCCTTGGGAAGGCCTAGAAGGGCTAGGCTTACCATGTCATCATCTGAAATAATAACACCAACTCCTGCAATCTCATCATTAACTTGCATGAACCTACTCAGATACTACTAAATAGTATCGTTCTTAAGCATCTCGATATTTCGAAGCTCATCCTTGATTGTCGATTTACTATGGTCGCTACTATTCTAGAAAATATTTGTCAATGACTGCCACATTTCTTGGGCAGCATATCAGCCGCGTAATGGTTTTGGAGCCTAAAGCCCACAATTTTGGGTAATGGTACTGTAAAGGCTCCGTGAAGTGCGTGGAGCCCGGATGGTAATGAGTCAAGTCAAAGGGTTGTCCTCCCTCGAATGATGTAATCTAGTATAGAATGTGTCGGCCTACCCATGGTCCGTGAACCATGGGAATGTATAAATAGAGCGAGGCTCTAAGTGTAGAAAGTAGTATTTTTGGGGTAGAAAT
Organism: Pinus tabuliformis; assembly: GCA_031772625.1. NCBI lineage: Eukaryota > Viridiplantae > Streptophyta > Pinopsida > Pinales > Pinaceae > Pinus > Pinus tabuliformis. Next base: position 770,293,130 of record CM062815.1, read on the forward strand.
AGACAGTGTATGGGTTTCTGAAAGTAATATTCAATCTAACTATGTAAGTTAGAGTCATAGGTTGTAGCGGTAGAAAAGGCTCTACAGCTATGTGCACAGAGGCCTAGTAGAGTCCCCAGCTGTGTGTGCGGACCCCTGCACTGAGTACGTAGGGTAGGAAGTTGATTGTAACTGGAAAAATCATTAATAAAGATAAATTGGTTTTGGGAATATTGCATATCTATTTCTATATTCTCGTTTATACATCTGTTATGGTTTATGATTGCACGCGTATCTGTTTGTGTTAATTGATAACTAAAAGTATTGGGCCTACTTAATTTAATTCAAGATCTATAATAATTCTAAGTATAGAAATGGGTAAATAACATTCGCTCCCATTATCTTAGCACGTGAAGGAAGTTACACTTAACAGATGGCTGCGCAAAATTAGCACAACGTGTAGGATCGGGTCGCGAGCTTTCCAGATCTCATCAAGACATCCCTAGGGTGAAAAAACCTGGTTCCATTACCCTCCCATACTACCTCAGGTGAGACCTCAGTCTGCACTCCACATAACGTTGCCAAAAGGGCCAGTACTTCAGGATTTGTTTGGCTAAAACACTCTGAACTTGGGTCAGTTCCCATCAAGCCAACAAATGCTTCCATTCCCAGGACCAAGATCTACTTAAGCGATGTCTGATGTCGGAACGCTAGAGCCCTATGAAGAAAGAAATTGAAGATTAGTTGGATCAGTAGCTTCATGAGTTCATGGTACAAGAAAACAAAAACCCATAGATATCTGAGAAGAGGTGGTTGAATCACTACGTATATATGAAAATCCACGAGATATTCTTTGTGTCTTTCTCTTCAGAGCTGTTTGATTGGATTGCGAGGCTAGTAGACAGCAAGGGAAGGTGCAAGCTTGATCAACCCATAGTGTGGACTCCAGTGTTGGTGCGTAGGCTAGAGGCATCTGAAGATAAGATCGCACAGGCTTATACCATTAGCTGGATGGAATAATAGGAGGCTTTATCACTAAATTTGTGATAGACATGACTGTCAGCTACAGCGAAGCAGAAAGGCGTTTTCTTAGGGGACCGTGAGGTAAGTACGTCAAATCTTTGAATACCTAGATTCAGATGCTGTTATGTGAAAAAGGGTGATGTGAATCCATTAATGAGTGGAACAACGCAGAGCAGAAAAGTTTACAAAGGTATCGAAGGGTTAGGAAATAGTCCTTTAATTTCACCTCCGTGAGTGAGCGAGGAAGAGTGCGCGTGGCTTTCTCCGAGGAGTGCGGTTAGTTTGATAAAGAATCACATTCCATAGTTACCATCAGTACATATGCCACCACCCATGTCACTACATTTGCCTCCATCTTTCCCCACACTACCTCCACCAAACCAGCAGTTCAGCACGGAGAATGTGATTAAGCTTCCTGTATTTAGAGGAGTAGGGAATGAAGATCCAAATTAGTTTTGGTTTGTAGAAAGAGCAGTATGGGAAGAACACGGGGTTACGGATGATAACATTAAGAAGGCCACATTGGTAAGCGCGGTGCAGGACCACGCGCTGACTTGGTACATCAATTACTTGAATGATCACCCAAATGCAAGAATAGAGAAGATCCAAATTGCATTGAATAGAGAGTTTAGCCAGTCGAAATACGAAGCGCAATCAACAATAAGATTTAAGGAGATTGTGATGCTTCCAGGTGAAACCCCCTGGGATCTAGATCAGAGGCTAAAGAGTATGATCCGTGAGGCTAATATGGCACTGATAGATGCGCAACACCATGCGTGGTTTGTGGCATCGTTGATACCACACCTGAGGATGGCGCTGTCATAGCAGAATCTCTCAACCTAGGTAGAAGCATTAGAAATGGTGATGAGGTTGCATGAGACACTGATACAGTATCCAGGGTTGGGAGTTCAAAAAATCCATGCGCAGCTACAAAAACTATGCTTGGAGATGCAGAGTTTGAAGTAGAATAGGTCACCCCAGCCGGAAGCGTGTGAAAAAGTGTGCTGCATAAAATGTAATTCCAGGGTCACGATAAGGATCACTGCCCCGTATTTACAAACTATTTCGCAGGAGGAGGAATGATGTCATTGATGCAAGAGGCACAGGTGGGCCCAAGCATGACGCCTACGCTCTAGTGCACGATCTGTTAGGGGGGAGGAAAGCACAGTACGAAAATTTGTCACTTGTTGTAGAAGTATACACAGACTCCGCAGTAGCTATTTTGTAACTTATGTAGATCAGTAGGCCACAATGAGTGGACATGTTGGAGCTATGAGCTAATGATGGATAGGACTCCAGCCTATTGAATGAAGATAGAAACACGAGGCCTCGATCCAACCGCAGCAATGGTACGCGATGGATTCTAAGGATGCAGACGAGGTGCAAGGAGGAACAGGACCTAGATGAGGGCACAGATAGCTAATCTATTACAATTGTGGAGGACTAGGGCACTATGCTTGCAATTGTACCAACCCGATGAGAATATCTTGTCTGTACTGCGAGCAGTTTGATCATGAAATGGTAGACTGTCTGACGCTGATTGCACAAATGTATGAGAAAAGGGTACTGCAACCTACTCCAACTCAAAATATCCAAATGATGAGGTTGGAACCACGCAAAGAAGACCCCAACATAAACATGATGCTCAGGAGTGGTGTGACCACAGCGGAAGAAAAGGGGAAGTAGCCTGAGGAAGATACCTGGGTACGCAAGGCTCCTACAAAGGAACCTGAGTTTGACTTGGAACGCATAAGAGAAACATTTATGGAAGCTAAGAAGAGCTTCATGGAGGCCTCTACTTCAGGTAGTAAGGATCAACCAGAGACGGGAATGGATACTTCTATGCTTACTACCTTTTTAGAGACATCCATGAAACTGATACGTGACAATAAGGCAGTTAAGGGACTACAAGAGCTGATCACTAGGTGTGTAGGACCAGGTGAACCGCACGTAGTCCAAAAATTGGGGAGGCATGCTCTACACATCGAAAGGGAAATGAGATTGACAGCGCAAATTGGCAAGTATGAAATGGATCAAGTGATCTTAGACTTAGGTTCAGACACTAATGTGTTACCAAAACAGACATGGGAACACATGGGCAGGCATGCGTTACAGTGGTCTCCAATTCAATTACGGATGGCGAACCAGCAAAATATCTTGCCCATGGGGAGATTGCAAGGGGTAACAGTGGATATTGAAGGTGCGAGCACGCAAACGGACTTCGAGGTAATATAAATTATAGATGACAGTAACCCTTATCCCACATTGCTAGGAATAGACTGGGCCACAAATATGAGTGGAGTCATCAACCTAAGAAAAAAAAGATGATATTTGAGAAAAAGTCCCTACACGTAATAGTTCCACTGGATCCAATAGAAGGAGCATGCTACACTGAACCTATGCACTAGGACAACAACGAAGATGGGATGGATTACATTTATTAGATAATGATGCAAGACTAGGATCGGGTGAACCTGACTGAAGATGGGAAAATTTCATGGGAGCGTGACAGTTCTTGTACTTTGAATTTAGATGAAGAAATAGAACATTGACAGAATCGGTTGCATGAACTCACAATGTTGAATTGTAACATGATGATTCAATCACTACGGCGTGTAATGACCAAAGCAAGGGAAATGCTGACAGATGATGGGGAACCCAGAATGGGTGAACCCATAGACAAGGTTGAAACTATTGTGTCTGAACGACAACAGTGCGATTCATGCAAATGAGTGTTGTGCTCGACACCCACATGATGGGGGTATATAGGTCAAAAGAATATCAGAAATTAGCACGAATGTAGAAAATGGATGCGCTTACAATTTGGCAAACCCCAACTAAGGCAAACTAGTGGGAAAAGACAGAACAGCTTGCAAGCACACCAGACGTATAGAGAACATACTATTCCAATGTGCTATAGTATTATGATAGCAGGGCCAAACAGGATGCATTGGAGGAAGAACAAGATCACACTACCAATTGCGAGAAGGGGAACGTTCGCCAAGATACGCGAAGTCAGGAATAAGGATCCATGGATACAAGATAGAAAAGGGAACCTGCGCACCCCAGTGGTCAAAGGAGCATATACGGAGCTATGCAAGAACTAGGCCGCGAAAAATATGCAACATGGAATAGGAATTGAGGTCCCTGAAGAACCTCCACAGACATCTTTGAATGTAGCAATGTCCGTGAAGAAAGAAACGTGCAAAGTCTGGACTGAAGAATTCATAAGACCTTGCGAAGAGGAATATGAAGGGATTCAAGAAGCTGTTCGGCTAGGGAGTGCGCAACTTCGCCAACTAGAAAGGGACAGGATTCTACTTTGAATGAAGAATATGATGTTGGACGTGGAGATTAAACAGTTAGAAAAATAACTAAAGCTGGACTTTCTGAAAGAAAAACCTGGAACATCGCAGCCAAATACGCACAAAACTAAGGATGAATTGGAGGAGTATAACCACGAGGTAATTGATTGAATTCTATGGTTAAGGTAGCGCCTCACTCTCAAGGGGAATCAAGAGAGCGTGCCGCATCTAGCAGTATGCGTAGCAACAACAATAGGGACTGTGTCACGGGTTGCTTGCTAGGACACGATAGCGTTGCACCAAAAATATGCGACCACCTGACTAGCTGAAGAGAAGATAGTCTCAACACTCCAAACAGTTGAAAGAGAGTGTGGGACTATAAAACAATCTGTTAAGGGGTTGCATTCCAATAGGGATGCACGCAATGTCACTATGTCACAAGGGTCGTGGTCGTGCAGAACAGGCCATGGTACCACACAGATAAATAAGGAAATGATTGTTGGCATCACTATTCATGACAAGATGTCTGAGTTAAGGCAACAAGAAGGGGGCAATGGGCATTTAAGCCATGAAGTCAAAACTATATTTGAAAAGATCCACCGACCTTATAGCATTAATGAGCCAAGCTATGGGAGGATGGTCGAATTTGAATTTCCACGGGCCTATAAATTGCAAATGACCCTCCACCAAAGAATCCTTGAAATCTTGTGAACATAGTTGTTGTGCTACCAATGGGGCATGAATATGATGAATGAGGAGGTTGTAAGAGAAATTCCATGGTTTAAAGTGTTGCTGAAGGATACACATGAGTCCTTGATCAGAGTCATGTCATCAACCAAGGGATCCGCACAAAGTCCTACGTTGTTGGTAGGGGATGCACCCGAAATCCCTAAATCGCCCTGGACGCCAAGGTCCAAAAAGGACCCACAAGTAGCTAGATAGGTTCGTATGTCACTACAAAATCCATGGTTCAGCAAACTGTCCATGGAAGAAAAGGGAAAAATAATTAATATTGAGAGCGATGATGAGGAAGAGGATTATCCGAACTTTGTCGAAGAGAGGGAACTAAAGGAAGAGATAGAAGAAGACATCCAGCCAGTAAGCGCTGCAACAAAATTGCCCAAGTATGTCCCTCTGAGGAAATGGAGGGTAAAGGTACCTATAGATTTTGATTCCATTAAAAGAATGATTAACACCCCGTCCCTTCCTAAGGGGGTTCTGTTCGAAGGAATGGTTGTAGGCTGCATTCCCAATATGAAGTTTAAAGACTGGGACCTTGCGGATAATGAGAAGTTTCCCCATTTGGAAACTAGCGAGCTGATGGAACAAAGAACGAAAGGGGCTATTATGACACTACAGCTGCAAACCTAGCTACACGGGGTGGAGGAGGTCAGGCTACTCCACCTCCTATCAATTCCACATTTTCATTAGTCCCCAATCACGTTATTTGTCATCAGGCAACTACTCTGCCTAGTGCACGATGGGTACTTATGGCTGCAAGAGCCCATCCCCATCATGATGGAGTCCATTCACAGGATCTCTTGGCTTCCCTGTGCAAGAAGGGACCTCCCAGAAATCGTTGGCACAAGTGGAGACTTGACGATTGCGGAAGCCATGAAAAAAAATAAGTTGGAGAAAAAGCAGAGAGGGTACGTTATTACTAGTATTCAGGACAAAGGGGTCTGCATTGCTACCCAATTATTGGTAGGAAAGGTGATGTGAAAATGTTAGAGCAATGAGGTACCAGCAATGTTCATCGCATTGGTCGAGCAATGCACAAAATGGGTATGGTTCAATTGGGCGCAGTTCCTCCGTGACAAATTCCTGATGAACTGCAGGGAGGCCCAAGAGCAGGGTAAGGCCTTCCACTATGCATGGTTGCTCTTATCCATCTTGTTGGTTATGGGTGAATTGCTTGAGGATAATCAGTTCCCTCCCATTGAGTAGGATTGGCCAAAGGTAGCCAAATACGCATCACTATGGGCTAGGAACGATGCCACAAGAATTCGTAAAGCCAAGATTTTCTGGATACTGATGGAAGCAAGCATATGACTATGGATCAATAAGCAACCATGCCTATCCAACTCAGTATATGATAGTGTGAAGAGTTTTGCAGACTTCAAAGCAGATATGCACCATGTGTATATTCGAACACGAAAGGATCCAGAGCAGAAGTGGAACATGCTCCCCTTCATCGCAATAGATGACGCTATTTTTTCCATGCTAGACACCTGGCCACCAGAATGGTGCACAACAGATGCGGTAGTGCATGATGAGATGGAGATTCAAAGATAGAAGGTTGCCACCAAGTTTCTATCACAACAAAATTGGAATGACCAGCTTGATGAGGAAGTACGAGCATCTCGGGAGGCACCAAAGGCTGCCACAGAAAATAAAGCAGCAGGAGGGGCTGCTCCGATAGAAGAAGAAAGAATCCCGAACGTGACCACAGGGCCATGAACGGATGAGATGACAGAAGGTGCGGACCCGAGCACTACCTCTACACCCTTAATATGGCCATGCACGATAGAATGAACAGGGTTGCGGAAGAAGTCTAAGGCATCCAAGTTGGATGGGGAGCCTATCACACAGACTGAGGGTGACCTATGTGACATTGGTGATATAGCTCGCAAAGTCACTAGGGAGGCACTCGAAGAGGAAATGACAGAGTAGTAGACTGTGTTGGGGGCACTCAGGATGCAAGTGTAGGAGCTTCAGGCATGGCCCCCACAACCAGAAAAGGTAGATGCCTACGGGGCTACGGGTACATCAGCAACTCAGTAGTTGTTGCGGGCCAAACTAGTTAATACTATTGCACTACCTGTAGGAGAACTGATAGCAGATAATGCAGAGGATAGAGCCAAGGTAGGTTGGCTCAATGGACTTGGATTAAACTTGGCTTCCCTCCCACGACAAATCTTATACCTGTTGGAAATAATACTGAGGGGGGGGTGAATCAGTATTATCAAGTCAAATATTTCTTTTTCAATTCCAAATGATATACGCTACTTCAGTTAATAAAACCACGTATATATGCAACTACAGATAAAGAAACCCGCGTATACAAAGCAAACTTATAATTTGATTCATCTTTCAGATGTCAGTTATTAATCTGTGTATCAGAAGCAAATAAACAGTACCAAAACTAGCGAAACAGAGTAGAAGACAGTCACACAAGAACACAAGATATAAGGAGGAAACCCAATGTGGGTGAAAACCCCCTACTGCAATTCGTCTCTATCTTCTTTTTAATAATAAGAAACTTCTCTTTACAATGTTTTGTACTGGTGCAGTCTTTACCAGTACGCAGGCTGCAACCTGCAGAGAGCTACAACTCTCTCTCATTTTTAGCTTTCCTGGAAGGGAGCTCCAACCCCCTAAGTTCTTGTACTAGCTTGAGATACTAGTACGCAGGCTCCTACTTGCAGAAGGCTGCAACCTTCTCTTTGCTTTCAGGGACCTCGTTTCATTAATTTTTAGACTGGATCCACAAGTAACATCAATCAAACATCAAGAATTTCTGCGTAACCCAAACTCCTTTTCACCAATCAAAAGTTGAAACAAATAAACACTTCTTTGACCACTGTACTCAGAACACAGTAACTGTAATCAAACACCAATTCTGAACCCAGAACACTGCAGCAATAAAACAAAAGTAGCTAGAACATAAATCAAGATATATACGCTACTTCACTATTCAACATCCTGCGAGTATACGCTTCTGTACCACAACCAACCTGCGTATACACTCCTTTCATTCACAGAAAAAGCATGTATACGCACCTGTAATTCACTGAACCTGCGTACACATCTATAAAGGATAATTCATTCTTTTAAGCATTCAGACATTAGTTAACCCAGATTTATAGATCAAGAGTGCGCCACATATAACAGATCAAAATCATACAGAGATACCAATGTTCAAGCCTTGAGATTTTGATCCATCAATAGTCCTTATCCTTCTTGCGCTCAGGTTCCTCCTTCATTCAGATCTAGATCTGCACCATAACCCAATCTCTAGTATTCCAGATCTATCACAATATCAGATATTCAATAATTCAGATAATCCCTTGCCACATGATCTCCTTCCTCTTATATAGTTTTAGGCCTTCCACAATACCATGGTCCAAAACCATAATAAACAATACCAAGGGCCCAAAACCTGAGGTCGACTCTTCTGACGAGATACCATGGTCTACAGCCATAGGTTCAAATTCAAAGGACTAACAACCACGGACCAAAAATAAGTTTCCCACCATGTACATGCTTTTATGTGCATAAAAGTGTGTGTATACGCATATGCGACTTCTGAAGGTATAACCCACGTGTATACGCGTCTTCAGCAAGGTGTACCTGCGTATACAAGATTTCCTTCATTATGAGCACCTGAACTGAGATCTGTCACCAAAGTGAGTTGCCACCAAGGACAACACTTGTACCATAGTGCCACACCTGTGCCAAAATCCAACAATCTCCCCCTTTGGACTTGATGGCAACCCCAAGATCCTCAAAGTCATTCTCCCCCTTTGTCATCAAGGGCAAAGGGCTGTGCTCCCCCTGAGTACATGCTGATATCTCTGCTTTGCTGTGCTGAACATGCTCCCCTTGACTGTAGGCAAGATCTACAAAAAGATGTTCTTCAAGAAGAACCATGACTTATACATCATAAAAGACCTTCCTATCACCAAAAGACTCAATACATACAACCATCACCCAACCAAGAGGGGATCATCCACCCAACCAAGTGGGGATACATCAAAAATTTACATATGACAACCAATCACATCAATCATCCCAGGCATAGTGGGGAAACAAAAATAGGCTGTTACATGACCTTGATAAAATAATATACATGACATAGAGACGAAATATCAAGACTTATGCAAATGACTAATAACTACTATCAGCGGCATCTGACAATCACTGTATATATCAGCAATCATGTTCACCTTCTGACCTTCTTTCTATAGCTGATCCACCTGAGCCAAAAATAGCTTGAGTACTAGAACTAAGAGCTTCTAAGGTAATGCATTATTAGAAGATTATCTGCTCCCCCTGAACCTATGCCAGATGGTCTCTGTCAGACCCATATCAGACTCTCTTCAACCAGAGTCTGTCCTTGTTGATTTTCTTCAGAACTCCATATACGCGACTGCACCTGCATAGATTGGCATATGTATGTGGATTCCCTTTATCCAACACGTGTACACTAACTTTTCTTTGAAACAGACGAGCTTCAATACGAGGATGAAGCATCAACTACCCCCAGCTTCTGTCTGAGATATTCAAAAGTTTCCCTAGGCAGTGGTTTGGTGAGTATATCAACAACTTGTTCCTTAGAAGGAACATACTCCAACTTGACTTTTTTCTCAAGCACTTGTTCCCGAAGAAAATGATATTTGATAGGTATGTGCTTGGTCTTTGAATGCATGACAGGATTCTTTGAAATCCTTATTGCACTTGTATTATCACATAAGATAGAGACATGTGGACTGCAAGTGATTTGAAAATCCTGCAAGGTTTGCATCATCCAAAGGAGTTGTGTGCAACAAGATGTAGCAGCCACATATTCTGCTTCAACTGTAGATAAAGCAATCGAACTCTGTTTCTTGCTGAACCAAGATACTAATCTGGAACCCATAAAGAATGCACCACCACTTGTGCTCTTCCTGTCATCCACGCTTCCGGCCCAATCTGCATCTGAGTAAGCATGAAGAGTGAGATTTCTATCTGTAGGATACCATAAGCCATAGTTTTGAGTTCCTTGAAGATACTTGAAAATTCTCTTCACTGCCTGAAGATGAGTTTCCTTTGGATTTGCCTGAAATCTTCCAACTATTCCCACTACATGCATGATGTCTGGTCATGTATCTGTCAAATAAAGTAGACTTCCAATCATAGATTTATAGGTTGGTTGATGCACTGCTGTTGATTCATCATTTGCACTGAGGTTGCATCCTGTAACCATGGGGGTACATACTGGTTTCGAATCTTCCATGCCATACTTCTTCAGAATCTGCTTGAGGTACTTGGTTTGAGACAAGAAGATACCGCCTTCATTTTGTTGGATTTGCAATCCAAGAAAGTATGTCAGTTGTCCAAGCAAGGACATTTCAAATTCTTTCTGCATCACCAAGGCAAAGCTTTGACTCATAGCTTCTTCATTGCTTCCAAAGATAATATCATCTACATACACAACAAGTATTAGCAATTTTGTATTTTCAATTTTTATATAGAGATTGCTATCTACTGATCCTTTTAAAAAACCTTGTTGATGAAGGTATTTATCCAACCGATAGTACCAAGCCCTTGGAGCTTGTTTAAGCCCATAGAGAGCCTTTTTAAGTCTGCATACAATATTTGGATCATTTCCAAGGATAAAGCCATCTGGTTGCTCAATGTACACTTCTTCTTCTAAGTCTCCAATCAAAAAGGCTGACTTCACGTCCATTTGAAATACTTTGAATTTTTGAAAGCTAGAGAGGGCAAGGAACATTCTGATGGCCTCAAGTCTAGCAACGGGAGAAAAATTTTCTTCAAAGTCTATTCCTTCCTGTTGATCATACCCTTTGCAAACAAGCCTGGCCTTGTTTCTAATAACTTCCCCATTTTCATTCAACTTGATCTTGAAGATCCATTTTGTTCCTATGACATTCTTATCTTTTGGTCTGGGAACCAACTCCCAAGTGTTGTTCTTTTCGATCTGCTCAAGTTATTCATCCATTGCCTTGACCCAACATTCATCTTTGCACGCCTCTTTTACATTTTGTGGTTCAGTGGTGGAGAGCAATGCCAAATAGCTTGAGGCTTCTACAATTGTTCTTATAGTTTGTACACCTGCTTCTTTCTGCCCCAAAATCTGAGATTCTGGATGATTCTTCTACACATACCTGGATGGAGTCTTCTCTTCTAACCTTATCTGTTCCACTGGTGCCTCTTGAGGTTCTTCTTCATCATCAGTCTGATTTGGAGGGTAGCCTTCATCCTCTTAGATATTTTCATAATTTACTTGCCTAGGAATGTTTCCTTTTTCATCAACCACAACATCAATGCTGTCAACAATTCTTCCAAGTCTTTTATTGTAACATATGTATGCTTTGCTGTGGGGAGAATAACCAAGAAGAATGCCTTCATCATCTCTAGGTTCAAACTTGCCAAGATGTTCATCATCATTCTTAATGTAGCATTTGCTTCCAAAAATTTTGAAATGTTTTACCAAGGGAGTATCACCATACCAAAGCTCATGAGGATTTTGAGTGCTATTTACGCGGACATTTTTTTTTTGAGAATAACCACCGCAACATAAGCCGCTTCACCCCAGAAGGTTGCGGGAGTTCCAGACTCATCAAGCATAGCACGAGCCATTTGTTGAACCCTTCTGTTCATTCTTTCCACCACTCCATTTTGTTGAGGGGTCCTAGCTGTAGAAAATTCCCTTCTTATTCCATGTTTGTTGTGGGGAAAAATGCTTATGCAGGATGATCCTATCCACCTAAGGCGTGACAGTGCCTTAGCAACAAATAGAGACAGCTATTCTAGTTTTCTTCCTTTATGAAATGTGAAAGAAGAGAGATCAATAGACTTACCGGTGTCTTCCGTTTGTCCCTCGATCCGGTCTCTCTTCTCTTTGGGAGTTCACAGCTACTTGCCTTCTCACTCGCCCAGCTTCAACAGGTTCATGCAAGATCACAAGAGAACAACTACTTGCCTTCTTGCTTGTCCAGCTTCAACGGGTTCCTGCAAGATCACAAGAGAACAGCTACTTGCGACAAGAGAAGAACTCTACACAAAGACAGATATTCACATTTATAACTAGTTTAGGATTAGAAATAAACCAAATACACTAATGCAATCATACATCAAAGACACATCAGTATATAGGAGAAACCAAGATAGCTTTATTGATGAATAACAAGGTTCAGTAAGAGATACAACCCAGAGGGCTCCAATCCAGCATCTCCTTCCCAGCAAATGGAATTCCTATCTTCACCCCCTTCAAAGCATTAAGCACCCAATGATCCCAATCTCAAACCAACAACAATTCTTTGCAATAACAAAATTCCAGCCTCTAGATCTCATGGAGGAGAGATCCATATATAGATGTTTGGAGAGAGGATGAGTCAGCTTGAGATCTGACTAGTGTCCTCTCCCTCTGTTAGTTCTTGATTCCACTTGGAGGTTCTTGCTTCCACTTGGAGATTTGGAACCTCTTACTCATCACCAGTCGAATTCCCTGAGGCAAGTGTCATTTTGGAAGCTTCCTGGGTTTTGACACCTTGAGGAATGAACTTGCCACATGTCCAATCTCGCTCAGCACAGGTAGCCAGTGTTGGCTTTGACATTCAGCGCAGGTAGCCAGTGGAGCCATTGACATTCAGCGTAGACAGCCAGTGGAGCCATTGACATGATCCTGAATTGACTTGTTTTTGAGCAGTTTCAGGTGGAGAACTTCTATGAATTGCTGTGGTTTGTTAGCCTTGTTCCTCTAGGGGTAGGAACAACATGTTTAGGGACTTTGGATCCCTTAGATTATGGACATTTCATGCTCAATGCTGTAAGGCACAAAAATGTCTATAACAGTTGCCCCCTAAAGTATGAGGCTGTTTATCGGGTGAAATGCTTTATCAGGGGGATCCGAAGTTCATCCAATGCTGGGAGGAGACCTGTAATACAATACAATACAATACATTATTTTTCATACTGCTTTCATGATCTAGCTGAGGCGGGCATTCCCATGCTCACCTTTATAAATTCATTTTTCTGTACATAGAACAGACAATCGTCTGATGGTAGACTGATAATTTTGATGAAATTATCATCCTTTGAGTAGGATGATTATCTGCTGCAATGATGTACATGTCAATGTCTTTATCTTTCTTGAATATATATTGCAGCCCGGATGGATGAAACTAGATCCGGGGTCTTCAAACTCGTTCGATCTTCACTCTAAGTACAAGTCGATCCATGTGAGAATTGTTCTGAAGTCGAACATGGAAAGACATCACTTGATTACCGGTCAATGAGGTAAACCGTTAACAAGCGCGAGAGGAATCACCGATAACGATAATGACCCTCAAGGTACTGCAGTACAATTCACGTGGTGTGAATAAAGGACTTGGCGTCGAACACCACGCAAAATCTTTCGGTCGAAGTTCATTGATGTATACCTGTCGCCGAAAGTGAGAAACTTGCCATTGAGGCATGCAAGCTTCAAAGTACTGAAGGGGTTGTTCCTAGATCAATTTCTTGGATAATGAGCTGATGTCAATAAGAAGCGATCTGTCAAAGGAGGGCCTTAATGAATCCCACATCAGTGACATGGAATGGAGCTAATGATTTTAATGGAGGTGAAAATGATCTATGACATATGATTCAGGGTGGCGGTCATGAAAGGATGAAGGATAATGTATGGCAGTGGATGGGACACGGTTGACTTTTTTGAACGACTTCTCTTGAGCATGTGGCGACACTGATGCGATGGATTGGTAGCATTACCCCAAATATGGATGGTATGGCGAGACCATGGATGTGACCGGTGAATGAAACAACCCAACCCGATTGTGGTACAGAGGAAAAGTGTCATGTTCAAGAGCGACTTGCTACCATCAAATTTTTCTCGAGTTTCTCCCAATATTTCCCCGGTCATTGCTGACCAGTACCTCTTTATTTTTGTCCAGCTTGAGGAGGATAACATATACTTGTTCTATAACCTGCCCTTCGAGCAAGCCCATCGCTATGTTTTAACGAGCCTAGTGATAGTGAAACTCGTTCTCGTCTAAAGACAAGTTTGTCGCTATTTAATGATTTTAACGAGTCTAACGACAAGGATAACTCGGTCCTTTTCATTTTTAGAGAGTCTGAAAAGGTACATAAAGTTAACTCCAAAAGTCCTTTTTCGTCATCTAATCCCTTAAGTCCGAAAAAGTATAAAACAATACAGAAGGGATGAGTTTTCGATAGTTTTAACGAGCCGAACAAAACAAGCGCTCGATCTTTTTGTGAAATAATCCCTCAAGTCCAAAAAGATTAAAATCTAGAGGAGGGATAGCACTTCCTGTCCCTTTAACGAGCTGGAAGGCCAAGGACTCGGCAATCTTTTCATATTTTATGAGTCAGATGAAAAGAGCTTAAAGAAGACTCGTCTTTTGAGGAACGAGTGATAAACAGGGTTAGCAGTTGATTCCAGGTACAGGTTTGAATTTTCCAATCACGGCAGTGTCACAAGGATGGCTAGTGAAATCACTCTTTGCAGCTGTTCCTCAAAATGGGTAAACACACATATGGAGGTGAAAGATCGGCCAATGAAAAGTGGAGGTGGTGGGCAAACACGACCAAGGCTTTAATGGCTGATGATATTACATTCACTGTGGTTATTTACCGGGTAGTTCATTTTTTAACGAGCTTAAACGCGGGTGGAAACATTTGCTTGGCCTTATGTTTATTTTTTAACGAGCATGAACTATGTGCTAAAACTGCTCGGATCTTGCGTTTATTTTTTAACGAGCATGAACTGTGTGCTAAAACTGCTTGATATTATATGGTCAAATTTGTGATTTTTACCATGACTAGCTTTGCCCTTTTCAAAGATAGTACTGTATCCTCAATTGCTGCATCAAACTAGTTAGAAATGAATAACATTTGCTTGAAAATGAGATTAGAACCCTACTATTTTGCTTTGAACTATGTAAAAAGCCATTAAAAGGTGTTTTTTACCTCTCATTTTACCATTTCATTTGAACTCGGTTTGTTGGAGCTTTGGAGGTGCCTCTTCCCCCTTGATTTTCATCAACTGATTCCGGGAGATTCTGCGAATGATTTTCGGCGCCGTCTGGACCAGGTAGGAGCTAAACCCTAGCTCTTTCTTTTCATGGTTTCCTTTTTCCATTCTGTGCCTGTTTTCCTGTTCTCCTGAGCCCCTGGGATTTTGTTAGGGCGCTCTGCCATCAACGCAGGCAGTCCATTCGAAACCTGCGTTGAATGTCAAGATGCATGAAGGCAGTTTGACCTTCAACGCAGGTGGGACACTAGCCAGTTGCGTTGAGCATAGAAAAACAGTTCTGTCGCACAGTTTTTGATGAAAATTTTGCTAGTTTCTCATCAAATCCAGGATCTTACTCTTTCTCTTGTTTGTTTTGCAGGGAATTTTGAGCAAAATGACCCTCACATGGCGAGAACGAGAACATGAAGAAGAGGACATGATTTCCCTCCATGACCCTGTCACGGTGAACGCGCTGCGGAACTGTGGCCTGCTGAAGTTCTTCCGTATCTCTAGTATGAGAGCACAGATCTCCTTACTGCAGTATATGCTTGATGCTTGGGATCCTATCAACCAAGTATTTCAGATCAGGAGCAAATCCATCCCTTTGACCGTGGTAGACATTTACTTCTTGACTGGTTTGTCGAGGCGGGGTGCCCCCATTTCTTTGTCAGGTTCGGCCCGAGGGAATGACTCCGTGAGAGATTATGTCCGCCAGTATTGCAGGGAAGGATCCCAGCCGAGTAGAGATGGCAAGGTTGTTATCCGTGAGATTACTGACAGGTCTCTCAGGTCCATTCTGTATACTATCGGTAGGATGGCCGGTAGCGCATCTCTTCATGTTGCCAACAGATCTTATGTGCAACACGCCTTGGAGTGTCTCCAACCGAAAATATTCAACTGGTGTGATGCAGTACTTCTTCAGATAAAAAGCCAATTGAACAAGGTAAAGGACGGGAAGCTGAAGAACTTTGGATTTGGTTCTATTCTGACTGCCTTTGCCTTGGAGAAAATACCACTGATGCAGCCTCAGTATATCGCACTCGACTTGCCTTCTCCTACCGAGCCACGCATGCAGAGATGGGTTGATCACATGTCTAGGCATGCTGGTCAATCTCAGATTTCTTTCACTGATACCTTCTTCAGGTGGTTCGAGCATTAGGAGATGGTCTATTCCGAGTATCCATATGTTGGTATGGATTTCCGAGGTGACCCGGACTTGGTACTGCCGGATGGCGAACAGTGGGGCGCTATTGGTAAAATATTCGACCATATTACTGTTTACTGTTCTTATTTATAATGTCCTTGTGCTTTATTCTATCAAGACTTTAATTGAACTCATGTGTGCATGCAGATGTTGGTCCTGTTCGTCCAGCAGTTCGCCCGAGAGCGCCAGTTGCTGCCCCAGCAAGGGAGACTGCTGGGAGGGTTATTCTCCGCGACCTTGACGTGACCGAGACCCTTACAGCTGTGCAGGAGCAGGTTGAGAGCCTTACTCTCGGCATTCCAGATGTGAGGATTGATGATTTACCTTTACAGTTGCAGCGGCATACTACTGGTGTGCCTAGACGATGGACTCATCTCTTGCGCATGATTGCATAGGCCGTGACGTGCTATCATGAGCATCACTAGGCTAGGATGCCCCCTAGCATTTTTGAGTTTTTGGGTCATGCGACCGATTTTTGTCTTGGTTACAGAACATTATGTATGAACGATAAATAGCTTATATATATATTTTGATTTTCGGGGTTTATTCTGGTTGAGTTATATGATCCATATGTACAACATTGATGATGTGTCTCTTTTTTATAAATGTCGCAAATGTCTATCTAACACATAGTTTGCTAATGAGTCAGTTAATGTGTTTAAGTTTCTGGAAATATGCTAGTATTGAATTAAATCAAACTGTCTTTCCAAAATCTTAACCCTTAGGAACATGCAATAAATAGCTGGGTTGCGGACGAAATATATACCATTGAGTTGTAGTATTACGAGTTGTGAGTCTAGCCTGACGATTAGTCGGCGTATACCATGGGTGATGGCATCAGAGAGTAGCTCTATCAACGCGCTATAGTCAGCGATGTTATTCGTTGATTGCCCAATACATACACCTCTGAAACTTACTAACTCGCCGCCTGGATAAAAAATGGTCAAGGCTGCGGAGGACAGGTTCCGCGAACTACGACTCGCTCCATCGGCATATCCAACACATGTCTCTAGAAGGTTTGACATCTGCAATAAATGTAAAAAGGTGGATTACTTGACCAAAGCAAACACTTTAGCGAAAACAAAATAAAACAAAAGCATACAGGTTACTATTTAAGCAGAGTAACGCTTGAGGTACAACCCATTACGGGGTTGCGCCAGTGGAATTCCGTCATAATCCATTAACTCGTAGGCTCCTTTTGCTAACAGTCATTTAACAATATAGGGGCCCATCCATAAGGAATTAAATTTACCTGCTCCCAATTTATCGGATTCTTGGTCATAAAGCAAGACCAAGTCACCTTCTGAGAAGACACGGGGTTTGACATTTTTGTCGAACTACGCCTTGACTCGTTTCTTATGGGCTTCGTTAGCCAAAGCGGCGTCACGACGGGTTTCATCCAATTGGATTAATTCCAAGAAACGGGCCTCTTCTTCCGAAGTTCCGGGGAGGAGATCAATTGCGAGTTTAAGCAACGAAATTTCACACTGGATTGGCAAGACTGCTTCTAGGCCATACACCAGTTGGAAAGGTGTGAACCCAGTCGCATTCCTTACCGATGTCCGGTAAGCCCACAAGGCTGAGTACAGGATTAGGTGCCACCTTCTTTTGTGAACCCCGATCATCCTTTGCAACATACGCTTCAGGACCTTGTTGATTGCTTCAACTTGTCCGTTGGCTTGTGGATAATACGGGGTAGAGCTGTCGTGAGATAGCCCTAGCTTGGCAGCTAATTCAACCATCATGTGATTGCGAAAATGCGACCCATGATCTGTAACTATAGCCTGTGGTACGCCGAACCTGGCGACTACATGATTGAAGAAGAAAAGGGCAGCTGTTTCACCAGTGTTATCTAATGTAGGCATCGCCTCGGCCCATTTGGTAAAATAGTCAACGACGACTATAATATACCCATGCCCCCCGGTCGAGGTGGGGTTACATGTCATGAAATCGATGCCCCATTTGGCGAAAGGCCCAACATCAACTATTGGCTGTAAAGGTGAGGCACCTCCTCAAAACTGTATCGATACCACGACGGTAAAGTGTATCACCGATGATCATGTAGTCTTTCGCTTGGTATCGTATACGTTTCTGTTCTGAGTGAGAGGTGTCAGGCCTGAATTTTTGGGTTTGGAGATAAACTATTATATCTCCATACCACTCATTGCTTGCAGATATCAGAAACAAACTTTCGTCCACGATTGACTCTTCTGATGTTTCATCGTTGGACGACGATGGGAGATCGCACAATAATTCTGCAAAAACTAAAGCTTTCTTTGATTTGGATTTTACAAATTCCAGATCAAACTCTTGAAGGATCGCTATCCAGTTTGAATATTTGCCCCCCAGCAACTGTCGCGACAATATATAAGTCATGGGGTTGCAATCTGATAAAATGGTAGTTTTCCGAAAGAGGACATAATGTCGAAATCTTTGATTCGCTTGAACAGCTGCAAGCGCTAGTTTTTCAACATAAGAATATTTTCTTTCTATATCATTCAAGTTTTTACTTAAATAATATATAGGATGTTCGATTCCATCGACTTCTTGAACTAAAACCATCGCAATGGTCGTATCTGCTGCAGCCAGATACAGGTTAAAATCTCTTTGATAGTCCGGGGCATACATTAATGATGCTTTTACTAGAGAATCTTTCAGAGAATCAAAGGAAGCTTGCGCCACCTGATCCCAAACAAAAGGTATATCCTTTTTCAAAAGACGAGTATAACCTTTAGCAAGTTCTGCGTAATTTGGAATAAACCTCCTCAGAAAGTTTGCTTTCCCTTGGAGTTTCTGAATCTGAAGCAAATTTGAAGGTGGAGGCAAATTGATGATTGCCTGAACCTTGCAAGGGTCGAGACGAATCCCATCTTTAGAGACTACAAAGCCAAGTAAACGACCAGAACTGACGCAAAACACACATTTGTGCAGATTGAGTCTTATCTTGTAGTGTCGGCAACGTAGAAATATCGCTCTTAAATGCTGCGGATGATCAGTCCGCTTTCGCGAATGAGCTGGAAGGTCGTTGAGATATGGTTGAACGATGTTCTTGATGTCATGGAAGGCATAATTCATTGCCCTCTGAAACGTCGCCCCTGCGTTCTTTAAACCAAAGGGTAATTTTAGATAAGCGAATGTGCCCCACGGACAGATGAATGCAGTCTTTGACTGGTCCTGTGGGCGGATATTTATTTGATTATACCCAGAAAATCCATCCATGAATGAAAAGATTTCACATCCGGCGCATTCATCAATTATCTGGTCGATGAAGGGTGTAGGGTAGTTGTCCTTCGGACAAGCTTCGTTTACATCCCTATAATCGACACATACTCTAATTGTCCCTTGTTTCTTCATAACAGGGACAATATTCGATACCCAATCGGTTAGAGGAACCAGGTAGATGAAACCAGCGTGGAGGAGCTTTTCAACTTCTGCTTTAATGGCAGCGGCTTTCTTGGGGTGCACCTGCTGAAGCCGTTGTCTTACTGGTTTGACATCAGGATACATTTTAATTTCATGTTCAACGATACTCGAGTCAATGCCTGGAATTTCATCATATTACCAAGCAAAGACATCTCTGAATTCACGAAAAAGAGCGTTATATATTTCCAGTTATGAAGGAGAACATGCTTTGCCGACATAAATATTCTCTACAACATTTGTCTTAGTCGAGATATTTATGGCTATAGTCTCTTCAATATTGGATAAGTTTCGCTCGGAATCCACCGTATTTACAGTATTTGATAGGAATTCAAAAACTGAAGGGTGATAAAGGTCATGCTGAGTATTTTCTTCATAATCTGGAAGAAGGGAACGATGGTGGCAATCATTCCATGGTGCCCCCTCAATCAACATTGATTGTAGAATTCCTTCGTCAGTCCCATGCACTCTCGACCAAGGGTCTAACGGGGTACCATATTCTCTAGACCTATCTACCCAAACGCTTGATGAGCGTTGATTTGGGTTCGCCTCCCATGCCCGAAACATTGATTGCTACAATATTTCTATAGGGCTTGGGGGCAAAACCATTTCATGATCCATGTTGATATTGTCTTCTGAGATCTTCGTGGAAGATATCATATTGCAGGCTCTTACCAGTGCTACTTCTCCTATATAAATCGGAGGTGGAAGTGCGAAAGTTCCCATTAATGTGGGGTCTTTCAGTAGGCCTACTCCAATATCTTGAAGCGAATGGTTGCTCCCATGGATCATGGGAATGCTTCCTGTAACTTGTGAACCATTAGGGAGGAAGTTTTGTTGGTCGACGATCGTAATCCCTCCTTGGAAAGGGAATGCGATCTTTCTAAAATAAGTCGACACAACAGCTGCCATGGCATATATCCACGGTCTTCCCAGTAGGATGTTGTAGTCAAGGTTCCCATCGATGACTTCAACATCTATTTCTACGGTTTTTCCCTCTAGTTCAACCTTCAAGTTATTTAGGATACCGTATGGGGTATATGTCCTTCCGTCGAATGCTTTTAATGTCGTCGAAGATCGCGACAAGGTTGGACATCCTAAAGTTTTCCAGCAGCTCATTGACATAATACATGTAGATGCCCCCTCATCAATAATTGTTCGGTGAACAGTTTTGTTGAGGGCTTTCACTTGAATAAGGAAAGCTAGTTGAGCTGGTAACTGAGGATCGTATCCTTTGTGGTCGAAGGATACAAGATTGGAATCCTTGGGATCAACCCCACCAATAGCCGATAACAAAGCCTGCCTTTGGGATGGACAATTTTGTAGTACTTCAAGAGTCGACATAGCGGATGGCGATTGGGCCAAATCTTCCACTATGTTATAATGTTGTACCGCTCTGGCGCGAGGATTAAATGTCGACTTGTGTACTACTCCCTTTGGCGGTTTTATTGTTAATTCAGGAATGATGGGTGGTACAACTTCTGTCGAAGTTGTTGTCGAACTACTCAGTTGATCTTTACCTTTGTCGTTCGACAGCTGCGGATTCCCGTAATCTTTGTTCCTTGTCGAAATCAAAGCATCATTTTGTTGCTTGGAGATTGACAACATTAGCACTTGCGACGGGGAAGCATTTCCACTATCAACCAGATTTTGACCTGGATTGGGAAACGGATCAGTTAACACAGCTGAGGTTTGCGAACTTTTGAAGAACCTTTTAAGCTCAGCTTTGTATGGACATTCGTTTGTCCAATGACGCTCGTCACATATCTGACACCCTGTGGTAGGGGGTTTCCTATTTCCAGGAGGGTTTGAAGAAGTTTTTCCGGGAGATGACTCACCCTGTTTCTTCTTCTTCCCTTTGTTTTGCTTCTTCTTGCTTCCTGGTTGATTGGTTTCTTTGCCTTTATCTGCTGATACGGCATTTACTTCCGAAGCAAGAATTTCTTCTTTTGCATTTTGATCTGAAGTCTTACGGGCTTTCTTAGACAAAGCCTTTGTCGATTTCGCGTTTGCCGTGCCAATCACACCATCGCCGGCATGAGAGTCACTATTTGATTTAGGAGGAGGAGGAATTGAGAATTCCGGTCTAGGGGCGTCAGGTATTTTGTCGTAGAGCGTGCCAGACTGAGTGTAAACTAAATCTAGATATTGTGCACGAGCAATAACTTGCTCCTCCGTTACGACTCCCCCCTTGGCCACATCTTCCGTTATGGTAGGAAGTAACGACTTGATAAACCATTCAGCTAATAGCTGATCAGGAACGTAAGTCTTCACCATCCTACGATGACGACGCCACTCATGTATATGATCAGATATATGAGTTGCCGTCGTCTGCTTGAAGTTGGTTAATATTTCCGTTCCCGTTTCATACCTTATCGGTAATTGAAAATGGGTTAAGAAAGTCGTGGCTAGCGAGCTGAAATTGTCGAACGAGGCTCTAGGTAATTCAATATACCATTTAGCCACTGGACCCGTTAACGTCCTCTGAAAAAGGCGAAGCCTTATCGAATCATCATTCAGGGTGTTTGATGAACACCACAGATGAAATGTCATCACGTGATT
This sequence comes from Pinus tabuliformis, assembly GCA_031772625.1. Classification (NCBI taxonomy): domain Eukaryota; kingdom Viridiplantae; phylum Streptophyta; class Pinopsida; order Pinales; family Pinaceae; genus Pinus; species Pinus tabuliformis. Next base: position 770,315,382 of record CM062815.1, read on the forward strand.
CGATGGATGTTCGCCTGGATTTCCATTAAATTTAGGAATGTCCGATGGAATTTAGTGAGGAATCGCTGGCCACCAAGGGGCATAAGTAATTGGATTGTTCGTTAATTGGTGTAAATTGGGTAACTCTAAAGTTGCCACGAATGGTAACTGCTGATTCAGGTTAGGTGAAGCATACCTAGGATACGATGGAATCGCTTGAACAGTTGGTCTTTGCATACCAGCATAATGTAATTGATGTTGGTATGACTGATACGGTTGGTGGATTTGACCACTGTAAAGCGGTTGGTTTTGACCGTTCTGTATGTACGGTTGTCCACTATTCGCAAAGATCTGCTGCTCAGAACCTTGGTACACTTGCTGGAATTGTGGTTGTTGGTATTGCACTAGCCACGGTTGTGAAGCCATGTTCTGTTGCGCTATACTAACCGGTGGACCAAGATGTGGGGTAATTGTACCCGTTTGGACCTGTCTCGCCCCACCAGTTGGCGATTGTGGTTGTGTCACAGGGTCAAGGGGCTGTTGCATTACAACCTGAGAAATCTGAGGTTGACATACAACAGGCATCGTTTGAACTTGTGACACTGTTACAATAGCTGGTGTTGTCGGGATATTTGACATAGGCACACACTGTTGCATAGAATACACAACTCTTGGCTGCTGGGGTAGCATAGGTACCCAACCGCTTGTCGTAACTCCAGTATAACCTGAATACTGTTGAGAACTGTCGTATGGATATCCTCCTGGAGGGGGTAATGACAAGGCATACTGCCCCCCATACGGTAGCAATCCGGAACTCAAGGGGATTGTTTGCCCTTGGGGACTGGATGGCCCAAACTGACCTCCATAGGGATCAATTTGTCGAGTTTCAACATAAGAGTTGCCGGATATTATTCTGGAGGAACAAACTGGAACAGACCACACTGTCGAAATAGTCCCTGGGTGGACTCCTTCTAGCGGTTGCAAGCTAGTTGGGACAGATGGTATGCCGGCAAACATCGTCGGAGTGACGGCAGGGAGTTTTGCTGTTACTGTGTCATTCGACACAGTCCTAGATGTCGACGGTTGCTCCGACATTTTGAGTCTATCCAATAGATTGCCTAGCGATTCTACAAGAACTTCCACTGGTGATGGACTAACTTCTGATGTAGAAGGAAATAGAGTGACCCCTACTCCAAAGTGGGTTGGAGTACTTGCTTGCGGATCCTCTACAATTTCCTCTATCGCAATCAAACCAGGTGGAAGAGGAAGACTGTCAGGTCCGTAAAATATTTCTGGTGCCGAAGAAGGGGTTGATTCGACAGCGATAGTTGTTTGAGGAACAATACTCTCTGGACCGGTTACAGATGGAACTGGTTCAGTAACACAAGTATTTGTTATCAGACTAGGATCAGTGTCACTGTCCCTCTGTGGCTGTTGAACTTCTTCAATAGAGGTAGGGTTTCTAGAAATGTTTGGAGTAACCGGAATCTCGTATGTTGTCGGAACAGTTGTTCTAACTTTGATAGGAGATTTCGAACCGGTTAAACGAGTTCGCTTTGTCCGTACTGTTTTCGATTCTGGAGACAAAGACGGTTGACTCGTAAGCCTCCGCGAACGACAGGGTTTCAATTGACTTTCTTCCACGATTGCGGATTACTCGATCAACTAAAATAAAAAAGGGGAAAGTGTGTTTCCGAATTGAATGAATTTTTTAGACACTTTAGACACAACTTGCTTTTTCACTTTTAAAGAGTCGAGAAAAAGCTAAAGATGACTCTAGTCTCCTTCGATGTTTTAACGAGCCCGAAGTGACAAATTCTCGAATGGACTTTTTCTGTTATAGCATCTGAAAAAGGCCAAAAGAAACTGCTCTGGAGTTCTAGGCAGAGGGTGTGCCAAACTTTTCGCAAAACCGCAGAATACTTTTTAGGGTACGGGCGGTCGATCTTCCTGAATGTTGTGTTCAGTGCATTGCGATCAGTAGGGTGGCCGACACGGCTTCCTAAGGATAAAGGTTGTATTCCTATAGGGGTCTCCCAATATATACGCGACGGTACGTGGGAGCACAATCCGTACTAGCGCTATCGTCCCTCAGGAGGAATCACCCACCTTCCACGAGATCGACAGTCACCAGGCTTAACGACGCCGGAACACGTCTCTAGCCTAGACCTCTATGTTGTGCGTTATGTTGCAAAGCGTTGTTAAGTTCATTCAGTTTATTTTAAGTTGATCTTTTTAGAAGTTTGCCTTTCTGGATCACCACGAGATGTATGGTACAATTCCTAAATGCAGTCTAAGATGATAAGCAAGCTTTATTATCTTTTCAACTTTGAAAATCCTAGCTACTAAGGGAAAAGAAAGACACCATCTTTTCTCAAAGAGCAATCAGCACACTCTAATGCACTTTTCCTAAATCAAGCATGCAAACTTATCAAAATGCAAATGCACAATGCAGGTGTTTGTTTTCCGCTTTCTTAGTATTGATGCCTACAAAGAAAGCTTTTTGTACAACTTTGAATTTGCTTTTAAATGACAGATACAAACAAGTTTACTTTTTCGAAATCAACAAGGGTAGAAGAGATTAAAACACTTTGCGACTTTCAAAATGAACACTTGTTTCGACACTTAAAAGAGACAAACTCAAACCAATAAGCAAAAGTAAATGTCTAATCAACTGTAAACAGCCAATGAACTCTCTCCTAAGATCACAATTGACAGATCTGAATCAAGGGCTACAGGATGATTATTTCACTCATGCAAAGGAAAACTGTAAATGACGCCACAAACACATAAAAACACTCACAGTCTTTTTGTACAAAAGGAGGCGGAATTTAAGCAGAGAAAAGGAGTTATCAGACTGGTACCTATGCTAGTTAAAGGCTGCAAAAAAACAGAGATCAAAACAGGGCAACAGAGAGCAGAGAACCCCAGCTGCACAAGGCCAAATTGGTTCAGCGCAACCTCAACACTGTGGTTTTGACATTCAGTGTAGGTAGCCTTCACGGGACCTGCGTTGAAATGCAGAATGCCTTCACAGTGGTCGCGCTGAAGGAGAAACTCTCGTTTCTCACTGGGTTCTGGGTCACAGTTTGCTAAATAATCAATGGTTTCAGGCCAAATCAAAAACACAAGCAAGGTACAATGAAAGGGATGCTTTGAGGGGGTACTAAGATCTATCACAAAGGATCATCAAATCATTTGTGAGACCATTGTTCAGATCATAGACAAATCCAGAGATTGGATCAAGGCAGCAACTGTCTACTTTGCAACTGAGAATAGCAGAAGCAGTTCGATTGTTGTTGTTGAGTCTATGAAGCAAACAATGATAGAGACACAAATAAAATGACTAAAACAAATCTCCCCAGTGGAGTCGCCAATTTTTTGTGGGGAAAAATTCCTATGCAGGATGATCCTATCCACCTAAGGTGTGACAGTGCCTTAGCAACAAACAGAGACAGCTATTCTAGTTTTCTTCCTTTATGAAATGTGAAAGAAGAGAGATCAATAGACTTACCGGTGTCTTCTGTTTGTCCCTCGATCCAGTCTCTCTTCTCTTTGGGAGTTCACAGCTACTTGCCTTCTCACTCGCCCAGCTTCAACAGGTTCATGCAAGATCACAAGAGAACAACTACTTGCCTTCTTGCTTGTCCAGCTTCAACGGGTTCCTGCAAGATCACAAGAGAACAGCTACTTGCGACAAGAGAAGAACTCTACACAAAGACAGATATTCACATTCATAACTAGTTTAGGATTAGAAATAAACCAAATACACTAATGCAATCATACATCAAAGACACATCAGTATATAGGAGAAACCAAGATAGCTTTATTGATGAATAACAAGGTTCAGGAAGAGATACAACCCAGAGGGCTCCAATCCAGCATCTCCTTCCCAGCAAATGGAATTCCTATCTTCACCCCCTTCAAAGCATTAAGCACCCAATGATCCCAATCTCAAACCAACAACAATTCTTTGCAATAACAAAATTCCAGCCTCTAGATCTCATGGAGGAGAGATCCATATATAGATGTTTGGAGAGAGGATGAGTCAGCTTGAGATCTGACTAGTGTCCTCTCCCTCTGTCAATTCTTGATTCCACTTGGAGGTTCTTGCTTCCACTTGGAGATTTGGAACCTCTTACTCATCACCAGTCGAATTCCCTGAGGCAAGTGTCATTTTGGAAGCTTCCTGGGTTTTGACACCTTGAGGAATGAACTTGCCACATGTCCAATCTCGCTCAGCGCAGGTAGCCAGTGTTGGCTTTGACATTCAGCGCAGGTAGCCAGTGGAGCCATTGACATTCAACGCAGACAGCCAGTGGAGCCATTGACATGATCCTAAATTGACTTGTTTTTGAGCAGTTTCAGGTGGAGAACTTCTGTGAATTGCTGTGGTTTGTTAGCCTTGTTCCTCTAGGGGTAGAAACAACATGTTTAGAGACTTTGGATCCCTTAGATTATGGACATTTCATGCTCAATGCTGTAAGGCACAAAAATGTCTATAACAATGTTCTTCACAGAAATCGAAAAACTCATTTGAGGTAAACTCCCCACCTCTATCAGACCTGAGGCATTTAATTTTGCGATCTAATTCGTTTTCAACCAATGCTTTGAAAGATTTGAATTTTTCGAACGCTTCATCTTTGCGCTTCATCAGTCCTATCCAAACCATCCTGGAGAAGTCATCAATGAATAATATAAAGTATTCTTCTCCTCTAGGTGACCTTTTCCTAGATGGACCACATACATCTGTATGAACTAGCTCAAGAGGTCTGCTAGCTGATCCTTCCTTCTCAGGAAAGTTAGTTCTGGTTTGCTTACCAAACTGACATGATTTGCATATAGTGTTGTCTAGAATTTTGATATCTGGAAGACCACGAACTACCTGGTATTTGCATGCTTTCCTTATTTGTGAAAAGCTTAGATGCCCCAACCTCTAGTGCCATAACCAGTGTTCATCATCCTTGCTCAAATAGCATTGTTGTTGTCCTTCTTCAAATATGTATAGATTATTTGGAGTTCTTCTACCTTTGATCACTGTTTCACCTGTATCAAGGTCACGAACACGACATCCATTTGATCTAAATATTACCTCGGTTCCTTGATCGCACATCTGACTAACACTCATGAGATTATGCTTCAAGCCATAAACATACAAAACATTTCCAGCTTTGACCTTTTCTTTCAACTGAGCAATGCCTTTTCCTTTTATGGCTGCAGGGGTATCGTTTCCAAAAGAAACCTTCTTTCCCTTTTCTAGTGAAGTATATGATTCAAGTTTTTCTTAAAGGCGCAGGGGTATCGTTTCCAAAAGAAACCTTCTTTCCCTTTTCTAGTGAAGTATATGATTCAAGTTTTTATTTATCCCCTGTCATATGCTTCGAACATCTATTGTCGATATACCATAGATTTTCCTGTCCTTCTGCATAAAAAGCTATCCCACATCTTTCTGGTTGTGGTTCCTTCATTCTCCATTTTCTGGCACTTGAGGTTTGTTCCTTCTGAGTTGTCTTCCAAAACCTGCTCCTGCATTCAGAATCTTCATGACCAAAGTTATTACAAATAGAACATTCAACTTCATTTTCAAGGGCCGAAAAGTTGTTATAAGTCCTTTTCATGATCCCAGTCATATTCCTTTGTTTTTGAGCTTCTCTAGTCATGATTGTCTTATAAGCAACACATTAAGCTGCTTTGTGACCAAAGTTATGGGAAGAGAAACATTGGCCATTGAAGAAACTCCTGCGATTATCAAATATATCATCCAACCGATTGTAGTTTCTACTGACATCCATTCTTGAGGCAGAATGGGAAGATTTTACCGGTGGCTGATTGTAGCTTCTGTTTGTCCTTAAGGTAGCTTGTCCCCGATTTTCTTGATAGTCTTTATTCGTTCTTGAGGTAAACTATCCCTGATTTACCTAATGATTTCTATTAGGCCTTTGCTCGCTCCTCCTTGCTAAATCAAGATAACTTTTGGAGGTAGAAGCTTGAGATGTTTCTCCATTATATCCCAGACCTGTCTTGATTAGTGGAGAATGCTGCACATTGATAATCTCATCCAGAGTTTCAGATCCTTTAACAAATTTGAGATTAATAGCTTTTGTTTTCTCAATTTCCTTTCTAAGACAAACAATTTCACATTCCAATTTTTCAAGATGTTTTTCCCTTTCAGCCAGTTGATATTGCAGAGAATCAATAATCACATTTTTCTCTTCTAAGAAAACTTTGAGATCAGACATTTCATTATAAAAACCTTCTACATCTATAGCATCCATGTACTCATCATCTTCAAAAGCCATTAAAAGTTTATATTCATTACCTCGTTCATCTTCATCACTATTTGAAATTCCATCACTATCTTCATGAGTGTAATAACTTTTCTTATTTGGATTTTGTTTCTTGTTCCATCTAACAGGTTCCTTCCCCTTGTCAATCTAATCCTTATGAGGACATTTGGCAGCATAGTGACCTACTCTTCCACAAGCAAAGCACTTGAAAGGTAACTTACCTCGGAATCGTCCAGCACCCCTTTGAAGATTTTTGACAAAATTTGATTCTTCTTCTTGTTCTGATATGTGTCCTGACTCATAGTAGTCTCCTTTGCCGGAAGCTTTGAAGGCAGCTTCTCTCCTGTCTGAAGGTCCTCCTTTCCTCATTTCATAAGTAGTTATAATTCCATGCAACTCTGACATTTTAAGGTTTTGAAGATTCTCCTTTTCTTCTATTGCAGAAACTTTAGACTCAAACCTAGGGGACAAAGATCTTAGAACCTTTTCAACTACAATAGCCTCTTTTACTTCTTCACCCAGATTTTTCATACAATTAACAATCTCATCTACACGAAGAAAATAGTTAGCCACACTTTCATCATTATACATTCTGAGATTTTCGTACTAAATTCTGAGGGTTTGAAGTTTTGCTCTTTTTACCTGATCATCTCCTTCATAGCTCAGAACAAGCTTGTCCCATATTTCTTTTGCAGATTTATACTGCATAACTTTGACAAATTCTGATTGCGATAGACATCCCAATAGAGTATTGACCGCCTTTGCATTTGTTTCATATTTCTTCTTCTCAGCCGGATCTATAGGAGTTGCTGCTGGAAAAGTATATCCTGTATCTATGATATCCCAGACTTTTGTACCCAAAGATTGAAGATAGGCAGTAACTCTTACCTTCCAATATACGAAGTTTGTCCCATCAAAAACCGGTGGCCTAATTGATGCTTCCCTCTCATAGTTGCTCATGATGAAAGATCTTCCTTCAAGCGATCAAGCTTCTTCAAAAGGACCTGCTCTGATACCAATCGTTGGAAATAATACTGAGAGGGGGGGTGAATTAGTATTATCAAGTCAAATATTTCTTTTTCAATTCCAAATGATATACGCTACTTCAGTTAATAAAACCGCGTATATATGTAACTACAGATAAAGAAACCCGCGTACACAAAGCAGACATATAATTTGATTTATCTTTCAGATGTCAATTATTAATCTGTGTATCAGAAGCAAATAAACAATACCAAAACTAGTGAAACAGAGCAGAAGACAGTCACACACAAGAACACAAGATATAAGGAGGAAACCCAATGTGGGTGAAAACCCCCTGCTGCAATTCGTCTCTATCTTATTTTTAATAATAAGAAACTTCTCTTTACAATGTTTTGTACTGGTGCAGTCTTTACCAGTACGCAAGCTACAACCTGCAGAGAGCTACAACTCTCTCTCATTTTTAGGTTTCCTGGAAGGGAGCTCCAACCCCCTAAGTTATTGTACTAGCTTGAGATACTAGTACGCAAGCTCCTACCTGCAGAAGGCTACAACCTTCTCTTTTCTTTCAGGGACCTCGTTTCATTAATTTTCAGACTGGATCCACAAGTAACATCAATCAAACATCAAGAATTTCTGCATAACCCAAACTCCTTTTCACCAATCAAAAGCTGAAACAAATAAACACTTCTCTGACCACTGTACCCAGAACATAGAAACTGTAATCAAACACCAATTTTGAACCCAGAACACTGCAGCAATAAAACAGAAGTAGCTAGAACATAAATCAAGATATATACGCTACTTCACTGTTCAGCAACCTGCGAGTATATGCTTCTGTACCACAACCAACCTGCGTATACGCTCCTTTAATTCACAGAAAAGCGTTTATATGCACCTGTAATTCACTGAACCTGCGTACACATCTATAATGGATAATTTATTATTTTACGCATTCAGACATTAGTTAACCCAGATTTATAGATCAAGAGTGCGCCACATATAACAGATCAAAATCATACAGAGATACCAATGTTCAAGCCTTGAGATTTTGATCCATCAATAGTCCTTATCCTTCTTGCGCTCAGGTTCCTCCTTCATTCAGATCTAGATCTGCACCATAACCCAATCTCCAGTATTCCAGATCTATCACAATATCAAATTTTCAATAATTCAGATAATCCCTTGCCACATGATCTCCTTCCTCTTATATAGTTTTAGGCCTTCCACAATACCACGGTCCAAAACCATAATAAACAATACCAAGGGCCCAAAACCTGAGGTGAACTCTTCTGACGAGATACCATGGTCTACAACCATAGGTTCAAATTCCAAGGACTAACAACCACGGACCAAAAATAAGTTTCCCACCATGTACGCACTTTTATGTGCATAAAAGTGTGTGTATCGCAACTTCTGAACATATAACCCGCGTGTATACGCGTCTTCAGCAAGGTGTACCTGCGTATACAAGATTTCCTTCATTCTGAGCACCTGAACTGAGATCTGTCACCAAAGTGAGTTGCCATCAAGGACAACACCTGTACCATAGCGCCACACCTGTGCCAAAATCCAACAATACCAGCTACAGGATGGAGCAACGACAGAGCTCCACGCTAGGGAATTATGTGCGATACAGATGCTTAGTGAACAACGAATCAACATCAAGTAGTTGAGCCTCCAACATGATGAAGCAGTAGCACATACTCGACAATTGGAGAAAATTGTCGAGGAAGCATGTTGCCATACCCCTGAGCTGAAGATTGCAGCAGACTTACTAGTAGGCCTACGGATCCACAAGTTTTCCATTGGATTCCACCAGGTGAAGGAGGAAGCAGCGAGGATTGAGTTGGACCTCAGCTTGCAGATTGCAGACTTGATGCTCAAGGTGTAGTGCACTACACTGCTGGAGGTCCGAGAGCAGTGACACTATGCCATTCAAGCAGGGTTGGAAGTAATAGAACGCGCCATCTAGGATTGCATTGGCCTGCAAGATCAGTCACTACTCACCCTCACTTCAGTACAATAAGACCCAATGATCTAGTGGTTAGAAACAGAAGTGTGGGAGTTGCAGCAGGCTTACGACAACATCCGGGGGACCGCACAGACGGACGCCCTTACTCAGTGGCTGACCAAGATGAGGGAGGCCCAAGCTCAAAAGGCCAAAGTGGATGTTGCACGTCAAAAATAAGCAGTGCTTAAAGAAATTTTGGTCAGAAATGCATGGAGATAGGCCTATGGCTATGTTTATAGCCTCCTAACTCCATACATGAATTGTTATGGGTGAATTTGGGGAGTAAACCTAGTGGAAAAGAGTTCTGATTCATGGGTTGATGACATTCGGTGGTTGGTAGGCTCTTCAGTGTCTTGTAGTCTCTAAGGGATGTTAGTTTACCTCTAGTTTGTAGGTGCCACTTCAATAACTGGAACTTGGAGGTCGGGTCATATCATAGTGAGACTCAACTCATGTTTACCTTGGAAAGCTTGTGAAAGTGGGTAAATGTGGGAGAGATATTTATAACATATTTTTTCATTGAAACATAAGAGGAAACCATATAATATTATTAGGTAAGTAATGTAATTAACTTGTAGAAAGTGTTAGAATCCATTCATCCTAGTGACATGCGAACATTGGGATAAAATAATTTCTTGTCACATTGATCTACAAGTTAGTTGCTCCTTGATTGGGGCTATGTTATCTCCATGAATTCTTGTGATGCCCTCAAGTGTGCCTCATTTTGTTTCCCTTCTGGTGTCATGGTGATTCATACAAATATTGTTAATGTCCATGTCCTTTCCTTAATGATTGATGTGTCATGAATTTAAATGATTGACAATAAAGATCAATCTTGGATTTTCACTACTCCTTCCTGAGCTCCTCAATTGTTGGGCCTTATTTATGGTCATATTATTTTTTCCATTAAAAATCACATACATACATACATACATACATACATACACACAGACACATATAAAAGCATTGGATACAATGAAAATATTAATTACTGAATAATAAGAAATAATTCACAACAAATTACAAATATTAAAACACAAATAGGTATGATTGTATTTTTGGATAAATAGTTATTAAAAAATAATATTATGCATACCTTTGTATTTGATAAAATTCCACTATATATTTTGTTTTAACAAAACAAAATTTCATGTATCAAAGTAAAACAAAAAACTGAATGAACTTATTTAATTGTAATATAAACAATTACAAGTTTCCCACTTGAAACCTCTATAGTAGAAATATGATCTTCCAATTTATTATTATCATTGGTAATATTATACATATTACAATACCATGTTTTCTAGCCACGTTGTTACTGAAAGAGATTCCTTATAAACTACTTCATTGTTCAATACATTTTCTCAATCCCTCAAGACATTTCCTTACAACAATCTTGATTTTCCAAATTATATATACAATAATTATAGTAATAATTGTTTGGAAAATTGTGTGATTATTTCTTTTGATCAATAACATTAATACAATTTTTCTCTTTTTTCATTGAAATAATCTCATTGTATAACGAATGTAATATTTTTTACACATGTGAATGCATATGATTTAGAGCGTTGAACATGTAATATTTTTTATTCATTAATGAACAAAAGAAATCCTCCATTATTGTTTTTCCTATTCTTCCTTTATTTTCTCTTCTTCCTATACTCCTAATATTTAGGATTATTTATTTCATCCATAAATATGCAAAATAAAATAAATACAAAATATTTAACATAGTAAAAAATAATCTTTGAGATTCATATTCTACGTTTAGAAAAGTCCTGATTAAAATGTGTTGTAGCTGGCTACAACCACCCTCAAAAATTTTGCCTTAGCCTGTTTTGGAGTCTCCCCTACAAACCTTACACAACACTTTATCTTGCTTCATCAACTACCCAAGCTTCAGTGTTTTACTCGCACAAAGGTATCCTGGTGAACACAGTCAATCCATTCCCCTCACAGGCTGCTTACCTAGACTTGTCTAGTTGCAGGCTGAGTAACTTCCCCTTGAAAATTTCACATTCTTGTAGGGAAACTAGCCTTCCCTCCAAGAATTGCACAATCTTCTTTGACAGCCTATTGGTCTCCAGGATTGCGCAATCCTATAAGCCAACCATCCCAGTAGGATTTGCAAAAATTTTCCCAGCAACAGGCTCTTTAGCCTAGGATTTACACAAATTTGGGCCATAGTTAGCTGCTTTGCCTAGAAATTGCACAATCCCATTGGGCATTCAACCCATATTATAGTCAAGAATGTGCATTTTTCCCAAGAAGTTGAGCACTAACATGCATGGACAGTCTGGCTAACTAGATCCACCTCGGACCGAGAAAACTTGACTTGCATGCATGCATGAGTTGATCTTCCCGAAATAGCAAGAGACAACATGAAAAAGGCATCCCATGGTTTAGAGAGCTATTTTTAGCAGTTGGCGTTACATGCGAATTTGTTTTAGAAGTTTCCCTCCAAGTGTCGCTTTTTCCTAAATTTGAGGCATGCACATCTTGAGACCAAACTGATATATTCCACACTTCAGAGCTCATTCATTCATATCGATCTTCGAGCTTTAACATCCCACAATACATCTAGGAATCATCGAGACATCCGGCTCAACTATTCACGGGTAAGTGGCCTAAACTTGTCTTTTTCAACATTTTTGACGCTTTTCATGTATTCACTTGTGTGATTCCTATTTGTTTGATTTCTTTGAATGCTTTCTATTTTTTACATATATTCTAGCTTGTCCTAGCTCTATTTCAATTTTCATTGCTATCTCATTGTTGTCACATGCATGAAACTGTTTTTCATGGACGTTCACCCAACGGACGAACAAACTCATCCACATGCATGTTGATTTGTTCGCTAAATCTTTCATTCATGTTTTTCATTTACAATTAATCACTTCTTCTATCACTTAGTGTCGGCATGCATTCACTAACTTCTTTGCTTTCAGTTGCCTGTCGACGAGTCGAGCCAACCTTGGCCCAGGCTCTACCTTCACCAAAGCTGCATTACACAATATGGAAAAGGAAGGCTCACCTTCCTATCTATATTTGCATGTTCCTACCCAACACTGGCCTCCAAGACTGCTTTGTACATTTTTGGAGGAGAGTGGCTACTTGGCACAAGAAATTGCGCAAATTTGTCCCTGGGCCAGCAGTCCTTCCTAGTTGGAATTGTGTATTGGGCAATCCCAACAGTTAGTAGTGATACTAGACTATGCATTGTGTTGATCCAGCAGTTAGTCAGTCTCCCATTAGCCAGGACTGTGCCTTGTGCAGTCTTGGCAGTTGGTCTACCAACCTCTCGACTTTGTTGTTAGTTTGTTTGTTTGTATAGTTCGTAAGTTCGTTCGCATGAAACCATGTGTGACTCATGAAATGAGTTGGGTAAAGTACAAGAGGGTGTGTACAACTATCTCTACTTGGTTATCTAGCATCTTACCTCTATATGATGAACTTGTTACTCTTAGTCCATGATACGTCGAAGTAAAATATGTACTCTTCGAAGTGAACCTTTGTGTAAACACAATTCTCGTGCGCCAACTAGTGTCACCTTCTCTAGTCGATTTTTTTTGGGTTAACCCTTGTCAGCTCAGTCAAGTAGAGTAAGGTGAGGGGGAAACCTTAATAGGCACATCAGAGATATAATACACTACTTCTCTGCTAGAACAAACTCCTCTACTCTCAATAAGTCGAGATCCCTCTTCTACCTCTGAAATGAATAAGTGTTATGCACAATGAAAATGAAAAATGAAAAAAATGAAAAGTCAAAAAATTCAAAATGAAAAATGAATAAGGCGAAAGAAGAGAAAGGCTTATTATGCACGGAGGTGATTCAAGTAACTCCCCTGGGGTACTGACCAAGGTCACTGGTAGCAGAGCCATGCTCGTGTTCTTATATGACTCCACCGAGGTACTGTCCATGACTGTTGGCAGTGGAGCAAAACTAGAGGTGAAACTAAGACTCTGACGACTATACTACTTGTGCACCTATATACCGCTCAAACCCAATTCAAACAACTGTGTTGCCTTGGCTTGGAATGTGTGTCAATCGACGAAAAGTGTCGCATATTCTACATCTTACATCAAGCTAGTGTGAAGCCAAGGTGAATGAAGAATTGAACAATACTTCTGGAGGTGTTAGACTCGTTTTCATGAACAATGTCCATTCAGCGAGCTGGAATTCTATCAATGTGTCGCCAAGTGTTCTAGCAACTACAACCACCCTTGAAAATTTTTCCTTATCCTATTTTGGAGCCTCCCCTACCAACCTTACACAACACTTTGTCTTTCTTCGTCAAGTACTCAAGCTTCAATTTTTTCCTCACACAAAGGTAGCGTGGTGAACACAGTACATCCATTCCCCTCACAGGTTGCTTACTCGAATGTTGTCCAGTTGCAAGCTGAGTAGCTTCCCCTTGAATATTTCACATTCCTGGAGGGCAACCAACCTTTGCTCCAGGAATTGCGCAATCCTCTCTAATAGCCTGTTAATCTCTAGGATTGCGCAATCCTGCCAACCAACCATCCCAGTGGGATTTGTGCAATTTTTCCCAGCAATAGGCTATTCAACCCAGGATTTGCACAAATCTGGGTTGTAGTCAGCTGCTCTGCCCACAAATTTCACAATCCTCTTGGGTAGTCAGCACATCTTATAGTTGGGAATGCACATTTTTCCCAAGAAGTTGATCACTGACATGCATGGATAGTCTGATTAACTAGTTCCACCCCAGATGCAAGAAACTTGACTTGCATGCATGCATGAATTTTTCCTGGAATAGCAAGAGACAACATGCAAAAGGCACCCAATGATTTGGGGAGCTATTTTTAGCATTCAAGGTTACATGCAAATTTGTTTTAGAAACTTCCCTCCAAGTGTCGCTTTTTCCTAGATTTGTGGCATGAGCGTCTTCGGACCAAAATTATTTATTTGACGCATCAGAGCTCATTCATTCACATAGACATTGGAGACCTGACATCCCACAACACATCCAGGACTCTTCGACACATCCAGCTCAGCTATTCATGGGTAAGTCGCCTAAACTTCTCTTTTTTATCATTTCGATCACTTTTTGTGTATTCGCTTGTGTGAGTTCCTATTGCTTTATTTCTTTGAATGCATACTGTCATTTACATATATTCTAGCATGTACTAGCTCTGTTTCAATTTCTATTTCTATCTCACTGTTGTCGCATGTGTTAGAGCCTAGATTTGTCTCAGGCTGAAAAGACAAGTTTCTAGGTCCACATCAAACCACGCTCAGCCTCGTAGCTAGCCCTACGAGGACAGGAGAGGGCTCTCTCCACGCTGATCTCAACAAAAGGTAATCGATGAGGCTCGAGATGACTAAAATGGCAATTGATCTTAGGCTAGGTATCAAGTACAAGGAGTTTGAGGTTGATTTTTGAGGTTTTTGTTGAATCAAAGGGAAAGGCAATTTTGGGTGCGGGGATGAGACACAGTTTTTGCAGAGGTCTATTTGGGGCAAGGTAGGTGATCGTCTTGATGCTTTCAAAGAGAATGAATGGGTAGATCTGACTGGTGAGAAGCTAAGGAGAGCAAGAAGCTTTCAATGATTCTCCATAAACAGACAAAAACATGGAAAATCAAACAAACTTAAAGGCAGAGCATAACAATCTATGGATTCTACCTTAAAACTTCATTTGTTCAATTGCAGAAGATGAGAGAAGGAAAATGATACACATAACAACTTATAATTACTGAAAGAAGCACACCATCAACACATAAAGCCACAAGGATCCCAAACAGTGCTGAAAAACCCTGGTCTTTCCTTTGCCAAAAATGCAGAAGTGAATGTACAATAGAGTATCAAGCTTTTCCCCAGAGTCCAACCATGAAAATGACTTAGAAATTACATAATATAGGCAAGCCAACCTCTTCCCTTGCCTCTAGGGGTCAAGCTAATCATTCTAGGAGCTGTTTCAACCAATTCTAAACAAAGCACTACAATCTAGGCAGTCAAAACAACTTGCCTCTATAAGGTAGGAAATTGATTCATTCATTAAATTTTCACTCTTTGGTGAATGAATATTCTAGAACAAGTAACTAAGTGTCAAAATTACAACATGTTCAGTCAATTACATCAATAGAAGTCAAAAATTACATCACAAAGCAAAACTAGTCAAACTGGCCAAATTTCTAAGCTGAAAGATGAAAAATTGGGCAAAAAATCTATATGCACCGCGCTGATTTATATATGCATAGCGCTACTTTGATGCTGATTTTGAGGCACTTGCTGAAGTCCAAATTTATCTCAGGTTGGTTTGTTGGAAAGCCCAACCTATCTACTTTCCAACCCAAGTGGAATTTTCCAATTTGGTGTCCATTTTCCCCTCCAAAAGTGCATTCTCCCAAGACTGCTTCCTGTGTGTCAAAATAGGGGCAGTGAGGTCATTTTTTGCATGTTTTCTGACCTTTTGGGGACCCAGAACTTGCCCAAATTTATTTTCCAAGTACAAAAATTCATGATTTTTCATGACAAATCCAAAACTGCAAGCCATTTGTGATTTGGAGCTCCCAATCCTATTGGTCGCGCAAGGTGCGCGGCGCATATGGAGAAAAAGCCTGTTTTTTAGTGCAAAAATTCCACAAATGTCAAAAATTTCTCCAAATTTCTTGAAATTTGGACTGTAGGTCCCCCATCAAGTGCCATGTTCAACCAAAGAAGCTTCGGTCAAGACTTGGAGCCGATCATGTGTTTTGTGCCTCCTCAGTACCCTCCTGGTGTATGCAGTTTCGGTTGTAGAGTCATTGTCTCGGTCATATGATTTATCGGTGCTCGCCTCCACGGTGTTGAAAGTCTATGCAAAGTGTATGTTTGATTTGTTGAAAATGAGAAATGAAGGCTTGATGTCTTTGTCTCCAAGTGCCAAATATGTGAAAGGAAATGAGAAGCTGTGAGGAATATGGAACAATAGGTATAATGGAGTGAGGGTAAGGATATTGTTCAATCAAGTGAAGTCTGCAATGCGAGGACAGCCACTTGATTGTGTTTTAGGAGTGTGAGGTTTGGGGATTTATGTATAGGAATAGGGTTTAGGGTTTGGGATTGTTGTATAGGGTTGGGAGATTTTTACAAGGGCTAGGGTTTTGGGGTTTTAGGATTTGAATGGGGTTAAGGAGTTTTTATAAGGGTAAGGGATTAGGAGTTTAGGGATTGTAGTGTAGGATTGATGAGGGGATTTTTGGAAATGAGGAAACAAAGGGAAATGGGGAAAGGGAAAAATCCTTGGTGACAAAACAGTGTTTCAAAACCTACAACAAATTTCCTTACTTTCAAAGGGAGGGTTCAAAGTCTTGTTTCAACGGCCATCATCCATAAACCAATCACATTCATCACTAAATACAAAGCCACAACATTGGATGAGAGCCTACCTGGAAAATTCATGCAAAGAATGGGTGAATTGGTGAAGTTTCCAGCAAGTTTCAGGGCTTGAGGCTATATGCGTCGTGCACTCTATATGCGTCGCGCCAGTGTAAATTTACACTGGAAATTTTCTCTATATGTGCCGCTCTCTTTATATGTGCCGCGCCTTTTTCCAGGAAACTATTGGAGGCCTTCCTGGTGTCCAAATTTGGTCAAGGATAGCTCGTTGGAAAGGTCTTTGAGTCTACTTTCCAACCCAACTGGAGTTTTTCAATTGGAAGTTCATTTGCCCTGTCAAAAATCAAATCTCCCAAGACTAGTCAAAATGTGCCAAATGAGGCTGCCCAAAGTCAGAGTGCTGTTATAGTCAACGTTTAAAAGCCTTAGTCAACTCCAAATGGAGCCCATGATAGCTCATCAAAAATATATTTCTGTCTAGCTATCATTTGACTCATCAAGCAAGTCATTTGGCCAACCAAGATAGGAGAAAAGGTGACTTTTCCAAGGTCACTTCAGAGGTGCATCAATTCTCTGGAGGCGATTGTATTTTTGACATTTCTCTAAAACCATAACACCTGTGTAAAAAGTGAAGGAGGGTTTTATTTCTTGGCCTGTTGTGGACAAAACTCTCTCTTAGGTTTCCAAAATTCATCTTTTATTGCTCAGAAACATCATTTGAGTGAAACATGTCCCAATGTGTGGAACAAGGGAATTGTCGAAATGAAGCGAAATGAAGGGGATAAGGAGCTTCTAAATTCTTGAGGAAATTTTGGGAAGTAAGGAGGGATGTTAAGAAGTATGGGAAACTGGAATCTTAGAGATTGAGTGAGGGGAAGGGGTCCAAAAGGGCAAAACACAGGCCCAACCTAGAAAATTTCCAAGTTGTAGCAAGAAACTAGGGTTTATGCAAAAATGAGGAATTTGGGGGATCTCAGTGATGGGAAGTGTTTGATAAGGTACTTTAAGGATAGGGGGAGGTGTATTAACATCCGGATACAAATTTTTCTAATGATTTGACCATCCAAGAGAAATTGACTTCAAAACCCTAGGAGAGGGAAATGAACTTACCTAGACGCAACTGAAGCATGCACAAGGTGTAAAATGACCCAATGGAACCTGACATGATAAAGAAAACCCTTTTCATGATGGTACACTCAGCTAAATGATGACATGGACCGACATTTGGACAACTTTGGAAGGAGTGAAAGCAAACCCTAGACCTAATGCCTAGTGACCAAATTTTACTTGAAGACTCACTGAAATGACAAAATTTGACCTTGACACTCTGAAACCACTTTGTAAGAGCATATTTGATCACTGGAGGAAGGATGGAAAGACTGAAACTAACATTGGCTCCAATGGGGATGGTAGCTCCTTCGAGGTGCCAAGAACAATAGATCTTTTGGAGAGCTAGACAGTGCCTTCGTCCATTGGGCAATGCAGTCAAAAACTCAAACTAAAATGAGTGACTGAAAACTGATGACTCGATGACACAAATTGACTCTCACTCAACTAAAAACTGACTCAATACTTAAACACAACCGACAAACTGAAAATGATTCTCAAAGTGGAGCTTATTCATCAAAACCTACTCTAACAATTTCATTCATCACTTGATCAAGTGAAATGAAACAACCAATGTAACCAAGTAAGTATCCCATCTACTATTCGAATTTTCCACAAGTGCTCACTTATGAACAACAAGAGAGAACTACTGAAAGGCAACTCCCATGACAACTTGGAAACAGATATGTTGAATGCTATGGATTCTCTATCTACCTCCAAAAACACTGCATAAGGATCTTGAAATTCATGGACACTGGGACTTAGCTCATCCAATGGATTTCTTCTCTTCTCTTCATACCATGAATGAAAACTTTTATTTGAGCTTTGTGACGAGATTCCTAATGAAAATGACAAAGAAACCAGCTGCCGGATCAAGTTTGTATCAATACACATTTCAAGCTCACATATAGTCAATGGAGAAAGACTTTGACTGCAAACCTCATCCAAAACATCAGCTATTGGATCATGAAAAACTTGAAAAGACTGCTGCAATGTGTCCATTGAAACTGTATGACATCCTACTGGCTGCTCATCTTTTTCTTTAGAGATAGTACGAAAATTATGCCTTATAAACTGAAATGCTTCGAAACAAAAGGGTACAGAATCCTCTTGCATCATTAAATCATGTATTTTGGCTGCCACACATTCATCTGTAATCTGACCTTCATCCTCAACATTAAAACTAAGTGATTGTTGATTTCCTACAGGTTGCTCATTTGAAGATTTACTATACAATCTACCCTTCAAAAACTGACATGATTCAAAACAGAAAGGTAGGGAATCTTCTTGTATCATTTGATCATATGTGTTATATTCCATATCTTCATGTGCAACTTGACAATCAATGGCATTTGGGGGCTGGAAATCTGAATATGAGAAGTCTTGAACAAGGTTTTCATTGCTCTCAAGATGGTCCAAATCAAGACTTGTTGATAGCTGATTTCTGATTGCATGGAAGTTGTCTCTGATGAACTGACATGAATCAAAGCAAAAAGGCAAAGTTCCTTCACTTACTTCAAACTTTGCTGCACTTTCCTCATCAATGTCATAGCTGATATGCATCATTTGATCATTGTACTCGAGCTACTGTAAGTGAACTTCTTCCTCCCACAAACTAGCTGCTGATTTGTCTGTAAGATTAGCTTCCATTTGGAGAACATAATCATCATCATACTGATCAAACTGAGGCAAATCATCGGTATAAAACATATCATCAAGCATGCAGGTCATATCAATAGTTCTTTCTTCGCCAAGGTGATCTACAAAACAATCATTATCAGATCTATGACAACTAGGATAAGAAACAAAATGTTTTGGAGTGGCCATTTGTTCTTCTTCAATCAACGAGCCATGAGCTTGAACATCATAATAATTCCTTGTGGTGATCCTCTGCATCATCTCTTCTACTGCACTTACCAGAATGTCAAGCTTCACCTCTAGAGATGTTGATTCCTCCGGATCTATGTTTTTCATCTCTTCTTCCTTCAACCTTGCCTATCGGATCAGCAGATGCACCTCTACATTTACTGCACTGTTTTGCATCTCGTGAAGTGTTGCAAGGTTCCTTTCTCTAAGCTGAAACTCCATTTCTGGATCAAAGGCACCCAGATAGTGCAAGAGAGCAGATCTAGGAGTAGGCCTTATCTCAACTGGCATTGAATAATAAACTTGATTAAATCTGGCTAAAAACTGTTGTACTGTCTCCCCTGGCAATCTTTTCAGCTGGTTATACTCTTCCACAATCAAGAAAAGGTTCTGTCCAATCATCCACCTGTCAAGAAAAACTTTGACGAACTGCCGGAAATCTGAGATGCTTGCATCAGGTAGGGCTTTGAACCAACTCTTCACTTCAGCTTGCAAAGAAAGAGAAAAAATCCTAATACTAACATCTTCTTCATCAACTTCAAAAAGATCTAGAAAATTCTCAACATTCTACACATGTTGCTCAGCGTTGACATTCTTACATTCACCGTCCAACCTCAGCAAGTATAGATCAGAGTTTTTTGGGAAAGCATGAAGAACAGAAGGTAAAACAAGAGGTTTATACCTATCCGGGACTATAAAAGGTGTAGGAGTATATACAAGAGCTACAAGATCAGTTTTGGTCTCTTGAGGTTCATCAGTTTTAAGATGGTCATCACAATATTTAGAAGAAAGGTCTTGATCAAGCTCAAAGGCATGCAAATCTTTAGTATTCACAATCTTCAAAGGGAAAGAATCAACTGCAGGCCTGGGATCTTTTCTCAAGCATAGTATACTTTGCAAAGACTTCTTTACATCCTCAGGAAAAGAGAAGAAATAATTTAGAACAAATAACAAAATGTCTTGGATGCAATTCCCACTTGAATACCTCATCTGCCCATATTGTCCCTTCATGTTTCTGCTGGTCAGGATCATCCTCCGGTGGAGTCTTTGGATCTGATCTCAAAATTAATTTGGAGTCGCTAGGTGAATGATTTTAGCCTTACCAGCGTCTGATCGTTTTCCACCATCAACAATCAGATCTGAACTTGATACATGTACTGGGGCAATTAGCAAGTTAGATGTCACGTTTACAAGCTAGACCAGAGATTGACTGAAGCAGCATTTATCTACTTCCACTAATGTAAAGAAAAAGCGTTTCAAAGGCTACCCGGCATAACTTCAGGCTCTGTCTATAGCTATAAGACAAATGATATCAACAAGAAAACCATTTCCTTCCCCAGTATGGTCACCACTATGTTAGAGCCTAGATTTGTCTCAAGCTGAAAAGACAAGTTTCTAGGTCCACATCAAACCACGCTCAGCCTCATAGCTAGCCCTACGAGGATAGGAGAGGGCTCTCTTCCGGTCGATCTCGATAAAAGGTAATCGATGAGGCTCAAGATGACTAAAATGGCAATTGATCTTAGGCTAGGTATGAAGTACAAGGAGTTTGAGGTTGATTTTTGAGGTTTTTGTTGAATCAAAGGGAAAGGGAATTTTGGGTGCGGGGATGAGACACAGTTTTTGCAGAGGTCTATTTGGGGCAAGGTAGGTGATTGTCTTGATGATTTCAAAGAGAATGAATGGGTAGATCTAATGGGTGAGAAGCTAAGGAGAGCAAGAAGCTTTCAAGGATTATCCTTAAACAGACAAAAACATGGAAAATCAAACAAACTTAAAGGCAGAGCATAACAATCTATGGATTCTACCTTAACACTTCATTTGTTCAATTCCAGAAGATGAGAGAAGGAAAATGATAAACATAACAACTTACAATTACTGAAAGAACCACAACATCAACACATAAAGCCACAAGGATCCCAAACAGTGGTGCAAAACCCTGGTCTTTCCTTTGCCAAAAATGCAGAAGTGAATGTACAATAGAGTATCAAGCTTTTCCCCAGAGTCCAACCATGAAAATGACTTAGAATTACATAATATAGGTAAGACAACCTCTTCCCTTGCCTCTAGGGGTCGAGCTCATCATTCTAGGAGCTGTTTCAACCAATTCTAAACAAAGCACTACAATCTAGGCAGTCAAAACAACTTGCCTGTATAAGGTAGGAAACTGATTCATTCATTAAATTTTCACTCTTTGGTGAATGAATTTTCTAGAACAAGTAACTAAGTGTCAAAATTACATCATGTTTAGTCAATTACATCAAGAGAAGTCAAAAATTACATCACAAAGCAAAGCTAGTCAAACTAGTCGAATTTCTGAGCTGAAAGATGAAAAATTGGGCAAAAAATCTATATGCGTCGCGCTGATTTCTCTATGCAGCACGCTACTTTGATGCTAATTTTGAGGCACTTGCTGAAGTCCAAATTTAGATCAGGTTGGCTTGTTGGAAATCCCTACCTGTCTACTTTCCAACCCAAGTGTAATTTTCCAATTTGGTGTCAATTTGTCCCTCCAAAAGTGCATTCTCCCAAGACTGCTTCTTGTGTGTCAAAATAGGGGCAGTGAGGTCATTTTTTGCATGTTTTTTGACCTTTTGGGGACTCAGAACTTGCCCAAATTTCTTGTCCAAGTACCAAAATCCATGATTTTTCATGAAAAATACAAAACTGCAAACCATTTTTGATTTGGAGCTCCCAATCCTATGGGTCGCGCAAGGTGCGCGACGCATATAGAGAAAAAGCCTGTTTTTTAGTGCAAAAATTCCAAAATGTCAAAAATTTCTCCAAATTTCTTGAAATTTGGACTGTAGGTCCCCCATCAAGTGCCATGTTCAACCAAAGAAGCTTCGGTCAAGACTTGGAGCCGATCATGTGTTTTGTGCCTCCTCAGTACCCTCCTGGTGTATGCAGTTTCAGTTGTAGAGTCATTGTCTCGGTCATATGATCTATCAGTGCCCGCCTCCATGATGTTGAAAGTCTATGCAAAGTGTATGTTTGATTTGTTGAAAATGAGAAATGAAGGCTTGATGTCTTTGTCTCCAAGTTCCAAATATGCCAAGGGAAATGAGGAGCTGTGAGGAATATGGAACAATAGGTATAATGGAGTGAGGGTAAGGATATTGTTCAATCAAGTGAAGTCTGCAATGTGACGACAGTCACTTGATTGTGTTTTAGGAGTGTGAGGTTTGGGGATTTATGTATAGGAATAGGGTTTATGATTTGGGATTGTTGTATAGGGTTGGGAGATTTTTACAAGGGCTAGAATTTTGGGGTTTTAGGATTTGAATGGGGTTAAGGAGTTTTTATAAGGGTAAGGGATTAGGATTTTAGGGATTGTAGTGTAGGATTGATGAGGGGATTTTGGAAATGAGGAAACAAAGGGAAATGGGGAAAGGGAAAAATCCTTGGTGACAAAACAGTGTTTCAAAACCTACAACAAATTTCCTTACTTTCAAAGGGACGGTTCAAAGTCTTGTTTCAACGGCCATCATCCATAAACCAATCACATTCATCACTAAATACAAAGCCACAATATTGGATGAGAGCTTACCTGGAAAATTCATGCAAAGAATGGGTGAATTAGTGAATTTTCCATCAAGTTTCAGGGCTTGAGGGTATATGCGCCGCGTACTCTATATGCGTCGCGCCAGTGTAAATTTACACTGGAAATTTTCTCTATATGCGCCGTGCTCTTTATATGCGCCGCTCCTTTTTCCAGGAAAATTTTGGAGGCCTTCCCGATGTCCAAATTGGGTGTAGGATAGCGCGTTGGAAAGGCCCTTGAGTCTACTTTCTAACCCAACTAGAATTTTTCAATTGGGAGTTCATTTGCCCTGTCAAAAAGCAAATCTCACAAGACTGGTCAAAATGTGCCAAATGAGGCTGCCCAAAGTCAGAGTGCTGTTAGAGTCAAATTTTGAAAGCCTTCCTCATCTCCAAATTGAGCTCATGATAGCTCATTGGAAATATATTTATGTCTAGTTATCATTTGATGCATCAAGAAAGTCATTTGGCCAACCAAGCTACGAGAAAACATGATTTTCCCAAGGTCACTTCAGAGGTGCATCAATTCTCCCGAGGCGATTGTATTTTTGACATTTCTCTAAAACCATAACACCTGTGTAAAAAGTGAAGGAGGTTTTTCTTTCTTGGCCTGTGATGGAAAAAATCCTCTCTCAGTGTTCCAAAATTCATCTTTTATTGCTCAGAAACATCATTTGAGTGAAACCTATCCCGATGTGTGGAACAAGGGAATTGTCGAAATGAAGCAAAAGGAAGGGGATAAGGAGCTTCTAAATTCTTGAGGAAATTTTGGGAAGTAGGTAGGGATGTTAGGAAGTAGGGGAAAGTGGAATATCAAATATTGAGTGAGGGGAAGGGGTCAAAAAGGTCAAAACATAGGCCCAACCTAGAAAATTGCCAAGTTGTAGCAAGAAACTAGGGTTTGTGTGAAAATGAGGAATTTGGGGGATCTCAGTGATGGGAAGTGTTTGATAAGGTACTTTAAGGATAGGGGAAGGTGTATGAACATCCAAATACAAATTTTTCTAATGATTTGACCATCCTAGAGAAATTGCCTTCAAAACCCTAGGAGAGGGAAATGAACTTACCTAGACGCAACTGAAGCATGCACAAGGTGTAAAATGACCCAATGGGACCTGACATGATAATGAAAAACCCTTTGAATGATGGTACACTCAGCTGAATGATGACATGGACCGAAATTTGGACAACTTTGGAAGGAGTGAAAGCAAACCCTAGACCTAATGCCTAGTGACCAAATTTTACTTGAAGACTCACTGAAATGACAAAATTTGACCTTGACACTCTGAAACCACTTTGTAAGTGCATATTTGATCACTGGAGGAAGGTTGGAAAGACTGACACTAACAACATGCATGAAACTGTTTTTCATGGATGTTCGCCTAAATCGTAAATAGCCTCACCTACATGCATGTTGATTTGTTTGTTAAATCTCTCATTCATGTTTTGCATGCATTGTTAATCACTTCTGCTATCACTTAATGTCACCATGCGTTCATTGACTTCCTTTCTTTCAGTTGCCTTTTGGCGAGTTGGGCCGACCTTGGCCTGGGCTCTACCTTCACCAAGGCTACATTACATAATCTTGGAAAGGATGGCTCACCTTCCTCTCTAGATTTGTGCATTCCTACCCAACACTGGCCTCCAGGACTGTTTTGTTCATTTCTAGATGAGAGTTTATCCAAATTAGATCCTAAAGAACTCTCTAAGTTTTCATAACTTTGTAAAATTCATGCCAAAGTTTCAAAGTCTTACAAAGGTTGAGCTTATCAAAAATATCCTTGAACAATTGTAATTTGTGAGCAGTGCCAAGCAACGAGGACCCTCGGTCAAGCACGCAGACCGTTGGCCCATGGTAACATGCGCTGTCATGAAACAAAAAAATAGGAAGCCTTTTTGTGAAACGGGGGAGGTTTCTAGTATGCGATTAGTGACAAAGTTGCTAATCACATATCATTGGGAAAATCACTCAAAGATGAAAAAGTCCCGACTGACCCGGACCTGAAAAGTAAAAAACCATACGGAATTCACCGATTCCTTCAGAGGCAAGTCCTACACAAAAACTGGTCGAATATCAGAAGGGCTTCGAGGAGTAAGCGTTTTAACCGAGTCCCACTCGATGCCACACAATGGGTGCCACACGTCTGGTGGAAGAGAGAGAAAACCACTCACATCAGATGGGTAAACATCATGTAACTTATCTGCTCGATATGGATAGATATCGTAGGATCTGGAGGCTCCAGATCGACAGTGGACATGTGATCCGACAGATGATCGGATTCAATGGGGTAAATAGATCGAGTTGTGTAAAGGTTTGAAGTCCGGCATGAATGATGAGCTAGCAGAGGAATCATGTTCGCGGGCATTCTGGGAGTTAAATGGGAAAAATGGCAGTTCAAACATTTCCAAGAGAATTGATACTCAGTTCATTATGAAATAGGTGGCCACCTCCCTATGAGGCATTACACAGTGGTGATGACGTAGAATAGAGGAATTCAAATGGACAAGAGGTAGGGGAAGCAGAATGCTGGGAAGTGGAAATGAATAGTCAGGAAGCATATTGGCTTTAAAGTGACGAACTAATAGAAATAAAGGAGGCAGTGAGAAAAGCGAGTAAGAAAGCTAAGAGCAGAGAACAGAGAGAGGAAGTCAAGCTGACCTGCAGAGCAAAGGTAGTATCGAGGTAGAGACAGAGAGAGTCAGAGAGTCTGTGTAGTCCTGAGAAGGCTTGAAAGGTTCAAGCGAACTCCTCAGCATAGGCCTGTCCTGTATGAGTCTTAGATTGGGCTCATACTACTGTGACCAATAGAGGTCGAGTTTCAATAAGGAGAGTCTGTGTACTCTAGATACTTGGGAGATCCAAGTCCAGTCCTACTAAATTATATCTATTGAGGGAGACTCAAATTGAGCTCACTATTGTAAAACTCTACTTTGAAAACATAATAGAGAAGCCACCACTAAAGGCTAGACCAAGAGACGTAGCCCAGGAGCATTGGGTGAATTCCTTATTAAACTTCTTGTGTTTACATGTTTGCCTATTGTGTTTTCTCTAACTGCTCAGTGTTTGTGTATTTCGCAATCTTATCGATCTGTTGCATAAAGTAACATAGGCATGTCCATGCACATGAGTCTATAATACCTTTAATTCTTTGTCCTGGATAAATTCTAGATCAAGTGGTATCAGAGCTCTAGGTTGCTAAGGTTAGACAAGCTTGTGCTGGATTTTATTGTTGAATGGTAACTAGATCAAAGCTTAAATTAGAAGAAGGAGATTTGGTTGAAACTAACCCTGAAATTGGAAGAGTCTATCCTAAAAGGAAAATGTCTAAAGAAAGTCCCTCGGAATCAGACCCTCAGTTCATGGATAGTTTCATGACCATGAGAGCCATGGTAGAGGAAATGTGTAGAGAATTTAGGAAAGGTAGAGAGGAAGATTCATCAAACTCCAAACAAGATAAAGGAGTAGAATAATCTCTCCTGCATGATCCCTCTAAAGACAAAGGGAAAGAATAAAAACTTCCCACACCTCCTAGTAGCCCTGAAAACAAAAATAAGATATCTTTGATTAAATTAGATGTTAAATTTGATTTACCAATATATGATGGAGAGTTGAATGCAGAGAAGTTGGATAATTGGATTAGACAGATTGATATTTATTGCAGAGTGAAGAGCATTGATTCAGACAGTAGTAAGATTCAGCTGGCTAGCCTACACCTTGGAGGCACTGCCTTGGTATGGTGGGAAGGCAGGACACAAGCTGACATGAAGAAGCATGGAAAAATTCTTTGTGTCCGGAGTGAATTCGTTTCTGCAATTAAAAATAAATTCTATCCACTAGCCTATATGCAGTAAGCCATGATGAGTTGGAAAACTCTTCGCCAATTGAAAGGGAAAAGTGTACAAGGCTACACTCAAGAATTTAGGAAAAGAGCTTTGATCTAGGAATTTATTTAGACTCACCTGAAACTTTGCTAAAGTATATAGGTGGTCTACACAGCTACTTAAGGCACACTATTCTCATGTTTAATCCCACTAGCATAGATGAGGTACCTGTTCAAGCTACACATCTAGAGGCTAGAGGCAAGAATGTGAACCCAGAAGTTGGGGGATCATCAAAACCCACTGCAAGCAAGAATAAGGAGAAAAAAAAACAAAAACGGAAAGAGAGAAAGACAAATACTATACAAAAGACCAAATCTTCATGCACTCACTTAAGAAGGATGGGCATGATGATGGACACTGTTGGATTCTGCATTGGGAGTTGAAACCCAAGAATTATGATGGAAAGAAGAAGAAGATTGTTGTAGCTATTCAAAAGGATTTGGGGTCAAATTTAGGAGATGAAACAACAATTGCAGCCACAGGTATAAAAGGCAAAAATTATGATGCATCTACTAGTAATTTTGCACAATCTACTGACAATGAAGAAAATGAGAGGAAAATACATGAGCTTTTTCATATTAGAGTTGCTTCCAAGCATCGAAAGATTGATACTTTGCTTGATAGTGGCTCACAAGAAAATTTAATTTCTGAAGCAATTGTAAATAAGTTGGGATTACTAACCACACCTCACAAAAAGCCATATCCATTAGGTTGGTTATGCAATAAAGCACAGCTACAAGTGACTAGACAATGTAAACTTAGGTTTTCTTTTGGGTCAGCATTTGTAGATGAGGTTGAGTTAGATATTGTTCCCTTGGATATATGTGGAATTGCTTTAGGAAGTCCTTACTTGTATGATAGAAAAGCTATTTTCTATAGAGCTAAAAAAAGTATCAACTCGTTAAAGATGGAATCGAATATATTGTAAGAGCTCATAAACTCAAGAATAATTATACTCTCATAATCTTAGGGCAGATGAAAAGAATTGTAAATTCATGCAAACAATTTTTACTGATGGTTGTAAATGAAAAGAAACCCGACAAAACCAATGTATTTGAGGGCTGTAATGTTAAACAAAAATCTGATTTAGAAAAAGTTGTTTTAGAATATGATATAATATTTCAAGAACCTAAAGGTCTGCCACCCAAAAAGGAAATAGTACATGATTTTAATTTGCAGCAAGATGCTCCATTTCTTAACATCGAAATGTACAGGTTTTTTGCTTTAGGGAATGCAAAAATCAAGAAACGGGTATAGGATCTGCTCAAGGAAGGATTCATAAGACCTAGAACATCGCCTTGTCGGTCTCCAATTGTCTTGGTGAGAAAGAAAGATGGCTCAAGGAGAATGTGCATTGATTACCGAGCACTGAATAAGATGACAATAAAAAATCCTTATCCCCTTCCTCGCATAGATGATCTACTAGAGCATTTGAGAGAAGATGTTTATTTTTCCAAGTTGGACTTGAATAGTGGCTATCATTAGGTCAGAGTTGCAGAGCAAGATGCATGGGGGGCTGATTTCAAAATAAAGCAGGGATTGTATGAGTGGTTGGTTATGCCTTTTGGCTTAACTAATGCTTCTACTACTTTCATGAGAATAATGAATGATGTACTCAAACCTTTTATTGATGATTTTGTCATTGTATATTTAGATGACATTCTTATATTTAGTAAAACATGGGAAGAACATTTAAAGCACGTCAAGCAGACTCTAGATGTTTTGAAAAAAGAGAATCTTTATGTTAAACTCTCAAAATGTGAATTTGGCAAAACATATTTGAATTATTTGGGTCATATTGTAGGGGGTGGTGAATTGAAGATAGATCCCTCTAAGGTTGTAGTCATTGTAAATTGGCCTAAACCCAAATCTGCTATAGAAGTTAGAAGCTTCAGAGGAGTAGCAAAGTATTGGAGAAAGTTTATTGCGAAATTTTCCCTGATTGTAGTTCCCTTACATGCTTTAACAGGATTGAACAAGGTGTTTCAGTGGGGAGGCAAACAATAGAAAGCCTTCGACACCTTAAAAGAAAAGATTAGTACAACACTAGTACTAGCACTACCCCATCTTCAAAGACCATTTGAGATTGAAACGGATGCCAGTGACTATGCCATGGGAGTAGTGTTGATGCAACACAGTAAACCCATATGTTATCATTCTGAGACATTTAATTCTACAGTAGTTAATTATCCCACATATGATAAAGAATTGTATGCATTAGTACAACGTGTGAAAAACTGGAAACATTACCTAATGGGCAAAGAGACATTTATACATACTGATCATCAACCACTTCAATATTTGCACTCACAAACTAAGTTGCAACAATCAAGACACTATAGGTGGATGGGTTTTCTACAATAGTTTCATCTAGTCATCAGATATAAAAAGGGCATACACAATAAAGTTGCAGATATGTTGTCCAGACCAATCATAAATGCATAAGAGTAATTCAGTATTGCATGAAAGCTACATTGAACAGTATGCTCAAGATATAGATTTTAAATATGTATATGCAACGTTAAGTCATGGAAAACAAGTAGAAGAATTGTATTATCATGTTAAGGGCCAACTATTGTATCATTTGGGAAAGTTATGCATTCCTCAAACAGAAAGAGTAAAGATAATTCGAGAAGTACACACTTCTCTAATATCAGGTCACTTTGGGGTAAGTAAAACAGTTGCACAAAAGCAAAGATTTTGTTATTGGCCAAAAATGAATGAGACAGTTTCTAGATATGTTAGAGGGTGTACCATGTGTGCTAAAAGCAAGCCCAACAATAGAAAACTAGGCTTGTACACTCCACTACCAATTCCTTCTCATCCTTGGGAAAGTGTTTCTATGGACTTTGTTGGGGAACTGCCTAAATCTAGAAAAGGTCATGACTATTTATATATTGTTGTGGATAGGTTTAGTAAAATGTGTATTTTAATACCTTGTAACAAACAAATTAGAGCTGAACAAACTGCAAAGTTGTTCTTTCAGCATGTATGGGTTCATTTTGGATTACCCACTTCCATTATATCTGATCGAGATACCCGATTTTTCGGGAAATTTTGGTCAAGTTTGTGGGAATTGATTGACACCAGACTGAAGAAGAGCACAAATTTTCATCTACAAATAGATCGAAAAACAAAGGTAGCCAATGGGACAGTGATCCAGTTGCTCAAAGGCTATTGCAACAAGCATCCCAAGCTTTGGGATGAACATTTATGTTATGTGTAGCATGCTTACAACCAAACTAAACATTACTCTACACAAAGATCTCCTTTTGAGACCTGTTTTGGTTTCACTAACCATGGTCTCCCTTAGCTTTTGTCTTTGGTAAAGACATAGTCGTTGATGGACATAGTGATGTGGACAAGGCAACCAAGTTCATCGAACAAATCCAAGAGATTCACCAGGCAGTATAGGAATAGCTGGAAAAGAGCCAAGCCAAGTACAAGGCAAGGCATGATAAGCATCAGAATGAGCATATTTTCCAAGTTGGTGATCAAGTGTCACTATATATCAGCAAAGATAGAATGTAGGTTGAAGGTAAGAAGTTGAAGCCAATAAGGTATGGACCTTTAAAGATACTTAAGAAAATTGGTGAGAATGATTTTCACCGTGATTTACCAGCTTACATGCACATCTACAAAGTTGTTAATGCAGATAGCTTGAGACTATTTGAATCTTCACTGATTGAAGATCCCGAAGAGTAGAGTCAATTTCCTTCAATTGATGATCTATTACCTAAATATCTCAATGAGTTGTAGGAAGATATAGTTCTAGACAAGATGGTGAGAACTACGCACAGGCGGGATGTTGAGTACCTAAGGATTGGACTCAAAGGTTCAAAACCAAGTAGTGCGAAATGGATAGAAATTGGGCAAGTGAGGAATCTATACCCTCACTTGATTGATGCTTAAAAACCAAATTTTGGTGGTCCAAAATATTTTTCAGTGGAAAGGCCATGATTCAAATTGGATCCTAAAGAACTCTCTAAGTTTTCATAACTCTTTAAAATTCATGCCAAAGTTTCAAAGTCTTGCAAAGGTCGAGCTTATCAAAAATATCCTGGAACAGTTGTAATTTGTGAGCAATGCCAAGCAACGAGGACCCTCGGTCAAGCGCGCAGACCATTGGCCCACGGTAACATATGCTATCATGAAACAATAAAACAGGAAGTATTTTTGAGAAATAGAGGAGGTTTCTGATATGCGATTACCCACAAGTGGCTAATCACATATTGTCAGGAAAATCCCTCAAAGATGGAAAAGTATTGAGTGACCTAAACCTGAAAGGTCAATAACCACACGGAATTCACTGATTCCATCAGAGGCAGGTCCCACACAAAAACTGGTAGGATATCGGAAGGGCTTTGAGCGTTAGCAATTTTAACCGAGTCCCGCCCGATGCCACACACTAGGTGCCACACATCCGGTGGAAGAGAGAGAAAACCGCTCACATCAGACGGGTAAATGTCATGCAACTTACCCACATGATATGGACATATACCGTAGGATCTAGATGCTCCAGATCGACGGCGGACATGCGATTTGACGTGTTAGAGCCTAAATTTGCCTCAGGATGAAAAGGAAAGGTTCTAGGTCCACATCAAACCACGCTCAACCTCGTAGCTAGCCCTACGAGGACAGGAGAGGGCTCTCTCCGAGTCAAACTCAGTGAAAGATAATCAATGGGGCTTGAGATGATTGATTTAGCAACTGATCTTAGGCTAGGTATGAAGTGAAAAGTTATGATTTGAGTTTTTTGAGGGTTTTGTTGGAAAAAGGGACAGGAAAATTTTTGGTCCGGGGATGAGGCCAAATTTTTGTAGAGGTCAGGTAGGGGCAAGGTAGGCAGTATATTTGATGCTTTGGATTTGAATGAATGGGTGGATTAGACTAGTGAGGGGCCAAGGAGGGCAAGAAGGTCTCAAGAGTCCTCCTCAAAGAGATGAAAACATGAAGAATTAAACAAAATATCAAGACAGAGCATAACAGTCCAATGAATTCTACCTTAATCACTCATTTGTTCAATTGCGGAAGACAAGAGAAGGGAAAATGATATACATAAACATCAGTGAACTTACAAATACATAGAGAAACACACCATCAAAACATTGAGCCACATGGATCCAAACAAGTGCTGCAAAACCCTGGTCTTTCCTTTGCCAAAATTGCAGAAATGAAATGTACAATAGAGTGCTAAGCAATCCCACATATCCAACCATTAAAATGACTAAGAAATTACATGATATAGACAAGCCTAACTCCTTTCCATGCCTCTATGGGTCGAGCTCATCATTCTAGGAGCTGTTTGAACCAATTCTAAAGAAGGAACTAAAATATAGGTAGTCAAACAACTTACCCCTAATGTTACAAGGAAAAGTGTCTATGCAGAACTGCTAGTCCCACTAAGGCTGGTAGCTACCATGGAAATAAACAAAGTAAATCTACTTTCGTTTTCCTTTACGAAAGATAGATGAGAGAAGAATGATGCAGACCAACCTCTGTCTTGCGCTTGGTTCCCTAAATTCCTCTCTCTTCTGATAGTCCTTTGCTACTCTCTTTCTTGTATACCCAGCTTCACAGAGTACCTGTAGAATCAAAGAAACATAACACTATACAAGAACATGGATCTATTATCATAAACAATCTAGGATCATATGTAAATTGACCATACAAATGCATAAAACATAAATCACAGAAGAGTATGGAGGAAAACTTGAATAGCTTTATTGATAATCAAGAAAGAGCCAAGAGAGTTACAACCAGTTGTTCAGACCCAGCATCATCCTCTCAGCAAGTAAGCCCTTCTTCACCTCATGAAAAGCTTAGATCACCCAACACTATGATGTTGCCTAAAGAAACTAACAGCAATTCCTTACAAGATGCAAAATTCCAGCCCTTGGATCTCTGGGATGAGGGATCCATATATAGTTGTCTGTAAGGGAGATGAGTTAGCTTGTGATTTGATTAATGTCTTCCCTCTGATAGTTCTTGCTTCCACTTGGAGATTGATGATCTCTTACTCATCCTTGGCCGAATTTAGAGAGGCAAGTGTCACAAGAGAAGTTTCTGGAAGATTCCATGCTTTTCCACCTCGTGGATTGACACTGCCATTTGTCTCTTCTCGCCCATCGCACCCCATAGAAGGGCTTTTTGAAATGCAATGCACCCATTGAGTGTATTTAGGTAATATGTAATGCACTTTGCCTATGGAGCAGGTGAAATGATCCAGTTTTAACCAATTATGAGTAGTTTTTCATGGAGAATTTCTGGGAGGAGCTGTAATTAGTTGACCTTGTTCCTTTAGGGGTTGGAGCAACACTTTTAGGGACTTAGGAGCCCTTGGTTTATGGACATTTTATGCTTGGGGTTGCAGTGCCCAAAAATGTCTATAACAGTTTCCCCCTAAAGCATGAGTTCGTTAATATTTTTTGATGTCGGGTGAAATGCTTTATCATGAGGATCCGAAGTTCTTTCAAGCTGGAAGGAGACCTGTAATAAGATACAATACAATACATTATCTTCATAATATTTTCATGATCTAGCTGAGATGGGCATTCCCATGCTCATCTTTCATTTTCATGTACATATGATAGACAATCGTCTGAGTGTAGATTGATGATTCTGGAGGAGCCATCATCCCGTAGATTGGATGATTATCTGTGCAGAAATGATGTAAATTTGATGTCTTTATTTTCCTGAATATATATCGCAGCCCGGATGGATGAAACTAGATCCGGTGTTTTCAATCTCGTTCTATCTTCACTCAAAGTACAAGTCGATCCATGTGAGAGATGTTCTGGAGTCGAACATGGAAAGACATCGCCTTATTACCAGCCAATGATGTAAGCTGTTAATAGGTGCGAGAGGAATCACCGATAATGATAATGATCCTCAAGGTACTATAGTACAATTCACGTGGTGTGAATAAGGGACTTGGTGTCGAACACCACGCAAAATCTTTCGGTCGAAGGCCATTGATGTAAACCTGTCACCAGAAGTGAGAAACTTGCCATTGAGGCATGCAAGCTTCAAAGTACTGAAATGGGTGTTCCTAGATCGACTTCTTGGATAATGAGCTGATGTCGACAAGAAGCGATCCATCATAGGAGGGCCTTAAGGAATCCCACATCAATGACATGGAACGAAGCAAATGATTTTAATGGAGGTGAAAATGGTATGGTGATATAAGGTTCAGGGTGGCAGTCATGAAAGAATGGAGCATAACTGTATTGCAG
Source organism: Pinus tabuliformis (assembly GCA_031772625.1). Lineage (NCBI taxonomy): Eukaryota > Viridiplantae > Streptophyta > Pinopsida > Pinales > Pinaceae > Pinus > Pinus tabuliformis. Next base: position 770,349,621 of record CM062815.1, read on the forward strand.
TGGGTGAGACACAGGTGAATTCTCTGAGTGACTTCTCTCGAACATATCGGCAACACTGAAATGATGGATTGGTAACATTAACCCCAAATGTGGATGGTGTGATGTGACCGGTGAATGAAACAACCCAACCCGACTTGGATGCAGAGTGAAAGTGTCATGTTCAAGAGCGACTTGCTACCAACAAAGTTTCTTCAAGTTTTCTTACGAATTTTTCCCCAGTCATTGCTGACCAGTACCTCTTTATTTTTTGTCAAGCTTGAGGAGGATAACATATGTTTGTTCTATAATTTGTCCTTCGGGCAAACCCATCGCTATGTTTTAACGAGCCTAGTGATAGTGAAACTCGTTCTTGTCTACTATGGACAAGTTTGTCGCTATTGAGTTTTAATGAGTTTAACGACAAAGATAACTCGGTCCTTTTCAATTTTAGAGAGTCTCAAAAGGGACGTAAAGGAAACTCCAAAAATCATTTCTCGTCATCTAATCCCTTAAGTCCGAAAAAGTATAAAACAATACAGAAGGGATGAATTTTCGATACTTTTAACGAGCCGAACAAAACAAGCTCTTGATCTTTTTGTGTAATAATCCATCAGGTCCAAAAAGATTAAAATCTAAAGGAGGGATAGCACTTCCGGTCCCTTTAACGAGATGGAGAGGCCAATGGCTCAGCAATCTTTTCATATTTTATGAGTCAGTTGAAAAGAGCTTAAAGGAGACTCGTCTTTGAGGAACGAGTGATAAATTTGGGTAGCAGCTGATTCCAGGTAAGGTTTGGAATTTTCTAATCACGGCAGTGTTACAAGGATGGCTAACAGGATCACTCTTCACAGTTGTTCCTCAAAAGGGGTAAACAATCAAATGGAGGTGAATGATCGGCCAATACAGAGTGGAGGTGATGATGAGAACACGACCAAGGATTTAAAGGCTGAAGTACCACATTCACGATGGTTATTTACCGGAAATTGGTTCATTTTTTTATTGAGCTTAAACGCTAGGGGAAACATTTGCTCATTGCTTATGTTTATTTTTTAACGAGCATGAAGTCCGCGTTAAAACTACTCAATTAATCTAGTCGTATAATAAGGATGTCTCAAATATAAAAACAACAATTTTTTAAAGTTTTTCCCTTCATCCTTTCTTTATGCAAGCTAGGAAATGACCAATCCTATGAGTTTAAAGGGTTAGAGGACCTACAAATTTAAAAAAATAAATGGTCACTCTTCGCTTGCACGCCAAAAGGTTTGCAAGCCCCCAGGTATAAAATAGAGTTTCAAGGTCACCTCTCAATCCACCGACAAAACATTTGTTTTATCGGGAAAGGTTTACCTCTTTCAGGTTACCAAAGATTGTTTTATCTGCACCGCAAACAAAACACTTCTTCGGCAATGCATACCAAAATAGACAAAGGCGAGTGGCACAGATGCCTCCACCCACATAACTTTGACAAGGGAATCTTATTCCAGTCCAACCCCCTTTTCCAATCACGGATGGGAGTGTCAGACTAGTCATATATCTCTCGCGGAAACCTATCCTATACCTGAAGCTTTCCTACCGAAGCAGACCAGGGTGCATGCCCCCTGGGTTTCAGTCATAGCCCCCAAATCACTCATGCTCATCAAGTGGATGGATTGGGGATTGATGAGACATTCCTTGCATGAAAAGACTATTCAGGGATGGTATATGACTATTTGCCATGTGTGAACCAGGAAATGAAAGCTGGTCTACGAGCTCGACCACTCTTCCTTCGTGCGGAAAACACATTACTCTAAAGAGTGATGAGACAATGGCTCCCATGCAATAAATATAGTCTCGTCCAAGGAGTAGATTATAATCCAGGGGTCCTTGGACTACCATTACGTTCATTTGAATGATTTTCCCTCTCAATGTTATGGGCACATTGGGAAGGATCCCTAACGGTCGACTGGTTCTTTTGTCAAAGCCTATTAGATTTCTCATCTCAGGCAAAAGCGATGGTGAACCAAGCACTTTCCAAGCAGTCGAGGAAAGGATACTCACATAAGCCCCTTCATCTATGATGGTACCGGCCATAACCATTCTATATATTTGAGCAATGATTCAGAATGGTATACTAGCCGGTAAACGGGGTCTGCCTAGTTGATTCTAGTCAAAGGAGACAACCAGGTTGCTTGGAGGTGGGATCGAATAGATGGCCGGGTACGACTCTGATGAACTTCCTTCCTATGGTAAAGGAATGGGTAAATTGCCCCTGTGTTCATCGGAGTCTGTGTTTACGAAGAGAATTTGGACGGTGTCATCCTTGTTCTCTTCGGTGACTGAATCATCTAAAGATGGAACCTCTGAAGGCAAGACCGGGTCAACTGCCGCCGCGACCTTTTGACTTTCATCTGGTATGGGTTCATATGGTTTATCTTCAATGATAAATGCTTCGGCCGACCACTTGGGCAGGTCAGCCGGATTCTCAACTAGTGACGGACTCGGCAAGAGTTTCTTATATCCCGGAGGAAGTCGTAACGGTGAAATCGGACGATCATCCAAAACTCTTTTAGCCTCGTCTAAGAGGGGACAACGGCGGACGGCGTGATCGCCTTCACACAGTTTACAAGGAAATTTGCACTTTCCTTTTTGTCTAGGGGCTTCACTTTCACTAGTCAACGGTGTGTTTTCAACATGATCATCAGAGGTTGACGACACCGGGTTGTGCAAACGAGGAGACCAGTCCCTTAGAATTCGAGGGATGCAAGGAAAATCTCTATGATAGTGGTCTCCTTTGCAAATGACACATGTCGATTTAGGCCTGGTCGGTGCAGTGTGTGGATTTTCGCTAGACGACGCTTGGTTGCCCCTTTTCGCCTTTGGCTCCTTCTTCTTCTTCTCTTTCTTCTTCTTTTCTTCTTCTTCTTAGGTATTTGATTTTTGGCTTTGCCAGCCTCATCAAGCGAAGAGGAAGATGGAGAGAAGAATTGGACGAAGTAGAGGGTTAGGGGGTAACTCTGGAATTGTCTAATTGTTGACTCGATTGTTCAGGAATTGTGGTGTTCTGAATGACGGAGGTTGAGAAAAGCCATACGGGCAAGCCAATTGTCAATCCTGGAAGTGACAATGTGGCCATATGGGGTGCACCAACATCTCCCCAAGAGGAGAAGGGACTAGGATTTCCTCCAAGGGGAACTCCTTGGTTGGTGGACTCCATTTTCTCAACCTAAGACCAACGTAGGAAAGGTGATGATTATTCCATTTAAAATAAATTTTAGACGCTTTGACACAACTTGTTTTTTCAATTTTAAAGAGTCGAGAAAAAACAAAAGATGACTCTAGTCGCCTTTGATTTTTAATGAGCCTAAAGTGACAAGTACTCAGATGGACCCTTTCCATTAAGGAGTCTGAAAAGGAACGAAAGGGACTGCTCTGGAAATCTAGGCAGAGGGATTAACAAACCAATCACAAAACTGAAGAATACTTTTTACGGTACGGCAGTCAATCTTCTTGAATGCTGTGTTCAGTGCATTGCGATCGATAGGGCGGCAAACACGACTTCCTATGGATAAAGGATTAAGCCTATTGTGTTCTCCCAAAATATACTCAACGGTATGTGGGAACAAAGTCCGTACTGGCACTTATCATCTCAAAGCGGAGGAATCACCCAACCAACAGTGAGAACAACAGTTACCAGGCTTTACGACGTCGGAATATGTCTCTAGCCTAGACTTATAGATGTTGTGCGTTAGGTTCCAAAGCGTTGTTAGATTCATTAAATTTATCTTATATTTGATCTTGCTTAAGAAATTTTCCTTTCAGGTTCACCGCGTGATGTAGATGTACAATTGCTAAAATGAAATCTAAGATGATAAACAATCATTTTATCTTCTTTGTGCAATGAAAATCCTAGCTACTAAGGAAAGAGAGACAATATTCTTTCAACAAAGAGCAAAGAGCACAAACTATATGCACTGTCCTAAATTGAACCAATCAAACAGTCTAAATGCAATGCACATGCATGTATTTGTTTTCAGCCTTCTTAATATGTGAATGATAAAAGAAAGCTAATGCGCAAATCTGAATTATTTTCAAAGCGACAATTACTAACAAGTTTCTTTTCAAAATAAAAATGAAGACAATGACAACACTTTGCGATTTGGAAATGAAAACTTGCTTTTGACACTAGAAAAACTACTAATTCAGATCAAATACAATAGTAACAGGGTAATCGACTATCAAGAACAATCACATTCTCTTCTATGACTGAAAACGACACTTGCGACACTTTCAAATCAAGAAACGACAGTACAATTACGTTACTTCTTTGCAAAGGAGAACTGAAAGTGACTCAACAAATACACAAAAACATTTACAGTTCTTTACACAATGGAGGTGGAATAACAGCAAGGAAAGGGGTTTCAAACAGAGATGTACTGACTATAGGCAACAAAACTCTTGAATAGATCTGAAAAGAGTGAACACAGAAACCAAAATTTAGGAACAATGCCTAGTCTGATCAACGCACCTGTAACACAGTGAATTTGAAATGTAGCACACCTACTACACTCGGGAATTGCGCTGAATTTGAGATTCACAGAACAGACAGTGCGGTGGGCCAGGGACGAGACTTTGATTAGGTTCCGGGTCGTAGTTTGCAGTTCAGTTCAGGGATTTTGGCCGAGCAAGTGGTAATCAGTAAATCAATCATAGGGGTATATCTAAGGAGGTTACTAGAGCCACCATAAGGGCAATTAGAGAGTTTGTAAATCAGTTGTTTAATTCATAAAAAAAACTCAGAGATTGACTGAAGCGGCATTTATCTACTTTGCATTTGCATAGAAAATGTAGTTCGAAGGCTACCTGGCTCAACTTCAGGCTCCGTCTGTAAGTTTATAAAGTAAACAAATGTAGATAAACAAACAACCTAGTCGCTCCCTAGAGGAGTCGCCATTTTGTTACAGGGAAAAGTGTCTATGCAGAAATACTAATCCCACTAAGGCTAGTAGCTACCTTAGAAACAAACAAACTAAAGCTACTTTCGTTTTCCATTATGAAAGATAGATGAGACAAGAATGATGGAGACCAACCTCTATCTTGCGCTTGGTTCCCTACTCGAGTCCTCTCTCTTCTGATAGTCCTTTGCTACTAGCTTTCTTGTATACCCAGCTTCACAGAGTACCTGTAGAATCAAAGAAACATAACACTATACAAGAACATGGATCTATTATCATAAACAATCTAGGATAATATGTAAATTGACCATACAAATGCATAAAACATAAATCACACAAGAGTATGGAGGAAAAATTGAATAGCTTTATTGATAATCAAGAAAGAGCCAAGAGAGTTACAACCAGTTGTTCTAACCCAGCATCATCCTCTCAGCAAGTAAGCCCTTCTTCACCTCATGAAAAGCTTAGATCACCCAACGCTATGATGTTGCCTCAAGAAACTAACAGCAATTCCTTACAAGATGCAAAATTCCAGCCGTTGGATCTCTGAGATGAGGGATCCATATATAGATGTCTGTAAGGGAGATGAGTCAGCTTGTGATTTGATTACTGTCTTCCCTCTGATATTTCTTGCTTCCACTTGGAGATTGATGATCTCTTACTCATCCTTGGTCGAATTTAGAGAGGCAAGTGTCACAGGAGAAGTTTCTAGAAGATTCCATGCTTCTCCACCTCGTGGATTGACATTGCCATTTGTCTCTTCTTGCCCATCACACCCCATAGAAGGGATTTTTGAAATGCAACGCACCCACAGAGTGTATTTAGGTGAGATGCAATGCACTTTGCCTATGGAGCAGGTGAAATGATCCAGTTTTGATCAATTCTGAGTAGTTTTTCATGGAGAACTTCTGGGAGGAGCTGTAATCAGTTGATCTTATTCCTTTAGGGGTTGGAACAACACTTTTAGGGACTTAGGAGCCCTTGGTTTATGGACATTTTATGCTTGGGGTTGCAGTGCCCAAAAATGTCTATAACACCTATATGCTAGGAAACTAATTCATTCACTCACATTTCATCTTTTGGTGAATGAATCTTCTAGAACAAGTAAAAATGTGCCAATATTACATTATGGTTATCAAATTTCATCATGAAAAGTCAAGAATAACATCAAGAAGCAAAACTAGTCAAAACTGGGTGAATTTCTGAGCTAAACAGTGAAAAATAGGCAAAAGTCCTCTATGCGCCGCGCCTAATTCTCTATGCATCGCGCCACTTTGGAGCTGATTTTGAGGCACTTCCCGAAGTCCAGATTGAGCCCAAGTGTGCTTGTTGGAAATCCCTACCTGTCTAATTTCCAGCTGAAGTGGAATTTTTGAATTTATATGTCATTTTCCCCTCCAAAGCTTCAATCTCCCAAGACTGCTTCCTGTGTGTCAAAATAGGGGCAGTGAGGTCTTTTTTTTGAGTGTTTTTGGCCTCCTGAGGACTCAAAACCTACCCAAACTTCTTGGCCATGCACCAGAAACCATTATTTTTCATGCCAAGTCTAGAAATGCAAAGTTTTTTGGATTTGGAGCCCTCTAGAAAAAGCGAGCACCACGTGGCGCGACGCATAGGGAGGAAAACCCTATTTTTTAGTGCAAAAAATTTCAAAATGCCAAAAATTGCTCGAATTTCTTGATATTTGGATTGGACCTTCTCTATCAAGTGCTATGGTGGGGCAAGGATGCCTCAGCCAATATCCAGAGTCGATCATGCTCTTTTTGCTTCTTTTGCCTTTTTGATGCCTTCCTTAGGTTTGCCTTTAAATTTCTTATTTGTGCCTTGCAAACATGATTTCATTCCCAATAGTGGCTTTTCATGTGCCTGAGCATGTCCTTGTCCTTTTTTGCTTTCGCCAACAACTTCTCTAAGTGGATGTTGATCCTCTCGAGCCAAATTTCTCGATCATCCTCTATCTCCTGCTGAATGGGTGTCCTCTCATTTAGGCTTCTTTGGGCAGCCTGCTGGTCTTCACTGATGTTTTGCCACCTCTATGAGGCCTCTTGGGTGAATGTACCTCTATTGGCGAATCACTGTGGGTCTCCTCCTCATGAAGAATCAAATTCCATCACTGCTAGTGAATAAATTGTCGGCCTTACGTAGAAATAAGCGAGTTGTGATATGTCTGACTTTTGCCACCAAGGGAAAACAATGATATAGGGGACTGTTAAGAGAGAGGAAAATAGTGAGGGATTAGGGGCTATTGGGATAGATTTTGTTAGGGAAGTATGGGATGGTTTGGGGGTTTCAAGTATGGTATTAGGAATTTTTGTGTAGGGTTAGGGTTTAAGGTTTTGGATTTGAGAATTTGGGAAAAAGAATTTGGGAGAAGGAATTAATGAACCTAGGGGGTAAGGAAACTTAGGGAATGATGAAAACATGGGAGAAAGGGATGGAGGAGTGACTTTGGTGACAAAACAATGATTTTGAAACCCTAACAACAAGTTTCCTTGAGGTAATTTAGGAGGTAGGTTTTGATGTTTTTGTTTTAACCATTATCATCCATAAACCACCATAGCAACAAAATTGGATGAAACATCAAGATGGAGTCTCTACCTGGAAAATTTGTGCGAATTATTGGCAATTTGGGACAATTCTTTGTAGTTTCGAACCTTTTGCTGTGTGCGTCGTGCAACTCGCCCAATGTGCCGCACCTTCGCAGTGCGCCGCACCCGTGTTATTTTGCACTGGGCTCTGAGGCCCAATGCACCGCGCCTCACCAGTGCGCCGCGCCTTCTGCCCAGTGCACTGTGTTGTGGAGGTAAATCCCCTCTGTGGGCAGAGGCGATCCCTACTAGTCCAAATAGGGTCTAATAACAATCAAACAACGCTAACATGCAGGTTCCTAATTGCAAATTAAAGACCAATGATGAAGGCCTACCTGGATTCCAATGCTAGTACTTGTAGAGGAGTCGATGCTCCCGTTCCTTTGCCCTGGCTAGTCACAATCCTCACGATCCTCGTGCACGGACACCTGCACATGCAAAGAGCGATACAAACACAAGCATAAAATCCAATAGATGCAACTATATATCAGTCAGAAAGGATATAACTCAAACACCATCATAAAGACAATAAGAGCGGAACCATAATGATAGTCGTCTATTATTGATAAACAAAGAAGAATAAAACCATAGTTCTGACGTCAAATCCTTCTCAAGAGGGTCCAGCCAGCAAGCTCCTCAAGCATTCACCCTTGAAGGTAGATCTCCCAAGACAAAACTCTCTCTCACACAAGTTTACACAAGATCAAAACACTTCACAACCTTCCTTAAGCTCTCTAACAATCCCACACTTATCACACCAGCTACCTATCAAGCTCACACACTATCAGCAACACTCCAAACACTATGAATTCCAAACTAGCAACTCATAGCAATGGTGGAGACTTAAATAGGAGAAGGAGTCTCCATGAATGGTGGGAGGATGAGCTTCTCTCCAAGGAAGATGTCTCAAATGACGAAACAGACATGCCAGAGAAGGGAGGGTGACATATACAAGACCAACAACCAGGTCTGGAGTCATCTGGAAGGTCGGATGTTAGAACAAACTCGCCCAAACTGGATCATCGTGGGTGCATAACTACACTGGAGCGCTGACATAGCTACTGAATAACGAAGAAAGTCATGTCAGCGCGATCACATATAAGCAATAGTCACGCTATCTCATAAAATTTGACCATCGCGGGAATCACGTGTACTTCCGCGCTGGTAGCACGTTCAGTTTGTTTTGGAGCGCTCATCAACACGTTTATTTTTACAACAGTCGCAATGATGGAAAAACTTCGGCAAAGTGGGTCATTTGGCAACATTAGAGAGCATGAGCATGGATGATTTGGACTCATGACACAGTAGGAAGACTGATAGGAAGACAGTGACGAATTACTGTGTAACAGATGCTCCCTAAAGCATGAAGCCCAAGAGAGTGGGAGGGGTAAAAAGCTTTATGAAACTGACTGAACTGGAACACTACCGGGAAGAACCTGCACGCAAGTACAACTGATATCTCTGATAATCAATTACATGTATTTTAGGCATGGGCGCAACCATCCAAAAGACATACGAAAGAGGTCCATGGCATGGACGCAGCCACCCAGCTAATGAGACCGTGATGATAATAAAGGTATGGTCGCAGCCATCCATGAAGACTCAGGTATGGGCATAGCCATCCATCAATGAGTCATGTAATGATCATAATAATCCACAAAATCGCAACCTAGATCTCAATAGACAAAATCTAGGGTCTTGCGCTCCATCTCGACCCGAACAAAGTACAAGTCCAAGCATGCAAATATAGGAGTTGAGGTCGAACATGCAAGAACGTCGTCTAATTACCAATCAATGATGAAAACTATTAAGAAACGCGAGAGGTACCACCAATAATGACAATGGTCCTCAAGGTACTATAGGTACAATCTACGGCGTGCAAATCAGTGAGCTGGCAGCAAACACACGCAGAATCATTCGATTGGAGGCCAATGATGAAAAGCTCACGTGGAACACGAAGAACCTGCCATTGAGGCATGCAGGCTCCAAGGCACCTAAAGGGAGTCTCTAGGTCAACTTCCTGGATAATGAGCTGAAGTCGACAGGAAGTGACCTTGATCGAAGGTGGGCCATAATGTTTCCCACATCATCGACATGAGACAGAGAAGGATAAGATATTTTGCGTGAGGTATCAGAGGGAGGTTGAGTATTCTTGCAGAGGTCAACTTCTCTTGAACATATCGGCGACACAACAATGGACTTGGCAGTATTTGACATTAAATGATCAGGGGTCATGGCGACAAGGCAATGAGCAGATGAGAGGTCAAACAGGATAACCCAAACCCACGGAGGCAAGCGTAAAAACAAAATGAGATGTTCCCACCCAGACAGGAATGCAGACAAGTGCCATGTTCAAGAGCGACATACTGCTGACACGAGAATGATTGTGGTTCCATTTTCCCCACCATTGCTGGCGAGTACCCCGGTTATTTTTTGATGACAAGCTTGACGGGGATAGCATATGCTTGAAAGGCGTCATTTCGACAGAATCCGATGTCATTAAGTTTTAACGAGTCTGACAAAGGAAGAACTCAGTGTCTTTTCCTGTTTAGAGAGTCTGAAAAGACAGCAGAAAAGTGAACTCCAGGGGGGCCCTTTTTCGTAAAGTTGTCTCCCTCGAGCCCGAAAAAGTATAAAACAATGCCCGAAAGAACCGCCCGACCAGTATGATCGAGGATTACTTTTTGTAAGTAGTGACTTCGACCCGAAAAAGTAAAAAAGCGGTCAGAAGTACGTCATTTTGTAACCAATAACGAGTTCGAAACGACAAAAACCCGGTGATCTTTTTAAAGTTTAAACGGTCAAAAAAAGAGCTTAAAGGCGACCGCCTCTCGCTTCTTTTAACGAGTTGAGAGGGAGACTCGGCTATCTTTTCTTGTTTCACATCGAAAAAGAGCTTAAAGACGACGTTTCGGGACCAAGTGCGTATAGAATTGTCGTAATTCCACCAGCTCAGATCCTGCACAAGGAACACTGCACACGTAAACCCGTTCGAGATAATATAGACAATGCACATAAAAACATAGTAAAACTATATCAGAACCAAGCATATGGTAAAAACTATCATAAAAAACCCATGTTTATGAAAAAATAATATTTAATTTTTTAAAATTTACCATAAATAGGGGGGGTAAGCAAATTGTTTTACCATTGTTACCATTGGAGCTTTGTGGAGCGACTTGGAGCTGTGAGGTTGACGAGCGAAATTCCATCTCGTACGTGCATCATCCATCCTGAAGTCAGTTCCAGGTAGATACATCTTGCCTTACGCTCCATTTTGAAGTCTTTTTTCTGCATTTTAACAATGGGAAGTGGTTGTTTAAATTTTTCTTAACTCCATGCCTGTGAGCACAGCCTGACCTTTTGGAACTCTTGATCAGGGCCTGGAATCCCACTGATGGGAAGTTCGTTATCCGAGGCTGAGACATTGAGTTTGATTACAGAGACATCTATTTTTTGACCGGGTTGTCTTGTCAGGGTAAGATGCCTATTCTGGAGGGGCAACGACCCGGTGGTGATGCTTTGGACATGCTGATGGCTCAGGTGTGCCCACGGGCACGCAAGTCGCGGAGTGGAAAGATAGAAATTCCTACAGTGGAGGACATCATCCTTCGAACTATGCTCTTCATGGTGACACGGGCAGTGGGCTCCTAGGCCCAACACGAGGCCTCGAAGACCCATCTCCGACCGGCTCTCAAATGCTTCTACCATATTTAACTGGGAAGGGGTAGTAGCGGCAAACATGAAGAGGCAATTGACCAACTGTCGTCGCGGTGAGTCGAAGCAGTTTGGCTACAGATCGATCTTACTCCCACTCATGCTAGAGCGGGTGTCGGCATTGCAACTGCAGGATATGGTCTTGGACCCACCTAGGCCTCGCAAGACGAGGGCCACACGATGGGGCCATGTCATGCCATGAGGAGGTGGCGGTCGACTAGTGGCATGGGGGGTATACTTCTGAGAGTGGTTGGAGCGGCAGACTATCTTTGTGGAGGACTGGCCGTATGCTGGCCTAGACTTCCGTGGAGACCCAGACATGCTGCTGCCTGCTGGAGAGCAGTGGGATGACGGTGGTAAGACACTTGATCTCATTTTTTGATTTTTGATTTTTATGATGTTTTTGATTTTTTCATGTACATGTCCTAATGACAAACGCTATGGTATGCAGATGTAGGACTAGCAAGGCCCCTTGGCCTAGCCCCAGAGGCACAGAGGGACGTGTAGGGTGTTGGACCTCTAGCCCTAGCTCCTCCGAAAGATGACGCAATGGAGACCGTGATACGGAACCTCGGGGGCTTGCTGACAGGGATTCCAGATTACCAGGGGATAGAGGAGGTCCCCATAGCATCTCAGATCCATACAGTGGGAGTAGAACCTAGGATGCACCGCCTTTTGAGGTGGGTGGCACGAGTGGCTGTGTAGTGTAGGGAGCACAACCCGCCACAGTAGATATCTAGGTCTTTATTTCCTACTGGTGATTTTTGAGAGACATGTGTCTCAGATGTACAGAGAACATAGGCCCTATCTAGACATGTACACTTATTTTTGAGCGCCTTGGTGTGCCACACGATATATATATATACATATTCCTATGGTTTATTATTGTGCTTTTATGTGCTTGCATGTATAATGTTTTGATTATATGTTACACAAATGTCTATCTAATACATGATTAGCCAATGCATCAGATAATCTGTTTAATCATCGTGGAATATGCTGATATGTAATGAGATCAAAATTCCTTTCTAACAATTTAAAACGTAAATACAACCTTAAAATGTGACGGTCTCTGAAGGAATATCGCCCATTGAGCTGATGGATGACAAGTTGAGAGTCCACGTTAACAACCAATGTACGAATATTGAGATTAATTGCCTCAGCCAATAATTCAATCACAGCACTATATTCAGCGACATTGTTTGTGGTACAGCCCAAACACACACCTTGAAGATCTATCAACCCACCGTGAGGATCGTAGATCACCCACGCCGCAGAAGACAAATTGCGAGTGCTGCAGCAGGCATCATCAGCGAAACCAACATAAGGTGCACCAGACATCTGCACAAGAAGAAAAAGACATAATAAGCGGCAATCACGCCTTCACACCAAGCGAAAAACATGAAAACACACACACACAACACACTTTCTAAAACACACGTGTGTACAAATCGAAGTGCATGGAATCATGCATAGTACTTTTTCAAGTATAGCCCATTGCAGGGCTTATCGAGAGGATTACCTTCGTAGTCAACTAGCTCATATGCCCCTTTCTGCAGAACTCTCTTTACAATATAAGGGCCTAGCCACATGGGCTCGAGTTTTCCTGCCCCCAGCTTTTCATTCGCTTGATCGTATAGTAGGACTAGATCTCCCTCAACGAAGGAACGGGGATGGATGGCATGGTTGAAGTGAGTTTTAACTCTCTTCTTTTGTGCTTCGATAGCTAGAGAGGCTAGGTGACGGGTCTTGTCCAGCCGTTCTAGGTAAAGAAGACATTCTTCTACGGGAGTAGTGTTGGGAAGCAACTCGACGGCCAATTTTAACGAAGGGATTTCGTATTCGATAGGAAGGGTAGCCTCCAGTCCATAAACTAATTGAAATGGAGTGAAACTAGTGGCATCCTTCATAGAGGTTCGTAGGTCCATAAGGCAGGAAATAACATCAAATGCCAATTATACCTATGCATGCCAACGGTACGTTGAAGCATCGTAACCAAAATCTTGTTAACGGCTTCAACCTAGCCATTGGACTGAGGATAGTATGGGGTCGAACTATCATGTCGTAAGCCTAGTTGCATTGTCAGTTCGGTCATCATGTGATTATGGAAATGCTTCTCATGATCCGTGACGATGGCCTGAGGAACTCCGAACCGTGAAATAACATGGTTGAACAAAAACTGCGCCGCTGTGTGACCGTCTTCAGTTAATGTGGGCATCGCCTTAGCCCATTTTGTAAAGTAATCGATGACAACGATAATATACCCATGCCCCCCGGCCGAGCGAGGGTTACAGGTCATATAATCAATGCCCCATTTTGCAAAAGGGCCAATGGTGACAGCAGGGTGCATCGGAGCTGGTGGCGTACACATCTTCCGCTGGTATATCTGGCACGCATGACACGAACGGATGGCAAGAATGCAATCCTTAAAAATGGAGGGCCGGAAATAACCGGCGCAAAGGATTTTTTGAGCTGTGGCATATCCGGACATGTGACCACCACTGGCGCCAGAGTGGCAGTCATTCAGGACTCGCTCAGCTTCCTCGAGAGTTAGACATTGGCGGAGGACGGTGTCGATGCCGAGACGGTACAGGGTATCCCCGATAATACGGTAGGGTTGAGACTGATGACGGATCCGTCGCCGAGCATCCTTGGACATAGCGGGATGGAGAGAGGACGTCTATAGATATACAATAATATCCCTATACCAGGGATCGAGGGTGTTGATCAGGAACAGAGTTTCGTCTGGGATATGGTCCTCTGAGTGAGAGGGTGCGGAAGGAGATGGCAAAGAGCAAAGTAAATCAGCAAAGACCAGGGACTTCTTAGACTTGGCAGCAGTGAATTCCAAGTTAAACTCTTGGAGGATGATGATCCACTTTGAGTATTTGCCCCCCAGCAACTGACGTGACAAAATGTACGTCATCGGGTTGCAATCAGAAATCACGGTCGTGGTACACAACAAGATATAATGCCGGAAACGTTGGACGGCACAAACAGCGGTCAATGCCAACTTCTCGATGTAAGCATATCGAGTTTCCGTGTCTAAAAGGTTGTGGTTGAGGTAATATATGACATGCTCAGCGTCATCATTGTCGTCTTGCATGAGAACCATGCCGATAGTGGTATCGGTGGCGGCCAAATACAGAGTATAATCATGATGGTAATTCAGAGGATGCAATAATGGAGTAGAAACAAGGAGACCCTTGAGATGCTCAAAAGACTCTTGAGCGATAGCATCCCAATGAAAAGGGGTATCTTGCTTCAATAACCATGAAAAGCCTTTAGCCACTTCGGCATAGTTCGGAACGAATCGTCTTAAGAAATTTGCTTTGCCCTACAAGCTCTGCAACTGCTGCAAAGAAGCAGGGGGAGGAAGATTCAAAATAGCTTTGACTTTGAGGGGATCCAGACAGATGCCCTCTCGGGAGACGATAAACCCGAGCAGTCTGCCTGATTCAACGCAGAAGACACAATTATGAGGATTAAGCCTGATGCAGTAGTGTCGACAGCGGAGAAAGATTTCCCGAAGATGGGAAGGGTGGTCCTGGCATTTGACTGAATGGGCTGGTAGATCATCCAGGTACAGTTGTACAATGTGACAGATGTCATGAAAAGCATAGGACATTGCACATTGGAAGGTAGCACTGGCATTCTTCAAACCGAAAGGGAGTTTCTTGTAAGCAAAAGTGCCCCAAGGACAGATAAAGGTCGTCTTATGCTAATCAGCGGGTGCAATATTGATCTGGTTATACCCAAAAAAACCATCCATAAATGAATAGATTTTGCTCCCCGAACACTCATCAATGAGCTGATCAAGGAAGGGTGTGGGGAAGTTATCCTTAGGACAGGCCTGGTTGATGTCACGGTAATCAACACAGACTCGAAGGGTACCCTGTTTTTTGTTCACAGGTACGATGTTAGAAACCCAATCCGTAAGTGGAATGGGGTAAATGAAACCGGCCTTGAGAAGCTTTTCAACTTCTGCTTTAATGGCTGCAGCCTTTCGGGGGTGCACGGGGCATAGATGTTGGCGAACAGGCTTAGCACTCGGATACGTAGGTATCTCATGCACCACTATGCTAGGGTCAATGCCGGGCATTTCTTCGTAGGACCAAGCGAAGACATCACGAAATTCGTGAAAAAGATCGGTGTAGAGCTGAATTTCCTCCGGAGTACAAGTGACTCCAATGTGAATGTGCTCGACAATCCCTAGTTTCGCAAAGATGTCGATGGGTTGGGTCTGCGTAATGTTTCCCATATTTCCTTCAGAGGGCACTTGATAAACTTGAATAGGTGTTTGAAGGGGCTGAGATGGGAGACAAGGAGAAAACCGTTCGAGACAGGTGATCATTTATTGATGGGCAGGGAGAAATGAGGAACGGTGGTGATGATCAGACCAAGGAGGTTCCTCGAGAGACATGATCTCAATAATGGCTTCAACGGAAGGAAATATTTCCTTTAACGGATCCGAAGTAGCGTCATCTCCAAGCCAAGGGGAATAAACATATGAGTCAGGAACCATGCTCGGAGGAGCAGGTTCAGGAGGGGGAGCTGATGCAGTAACGATTTCAATGTAGTTGAGCTCGGCAAGACTCAACGGCATCATATCGCCCCAAGATTCTATCTGATTAGCAGGAGGAAGGACCCACAGATCAGAGCGCAAGGAAATCATATTAATAGGAGCGAGATTAGGAGGTGGGAGGGAAAAGACACCCATCAGGGTGGGATCTTTAAAGAGTCTGGCTCCCACACTCTCACATGATTTGGAGGTATGCTTCACAAAAGGCACATTGCCTTCGGAAGAGGAGGCGAAGAAAGAGAGCTGGTCCACGGTGACAATCTTCCCCTGATGAGGGAAATGAATGACACGGAAAAGAGATGAAGCCACAGCTTGCATGGCGTATGTCCAGCTACGTCCGAGGAGGAGGTTGTAAGTAAGATTAACATCAACAACTTCAACCTCCACTTCGACCGTCTTCCCTTCCAAAGAGATGGGAAACCATTGGAGTATACCATAAGGATGAGACTCTCTTCAGTCAAAGGCTTCCAATGTTGTAGGAGACTGGCTCAGCGTCGGAGAACCAATAGCTTTCTAATAGGCAACAGACATGATGCAAGTCAAAGCACCTTCATCAATGACTGTACGATGAATCGTTTTAGTGTTGATAATGACCTGTATGAGGAAGGCGATTTGGTGAGGCAGTATCGGCGTATGGCCTTCGAGGTCAAAAGAAATCAGATCCGAGTCAGCCGGGTCTATGCCACCGATGGCCGATAACAAGGACTTCCTCTAGGAGGGGTAGCTCTGGAGCACTTCTAAGGCGGACATAGCAGACGGAGCCTGAGCTAAGTCCTCAACGATGCTGTAGTGCTAGGCAGCACGAGCATTAGTGTTGTAAGAAGACTTCCGGAGTACACATGTTGGAGGGGGTCGGATAGGCGTCTCAGTGCTAGGTCTCTCGATATGGAGTGGACCAGAACTAGACGGAGGAGTGCTAGAGGGGACCTCAGGCTCTTTCCTGGCATGTGACAGATATTCTTTTTCCCGAGTACTGATGTGGATTGGAATCATCCCAGCCATAAATACTTGGGAGCCAAATGAAGAAGAGTGTTGCGATGGATCTGCCACCATTTGCGTTTGCTGTGAGGGGAAAGGTTCTTTAAGCACAGCAGGAGTCCTGGGAGAACCTTTCAACAATCGACTAACTTCGGACTGCCTCGGGCAGTCTTTAGTATAGTGATCCTCGTCACAGATAAGACAAGGATACTTGGGTTTATGTTTGGCTCCTTCCTCGGGTGGAGATTTAGGGGAGTCTTGTCTAGGTTGTTCAGATTTATTCTTAGCTTTCCCCTTCTTCTTTCCTTTCGAGGATTTATCCGCCATGGTGGACTGGATGGCGTTAACCTCGGAAGTGTTTCCAGAATTAGATTGACCCTGAGAAGTGTTTTCGTTTGAAGCATTCGATTTTTGCTTCCCAGGGTTCACAGATGATTTCTTTGAAGATGCATTTACAGAGCCAATAACATCGTCAATAGATGGCTTTGGCAGAGCTTTGGATGTTCCGAGTCTCGGGGCATCTGGAAAATAATCATATAAGGTACTCGACTGAGAATAAACTAAGTCGAGGTACTGAGCACGCGCGATAGCTTGCTCTTCAGTTACACAAGCTCCCATAGCAATGTCTCGCGTGATTGCGGGGATAAAGGAGGTTGTAAACCAATTGGTCAGGAGCTAATCAGGAATCCAGAACTTTATCAAATGACGACGCCATCTCCATTCATGTATATGATCGGATATATGCGTGGCCGTGTCCTGTTTAAGAGACCTAAGGAGATGCGTCCCTATCTCATACCGAATGGGCAACTGAAAGTGAGTTAGAAATGCCATTGCCAACGAGTTGAAATCTTGAAAAGATCCGCGATTCAACTCAATGTACCACTTAGCAGCTGAGTTAGTGAGAGTCCTTTGGAAAAGGAAGAGCTGGATGGAATCATCAAGCCACGAATTTGACAAACACCAAAGGTGATAAGTCATGACGTGGGCTCGAGGGTCCTCTCCAGCTTTGCCATCGAATTTAGGACAATCACCGGGTATCTTGGTTGGAACTGGTGGCTAGTATGGATTATGAAGAATGGGATCATTAGTCAATTTGGAGACATCTAGCAGTTCCAATGTTGCTAAGAAAGGTAACTGAGGATTGAAGGACATCTGCGGCCGTGGATAAGAGGTAATACCAGAGTTCCAACTAGGTCGCAGTTGCCCCCATGGACTTTGTCTAGACAGGCCTGGCCCATAAGGGTTCTACCCATAAGGATTCTGTCCATAGGGGTTCTGTCCATAACTGGAAGGTTGACTCTGGATCTGCCCCCCAGCACCCCATGGATTACCAACTTGACCTACAGGAGCAACATACTGTTGCTGATAATTCTGATAGGGAGTGACCTGCATTTGTTGGTAATTTTGATACGGGGCCAACTGAGTTTGCCCCTGAGGTTGCTGGTAACTATACGGTTGCTGAGCTCCATACTGAGCCTGGTGACCAAGCTGCGCTTGGTAAGAAGGTTGGGATTGCAACCCACCTTGCATCTAAAGACCAATTTGAGTTTGGGGCCCAGAAGGATGTCCTTTCAAAGGTTGAGCTTGGACCATCTGGCCGGAAGGTTGTCTCGGTTGAGTTTGGGACGGACCCGTTTGCCCAGAAGGATGAACTTGCTGGGTATTAGGTTGTCCTTGTACAACCGAGGGTTGTCCTTACGGAAAAGATGGCTGAGCGGGCTGGACAGCCGATTGCCCTTGAGGTTGACCAACTTGTCCAGAAGGATGACTAGGCTAGGCAGTGGGTTGGCCTTGCTGTACGTAAGGCTGACCTCCCTGCCTAGAAGGGTACCCCTGCTGGATTCCAGGTTGTCCTTGTTGCATATAAGGTTGTCCTTCTTGTCCAGATGGATAACCTTGCTGGACACCAGGTTGACCTTGTTGGATGTAAGGTTGTGCCGGTTGCCGAGACAGGTAACCTTGCTGAATACCAGGTTTTCCCAGATTACCAGAAGGTTGAGCAAGATAAGTGAAAGATGGACCACCAACGGCTGAAGGTTGTCCCTGATAGGGTTGTCCTTGTGGGCCCCCAGGTTGCCCTGGGTAAGACTGGCCGTAATATTGCTGCCCTTGGGGGTTTTGCACATAAGACGGCTGGCCTTGGTTAGGCGGTCCCTGAAGCTATGCAGGCATTGCTTGGCCACCATAGTAAGTGGTGGTGCCCCAAGCAACAGATAATGGTACCGAGACCTCAACAACAGGCTAAGTAGGCAAGGGTCTGGAAAGATAAAGGAACTGACTAGTGGAATCGTAGTAATAGAATGGACCTTGCGAGCTTGGATCCTGGATAGCTTGCATATATTGATCATATGGCCCCCATCCTGGAGTGGGACCAGAAGAGGGCGGTGCACTTTGTGCAGGATGAACAACTATGGGTGTATGTGCTGGTTGGCCACTACTCACTTGGCCATGAGATGAACTAGCACGAGTAGTCACAGCTAAAGATGTCGTAACGGCACTAACAACCGGCGTTGAATATGCTACATAAACAGTCGGAATAGTTGGAACTGAAGTGACGGGTGTACTGTGAACTTGTGAAACAAAAGATCCTGTAGTGGGAGTGATGCGGAGATCCCACATGGTACTGGAAGAAGGGATCCTAGTACCCACATTATCCCTCAAAGACTTATAGCGTGAGGGTACCGGAGATGTGGCCGGGATAGGAGTTTCGATACTTGACAAAACAGGTGTCTCACTCACTCTAGGAGATGTATCATCCATGTCGGAGGAAGACATTGGGGTCAAAACACCAGGGGGGGTAAAAGGACTATCGTCTTCATAAGGCTCCCAAATGGGGTTCCAGTGAATTTCGTAATCCTCGTCGTCTGGAGCACAAGAGTTAATCGGTTGGATACTCAGGATAACAGGGAGAGTATCACTCACAACCGGTACCTCAGGAGCAACAGAAGACGGAGACCCTTGATCACTTGGAACGGGAGACGGGATCGATGATTCAGCTAGGATGACAAACTTCAAAACAAATCCTAGGGAAACTAACGAGAAAGGACCCTACTCAAACTAACGCAAACAAGATCTAACCGGGTAAATGTTAATCGCGGCCGAATAAATTTTAAGACGCAAGGACATAACTTGACCTTTTCATTCTTTAAGAGTTGAGAAAAGGACAAAAAGATGACTCTAGTCACCTTCAAATGTTTAATGAGCCCGAAGTGACAAATGCTCAGATGAGACTTTTCTTTTAGGGAGTCTTAAAAGGATCAAAAGTGACTACTCTGGAGAGCTAGGAAAAAAGGTTTACCAAACAAATCCGTAAAACTGCATATACACCTTGGCAGTCATATGAAAACCAAGGACTTCCTGTACGACAGTCAATCTTCCCGAATGCTGTGTTCGATGCATTACAGCTTGTAAGGTGGCAGACACGGCTTCCTATGGATAAAGGATGATAACCTAGTGGGGTCTCCACATATACTCGATGGTACGTGGGAGCTCAAATCCGTGCTAGACCACTTGTTGTGTCATGGAATGAGGAATCACCCAACCTTAAGTGAAACAAAAGTGACTAGGTTTAACGACGCCAGAGCACATCTCTAGCCTAGACCTCTAAACAGTGAGCGTTATGTTCTAATGCATTTTTAAGTTCATTCAATTCATTTTAAGGTTGATCTTGTATTAGGTTTCGGTTTTCAGGCCTTACCGTATGAAATCTCTCAAAATTGCCTAAATGCAAACTATATGCCAAAATACGTCATTCCATTCGATGAATGCTAGTTACGAGAGGGTTTGAGGGCTTTCATGCAAATGAAATGATCACAAAACAACAAATAGCTTCCCTAATGCAGCTAATGGAAATTCACAAACTTTTCTTTGAGATCAATAATCACTAATCAAAATGAAAAGCTTCTAGTTCTCATTAACTAATATAAAGCAAAAGAGATTTTCTTTTTGTTGATGGCAAAGTGCATTAAACAAACTTTGAGAAATAATAACCAACAAATGTGAAAAGAACCGGTTGACCCCAAACAACTGTGATCAGTGTCCAAGTAGTGAAAAGAAATCAAAACAATGTCAAGACTGGTTCGAGAACAATCACTTAAACAACCAAGGAAAAGAAAGCAAAGAGGAAGGCTTCAACAAACCAATAACAAGCGGTGAATGAACCTTTGCAAATGAGTAACCAAGAAAAGCTGATCCAACAAACTTGGAATGATAAAACTAGGTCACAAGACAAAAAGCAAGATTCGCTCAACAAGACTCACAAGAAAGTGCTTCAATCTTCAGACAAAGAAAATCAAGTGATAAACCAAGTGAAGACAGCAGGGAATAGCAAAACCAACAGGCTCAGGAGGCAGAATTGAAGAAATTCAATTCTACAGGAATCAGCGCGGGTGGTACACAACAACAAAGCACTGATAAAGAACTACGCGCAGCAACAATGCGACGTCAGTGTGGAAGTACATGCCTTACCCGCGATGGTCTGAATTCCAGAGCCGTCGTGACTGTTTGGTGTATTAACACGATGATCAAGAAGTCACAGAAAGGGCTGCGCGATGACAGCGCGACTGTTTAATTATAAACCGCGATGATGCTCAAAAACGGCCACAATCAAGCCAAAAACTCCCAAACCAAGGCAACCAATCTTTAAACAAACAAAGCACCTCCCAAACCGAACCAAGAAACCAAGAAATAGAGAACTAATCCCCAAACTTTGAAAAGAGAGCAAAAACAAACTCAAGGAAAAAATGAACAAAAAGGACAAAAGCCAGCTCCAAGCTGTTTAGTTCGTAAACCAAACCGGAGATTGACTGAAGTGGCGTTGATCTACTTCGCTAATGCAGAGCAATAGCATTTCGAAGGCTATCTGGCCGTGCTTTAGGCTCCATCTAAAGTTTACAAATCAAACAACAAGGTAAACTCCCCAGTGGAGTCGCCAAATTGTTGTGGAGGTAAATCCCCTCTGCTGGAAGAGGCGATCCCTACTAGTCCAAATAGGGTCTAGCAACAATCAAACAATGCTAACACGCAGGCTCCTAATTGCAAACTAAAGACCAATGATGAAGGTCTACCTGGATTCCAATGCTAGTACTTTTAGAAGAGTCGATTCTCCCATTCCTTTGCCCTGGCTAGTCACAATCCTCACGATCCTCGTGCACGGACACCTGCACATGCAAAGAACGATACAAACACAAGCATAAAATCCAATAGATGCAACTGTATATCAGTCAGAAAGGATATAACTCAAACACCATCATAAAGACAATAAGAGTGGAACCATAATGATAGTCGTCTATTATTGATAAACAAAGAAGAATACAACCATAGTTCTGACATCAAATCCTTCTCAAGAGGGTCCAGCCAGCAAGCTCCTCAAGCATTCACCCTTGAAGGTAGATCTCCCAAGAAAAAACTCTCTCCCACACAAGTTTACACAAGATCAAAACACTTCACAACCTTCCTTAAGCTCTCTAACAATCCCACACTTGTCACACTAGCTACCTATCAAGCTCACACACTATCAGCAACACTCCAAACACTATGAATTCCAAACTAGTAGCTCATAGCAATGGTGGAGGTTTAAATAGGAGAAGCAGTCTCCATGAATGGTGAGAGGATGAGCTTATCTCCAAGGAAGGTGGCTCAAATGATGAAACAGACATGCCAGAGAAGGGAGGGTGACATATACAAGGCCAAAAACCAGGTCTGGAGTCATCTGGAAGGCCGGCTGTTAGAACAAACTCGCCCAGACTGGATCATTGCGGGTGCATAACTGCACTGGAGCACTGACATCGCTACTGAATAACGAAGAAAGTCATGTTAGCGTGATCACATATAAGCAAAAGTCGCGCTGTCTCATAAAATTCGACCATCGGGGGAATCACGTGTACTTCCGCGTTGGCAGCGCGTTCAGTCTATTTTGGAGTGCTCATCAACGCGTTTATTTTTACAACAGTCGTGATGATGGAAAAACTTTGGCAAAGTGGGTCATTTGGCAACATTAGAGAGCATGAGCATGGATGATTTGGACTCATGACACAGTAGGAAGACTGATAGGAAGACAATGACAAATTACTGCGTAACACACCGCGTCAGCCAATTTTCTTCCAATTTCACCCAATTTCTCACTTGTTCACAAAAATTTCTTTGAGTTGCATCCTCTTTGTTCTTGGCATGCAAATGAACTATTGAAGCACAAGAATATCTCCTATGGTATGGACTTTGATTCTTCATTTGGCAAACCCACTTTTGTATTGTTGCAGACTTTGGCACTTTCACATAACTCTGTTTTTGCTTCCACTTTGATTTTTTGGCTGAATGATGAAACTCTGTCTTTTTGCGCAGGGATAGCTATCATTGGATTCAGCAAAGGAGACCAGGGTTTCACTTGAAGAATTTCACAACTGAAGGAGCTTTGAGAATTACATATTTATTACAAAGATAAAATGGACGATTTTTCTTCAAAACAGAGTTTTGAAGAAGAATCATGATCAAGCATATTGACGATGAAATTTATATCATGAAAACTTATTTCGAACCTCCCTCATGTGCCTGCTGGTAATTATTGAACAGTTTGAAGCATTTATTGACAAAACCCTAATGAAACCCTAGACCTACTGACTAAAATGACTCTTTGCTGACCACGAGACCAAACAAGACTGTACATAACTTTAAAATTGACTTTGGTGAGCAGACACAGACCAGCAGGTACATGACATGAGGGAGATGAGTGACAAGACCCTTCCATCAGAAGATTGATGCTCCTAATGGAATGCAAATGACTGAAGTGACTGAGACACCTAAAAATGAAATGCAATAAACAGTTTTTGATCTTTGACGAAGGGATGAACAGACCGACTCTAACATTGGCTCCAATTGGGATGGTAGCTCCTTGGAGGTGCCAAGAAATATAGATCTTTGGAAAAGTAGATAGTGCCTTCATTAATTGGGCAATGGAGTCAAAACAAAAAAACTGACATTATGCAGACGGACTCTGACTCAAGGCTAAAAGTGAAAACTACAATAAAACAAAACCTAACTAAACATAACTATCAAACTGGAAAGATGCTCATAATTGGGCTTATTCATCAAACCTACTCTAATTTATTTTTTCACCACCTTATCAAGTGAAATGGAACAGCCAATGCAACAATGTAAGCATCATGGCTGTTATTTGAATTCTCCGCAAGTGCTCGCTTAGGAACAACAAGAGAAAACTATTGAACGAAAACTCCTATGGAAAGTTAGAATCAAGTTGACTGTTGATAAACTTGCAAAGCATGAATTGACTGGATGACTTCAAGAATACTGAGAAAAGGATCTTCATAAACATTGCTATTGATTTCCATTAACACATTACTGCTCTGGTCCAAGTAATCTTCATATCTGGATATTAAGAGTTTCCTCACATCTGTGTTGTCTTTCTTCGGTGATTGCAGCAAGCTGCCAAAAGGATCCTGAGTTTCGTGAACAACCAAACTCTGTTGCTGTTTCCAAATAGAACAAAAGTCTCCTTTATCGATCTCCTCATATGACTGCAAACTTTGATCTGAGCTTTGCAATGAAAAATCTATTAAACAAGACAATGAAGGTGACCTTTGAATCAGATTATTATCAACATTCTTTTCTGTCACATGGTTAGCTGATGGGGAAGAACTTTTATAGCAAACGTCATCCAACACATGAGCAATAGGATCATCAAAAATTTGAGAAGACTGTTGCGAGGTGTCCATTGAAATTGTATAACATCCTACTGGTTGTTCATCTTTTTCTTTAGAGATATTACAAAGATTTTTCCTTATAAATTGAAATGCTTCAAAAAAAAGGGTAAAGAATCCTCTAGCATCATTAGATCATGTATTTCAGCTGCCACACCTTCATCTGTAATCTGACCTTCATCCTCAACATTAAAACTGATAGATTGTTGATTTCCTACACGCTGCTCATTTGAAGATTTACTATGCAATTTATCCTTCAAAAACTGAAATGATTCAAAAAAGAAAGGTAGGGAATCTTCTTGTATCATCTTATCACATGTGCTAGCTTCCATGTCTTCATCTGCAACTTGAAAATCAATGGCATCCGAGGGCAGGAAATCTGAATATGAGAATTCTTGAACAAGGTTTTCATTGCCCTCAAGATGGTCCAGATCAAGACTTGTCGACAGTTGATTTCTGATTGCATGAAAATTGTCTCTGATGAACTGAAATGAAGAAAAACAAAATGGAAAATATCCTTCACTTACTTCAAAATTTGCTGCACTTTCCTCGTCACTATCATAGGTAATATGCATCGGTTGATCACTGTATTCGGGCTGCTGAAAAAACTTCCTCCTCGCACAAACTAGCTGTTGATTTGTCTGCAAGAGTAGCTTCTGTTTGGAGAACATAATCATCATCATCATACTAATCAAACTGAGGCAAATCATCAGTATAAATTACATCATCAAAAATACATGTCATATCAACAGATCTCTCTTCTCCAAGATGATCTATAAGACAATCATTATTAGATATATGACAACTGGGACAAGAAAGAAAATGTTTTGGATCAGCAACTTGTTCTTCTTCAATCAGTGAGCCATGGGCTTGAACATCATAATCATTCCTTGTAGTGATCTTTTGCATCATCTATTCCACTGCACTTACCAAAATGTCAAGTTTTACCTCTAGAGATGTCGATTCCTCTAGATCTATATTTTTCATCTCTTCTTCTTTCATCCTTGCCCTTCGGATCAGCAAATGAGCCTCTACATTTACTGCATTGCTCTGCATCTCCTCAAGTGTTGCAATATTCCTTTCTCTCAACTAAAACTCCATTTCCGGATCAAAGGCACCCGGATTGTGCAAGAGAGTAGATCTAGGAGGAGGTGTTATATCAATTGGGATCGAATAATAAACTTGGTTAAATCTAGCAGAAAATTGTTGTACTATCTCCCCTGACTATCTTTTCAGTTGGTTATACTCTTCTAAAATAAGGAAAAGGTTCTATCTGATCATCCACCTGTTGAGGAAAGCTTTGACCAACTGCTGGAAATTTGAGATGCTCGCATCAGGTAGGGCTTTGAACCAAGTCTTAACTTTTCCTTGCAAAGAAAGAGCAAAAAGCCTTATACTGACATCTTCACTATCAACTTCAAAAAGGTCTAGAAAATACTCAAAATTCTGCACATGTTGCTCAGCGTTGACATTCTTACATTCACTGTCAAACCTCGGCAAGTATAGATCATAGTTTCTGGGGAAAGCATGAAGAACAGAAGGTAAGACAAGAGGTTTATACCTATCTAGGACTATAAAAGGTTTAGGAGTATATATAAGAGCTACAAGATCAGGTTTGTTTTCTTTAGGCTCATCACGGTGAAGAGAGTCATCATGAGATGTGGGAAAAGTAAGGAAGCAAGGATCAAAGGGAAACTCAGTATTTACACTTTTTGAATAAATCGAATGAAGATTTTGATCACCTTTATCATACAACGAATTCTGAAAAAAATTTAGGACAACTTCAAGAACAGCAAAGAAGTAATTTACAAGAAAGCAGAGTAGATCCTGAATACCATTCCACTTTGGATACCCGAACTTTGTGTAAGATCCTTCCATTTTCTCAGTGAAAGAGTTAGTCTTCCAGTGGACTCTTTACAGGAGTCACCAGGTGAATGATTTCAGCCTTCTTATGTCTGATCGTTGTCCACCATCCACCATCAAATCTGAACTTGATACATCTACTAGGGTGATCGTTTATATCAGATGTTCAATTTATAAACTAGACCGGAGATTGACTGAAGTAGTTTTTATCTACTTGCGCTAATGCAAAGCAAAAGCATTTCGAAGGCTACCTGGCTAATCTTTAGGCTTCGTCTGTAGTCTACAAAACCAAGCAGTGAAAATAAAATTTCTTCCCCAGTATGGTCACCACTATGTTAGAGCCTAGATTTTCCCCAGGCTGAAAAGGCAAGGTTCTAGGTCCACATCAAACCACGCTCAGCCTCGTAGCTAGCCTACGAGGACAGGAGAGGGCTCTCTCCGGGTCAATCTGAGTGAAATATAATCAATGGGGCTTGAGATGACTAATTTAGCAACTGATCTTAGGCTAGGTATGAAGTGAAAAGTTATGATTTGAGTTTTTGGGGGTTTTGTTGGAAAAAGGGACAGGCAAATTTTGGGTCCAGGGATGAGGCCATATTTTTGCAGAGATCAGGTAGGGGCGAGGTAGGCAATAGTTTTGATGCTTTAGATTAGAATGAATGGATGGATCAGACTGGTGAGGGGCCAAGGAGGGCAAGAAGGTCTCAAGAGTCCTCCTCAAATAGATGAAAACATGAAGAATTAAACAAAATATCAAGGCAGAGCATAGCAGTCCAATGAATTCTACCTTAATCACTCATTTGCTCAATTGCAAAAGACAAGAGAAGGGAAAATGATATCCATAAACATCAGTGAACTTACAAATACATAGAGAAACACACCATCAAAACATAGAGCCACATGGATCCCAACAGGTGCTGCAAAACCCTGGTCTTTCCTTTGCCAAAATTGCAGAAATGAAATGTACAATAGAGTGCTAAGCAATCCCAAGTATCCAACCATGAAAATGATTGAGAAATTACATGATATAGACAGGCCTAACTCCTTCCAATGCCTCTATGGGTCGAGCTCATCATTCTAGGAGCTGTTTGAACCAATTCTAAACAAGGAACTGAAATCTAGGTAGTCAAACAACTTACCCCTATATGCTAGGAAACTGATTCATTCACTCACATTTCATCTTTTGGTGAATGAATCTTCTAGAACAAGTAAAATTGTGCCAATATTACATCATGGTTATCAAATTACATCATGAAAATTCAGGAATAACATCAAGAAGCAAAAATGGTCAAAACTGGGCGAGTTTTTGAGCTGAACAGTGAAAAATAGGAAAAAATCATCTATGTGCTGTGCTTGATTCTCTATGCGTCGCGCCACTTTGGAGCTGATTTTGAGGCACTTCCTGAAGTCCAAATTGAGCCCAAGTGTGCTTGTTAGAAAGACTTGCCTGTCTACTTTCCAACTCAATTGGAATTTCTGAATTTGAATGTCATTTGCCCCTCAAAAACTTCAATCTCCCAAGACTACCTCCTGTGTGTCAAAATAGGGGTAGTGAGGTCATTTTTTGAGTGTTTTTGGCCTCCTAAGGTGTTACACAAAAATATCGTCACCATGACTATTTGCAGTTAGTATGGGTCTATCATCACTTATACTATCCTCCTAAGCAAGTCTCAGACCTCAGCTCTTCATGTCAAGCTTTGAAAATGAGAGAAAGACATTAAAAATCAACAAAGCTCCAGTTCCGCACTTTCTCTCACTGTTGCCTATGGTCTCGAACCCCCTGTTCACATTACCTATGGACCTGCCTGCTTTGTCTCTAAAGGAGTGGGTGCGAACCCCTGTGAAAGTCAAAAAGGCACAAGTTTATTCTAGAAAACTCACTTTTGGTTAATTCTAGACGATTCTAGAAGGAATTTTGACATGGATTGTTCGCTCTTAGGTGGTTCATGCATCCCAAAAGAGAAGGAGCTAATCCCTTGATGAGAGGAGCTACCCCTTTGAAGGAGGGATTTATCCCTTTGAAGGAGGACCTAGTAACTTCCCTCCATTGCACTATAAATTAAGGCATTGCACTGGTTGCTAGGGAGGTTAGAAGCTGAACATTTTTGAGGGTAAATGCTGGTGGAATTGAGACTTCCTAGTTAAGCTTGAGAGGAGAGATCACATACCTTTTGGCTTCATTGGGAAGAGAGTGAAACTTGTCAAAGTGGAGGAGACTTCTTGCTGGACCCTGGGAGGAGCTTGTACAGCATCAAGGTATAGGTTGTAAAGTTCTTCTTTGATTTGAATTTATACAATCAGATTCGTTTTTCTCAACAAATTGTCTTATGTCATTTGTTTCATGAATTCCTCGATCATCATGATAAGTATGCTTTATGATATGGGCTTTTCAGGTGCTATTTAATTTGTGTGCTTGTTTGCGTTTGCATATTTGCTACAAGGGAGCTCATTTGGATCAAAGGAGCGAGGCTTCCACAAACTTGCATTGGACCCAAGGTAGGCCTAAAACACTTGTTTGCCTTTGTTTATAAATTGCATATTTAGAGAAAGATAGTTTTTGATTGGCTTGCTTGTCACTAGATATCATTAGATTCTAGGGAGGTCGATCTTGTTGGCAAGAACGACTCATTCCGTGTGACAGAATGGCGACTCCACTAGGGACTTGATTTCTTGATTTTCTTTACTTTTACCTGAGAAACTGTGCTTTTGTTTCTATTTTTTGCTTGTTGTGTGTGGAATTGGGTAGATTTAGTAGATCTTGGATTATTTTTTGTTTTTCATAACTTTGGGAGAGGACCGCACCCTCGGCTTGCAACACAGTGTGGACCTATCTGCACTTTTTCTTTTCACACAGAGCGGTACCACACCTGTGTGAACTGCGGGCCTGCAGACCCTGTCAAAATTTTGGAAAACTTGGGATTTTCT
The DNA here is from genome assembly GCA_031772625.1 of Pinus tabuliformis. Classification (NCBI taxonomy): domain Eukaryota; kingdom Viridiplantae; phylum Streptophyta; class Pinopsida; order Pinales; family Pinaceae; genus Pinus; species Pinus tabuliformis. The sequence continues at coordinate 770,378,896 of CM062815.1, forward strand.
CTTTTAGTCAGCTTAGTTTTTGTTTAGATGTTATTATCCCCTACCCATACCTACATGTGACTTGTCAAGAACTTTTCTTAGGTTAATTCCATTGGTGTTAGGGTTTTAGGTGAAATTCCTAGAAGTTTTGGTTGCCGGACTTGGTTTTCATTTTGGTCTTGTAGTAGCTCAGAGCTTAGAAGCTGTAGAAGCCTCAGATCACCTTGATTTTTACTGGCCTTCTTATGAGTCTGACCATTTGCAAAATTTGCCTTTGTTGGGGAATCCACCTTGTGTTTTCTCTTTGCGAAACTTCGAAAAGACTTGTGTTAAAAGTTTGGATTTCATTTTTAGAAAAGAAAACAAAAATTGGTTATTTTTTGACTGATTTGTGATTCTGGACAAATTAGTCCTTAGTTTGCTTATAGCTAAGTAAAACATCCTTGAAAAGACATCTTGTAAGCTTTTACTTCAAATAGTTTTTTATAGTTTATAGATCTCAATATTAGAATTTTCCATAGTTTTGAGTGTTTTATAAAATAAAAAAAATCTCTTTTGGAAAAGTTTGATTTTGTAGTATTTGAGTGTTTGAAAGAAAAAGGAAATTTTTGTGAAAATAACTAGTTGTCTCGTTTTGAGTGGATTGGAAAAGAAAAAAAAATCTTCTTTTGATTTGTTTGTTAAGAAAGATTTTTGTTTACAAGTATTTGCATTCTCAAACTCTTTCCTAGCTAGAAATTCATTGAAGGGAAAAGATTTCTTATCATCTTAAGTGCATTTTTTTTAGTGATTTCGAGTAGAGTCTTCAAACCATAAGTTTCATCTATGCACCTCTTGACTTAAACAAAAACCAATAAAAATAATGCTTAAAGTAAAATCTATCTAGTAATAGTTTTATTTCTAGCGTTCTATTACACCAACATATCTTAGGCTAGTGTCTTGGAGTGGGGAGTAATTAACTCTCCAAGACAGTAAAACAAACAAGTAGCTGTATCTTGCGGTAGGAGAAAAATCCAATTGTTGCATCTATGCTCTGGGAAAGCTCAACTTAAAGGAGAAGCACGAGATCGTGTCTGAACCGGTGTGGAAATCAATCATTCCTCATTGGGAACTGTTAGTTCCAGTCTTCGCAGCCTGTCACCAGGGATCAACATGAGCTCTTACTATGTCTGGTTTTGTTATATGTTTTACACATGATGTTCAGCACAAAACATGTCTCAAGTGTTTCTATCAGAAGGATCTCGGAAAAATCTTTTCAACGGCATATCACACTCCCGTAACCGATTCCTGGATTAGAAGAAATGAATGAGTGATTCTTGGTTATGCATGTTTTGAGGTCAATTGCTGCACACAATGACAAGTTTAGTTCCAAATCAGTTTCTAAAAGAATGGTGAGGAATTTTTTTAAAAGTGAGAGAGGTTTTTGTTCATCACATACCAAATAATAAAAACCTCCTTCAGTTTATGCACAGGTGCTACTATGTGGGAAATATACAGTGATATTTGGAGCTTATATTAAAACAAAGCAAATTTTTCATATTTTTTACTGTTTTAGTCATTTTAGTGCGGGACCATTTTATAGCAGATGGAAAGTAATTTTGCAAAACCCAAGGCAATTTTTGTTAAACACGAGCCATATAACAAAAACCTCTTTCAGTTTATTCACAGGTGTCATGGATTGGGATGTGTGACTAGATATTTACATCTCATTTTCACAGAATTAAATTTTTAATGGTTTTCTGTTTTAGAGATGATTTTGTGGAACAGATTACGAGCTAATGGAAACGAATTTCCCAAATTTGAGAGAAGTTTTTATCTCGCACTACATTATCTAAGAAAATCTCTTTCAGTTTTGAAACAGGTGTTATGGTTTAGGAGATACGAGTTCATCTTCAGCACCTATTTTCAGAAATTCGGCCCAAGTTTAATGTAACTAATTCTATTTTGAAGAAAATGGTTGAGCTCAATCCCTTAGTACAAGGATGAGAAAATGTATATATTCTATGAATTTCATAGTGTAGGGGTTGGATTTTGGTAGAGGGTTGGACTCTTGGGAAGATTTTGGCACACTATTGTACATATTTTTCATATTTTGGCTAAGGAAAGATCAGAGGTTTTGCAGCGCCTGTTGGGATTCTTGTGGCTTTCAGTTCTTGATGGTGTTATCTCTCAGTTATTGTAATTTTATTCATGTTTAAATGTATGCCATTCCCTTCTTATGCTTCTGAAACTAAATGAATGAGTAAATGAGGTTGAATTCATTGTTTACAGTGCTCTTCCTTTAAATTTGTTTAGTTTTACATGTTTTCGCCAGTTTGGAGAGGATCCATGTTCTCCTTTGCCCTCTTTAGCTCCTTGTCATTCTGATCCATCCATACACCTGATCAAAAGCATCAAGACTACTGCCTACCTCACCCCAACTCAAATTCTACAAAGATCTGACCTTATCCCCGGACCCAAAATTGGTTTTCCCGTTTCTCCAACAAAAAACTCAAAAATCTAAATAAAATTTTCCTATCTCTTTACTAGCCTAAAATCAGTATTAATTTTGAGTCATCTCAGCCCCTTTGAAGACATTTTGCCGAGATAGACCCGGAGAGAGCCCTCTCGTATCCTCGTAGGGCTAGATACGAGGCTGAGCTTGGTTTGATGTGGCCTTGAGTTTTTCCTTCCTCAGCCTGAGGCAGAGTTGAGCACTAACATAGTGGCGACCATATTGGGGAAGAAGATAGTTTGTTTGTTAATGTCATTTGTTTTATAAGCTACAGACGGAGCCTGAAGATTAGCCAGGTAGCCTTCGAAACACTTTTTCTTTGCATTAGCGGAAGTAGATAAATGCTTCTTCAGTCAATCTTCGGTCTATCTTGTAATCGTGACATCTAACTTGTTAATTACCCCAGTACATGTATCAAGTTCAGATCTAATTGTTGATAGTGGACAATGGTTAGACACATATGAAGGCTGAGACATTCACCTGGCAACTCCAGCTTGATCCAGAGATTCCAGTGCTCACTGATCCATTCATGCAATGGTAGGGTATGTGGCAAACCCTGCACTTTGTGAAGTTGTAAAAGAAATTAGTGATCAGTTAGCAGATTTTGAAATTAATGAAATATTTTTCAGTGTCATGCTTCAATGTCTAAAATCTCTAAAGTTTCCTCTTGAAGCTAAAATGGGTGTCTATGAGTTAATTGTTGAAATAATTGAGAAGGAGATTCAGTGTTTAAATGATCAGATCCAATCATATGATTTCCGAGATCCCAGAAAGTTCTTGGAAACTCTTCCTCCTTCAAAACAAGAAACAATAGAGCTGCCTGTAGATGTTTGCATTGGCAGTTTGCAGTTGGGGGTCTATGTTGAGGAATTAGGGCAGCAAACAGAGTCTGGTTTCTTTGATCCTATTGCAAAATACATGGAAATTTTTTTCATTTTGAATGATAGATCAAATTGTCTTTTACACAACCAAACTCGTTATGTGCATGTAGGGCTGCAAGCAATTGCATCTGTGATCTGGCTGAAGCACTCTCAAGCAGCATTCTTCTCAGATTTACTTGATTGGTTGATATGGAATTACAACATTATTTGATCTATCAATTTTGCAGCAAAGTAGGTTAGATTTGTACACAAATAAGCTGCCCGAGGCAGCATTTCAGTTTGCGCTATTTGTTTATGTACATGTTGCAGCATGTATATGTTTTTGGATTGGTATGAGTTGTTTTAGGTTTGCAGTTGTTTGACCATCCATGCCCAATGAAAGAGGCACTGTCTACTTTCCAGAGATCTGTAGTTCTTGGCACCTCCAAGGAGCTACCATCCCCATTGGAGCCGATGTTAGTTCCAGTCTTCGCAGCCTGTCACCAGGGATCAACATGAGCTCTTACTATGTCTGGTTTTGTTATATGTTTTGCACATGATGTTCAGCACAAAACATGTCACAAGTGTTTCTATCAGAAGGATCTCAGAAAAATATTTTCAACGGCATATCACACTCCCGTAATCGGTTCTTGGATTAGAAGAAATGAATGAGTGATTCTTGGTTATGCATGTTTTGACGTCAGTTGTTGCACACAATAACAAGTTTAGTTCCAAATCCATTTCTAAAAGAATGGTAAGGAATTTTTTAAAAGTGAGAGAGGTTTTTTTTCATCACATACCAGATAACAGAAACCTCCTTCAGTTTATGCACAGGTGCTACTATGTGGGAAATATACAGTGATATTTGGAGCTTATATTAAAACAAAGCAAATTTTTCATATTTTTTACTGTTTTAGTCATTTTAGTGCGGGACCATTTTACAGCAGATGGAAAGTAATTTTGCAAAACCCAAGGAAATTTTTTTTAAGCACGAGCCATATAACAAAAACCTCTTTCAGTTTATTCACAGGTGTCATGGATTGGAATGTGTGACTAGATCTTTACAGCTCATTTTCACAGAATTAAATTTTTAATGATTTTCTGTTTTAGAGATGATTTTGTGGAACAGATTACGAGCTAATGGAAACGAATTTCCCAAATTTGAGAGAGATTTTTATCTCGCACTACCTTATCTAAGAAAATCTCTTTCAATTTTGCAACAGGTGTTATGGTTTAGGAGATACGAGTTCATCTTCAGCACCTATTTTCAGAAATTCGGCCCAAGTTTAATGTAACTAATTCTATTTTGAATAAAATGGTTGAGCTCAATCCCTTAGTACAAGGATGAGAAAATGTATATATTCTATGAATTTCATAGTGTAGGGGTTGGATTTTGGTAGAGGGTTGGACTCTTGGGAAGATTTTGGCACACTATTGTACATATTTTTCATATTTTGGCTAAGGAAAGATCAGAGGTTTTGCAGCACCTGTTGGGATTCTTGTGGCTTTCAGTTCTTGATAGTGTTATCTCTCAATTATTGTAATTTTATTCATGTTTAAATGTATTCCATTCCCATCTTATGCTTCTGAAACTAAATGAATGAGTAAATGAGGTTGAATTCATTGTTTACAGTGCTCTTCCTTTAAATTTGTTTAGTTTTACATGTTTTTGCCAGTTTGGAGAGGATCCATGTTCTCCTTTGCCCTCTTCAGCTCCTTGTCATTCTGATCCATCCATACACCTGATCAAAATCATTAAGACTACTGCCTACCTCACCCCAACTCAAATTCTGCAAAGATCTGACCTTATCCCCGGACCCAAAATTGGTTTTCCCATTTCTCCAACAAAAAACTCAAAAATCTAAATAAAATTTTCCTATCTCTTTACTAGCCTAAAATCAGTATTAATTTTGAGTCATCTTAGCCCCTTTGAAGACCTTTTGCTGAGATAGACCCGGAGAGAACCCTCTCTTGTCCTCATAGGGCTAGCTACGAGGCTGAGCTTGGTTTGATGTGGCCTTGAGTTTTGCCTTCCTCAGCCTGAGGCAAATTTGAGCGCTAACATGAACGACGCCAAATATTCACGTAGTAAAAATAGTAAACCTTGGATTAACCATTGTCGAGGAGCCTGGGATCACTTGTTGGTAAACCTTGGATTATGTCAAGGAGCCTTCAAGGGGATTGAGGTTGTTACTCTACCCTTGCGTGCGTATCGGATCGTAGACTGTTCCCCCAGGTATATTTGTTTCCGTTGGTAACCATAGTGACCATATTCTATAGAATTCTTCCTAAGGGTGATGGTGGAGGGAAGATCCCACTGTACCTGGAGCAGATGTTAGCTAGACTCACTTGGATTTTCTGGGGGTTTCTCTTCGCTCGAGACGGTTTAGTGGAGGAACTTGTGGCAGTCTATTCATTAAGCAGGTTGTCGGGGTAACTGTTCCAACCGCCATTTCTGTATTGAACTCTACGACCTTCGATTTCATCACCAACTAGTGTTTTCAGTACAAAAAGTTATTGTTTGTGTGTGGTTTGATCTCCTAGATTCTTTAGGCGTGTGATTCAAATTTGTTTGGTTCTTTAGAGGCTTTAGGTGGTTTTCATTGAGATTTTACTTTCTTTGCGTGTGAAGTAGTTAAAATATTTAATCATGGCTGAATTACCGAGGAAGTCCCATAGACTTCAGGGCCAACCTCCTAAGTTTTCACCGAGCCAGCCTGAAGGGTTAAGAGCCCTTGTAACTCCTAGAGACAGTAGAGTTGGGTCACCTGAAGAAGGAGAGTCTTCTTTAGTGGTACATCCTGATTATCAAGCTTTAGTAGCAGATTATAATCCACAGTATGTGTCTATTTCCGAAGTTATTGGTAGCTTTTCATCTACTAGTGATTTAGGTGAGGAACCTGAAATATCTGAACCTGAAACTGAATTTGTTGCTACTCCAACATCGGGATTTACCTCTCCAACTTCTAGTGGTCCTGGTTCACCTAGGGTAGAAAGAATAATTACCCAAAATCTTCCTTCTGGACTAATAGTTATTGAAGAACTTGCTACTCTGGAAGAAGAAGCAGGCATCCCTATCCCTAAAAATCAACTTGTTATAGAACTTAGGGAGCATGAATCAATCTTTTACAGTCCACCTAGGAGCAGTGCTTGGTATCTTTAATTGACCAATTTTTTGGAAAACCCGGGACTAAGTTTTTCACCACCTCGTATTCCTTATCACCCAACACCTTGGGGTTACTATCCTCCGTTAAATATGTCAAGATAGTCGTCCATGTTTTCTCAATCTCCAGAAACCTTTTTGTACGGCGGTCCTTTTGTTCCCTCTGGGTATCAGTCACTTATTGGTACTTTTTTAGGAGCATCTCCTCAAGCTATTGAACAAGGGTTATTAACTGGAAATAATGGTACTAAGCCATTGAGTGTAGAAGATATTCTCATGATGTCAGGTACTATTCCTAATCCTCAACCTCAAGGTGGCCAGTTACCGCCTGGGGGCAGCATCAAAGTCCTCAATTATCACCTGGGGGGCAACCTCAAGGTACCCAATTTGCGCCTCCGAGGCAACCTCAAGGTACCCAATTTGCGCCTGGGGGGCAACTTCAAGGACAGTACATACCTACGGGACAGTACATTCCTCAAGGTCAACCCTAGACTCAATACCTACCTCAGGATCAACACCAGTATCAATATGTACCTCAAGGTCAACCCCAGTATCAGTACGTGCCTCAGGGTTATCAACCTCAAGGTCAGTAATCGAACCAAGGTTTCCAACCATCTTCTGGTCAATCATATGTTCAAGGAACTAGAAATGTACCTTTGAATTATCAACCCTATCCTCAACCCAGTTATGGTCCTCAATATTACCAACCTATTATGGGTCCGTACCCCGGAATGAACTTAGTGGGGATCCATCTCAAACTCAATAGGTCTTGCAACCGAATGTACAGTTGTCATCTCAAACTGGACAACCCTTAGTTTCTAGTTCACTCCAGCAACCTATCCAGTCTACTATTCAAACTTTTGTACCTTCTATAGTTTCTCAGCCTGGGCCTAGTATGCCTCGTACTCCGCCTCAAATGGTTGCTGCAACTGCTGCAACATCTGTTCAATCTACCCCACCTACTTCTGGAGTATCGACAACTTCGGTTTCTATTGTTCCTGTATCAACTCCTTAGACATCTTTACCTCAGTCTGGATCCACAATTCAAACTTCGATTCAAATGACTGTAGGACAACCTGGTTCAAGTATGGTTGTCACAAGTCAACCTCAATTTACTTATCAACCGTACCAGGGACAGTACCAATTCGGTCCTGCTGTGTAGCAGCCAGTCTATCAGTATCAACTGTATCCTGGGTATACATATCACCAACCTCAACAACCCCAGTACGGTTCGGTTAATCCTGGTTTTCCGGGAGGATACAATATCCCAAATGCAATTCCAATTCCTAGTTATCCTAGATATCCTCCTCCTAGGGCTGGTCTCATGACCCAGAGTTTTACGGACCCTAATCATCAGTTACCGTTTATTGCAATTTTGGACTTGCCTAACTTGTCGCACCTTACGAACGATCCAATTAACTATCTTTCGTTTTGGCTACCAATGCTGAATAAGTTGCCTAGTGATATTCCTAAGTTTGAAGGAAAATCAGGAGAGGACCCGTTGAACCATGTGATGACTTATCACCTCGGGTGTGCATCTAATTCCATTTCAGATGATTCAATCCATTTAAGGCTTTTCCAGTGTACTCTAATTGGTCTTGCGGCCAAGTGGTACATTGAGTTACCGCAAGCCACTTTTTATAATTTCAGTCAGCTAGCTACTTCATTTTTAACTCATTTTTAGTTGCCTGTCAGATATGACAATGGCACAGAATTATTGACTCCATTAAAGCAGTCAACGTCCACTTACATTTCAGATCACATTCATGAATGGAGATGTCGATGGCGTTTAGTGAAAGTTTTTATTCCGGATCAGATCTTAGCTAAATGGTTTGTAAAATCTTTATTGGCAAAGATCACTGAGGATGTAGCTAAGGTCGGAGTCATTACTGAGGAGCAAGTAATTGCTCAAGCACAGTACCTTGACTTAGTTTATACGTAGTTAGGTACGTTACACGAGAAAATCCCTAATTTTCCTAAGAAAAATCAAATCGCTGCAGCTCCTTCAGGTTCTCATGCCGCTGATGGTATGATTGGTACAGTTAATACCAAAAGTAAGAAGAATTCTTCTCCTATCATAACCTTGCCAGATTCCCCGACAGGAGATTCTTCCGCGGAAATTTCCGCCGATATTCATGTTGTAGAGTCATCTACAGCCAAATCAAAATGCGACAGTAAGAAGAAAGGGAAGAAGAAAAATAAATCAGATAAAAATTCGAAAGAGAAACCAGAAATAGTGGAATCAACTGATGAGAAACGCAAACTTCGTTATCCTTGTCTCATTTGTGATGAAGAGCATTTTATAAGAAACTTCCCTCATCGAGCATAGGTTGCGAAAATTGTCAAAGGTTCCCAAACGCCTGCTGTTTTGATGGATCCTTTTCCAAGTCAAGACAGTAAGATGATAGGTTCTTCCTCAAATGCCAACGGAGAACCCATACTGATGATGTCCCATGTTAAGATTGGGACTCGATCGCATGATTATGGAAGCAAAAGTCCTGTTGATGGTAAGGAAGCAGAATCTTCTCATTCTAACCCATCAACCTCAGCTCCCGGTTCCGATCCGCTCCAGATCAAGAAACCTAATCCAGACTTAGTAATCAAACTGCCTGCCAAGGGTATACTTCGAAAGTCAACTTTCAATCCACATGCGAGAGCGGCTCAGAACTATAACATTGTTGAAGATTTGGTTGTTTCACCTTCAGCAATGTTGGCTTTAGAAGTGCTGCAATCATGTCCAGCACAGCATAAATTACTATTGTCAGCTATAGGAGCTGTTGACATTCAAGACTCGAACCTTATAATTTTTGATCTAGAAAATAGTACACCACGCTTACCTCATCAAATGGCTTTCCAGATCCCAGTGTTAGTCAAAAATAGACCTTGTTATAGAACTGTGATTGATGAGGGAGCCTCAACGTGTATTATGTCGATACAGTGTTGGAGATCGCTTGGTTCTCCTTCGCGAAATCAATCCCCGAAGATTCTAAAGGCCTTTGATGGCTGTGGGTTTCATCCTTTTGGCATTCTACAAGATTTACCTATAGGGGTTGAAGGCAAAACTATTAATCTAGATGTGGAGGTGGTTGATGCCCCTCTAGATTACAACCTTCTCTTGGGTCGTAGTTGGTCTTACACTATGACAGTTTTCGTTTCATTAGTCTTTCGGCTTATAAAGTTCCCTAATAATGGAAAGATCATGACTATAGATCAGCTGACCTACTTTTCATCCGACCCAACCTCTTCTGAAAGTATTCAGCATGTCGGCAAAACAACTATCCCGAATAAGGATGTTGGAGTAGGATTAGTTAAAGATTCGGGTTTACTGGGAACTTTTCCTTTTCCTCGTATCGACACATCGTCTTCTACAGCAACCATTCATATGATTTTGTCAGACACTATTGTTTATGATGATCCTTGGATTGTACCTTCTGAATATGAGATAGACTCATTTGGTGATGTTATGCCTTTGAGTCCATATGAACTTGTGTATCAGGCCGTGCAATCATTTTCCGACTTTTCTTCAACCAAAATTGACTTAATGAATGTGGTCCATGAGGAATCACTTTCAACATCAAACTTGGATTCAACAATTTTTTTCGAACTTGTTCACACTGATGAGAAAATTCGTGAAATCCTATGTGTCAATGATTTACCATGGGAAGATCATCATAGATCTTCATTTTTACCCGAGAGTAATCATTTTGAAAATGATTTTTCATCTATTTTTACGACTGAATATTTCAAGGAACCTCAGAATCCAATGAACAATCCTAATTCATAGTTAGATTTGGGAAACATTTCTTGAACTATTCCTATTGATATTTCGGTTAAGCTTGGAATTGTTGAAAACATTCATATAGTTGCCTCTTGTATGGAAGATGAAATTTGAACTTATAAGGCCCTATTTCAAGAATTACACGATGTGTTTGCCTGGTCATATGAGGAAATGCTAGGAATTGACCCCGGAATTGTTGTCCATGAAATAAAAACTTACCCGGATGCTAAACCCGTCCAGCAACATTTGCGTCAGATCCACCCGTGAAAAGCTGCTGCTATTAAAGCAGAAGTTGAAAAATTACTCAAAGCAAGTTTCATTTATCTGATTTGGTTAACGGATTGGGTATCGAATATTATTCCTATTAACAAAAAGAAAGGGACAATAAGAATATGTATCGATTATAGGGACATTAATTGAGCCTTTCCAAAAGACAATTACCCAACTCCCTATATTGATCAAATCATTGATGATTGTGCCAGCAGCGAAATATTCTCCTTCATGGATGATTTTTCTGGATACAATCAAATCAATATTCTACCTGCTGATCAACCAAGAACGGCTTTCATTTGTCCATGGGGGACATTTTCTTATTGCAAATTACCTTTTGGGCTCAAGAATGCCGCGGAAACTTTTCAAAGGGCCATGTCTTATGCGTTTTATGACATCAAGCACATTGTGCAACCCTATCTCGATGATTTGCCTGCTCATTCATTACATCGAGATGATCATATCATCCATTTATGAGCAATATTTATGAGGTGTAGGCATTATCAGATTAGGTTGAATCCACACAAGTGTGTTTTCTGTATAGAAACGGGTCGGTTAGTGGGGTTCGTTGTTTCGAAAGTCGGCATTCGTGTCGATCTCTTGAAGGTTGAAGCTATTGTCAAATTGCCTCCTCCTTCGAGTCTTCGCCAACTCCATAGTTTGCAAGGGAAAGCAAACTTTTTACGTCGATTCATTCCCAATTACGCTGATATTACAAAGGGTTTTACCGGTTGTTGAAACAGAATACTCCATTCTTTTGGGATGAGATAGCTGAGAAATCTTTTGATGCACTAAAACACGCGTTGACCCATGCACTGTTATTGCATCCTCCCAACTACAACCAGGACTACTTCTTCTATCTCACCGCCTCCCTTTCCACCATTGGAATGGTGTAAGTTCAGGAAGATGAATTCGGTACTAAACATGTGATATATTACCTTAGTCGAACTTTAAATCCAACTAAGCTAAAATACTCACATGTGGAGAAATTGGCACTGACAGTTGTTCAAGCTGTGCAATGTTTTCGTCATTACATTTTACTACGTAAAACTACAGTAATTTCTTATTACAACCCTATGATCTATATTTTGACCAAGTAACTGCTAGGGGGAAAGTACTCCAAATGGATTTTCATCCTGCAGGAGTTCGACTTGGAATTTGAAAAGTCTAAGTTGAAGAAATCGTTAGTCTTTGTGGAGTTAATGTGTGACTTCCCGCGTGCTGACACAGAAACTGTGGTGGAGGAGCCCATTGCAGATGAATCCTTGTTTCTAATCAGCACTTTAGATCCATGGTATGGGGATATCATCGTTTATCTCCAGACCCAATCCTTTCGGCCAGAAATATCAAGGTCAGAACGTCGAAAAACACGATTTCAGTCCCAACATTTCATAATTATTGGAGATACTATTTATCGTCATGGGGCGGACTCTATTTTTCGACGTTGTTTAACTCATGAGGAAGCTGAAAGGGTTCTAAATGACTGTCACTCTGGAGCATGTGGCAGTCATATGTCTGGGTATGCCACAACCCAAAAGATATTGCACGCTGGCTACTTCTAGTCGTCTTTGTTTAAAGATTGTATTAACGCGGTCCGAAAATGCCACAATTGCCAAATTTTTTATCGAAAGATGTGTGCTCCACCTGCTCCTCTCCACCCTATAATTGCCATTGGTCCATTTGCAAAATGGGGTATCGATTTTAGTACATGTAACCCTCACTCCGCCGGGGGGCATGCGTATATCATCATTGCGGTAGATTATTTTACTAAGTGGGTCGAGGCGATGCCTACATTTGAGGCAGATGGAAAAACAGCTATGATTTTCGTGTTCAATCATATAATTGCTAGGTTTGGTGTTCCACAAGCGATTATCACTGATCATGGGCATCATTTTCGAAACGTTATGATGACTGAACTTACATGCCAGCTTGGCTTGCGTCATGATAGTTCAACTCCTTATTGTCCACAAGCTAATGGTCTAGTTGAAGCCATCAACAAATTTCTAGTCATCATGATCCGACGAATCATTGGGATTAATAGGTTGAATTGGCATAACATGCTATTTTCAGTGCTTTGGGCGTATCGAACCTCAGTAAAAACGTCAACAAGGTTCACTCCTTTCTAACTAGTTTATGGTCTGGAAGCTGTGTTACCCATTGAATGCGAAATCCCGTCATTGAAAATGGCCATCGAGTTACTTCCAACCACTTCCAAAGAGGAAAAACATTTGTTATACTTGGCTCAGCTAGATGAGAATCGACGTGATGCTGCATTGGCGATCGAAACTCATGCAAAACGTATTAAAGCTCAGTATGATCGAAATGTTACCCCTCGAAATTTTTCGAAAGGAGACCTAGTCTTATTGCATGATCAAGCAAATGATAAATTGGGCGCTAGAAAATTCGTACCTATGTGGCATGGTCCTTATGTTGTCAAGCGAAAGCTAGTGAAAGGGGCCTATGAATTGGTAGACTTTGACGGGGTCTCTTTAGGTAAACCCAGAAATGGTCTTTACCTGAAGAGGTATTATGCTTAAAAATGGGTGTGGAGATTTTTAGTTAGGTTAGTTTTCTTTCTAGCTGGTGTGTTTTAGTTTAAAAGTGTGCTTACCTTAGAGAGTGTTTTTCATCATTATTCCTGCTTATCTTGGTTTTACTCTTGATATTGCAAATGTCGACGCATCTACAAACATACATTGGTTTTGCTAATGGTGATTGTCGTAATACACGGAACATTTCTTCCGAAGCTTGGGTTATCTATTCACCCTCTGATGAGTTGGTATCTATGCATGGGGTAAGTCTCGGTCAAACAACGAACAACATTGCAGAGTATAGTGCAGTGATTGAGTTATTATCTGAATCTATTTCATTTGGAATTTGGAGTTTGATAGTGAGGTTAGATTCTGAACTCATTGTATTACAGCTTAATAAAGTATATGCCATTAGAAATCCACTGTTATTGAGATTATTTTTGAGAGTGCGTCTCTTGGAACGTGAATTTGATTATATTGAATATCAACATATTCCAAGATATTTAAATACATTAGCAGATGCAATTGCTTCTCGAATGTTATGTAGACATTTGCAATAATCATAGAAATAAATTTAAAAGCATTACATAACATGTTTTACAAGATAAGTCGGTAGTAGTGATATAATATAATATAGGAGTGTGTCAAAATATACATCGTCCTCGATCATAGGTTGAAAAACACCTTATGATCGGCAAAAATGATAGTACAAAAAGCAAAAATGTCATATGTGTCTACAATAGGCGATCATCCTATCATTGGTGATGATCTTGATAAGAAACCACTGTACGGGCCACCTTACAAAGGAACCTCCTGAAAGGTCTTGGGACCCCAATCATGCTGGTCTTCGGAATGTCTCCTGTCAAATGCTCTAGATGGCTCTCCAATTCGGCCAAGGTCTTTGCTGATTTGTCCTATGGGGCTAGTGCCACTGCAGCTGGTTGTTTCCTCTTGTAAGGCCGGAGAGTGGCTGGTCACTGTGGACCCACATCTGCATTTGAAATTTTTACTATCAATTTTGGGAAGAGATAAAAAAAAAAAAAATTAAATTAGGAAAATGTTGAAAATGATTTTACCTAAGTCATCCCATTGCTCTCTTTGTGGAAGAGCCATGTCTGGGTCACCCCGAAAATCTACCCCAGCATAAGGAAAGTCCTGAATAGCAAAAACCTGGTTTTCCAACCAATGGAAATACTCGGGAGTGAATCAAACGACCTCTGTCCCCTCCTCAAGATGACGGGCCATAACTGCAACCCATCACATCAGTTTGGGCTCTCGAGGAAGTCCAGCTCCAAGAGTGAGGTGCTGTGGGACCAACATTGGGACCCTCTCCAGACCAAAGCTCACAACTAAAGCACCATATCCAAAGGTCTTTAGTTGTCCGTTCTTGGCTCTAGTCAGTTGGCCTTTTATATTCGCCAACACAGCATCGCACCAGTTGAAGATGGTGCCACGAAAGCAGTCAACTGTCATCTGCATTTGGGATCCAGTGGCTATATGTAGTGCTGCACTCCCGCAAAGCCTGGTAATAGTAAACACGATTACCATGAGTTTAGGAAGGGATATGGTTTTGATTTCTATCCCTTTGTCTCTAGTCTGGTTGTTACAGAACTCTAGTCGGAGGCTATCGACAGATTGGCCACCTGGCGTAGTCCCAAATAGAGTCAAGTGTTCACCTCTCCTAGGCAAACCAATCAAAAAGTATATGTCTGTCGGCTCCATTTCGAGCTGGTGACCACCAATGAAGAAGCACTGGTCCTGTATGCTCCACCTGTCTACCAACCACTGCAAGAAGTCCACCTGTGCCCTCATGCCAGGTATGGCCCAAAATTTGTACAAGCCGCATGCCTTCAATGCATCGATCGAAGGTTGATGATTTATCACGGCAAGATCTACGTCCTCATGCTCCCGTTCTCACCAATCAAGCATGATATATACTATACATCCAACAAAAAGGCGAATTAGAATATAAAAAATGGAATTTTTTGGGTGAATTTTGAGAAATTTAGGGTTAAAAACCCTTGCTGTGGGGACCGCACCCTCTCTGTTAGAGACAGTGCGTGGGTCTGCACCTTGCCTTCATGGCAGGGGTCCGCAGGCTACCTGTGTTGTGCCTGCGGGCCCCCGCGCGCGGGTTTCTAGCCTAAAAATCCTCTAAAAATGAAATTAAAACCTAAAAACAAATTTGAAACAAATGAATTTGAAGAGTAAGATGATGTGGATTACCTGGAGGAGATGACGCTCGATTCCAACGAACAGATTTTCCACAATCTTCACTGGAAGTTTCTGACCAAAAGCTCTATTTTCTCACACAAAACTCAAACGGTAAAAATGAATTGATGAAAGCCCTTTTTATAAGTTTTTTGAATAAATGAGTTGATAATTTGTTTATGTTTCACTTTAGAAAGGTAACTTTTGCAGCATTTTTATCCATTTTAAACAGGTATGAGTAATGTTTGAGTTTTTGTTCAGGATAACGAATTTTTCAAGAAAAATCGGTCATTTTCGACGAAAAAACATTAGAGTCACCTTTAAGCTCTTTTCCGAATCCTAAAATATGAAAAGATCGCTGAGTTTTTCTTTTTAAACTCGTTAAAATGGAACTAAAAAGACGGTCCACTTACAACTCTTTCCCTGACCGTAAAAACATGAAAAGATTGCCGGATTTTTGTCGTTTCAAATTCGATATTGGTTATAAAAAGGGGTGTCATTGATCGCTTTTTTACTTTTTCAGATCAGAGGCACTAATTACAAAAAGTACTTCTTGGTCATAATGATCAAGCGGTTCTCTCAGGTATTATTTTATACTTTTCAGGCTTGGGAGACAAAAATTTACGAAAAAGGTCAATCATGGAGTCTTCTTAAGTTTTTTCAAACTCTCTAAAATTGAAAAATGCCAAGTTTCTCCTATACTGGACTCGTTAAAATTTAACAGTAAAGGACCTATTCAATTACAAACAGGAACGGACCACTCCTTCTTAGGGTTCGAATTTAAACTAAGTTGGACCCACCCGAAGGATGAGCTTATAATCAAGCAAATGTTATCGTCCTCAAGCTTGTCAAAAATAAAGAGGTACTTGCCAGAAATGGTGGGGGAAAAGAGAGAAAAATGAGCCTGTTTGTCATACTTTGTAACCACTCTTGAACAAGACACTTTTATTCACCTGGGTTGGGAAATCCTTTGCCTAACAGTTGATCAAACCACATTGAAAGTCTTCAGCCAGTTTCTGAGTATTAACTTTAGGTCAATTGTCACCAAACCATCTTTCGTGTCATTATGTGTTCAAGAGGTCAGTGCAAATAAGCCATTCATCTGCAAAATATCTGTCATCCATCTTGGCCATCCTTGAGTTAGTCCTTGCGACTAAATTTCTTCAAACTTGATCTATGATTTCGTGTTTTGGACTTGCCTACGACGGATTGCTTTCTATTGACTTCAGCTCGTTATCTAGAAAGATGATCTAGAAATCGTTAGTACCTTGGGATCTGCATGCCTTAATTGTAGGTTTCTTGCCTTCGATGATAGGTTGCATCATTGACCTTCGATCAAAGGATTCCGTGACATGTTCGACATCAACACATCTATTCACATCTCATGGATTGTACTGAGTACATTGAGAGCCATTGACATTACTGGTGGTTTCTCTCACACTTGTTAACAGTTTACATCATTGACTGGTAATCAAGTGGTTTCTACCATGTTCGACTTCAACACATTCATTCGCATGGATAGAATCGTACTGTTTCGGGAAGTAGAAATGAAGACCCTCGATCTAGCTTCCACCATCCAGGCTGCGAGGAATTTTGTATTCATTATATTGTGGACTATTCATAAACAGATGGCTGCGCCCATACTGTGTCTACATGTGTCTATACTTGTGATGTCTTACAAGATCATTCCTATATCAGAGTAGTAGTTAGTTTTCTAGTCAGCTTTGATCTGAGTATGGGAATGCCTACCTCAGCGATGATATGATCTCATATATATATTTTGCATTGAATGTTTTTACAGGTTCCAACCAGGCTCTCCACAAGATGATCCTCAAAATGATAAAGTACTTCACTCTTCCTAGATGATAAATGAAATCCTCATCTACTACAGGCTTTGCACTTTAGGGGGAAATCTGTTACAAAAAAATATCATCACCATGACTATTTGCAGTCAGTATGGGTCTATCATCACTTATACTGTCCTCCTAAGAAAGTCTCAGACCTCAGCTCTTCATGTCAAGCTTTGAAAATGAGAGAAAGACATTAAAAATCAGCAAAGCTCTGGTTCCGTACTTTCTCTCACTGTTGCCTGCGGTCCCACACCCCCTGTTCACATTACTTGCGGACGTGTTGTTATAGACATTTTTGTGCCTTACAGCTCTAAGCATGAAATGTCCATAAGCCAAGGGCTCCCAAGTCCCTAAAAGTGTTGTTCCAACCCCTAAAGGAACAATGTCAACAAATTACAGCTTCTCCCAGAAGTTCTCCACCAGAAACTGCTCAGAATAAGTCAAATCAGGATCATTTCAGCTGCTCCACTAGCCAATTGCGTTGCATAGCACCTAGATCCACTAGTTGGGTGCATTGCAACGCACCTAAATGCACTACCAGGGTGCGTTGAGCAGGAAATGACAAATGGCAGTGTCATTCCGCGAGGTGGAGAGACAATGGAAGCTTCCAGAATCTTCTCCAATGACACTTGCCTCACTGAATTCGACCAAGGATGAGTAAGAGGCTTTTAGTCTCCAAGTGGAAGCAATAACTGACAGAGAGAAGCCACTAATCAGTTCATGAGCTGACTCATCCTCCTTGCATACATCTATATATGGATCCCTCATCCCAGAGATCCAGGGGCCTGGAATTTTGCACATTGTAAGGAATTGCTGTTGGTTTTGAGATACATATCAGAGAATTGGGTGATCTATGCTTTGTTGGGGTTGAAGAAGGGACTTCTTTGCTGGGAGGTTGATGCTGGGTCAGGAATCATCGGTTGTAACTCCTCCTGGATCTTCTTGTATATCAATAAAACTATTTGAGTTTCTTCTCCATGCTTTTGTATCATTGATGCTTGTTACATTTGAATGGTTAACTTAAATCTGATCCTAAGTTATTTATGAGTATAAACCCATGTCTTTGTATAGTTTCCTTCTTCTGTGATCTTACAGGTACTTGGTGAAGCTGGACAAGTAAAGGAGCAAGTAGTTGGAAGCTGTCAAAGAGGAGAGAGATTGGATCAAAGGACTAGCGCAAGACACAGGTTGGTTCATCCTATTCCTCTTCGTTTATAGTTCATAAAGAAGAATACAAAAGTAGTTTTCTCTGTTTGTTTCTAAGGTAGCTGTCACACCTTAGTGGGATAGAGCAGTTCTAGATAGACACTTTTCCCGATAACAAAATGGCGACTCCACTGGGGATCGTGTCTAATTAGTTTGTTTGTGTTTCTCTTGTTGTTTATTTCATAAACTTATAAGTAGCAATTGAACTGCATTTGCCATTAACAAATGCAAAGTAGACATCTGCTACTTCAATCCATTCACTGGATCTATTTATGATTTGAACATCTGATTCATAGACTAGCTGATTGCCCTTGTGATAGCTCTTAGACCCCCCTTAGATCTACCTCTGATTGTGCATTACTGATTGCTTTTACTCGGCCAAAAACTAAAGATTAAACTGCAAACCGTGACCCAGAACCCGGATAGAATTCTCGTTTCTGCCCCAGCGCAGGCTCTGTGAAGAGGTTCTGCATTTCAACGCACTTCTCGAGAGGGCTACCTGCGCTGCAATGCAGTTTCTCTGTGTAACAGGTGCGCTGATCAGCCTAGCCCTGTGCAGCTGAGGTTCTTTGCTTCATTCTTCCAGTTTTATCTCTGATTTTTGCAGCCTGTGATCAGTATATGACTGTTTCAGACCCCTTTTCCTTACTGATATTCCGCCTCATTTGTATAAAAGAACTGTAGACGTTTTTATGTGTTTGTTCAGTCGTTTACAGTTTTCCATTGCAAAAGTATAATAGTCGTACTGTCATCCTTTGATTTAGATCTGTCGCAAGTGTCGACTTCAATCATAGGAGAGAGTTTATTTGTTGTTGATAGTCGATTATGCTTTTACTTTTTGCCTTTGGTTTGAATTTGTGACTTTCTAGTGTCGAAACGAGTATTTATTTCAAAATCATAAAGTATCGTAATCATCTCTACCTTTTGATTTCGAAAAGAAGCTTGTTTGTGTTTGTCACTTGAAAGCAAATTCAGATTTGTACATCAACTTTCTTTTTAGGCATCAATATTAAGAAAGTGAAAAACAAATACATGCATGTGCATTTGCATATTGACAGTCTATTTGGCTTGATTTAGGAAAAGTGCATTTACAGTGTGCTCTTTGCTCTTTGAGAAAAGATTGTGTCTTTCTTTTCCCTTAGTAGCTAGGATTTTCATTGCTGAAAAGAGATAAAAGTTTGTTTATCATCTTTAGATTGCATTTTAGGAATTACATCTACATCTCGTGGTGAACCCAAAAGGCAAACTTCATAAGAAAGATCAACTTAAAGTAAATTCAATGAACCTAACAACGCTTTGGAATTTAACACACAACATTTAGAGGTCTATGCTAGAGACGTATTCCGGCGTCGTAAAGCCTGGTAACTGTTATCCTCACTGATGGTTGGGTGATTCCTCCACTTTGAGAGGATAAGTGCCAGTACGGACTTGTGCTCCCATGTACCGTCGAGTATATATTGGGAGAACCCTATAGGCTTAAATCCTTTATCCATAGGAAGCCGTGTCGGCCGCCCTACTGATCGCAATGCACTGAACACAGCATTCGGGAAGATTGACTGCCGTACCGTAAAAAGTATTCTACAGTTTTGCGATTGGTTTGGTACTCCCTCTACCTAGATCTCCAAAGCAGTCCCTTTCATTCCTTTTCAGACTCCTTAACGGAAAAGGTCCATCTGAGCACTTGTCACTTCAGGCTCATTAAAAATCGAAGGCGACTAGAGTCATCTTTTGTTTTTTCTCAACTCTTAAAAATTGAAAAAACAAGTTGTGTCAAAGCGTCTAAAATTTATTTTAAACGGAATAATCATCACCTTTCCCTCGTTGATCTTCGAAGTTAGTCTCCGTTCATCACAAGTTCTTGTAGAATCGCTAGGATATCTTTTGGATAAATTAGATATGTCTGAACAACCATCAACATCCAGGACTGTGTGATCCGATGTAGCAGTGGCAGAGCCTCCTGCTGCTACTCCAACGATGTTCGATGGTATACCAACTGTCACGGCAAGTTATCAACAACAAGCCGGAGTCCAATCGGGGACTGTTTCGACGACATGGTCAGTTCCTATTTCTTCATCCAGATTATCATTTGGTATTTTTTATGTTGAAACTCAACAAGTTGATCCAATGTGTCTTCAAAGGCCAATCTACCCTTTAAGTACTGGATTTCCACCATATGGAGGGCAGTATGCCTTTTCATTGTTCCCTCCCAGAGAACAACCATATGGGAGTTTACAACAAAGTTCAGGTCAAACTGGAATTACATCCAGCGGTTGGGTACCAATACTGCCTCAGCAACCAAGGGTTGTATATTCAATGCAACCAGTCCACCCTGTGTCGAATATTCCCACTATACCTGCTATGGTGACTGCATCGCAAGTAAAAGCATTACCTATTGTATGTCAACCCCAAGTTTCTCAGGTTGCAATACAACAGCCTCTTGTCTCAACGATTCAATCACAACCTCAGGTTAGTGCCTCCTTATCTGGAGTGACTCAGGCTCAGACAATTACTATGAATCCTCATCTTGGTCAATCATCCAGTATTCGACAACTGCAAATGGTCCAACAACCAAGGCTGGTTCAATCTCAACAACCACCATTCCAGCAATCATATCAAGGACCTGAGTAACAAGTCTTTGTAAGTAATGGGCAACCGCATTTCCAAAGCGGTTATCAACAACCATATTATAATGGTTATGCCCATCAACCTTGTCAAAGTTGCCAACATCAAATACATTATGCTGGTATGCAAAGACCCATTTCTCAGGCGATTCCATCTTATCCTGGGTATTCTTCGCCTAACCTGAATCAACAGTTGCCCTTTGTAGCAACTCTAGAATTACCAGATCTAAACCGGCTGACGAATGATCCAATTGCTTATGCCCCTTGGTGGCCAGCGATTCCGCATAAACTTCCGTTAGATATTCCTAAATTTAATGGAAATCCGGGTGAAGATCCGTCGAATCATGTGATGACATTTCATCTGTGGTGTTCATCAAACACCCTAAACGATGATTCGATTAGGCTTCGCCTTTTTCAGACGACGTTAACTGGTCCGGCAGCAAAATGGTATATCGAATTGCCTAGAGCTTCATTCGACAACTTCAGCACCCTAGCCACAACCTTTTTAACCCATTTTCAGTTACCGATAAGGTACGAAACGGGAACCGAACTTCTTACCAACTTCAGCCAAACGACGACCACTCACATATCTGATCATATACATGAATGGCGACGTCGTCGTAGAATGGTGAAAACGTATGTTCCCGATCAGCTTTTAGCTGAATGGTTTATTAAGTCATTACTGCCTTCCATCACGGAAAATGTGGCAAAAGGGGGAGTCGTCACAGAAGAGCAAGTTATCGCTTGTGCGCAATATTTGGACTTGATTTACACTCAGTCCGGCACGCTCTACGATAAAATACCTGACGCCCCTAGACCGGAATTCTTAGTTCCTCCTCCTCCTAAATCAAACAATGACTCTCATGTCGGCGATGGCGTGATTTGCGCAATACACATGAAATCAACAAAGGCTACATCTAAAAAGGCCTGTAAGATTTCTAGTCATAATGCAAATGAGGAACTTCTTGCCTCGGAAGTAAATGTCGTGTCGGCCGACAAGGGCAAATAGCTGAAGCAACCAGGGGGCAAGAAGAAAAAGAAAGGGAGAAAAAGGAAGCAGGATGAATCATCTCCTAGAAAAGCTTCTGCAAACCCTTCTAGGCAAATGAAACCCCCTGCGGGGTGTCATATATGTGATGAGGATCATCGGACGAGAGATTGTCCACATAAAGCTGAAGTTAAGAAACTCTTTAAGAGTTCAAAAACCTCAGCAGTATTGACTGATCCATTTCCGAACCCGAGAACCAAACTGGTTGCTAATCAAAATGCTTCCCAATCCCAAGTGCTTATGTTGTCTATATCAAAGCAGCAAAATGATGCTTTGGCAAGGAATAAAGATTACGGGAATCCACAGGTGTCGAATAACAAGGCTAATGAACAACCTAGTAATTCGACAACAACTTTGACCAAAGTTGTGCCACCCATCATTCCTAAACAAATGATAAAGTCGCCAAAGGGAGTAGTACACAAGTCGACATTTAATCCTCGTGCAAAAATAGCACAGAATTATAATATAATAGAGGACCTGGCCCAATCGCCGTCCACTATGTCGACACTCGAGGTACCGCAAAATTGCCTCTCCCAAGAGCAAGCTTTATTATCAGCAATAGGTGGTATTGACCCAATGGATTCCAATCTTGTGGCCTTTGATCATAAAGGATATGACCCTCAGTTACCAGCTCAACTAGCTTTCCTTATTCAAGTGAAAGCCCTCAACAAAACTGTTCATCGAACAATTATTGATGAGGGGGCATCTACATGCATTATGTCGATGAGTTGCTGGAAAACTTTAGGATCTCCAACCTTGTCGCGATCTTCGACGACATTAAAAGCATTCGACGGAAGGACATATACCCCATATGGTATCCTAAGTAACTTGAAAGTTGAACTAGGAGGGAAAACAGTAGAAATTGATGTTGAAGTAATCGACGAAAACCTTGATTACAACATCCTACTGGGAAGGCCCTGGATATATGCCATGGCCGCAGTTGTGTCGACCTACTTCAGGAAGATTGCATTTCCCTTCCAAGGAGGAATTACAATTGCCGACCAACAAACATTTCTCCCCAACAGTTCACAAGTTACGGGAAGCATTCCAATGATCCATGGAAGCAATCATTCACTCCAAAATATCAGAGTAGGTCTCCTAAAAGACCCTGCCTTAATGGGTACTTTTTCCCTACCGCCTCCGAGTAATCTGGCGGAAGTGGCCACAGTGGAATATGAAATCTTCTATATCTAATGGATTTGGATTCCGAGGACGGTTCTTATCTCGTGTCAACCTCGTTAAAAAATGAAACAAGGAGTCATGAGGATAGTTCCTTTACTGTGTCAACCTCATTAAAAAATGAAACAAATCCCCTTTCCAAATCTCAAAGGTAAACCTTCATTCCAACCACTGAGTTGAATGCAATGAAGCTTGGGGGGCATGCACCTCTATTTGCATTATTATGCTGGGGGCATGCAAACTTATCATGAGCAATGTTACTGCGGGGTTCAAGCTTGTTAAAAAATAAACCCGCCATAAGCAGTGTTACTGTGGGGTTCAAGCTCGTTAAAAAATAAACCCGCCTCGAGCAGTTTTAGCACATAGTTCAAGCTCGTTAAAAAATAAACATAAGACATGAGAAAATGTTTCCACCTACGTTTAAGCTCATTAAAAAATGAACTATTCCCCGGTAAATAACCACCGTGAATGTAGTACTTCAGCCATTAAAGCCTTGGTCATGTTTGCACCGTCACCTCCACTTTTTCATTGGCCGATCATTCACCTCCACTTGATTGTTTACCCATTTTGAGGAACAGCTACGAAGAGTGATTTCACTAGCCATCCTTGTGACACTGCCGTGATTGGAAAATTCCAAACCTTACCTGGAATCAACTGCTACACATTTTATCACTCGTTCCTCATAAAACGAGTCTTCTTTAAGCTCTTTTCAACTGACTCGTAAAATATGAAAAGATTACCGAGTTCTTGGCCTTCCAGCTCGTTAAAGGGACAAGAAGTGCTATCCCTCATCTAGATTTTAATCTTTTCGGACCTGAGGGATTATTGCACAAAAAGATCGAGCGCTTGTTTTGTTCGGCTCGTTAAAACTATCGAAAATTCATCCCTTCTGTATTGTTTTATACTTTTTCGAACTCAAGGGATTAGATGACGAAAAAGGAATTTTGAAGTTACCTTTACGTACCTTTTCAGACTATCTAAAAATGAAAAGGACCAAGTTATCTTTGTCGTTAGACTCGTTAAAAAGATTAATAGCGACAAACTTGTCTTTAGACGAGAACGAGTTTCACTATCGCTAGGCTCTTTAAAACATAGCGATGGGTTTGCCCGAAGGGAAAATTATAGAACAAGAATATGTTATCCTCCTCAAGCTTGACAAAAATAAAGAGGTACTGGTCAGCAATGACTGGGGAAAAATTGGGAAGAAAACTCAAAGAATCTTTATTGGTAGCAAGTCGCTCTTGAACATGACACTTCCACTCCGTGCCCAAGTCGGGTTGGGTTGTTTCATTCATCGGTCACATCGCCATGGTCTCACCATACCATCCACATTTGGGGTTAATGCTACCAATCCATCACATAAGTGTCGCCGACATGTTCAAGAGAAGTCATCCAGAAAGGCCACCTGTGTCCCGCCCACTACCATACATTATACTTCATTCTTTCATGACCGCCACCCTGAACCATATATCATCAGATCGTTTTCACCTCCATCAAAATCATTTGCTCCGTTCCATGTCATTGATGTGGGATTTATTAAGGCCCTCCTGTGACGGATCACTTCTTGTCGACATCAGCTCATTATCCAAGAAGTTGATCTAGGAATACCCCATTCAGTACTTTGAAGCTTGCATGCCTCAATGGCAAGTTTCTCACTTCCGGCGACAGGTTTACATCAATGGCCTTCGACCAAAAGATTTTGCATGGTGTTCGACGCCAAGTCCTTTATTCACACCACGTGAATTGTACTGCAGTACCTTGAGGGTCATTATCATTATTGGTGATTCCTCTCGCGCTTGTTAACAGTTTACATCATTGACTGGTAATCAAGCGATGTCTTTCCATGTTCGACTTCAAAAAATTTCTCACATGGATCGACTTGTACTTCGAGTGAAGATCGGACGAGATTGAAGACCCCGGATCTAGTTTCATCCATCCGGGCTGCGATATATATTCAGGAAAATAAAGACATTGAAATGTACAGCATTGCAGCACAGATAATCATCCTACCAAAAGGATGATGGCTCTATCAGAGTCATCAGTCTACCATCAGACGATTGTCTGTCCTATGTACATGAAAATGAATTTATAAAGCTGAGCATGGGAATCTCCGCCTCAGCTAGGTCATGAAAACAGTATGAAGATAATGTATTGTATTGTATCTTATTACAGGTATCCTCCCAGCACTGAAAGAACTTCGGATCCTCCTAATAAAGCATTTCACCCGATAAACGGCCTCATACTTTAGGGGGCAACTGTTATAGAAATTTTTGTGCCTTACAGCTCTAAGCATGAAATGTCCATAAACCAAGGGCTCCTAAGTCCCTAAAAGTGTTGTTCCAACCCCTAAAGGAACAAGGTCAACAAATTACAGCTTCTCCTAGAAGTTCTCCACCAGAAACTACTCAGAATAAGTCAAATCAGGATCATTTCAGCTGCTCCACTAGCCAAGTGCGCTGCATAGCACCTAGATCCACTAGCTGGGTGCGTTGCAACACACCTAAATGCACTACCAGGGTGCGTTGAGCGGGAAATGACAAATGGCAGTGTCATTCTGCGAGGTGGAGAGACAATGGAAGCTTCCAGAATCTTCTCCAATGACACTTGCCTCACTGAATTCGACCAAGGATGAGTAAGACGCTTTCAGTCTCCAAGTGGAAGGAAGAACTGACAGAGAGAAGCCACTAATCAATTCATGAGCTGACTCATCCTCCTTGCATACATCTATATATGGATCCCTCATCCCAGAGATCGAGGGGGCTGGAATTTTGCACATTGTAAGGAATTGTTGTTGGTTTTGAGATACATATCAGAGAATTGGGTGATCTATGCTTTGTTGGGGTTGAAGAAGGGACTTCTTTGCTGGGAGGTTGATGCTGGGCCAGGAATCATCGGTTGTAACTCCTCCTGGATCTTCTTGTATATCAATAAAACTATTTGAGTTTCTTCTCCATGATTTTGTATCATTGATGCTTGTTACATTTGAATGGTTAACTTAAATCTGATCCTAAGTTATTTATGAGTATAAACCCATGTCTTTGTATAGTTTCCTTCTTCTGTGATCTTACAAGTACTTGGTGAAGCTGGACAAGTAAAGGAGCAAGTAGCTGGAAGCTGTCGAAGAGGAGAGAGATTGGATCAAAGGACTAGCGCAAGACACAGGTTGGTTCATCCTATTCCTCTTCGTTTATAGTTCATAAAGAAGAATACAAAAGTAGTTTTCTCTATTTGTTTCTAAGGTAGCTGTCACACCTTAGTGGGATAGAGCAGTTCTAGATAGACACTTTTCCCGATAACACCTGCCCGCTCTGTCTCTAAAGGAGTGGGTGCAGACCCCTGTGAAAGTAAAAAAGGCGCAAGTTTATTCTAAAAAACTCACTTTGGGTTAATTCTAGATGATTCTAGAAGGAATTTTGACGTGGATTGTTCGCTCTTAGGTGGTTCATGCATCCCAAAAGAGAAGGAACTAATCCCCTGATGAGAGGAGTTATCCCTTTGAAGGAGGGCTTTATCCCTTTGAAGGAGGACCTAGTAACTTCCCTCCATTGCACTATAAATTAAGGCATTGGGCTGGTTGCTAGGGAGGTTAGAAGCTGAACATTTTTTAGGGTAAATGCTGGTGAAATTGAGACTTCCTAGTTAAGCTTGAGAGGAGAGATCACATACCTTTTGGCTTCATTGGGAAGAGAGTGAAACTTGTCAAAGTAGAGGAGAATTCTTGTTGGACCCTGGGAGGAGCTTGTACAGCATCAAGGCACACGTTGTAAAGTTCTTCTTTGATTTGAATTAATACAATCAGATTCATTTTTCTCAAAAAATTGTCTTATGTCATTTGTTTCATGAATTCCTTGATCATCATGATAAGTATGCTTTATGATATTGGCTTTTCAGGTGCTATTTAATTTGTGTGCTTGTTTGTGTTTGCAGATTCGCTACAAGGGAGCTCATTCGGATCAAAGGAGCGAGGCTTCCACAAACTTGCATTAGACCCAAGGTAGGCCTAAAACACTTGTTTGCCTTTGTTTAAAATTGCATATTTAGAGAAAGATAGTTTTTGATTGGCTTGCTTGTCACTATATATCATTAGATTCTAGGGAGGTTGATCTTGTCTGCAAGAACGACTCATTCTGCGTGACATGAGGACTCAAAACCTGCCCAAATTTATTGGCCATGCACTAGAAACCATAATTTTTCATGCCACATCTAGAAATTCAAAGTTTTTTTGATTTGGAGCCCTTTAGCAAAAGCGAGCGCCACGTGGTGCGACGCATAGGGAGGAAAACCCTGTTTTTTAGTGCAAAAAATTTCAAAATGCCAAAAATTGCTCCAAATTTCTTGAAATTTGGGCTAGACCTTCTCTATCAAGTGCTATGGTGGGCCAAGGATGCCTTGGCCAATATCTAGAGTCGATCATGCTCTTTTTGCCTCTTTTTCCTTTTTGATGCCTTCCTTAGGTTTGCCTTTAAATTTCTTATTCGTGCCTTGCAAACATGATTTCATGACAATTAGTGGTCTTTCATGTGTCTGAGCATGTCCTTGTCCTTGTTTACTTTTGCCAATAGCTTCTCTAAGTGGATGCTGATCCTCTCGAGCCAAATCTCTCGATTAGCCTCTATCTCTTGCTGAATGGGTGTCCTCTCATTTAGGCTTCTTTGGGCAGCCTGCTGGTCTTCACGAATGTTTTTCCACCTCTATGAGGCCTCCTGGGTGCATGTACCTCTATTGGCGAATCACTGTGGGTCTCCTCCTCATGAAGAATCAAATTCCATCACTACTAGTGAATAAATTGTCGGCCTTAAGGAGAAATAAGTGAGCTGTGATATGTCTAACTTTTGCCACCAAGGGAAAATAGTTATATAGGCGACTGTTAAGAGAGAGGAAAATAGTGAGGGATTAGGGGCTATTGGGATAGATTTTGTTAGGGAAATATGGGAGGGTTTGGGGGTTTTATGTATGGGATTAGGAATTTTTGTGTAGGGTTAGGGTTTGAGGTTTTGGATTTCAGAATTTGGGAAAAAGAATTTGGGAGAAGGAATTAATGAACCTAGGGGGTAATGAAACTTAGGGAATGATGAAAAAAAGGGAGAAAGGGATGGAGGAGTGAATTTGGTGACGAAACAATGATTTTGAAACCCTAACAGCAAGTTTCCTTGAGGTAATTTAGGAGGTAGGTTTTGATGTTTTTTTCTTAACCATTATCATCCATAAACCACCATAGCCTATCACAAAATTGGATGAAACATCAAGATGGAGGCTATACCTAGAAAATTTGTGCGAATTATTGGCAATTTGGGACAATTCTTAGCAGTTTCAGGCCTTTTACTGTGTGCGCCACACAGCTTGCCCAATGCGCCTTGCCTTCCCAGTGCGCTGTGCGCGTGTTATTTTTCACTGGGTTCTGAGGCCCAATGTGCCGTGCCTCACCAGTTCACTGCGCCTTCTTCCCAGTGTGATGCACCGGCCAATTTTCTTCCAATTTCACCCAATTTCTCACTTGTTCACAGAAATTGCTTTGAGTTGCATCCTCTTTGTTCTTGGCATGCAAATGAACTATTGAAGCACAATAATATCTCCTATGGCATGTAATTTGATTCTTCATTTGGAAAACCCACTTTTGTAATGTTGCAAACTTTGGCACTTTCACATAACTCTGTTTTTGCTTCCACTTTGATTTTTTGGCTGAATGATGAAACTTTGTCTTTTTATGTAGGGATAGCTATCAACAAAGGAGACTAGGGCTGCGCTTGAATAATTTCAAAACTGAAGAAGCTTTGAGAATTACATATTTATTACAAAGATAAAATGGACGATTTTTCTTCAAAACAGAGTTTTGATGAAGAATCATGATCGAGCATATTGATGATGAAATTTATATCATGAAAACTTATTTCAAACCTCCCTCATGTGCCTGCTAGATATTATTGAATAGTTTGAAGCATTTATTGACAAAACCCTAATGAAACCCTAGACCTACTGACTAAAATGACTCTTTGCTGACCACGACACCAAACAAGATTGTACATGACTTTAAAATTGACTTTGGTGAGCAGACACAGACCAGCAGGTACATTACATGAGGGAGATGAGTGACAAGACCCTTCCGTCAGAAGATGGATTCTCCTAATGGAATGCAAATGACTGAAGTGAATGAGACACCTAAAAATGAAATTCAATAAAGAGTTTTTGATCTCTAACGGAGGGATGAACAGACTGACTCTAACACGATGAATGACTAGATTCAATATGGTAAACAGACCAAGTTGTATAAAGGTTTGAAGTTTGACATGAATGATGAGTTGGTAGAGGAATCATGTTCGCAGGCATTCTAGGAGTTAAATATAAATAACGACAATTCAAAAATTTTCAAGAGAATTGACACTCAGTTCGTTATGAAACAGGTGGTGAACTCCCTATGAGGTGTTACACAGTGATGATGATAGAGAACAGAGGAATTCAAATAAACAAGAGGTAGGGGAACTAGAATGCTAGGAAGTGGAAATGAACAGTCAGGAAGAAGATTGGCTTTAAAGGCACAAACTGATAGAAATAAAGCAAGCAGTGAGAAAAGTGAGTAAGAAAGATAAGAGCAGAGAACAGAGAGAGGAAGTCAAGCTAACCTACAGAGCAAAGGCAGCATCGAGGCAGAGCTAGAGAGAGTCAAAGAGTCTGTGTACTCTTGACAAGGCTTGAGAGGTTCAAGCAAACTCCTCGGCATAGGCATGTCCTATATGAGTCTCAGATTAGGCTCATACTACTGTGACCAACAGAGGTCAAGTTTCAGTAAGGAGAGTTTGTGTACTCCAAAGACTTGGGAGATCCAAGTCCAGTCCTACTGAATTATATATGTTGATTGAGACTCAAATTGAGCTCACTGTTTTAAAACTTTTCTTTGAAAACATAATAGAGAGGTCACCACTGAAGGCTGGACTAGGAGATGCAGCACAGGAGCATTGGGTGAACTCATTATTAGACTTGTTGTGTTTACATGTTTTCCTATTATGTTTTCTCTAACTGCTTCAGTGTCTGTGTATTTTGCAATCTTAGCGATCTGTTACATAAAGTATCATAGGCACATCCATGCACATGAGTCTGTAATACCTTTAATTCTTTGTCCTGGATAAATTCCACATCAAGAGTGGCTACTTGGCCCAAGAAATTACACAAATCTATCCCTATGCTAGCAGTCCTTCCTAGTTGGAATTGCACATTGGGCAATCCCAGCAGTTAGCAGCTAGACTGGACTATGCATTGCGTAGTTCCAACAGTCAGTCAGTCTCCCAGTAGCCTGGACTAGGTTTTGTGTAGTCTTGGCAGTTAGTCTCCCAACCTCCCGGCCAAAATTGTGCAACCTTCATGATCATCCAGTGATGTTCATTTTGGTTTTCAATTGTTAAATTTCTTTCCATGAGTGTTTCCATGTGTCCAGGTATCACATGTGTTCATCTACCTCTCAACAGTAAAGGTACAATGGTTCCTAGGAGAGAAGAGACAAAGACACTGTTCAGAGCATGCCTGGGGATGTAGTTGATCAAGTGTCCATGGACTTGCCTACCCACAAAGACCTCAAGTTGTTCATAGATAAGGACATCAAGATATGACAACAATATCATCAAAGCAGCAACATCATGAACAACAACTGAAGACAACATACCAAATGAAACAAATGCAAGAGGAGGGTTGCTGACAACATAGAGGCAGGACAAGGTTGTAGGCTCAAGCACGTCCATTGATGATGAAAGAAACTTTGGAGACTCTGGCTATGAAGTGGTGGCGTGACATGAAGATTGTGCGAAGGCAGAAGATGGAACAAAGAAGGAGTTGCATGTGCTGAAGCAACAACTCAGGAAGAACATGAAGCTGCATAAATAAACAAATGAGTTGCAGTAGGAACATGAACAATAGTGGGTGCAACATGCACTCACGGATGAAACTATGCCCGTACAAGTTAAAGATCTATCCCAGCAGCTGACATGGAACATACATGGTGAGTAGTATTGTTGATTGCATGAAATGGATTCAATAGCATGCATGTTGTTGAGCACACACATGCAATCCAACCCATTCAAAAAACTCACCGAGGTGAAGAGAAGAAGAAATTCCAATTGGGGTTTAACATGTACTTTGACAAGTTGATGCACATGACCACTAGCACACACTTGAATATCAACATGAACACTATGGATCAATGTGTTTCTAGTTGAACCATATCCAAGAAGACCATGCACATGTTAGCAGATGAGTTGGATGAAGAGGCAAAACCAATGAACCGGTTGCAACAAAGGCCAGAGTTCGCTTCAGCAAGATGTCACCATGAGGTGCATGCACACCATCATAGACAACCAAGCTTGGCATCATCTCACCAACTTCACCATCACAAGCATGTCAAAGAGTTGGTCTCACCACAACAAACTAAGTGTCAATGATGTCTTAGAAGACTTGCTCAAGCCATGTTGTCTCACATGAGTACAATTGCATTGTAATGTTGAGTCATGTCAAGTGTAAGTCAAGTGTCAATAGTTGGATGTAACAGTCATAAAGTAGGTGAAGAGTCATGAGGGTAATTGAACTGTCAAAAAGGGGAATGTCAAGGGTAACCCCACCCTTTGCTATAAATAGTCCCTCATAACTCATTGCATGGGCTTTTGGTTAGCCAAGCTTCTACTAAGACTCTCTTGAAGAAGGCTTGGACATTATTGTAACACACCTTGGCTTCTCCACTACATGGAGCAAGTACATCTCTTTGGAGGAGAAGGTGGATGTGGCTGTAACGTTCCACTATTGGGGCTAGTAGGTTTACATGGTGTATTGTATCATTGTGACTTATACTTGTTTAATAATAAGAGACAAAACATTTTCATGCATATGTTGTTATTGTAGTTGGATTGTTCCAATTGCCTTAATGATATATGTTGTTTAACTTATACTTGTATATGAACTAATTTGTATGTAATTATATGAATCTTGTTGTTAATGTGTTGCATATGTTGTTAATGTTGTCACCATCTATGTCGAGTTCTCTGTCGGACATAAGACAAACCTTTCTCATGAACCTTGTTATATCAACCATCACACTTGTCTCGGATTGATTCGTGAGTGATGTTTGTGTTATATTACCTTATTGTTGTGACTACCACATTCGAGTAGACTGCTCCATCGAAAGTTGTACATGTCCTTTATGTGGTGTGTTCCTAGCCAAGTTGGGACTAACCGCTTTCAACCTGGAACTCACCTTCACCTTCCTCTCCCTTCGAAGTGTTGGAATCTCTCGTACACATTCCCGTACTCTCTGCATTAGTCACACCCTTTATACAGACAGAGTTATATTACTTGCCTCTATGCGACATCATGGTCAAGGAATTACCTTACGACCCATTGCTCAGACTCCTACACGAAACGGTTTGAGGTCTAATTGGGACTTCTTGCCGGGAAGATCCCCTTAACATGTTGGCAAGTCCAACACCATCAACATTTCTAGTGCTATAAGAGATCCTAATGACAAGCAATGTCCTCTCATTGAGTTTTGAACCTTTGCATATCTTTCATGAAGTCTTGCATTCTTCTTCTCCCAAGGTGTTTTTCGAATCATGAAGATGTCTCCATCTTGGGTAAGCTGTTTGATATCTTGTCCAATCACATGTATGATGGTGAAGGCAAAGCAGCCTAGCCTGAGCACTTACATAACTCTCTTTCCATGATTGTTATACAGGAAAATGACCTCCTCATTAGTTCATAGGGCAAAGACATGATGACTAAAGCAATGACCACGTTCACAAGCCTTGTTTCCAAGCTAACACTATCGATACACTAGCAACCTGCTTTATAAATCTTCTTAGCAAGCCTAAGGGTGCATTAGTGACCTAAGTAACTCTACTTGTTACCTTGGGAACAACGTTAGTAAACCCTACTGAGATTCTAAGGGTTAAAGGAGTGAAATGACTAAGAAATATCCCTATATTCTCTCCTAAATCAAATTAGAAAAGAAAGGAAGCATCCATGTTCGACCTATTTGGGGGATTACTAATCCTAATGGAGTACGAAAATGGGAAAGAGATCAAAAAAATGGAAACATCATTTCTTTTACCTAGGGAAACCCATGGAGAAACTTGGAAACCCTAACCTCACATGCTACTTAAGTAGAGCTAGGGCTATTGTGAAAAGGGTCAGATCATTTGAAAGGATATCTTACTTGATTTTCAAGTAGAGTCTCAGACTTAAGTATAAGAAGTTGGTAAGAAGGAAGAGAGAGAGAGAGAGGAGCTGGAGGGGTAAGGGAAGGCTGATGCAACCGATGGTTGTAATCACTCTTTCAACATTAATATAGAACTACAGTTGTATTGTCCACTCTGTGACGTTGGTACTATAATTCATTTTTATGTTTATTCAATGTATTTTAGCATGAGTGGCTTAGTTATGTGCAACTAGATGTCTTTTGTATATTCATGCATTGATTATCAAGGTTTTATGTTGTGATTACACTTGTATTTTCTATGTGCAGGACTTGATTTGGAGGCAACTCAGGGGACTTCCACCTGGTTGCATTGCCCTCTCCAGCAACTCCACACGAAGGTTCGAGGTAATGAATCTATCTCGTTTTGGTAGTTAGTTGTTGAATATGGACATGCATGTATCTTTGTGACAGTTGCATATAATCTTACACTCTGCCAAGGGTACCAGGAAAACCCTTGAGGGTTCCTTCATCTTCAATACACAGTGCACTAATCCCTATAACAAAATTGGTGACTCGACTAGGGACTACACTTTATTTCCCAATTTTCCTAAAAAGTTCCTAGACCTCTCCTTCTTCTCAACCTTCCTGTACTTCTTCATTCCTTTTCTGACCACTCAGGACCAATGCAACACCATTATTTCATTACTCAGCCCTGGATCTGATCCCCAAAAGCCTTTTTTGAAGTGTTTTTCCTCACGAACACAGGTTACTAGTGTCAAGAGAGCTTTATAAAGCACTATGGCTTCAAAACCAGAGTGTTAGTGCCACCAGTTACTCTCTGTAGCCTCTAGCACAGAGCGTTAGTCACCCATTTTTGATAAATAGTTGTGTCTGTGGCCTCAAAGGGTTGGGAAACTTTCTTTTGGACCAATAAGGGATATGTAGCTGTGTTTGTTTAACTAATCTGTGTCCTGAACATTTTTTTTAAGAAAAAAATTTCCTTCTTAAAGTTTTTATTTTCCGAAAAGAAAAAATTAAATTGTTTTATTGTTTTCTCCTTAGTTTGTTAGATCTGCATTATTTGGTTTCATTATTTGTTAGTGCGCATTGACAAGTTCTATCAGTTATGCTAAGTGTTGTACCGAATAGGATGCATGGAATGAATATTGATGTATGAATGACTCTCCCTTTGTAGAAGCAGCTTATTTGTCGAAATTGAAAATTTACAAGCATTTTTTTTGCATGATTTGAGTCAGAGTCTCATAAAATCTCATATGTCAACACCCCTACCAAAGACTCTAATGAAGTACACTTAAAATATACCTAATAAAATCAATCAGGAACTCTTTCTAGAGTAAACATATATTAGTTTAGTCTAGGATCTTGGGTTAGGCAGTGTGAGTAAATTGCCCAAGATCATACACCAAAACTTGTGTCATTAAAGAGAGAAATCCTTCTGCACTCATACTACCAGGACCACTATAGTAAAAGAGGAGCTAAATACAAGACAACATCAGACTATAAGTGAAGGTAGCCCACCTTTTCTTTCATCTCCTTTGGGTATTTTGTGTATTGGGGATCCCTTCGGGGATATCGGAGCTGAGTCGGGGACTCAAGTATCCTGCCCACATAGCATACTGTCTACGACTATGTCCCCCCCGGTAGTGTCTATAATCTGAGCTATACTTAGTGGCCATACTTCTAGGGACTAACACAAGGTGACTAGGGCGGGCTTCCCTAGTACCTAACATAGACATACTTACTCTATCTTTAGCTTTTGGGAGGATGCTCATCTTCACAAGAGTACTTGGCCCCTCAATCTGAGGTCCGGTTGAAGCTCTAGAGTAACCGTAACTATACATTTGGCCATCTCTCTCTATTATTCATTGTGATACTAGGTTTTATCTCCAGTGATCAATACTTATCAGACAGGGTCATTTCCTTCTGCTTGTTGATTGATTTACTTAGTGTATCTTATATTTTTTTTAGGTGCGAGAGTGTTATCATTGAGACTTTAATAAACATCATAGTAAAATTTACTGATAAAAATTATTGGCCATCGTGGCTACATCCAGCCCTCATCGTCAATCTAGACAATTGTTAGGACTTCCCCCACTCACCGTGGAGGATTTGTCGAGCTCCAGTGAACCGGATTCCCTGTCTTCAGAAAATCAGTCATCGAGATCTCACACAGAACTAGTTTGGAGATCGAATGATTCAAGCTTACCAGAGGATTTCTTTACTGAAGGATTTCTTCCTCCATACAATCCTCCGATCATGAATCCATTGGGCCCACTCTTGGTTCCCATTGCATATGTACCCCCTTTGTCTTAAGTAGGAACACTTCCACCCATCTCATCGATGACTAATGGGTCATGGGACATTTTGGACACTTTTGGCCCCCCACCACTTCCCCAGTCAATAGTCAATACCACACCTTTAATAGCAAACCCTACTATCCTATTTGTCCCAAGTTCAACCCCTATCATGACACCCTCCATGAGTGGAACCCAGTCTATTCTAGGTTCCACCCCTTTAGTTTCAAACCCTGTACCTTCGGCAAGTGCTACATATAGCGCTCCTTATAACACTCAATATAGCATAGTTAACGCAGGTCCCTTCAACCAACAGTATGGTTGGCATCCATTGTATAGTTCTACCCCTAGATTCAAGTATCTCGGGGAACTCCAAATATGCATATATCAGCTGGGAGCGTCCTATTTCCCCCTCCATTTTTAGGCATGCATGGTTAGTCACTAATTGACATGAACATTCCTTATGCTAGTCAAGGACTTATGGTTAGTTCTGTGGTAAGCGAGAATCCTCAAGGAAGTCCCACCCAATCCATGGGGGCACCCTACTCACAACCTCAAATGAGTCAAGGGGGCACTGCTTATCATGGGGGCAGTTCTATCCCCCAGCCTAAGAATCCCTATGGAAATCCATATTACATTACCATACCCCAAGGTGCCTACTATACCACACAACATGTGTATAATATTGGGAAAAACATGATGGGAGGACTGCAAGGATCCTCAAGTCATATGTCATCGCCTTGGTCTGATTGGGTGGCATCAAACACTTTTCCTTTCTTAGCAATGCTTGATATCCCTAACTTGTACAAACTTATGAATGACCCCATCTATCATAACTTACTTTGGCCGCTAGTCCCACATAAAATACCAACAGAAATCCCTAAGTTCGAAGGGGAGCAAGGGGAGGATCTGGGTACACACATCACCACTTATCATCTATGGTGTGTTTCTAACTCCATGGTGGATGATATTATCCAGTTACATCTTTTTTCCCACAGCCTTATGTTGTGGCCACCAACAACCCCCCTCTTTGTTTAGTATTAGCAATAACACTAAGCAAATGGGGACCCTTAATAAAAAATCCAAAAAACATTTTTTATAAAAACTTTTGTATTTAACTCCTTAAAACTATATCGCATCGCGAGAAGAGAATAAAGCATTTCCTTATGAGCATAATAAACTGCAAAGAGGCGACGCGAAATTCATCGCATCGCGTACATTATGAAGCGCTCTTAAATGAAAATCTTAAGAAATCTCCGATGGCCGATGTACGACGTCGCATATCGCAATATCGCATAAGCATCACCCAATGATTTAACGACTCTTCGCGATCTGCAATCTGCGATAAACGCGATCTGAAATCTGCAATTTGTGATCTGTGATCTGCGATCTGCGATAATCTAATCTGAAAAAGTTGCGATGACACATCTAGGTAATGCGATGACGCGATGCTGCTATCGCCCATCGCAAATTTCCTCGGCTCAAAATTCAAGAAAAGTTGTCTATAAACCAAAATTGGGCACACGCCTTAAAAGAAATTAATGAATGTACGCCAAAGTATTCAAGAAGGACAGTTTTGTGTTTTTCGAAGAGTCAGTTCACGATGAGTGTCATGATTTTATACATTCATAGAGGTCAGAGCTTTCGTATCAGTATTGATTATCATTACTCTTTTGCGTGAACTACAGGAATGAAAAACAGGAAACAATATGAAGCAATGAGCAGGAAACATCTAAGGAAAAGGGGAAAGCGTCAATACTCGGAGAACAGAGAAGAGATGCCTTCATAAACGGATGCCGCATGCAACAGAACCGCAGATTCCAGAGTATCACTCAACAGATGCTGATGTCAATAGGTGATTCAACATTCAGGGTCAGAAAGCTCACAAAAGCAGCATGTTTACGAAAAATCCTGAAACTTCTACCTGGTGAAGGAAAAAGCGCTAAAGGTGGAAAATGCACCAGAAAAGCCCGGAACAAAGAACGGAGGCAGTTTTCGATGCGCGATTAGCGCCTAGCGCTAATCACGCATCGCTAAGAAAATTGTTCAGAAAGCAAAGTCCCTAACTTGCTTAGTCATTCGCAAGGCCGAAAAGTGAAATAGTAAAAGCAAGAGTAGTTTGAGAGAAATTTGGGTTATTACCAAGTATACACGTAGTAAATCCACCCAGCCAAAGGAAGATTCTCAAAAATATCTTCTAGTTTACTAGAAAGTGGTGCCAGCGCTTGCCATTTCTATTTTCATAGCTCAAACAAGAGCAGAAGACGACCAGCCGACTCTTCCCAGGCGAATGTTGCATGCTTGCAGCACTGAGGAGCAAATACAGAAATAGTCAGGAATTAGATTCAATTTTTAGAAATAGTTTTGCGTAAGAAAAAGGGTGGTCATTTAAACCGTATCCGAAATTTATGTAATTAAGTTATTTTAGTTAGCAGTATTTAAACCCTTCTCATGCATTTGGAGAAGGGTCCAGAAATTTGTCAAAAACTTGTCCTCAGAACATGCACTTTTGCACCCTCAGAGGGGGTTTTGATGAATGGATGGATCAAGGTTTATTAATGTTTGCATTTGATATCTGCTACTGATGTTGCACTTCTGTACTCTTAGTAGATGTTGGAGCAAGGAGAGATAGATCATTGTTGCTTGAAGCTTATTAGTAGAACCAGTCATAAATGGTACTTTTATCTCTTGGCCATTTCTGCTTATATTCCTAAAGTGATATACAGTCTGTAGTTGTCTATATGTTATTGCATGAATGTGTGAGTTACCATTTGGCACTTTTGTACGGTGGAGTCATTTATTTATGTCTGATATATCAATAACTTATTATGCGATATGCTGTTCACAACTGTTTTGCCTAACTTTTTATGCAAAGTGGTTCATCTTAAATTGATTTCCATTCTTATGATAGCTGAATGATCTTTATTACCAGTTATTGTCTGAAATCTTTTTAGATCGCATAATAGAAGAAATACACCCTGGGTTAGCATAGATTAGATGTGCTGTTTCTCATTATATTACAATAGCATAGAGTTAGTTTAAAAGTTTGAATTAGATTAGCTTTAAGTATTCTTAGATCAGCAAACATCCAACTCTGCACACACACACACACCCTTAGATTGGGAAACTGGTCCCATTATCCCCAGTCGGACCCGCTATACCAAACGGATAAGGAGCTGCCAACCAAGGTCCGGACCGGGTGGGTATCCCACTTGTTGTTGACCCGATTTTCGGGGCTTCAACATATTTGGCGCAAGAAGGAGGGCACGAACTATGAATGGCACCTAAATCAAAATCTAAATACCATTCTGAGAGTAAATCGCCCTCATCAACTCCCCCGACTTCCCCAGCAAGTTTAAATCCTGAGTCAGAAGTCGCTCGAGTATTAACCGCTGCTACACACCCTAATATTTCAGACCAATCTACCATTGAACCCCCTAAGGTTCAAACTCTGATTCAAAAACTCCAGGGATTTTCCATTTCTACTCAGAGGTTTGATAAATCTCAAAGTAGCGTGACTTCGCAGTACAATCCTGCTCATCCCCTGACCAGATTAAAGAGTGAAAAATTTGGCATCCAGCCAACTGAATTCCCTCTCCCCACCGAGAAAAGAGCAAGGAAAACACCACAAGAGTCTGACAGTGAGACTCTTTCATCTACATCGTCCATTTCAAATCCCTCACCGCGAAGTCAGCCACCCACATCTTCATTCCAAACCATCATTCATCTGCTTACCGGAACTCCCACAACCCTTCTTCAATCATCTACGATCATAGTATCCTCATCTTCACAGCCACAGGGATCATCTTCTGCGCTTTCATTCACTAGCAACTCAACGATGGCCCAGTCTCCATGGAATAATCCTGGGGCAGTTTTAATGCCTCCACCCTTGAGTCAAATACCGGCCCATCCTGAGAAATGGCTACCCAAATTCAATCCAGAAGCAGGCATGCTAGCAGAAGAACACATAAACAATTTCATGCTTTCTGTCAATCTCAACGGAGTTACTAACGAAGATGTTGTTGTTCGGCTTTTTCCCTATCCAATGCAAGGAATAGCCGGGTCATGGTAATTTTCATTACCCTCTGGGTCTATCACAAGTTGGGACATTTTTTAAATTCAATTCCTCACCAAGTTTGGTGATGACAGATCAACGACAATGTTAATCAATGACCTATCCAACCTTAAAGCCAAGGTTAGAGAACCCAACAAAGATTTCAATTTACGGTTCAATAAGATCCTCAACAAAATTCCCACTGCTTCCCAACCCAGCGAAGAAGTACGATGTGAATGGTATATTACGGCCTTACCATCAAACTTAGCAATCTTCGTGGATAGGGCAAATAAAACAACCTTAGTTGAAAACTTGACAGAAGCGATAGTAGTAGAGAAATGAGTAATAGCCCTAGAAAAAAGATCTGCGTTAGAGGAACGCAAGTCTAAAAAAGTCACCTTCAAAGAAGACTCCAAGAAGAAACAAACAAAAGACCCTTTCGATTTGGAAGGATTGTAGAAAGTATTAAAGACCATGTCCAATGAGATGATTGACATAAAAAAACAAGTAGCAGAAACTTCTTCAAAAAAGCCCTACAGAGCTTTTAAAAGAGGTCCTTCAATGGATGTGAAACCACCCAATGCTATTTCAAATGTCGAATCTGAAGAAGAGGAAGAAGAAGACAGTACCACTGAAGGACAGACTGATGACAAAGAAGTTGTGGAATTACAAGGAATGTGGGATTTCATCCTCCCACAAGAAGAAGATCAAGAAGCATTTCCGGTTAGCACAGGAAGCAAAAATCAACTTGATCCTCCCCAAACTACCCCTAAACAGAAGAGCGCAAGCTCTGCAATAAAAGATAAAGCCGCAACAAAAAAAACGACCGCCAAAGCGACTCAATCTAGCCCAGTCCAACTAGATCAAACAACTCCATCAAGAACACTGATAGTGTTGGATGAAATGGAATACAATATTATTGACAACATGAAAAAGACTAGGGCTAATATTACCCTTTACGAATTGAGCAAATTGAAACATCAACAGAAGATAATGATGAAAGAATTACATGCCGTGCCTATTACATCTTTGCCTATAGCTGTAGCTTCCCACAACATGGGAAGACCTCCAACCAACACGATCAATGAGATTGATCCAAATGACATCGCCTTGATTGGAGGAAGATCAAGATCTCACACTCCCCCTTTTCTTCTCACTTATGAAATTTTCAATAAGAATGTGCACAATTGTTTGGTAGATTCTGGTGCTTCAACGAATATTTTACCCAGATCAATATGTGCCAAGTTAAATGTTCAACCACAAAAATCCGCAGTGCGCATAGTTCAACTTGATTGATCTCAAGTAGAAGTGATTGGTGAACTTAATCAAGTAACCATAAGATTGTCATCTAACCCGAAGGTATGTCAGGTTATTGACATTCTAGTGGCTGATATCCCAGAATTCTATGGCTTGATTCTTAGCAGGGATTGGTCCGAGAAACTCCATGGATACTTTTCAACCGACTGGTCACACATGTGGTTACCCTATAATGGCAAACCGAATCAAATAAAGGTTGAACGAGAATTACACCAGAAGTACATAGTAACGGAATTGGAGGGAGAAAATGAAGCAATAGCGTATAACAGCAGTATCATAGGCAATTACTCAGTAGATTCTTTTCTCGGCAATTTCAATGCTCATACATTACCTTACTTAGAAAATTCAGTTTTATCCCAAGTCGAAATTTTTTCCCAAACTGATAATTCAAAGTGTGTTAATTTTGAAGATAAACCTGTAAATACATCTTTGTTTTGGAAATTATATTTTGATGTGTTCTGATTAGTCCAGAAGGAAATAAAACCATGCTTACGTGCAGACTCGAATTCAATTGCACAAACAATACAGCAGAATATGAAGCCTTGGTGCAAGGCCTATACAAAGCAATCGGGTTGAATGTCAAGTATCTTCAAGTCTTCGGAGACTCTGAGATTGTCGTCAAACAAGTACGTAATATTATACATTGCCTATCAAGTCATTTAAAACACTATCAATCTTTAGTACACGATCTGACTGAGCATTTCATAGCATTCAATATTTCTTCAATCCCAAGACTCCAAAACGTAAGCACAGACCTTTTGGCTAACGTAGCCTCTAGGCTTATTCCCTCTGAAGAGTTTAGTCCAGATAGATTCTCAATAGAATTGATCTTTAGACCATCCATCCCTGACAACATTACAAATTGGAGAGTATTCAACGACGATCCTGATATTGTAAATTTCCTCACTTCCGAAGGATCCTACTCCAATCAGATAATTGACGAAGACCATCACGATCGACAAATACAACAAAATGGCACTGATAATGCTATACCTAAATCGGTGGTTAAGTTAGAAGACTTATACGATTTGAAAAATCGTTTTAAAAGGCCTGCCAATTCAAAGCTCTACAGTTCAACTCTGAACTACAAATTAGTAAACCTAGGGACCGATGATAAACCACAAAATGTTACTCTAGGCATAGGCCTAGCCCTGGAAGAAAAACTAGCGTATATTCATCTTTTGAGACAATATAAAAATGTCTTTGCCTGGAATTACAATGAGCTGAAGACGTATGACACTTCTATCATTCAACACACTATTCCTATGATTGACAACGAAAAACCTATCCAACAGAAACTGAAAAAGATCCACCCCAACTTAGAAAATCAGATAAAAACTGAGCTAGACAAGTTATTAAAAGCCAGAATAATTTTCCCCGTCAGACATTCCAAATGGGTTTCCAATATGGTACCCGTTAGAAAGAAAAGCGAAGATATTAGAATCTGTATCGATTTTCGGAATCTCAACAAAGCCTGTCAAAAAGACAATTTTCCTCTCCCACCTATGGAACAGATATTACAGGGAGTAGCAGGCTCAGAACTGATGTCTTTCTTGGATGGATTTTCAGGATATAATCAAGTGCTGGTACATCCCGATGATCAATTGAAAACCACATTCAAAACTAAATGGGGCACATACGCATATCGGAAGATGCCATTTGGTTTGATCAATGCCGGCGCTACATTTCAGAGAGCCATGGACATCGCATTCAAGGGTTTAGTCAATAAATCTGTAGTAATTTATTTAGATGATATAACAGTGTACTCCAAGAAGCGAAGTGACCATCTCAGAGACTTAAAACAGATCTTTCAACGATGTTTAAGGTATGGGATTTCACTTAACCCAAAGAAACCTTTTTTTGCATTAAGTGAAGGAAAACTTCTAGGATTCATAGTGTCAAAATCCGGTATTCACATTGAGCCTGACAGAATCAAAGAAATTTCTGAAATATCCCTACATCATAATAAAAAAGCCATGCAATCTTTCCTTGGTCAAATCAATTTTGTAAAGAGATTTGTCCCAGATTTTTCACGAATTGTGTCTCCTTTGCAAACCATGATTAAAAAGAATTCAAATTTTAAATGGGGTCAAGATGAACATGAAGCATTCAACCTGATCAAACAAGCTATTATTAATGCTCCATCTTTAGCAACCCCGAATTTTTCAGAATCTTTTATCTTATACACATTTGCATCAGAGAAATCTTATGCTGTGATTCTAACTCAAGCAAATCAAGAAAAAGCGGAAGCTCCAATTGCATTTTTTAGCTCAAATTTACAAGGTGCTGAACTTAATTATTTAGATGTAGAGAAACAGGCCTATGCTGTTTTCAAAGCGGTCAAATATTTCAGACCTTTCTTACTTAAAACCCATACAAAGATCATAGTATGGTTTCCAACGGTAAGAAATCTTCTAATACAGAAGGATGTCGGTGAGAAAAGAGCAAATTGGATCACTGCTTTACAGGAATACGACCTTGAGATC
Organism: Pinus tabuliformis; assembly: GCA_031772625.1. Taxonomy (NCBI): domain Eukaryota; kingdom Viridiplantae; phylum Streptophyta; class Pinopsida; order Pinales; family Pinaceae; genus Pinus; species Pinus tabuliformis. The sequence continues at coordinate 770,422,426 of CM062815.1, forward strand.
AAACCAAAAAACATTGTAAGAGGTCAAGGCTTCTGCAAAATGTTGGCTGGAGCATTGCAAATCCCTGAAGTCCCATCTGAAGAGGTACAACTGTATGAGGTAAGCCTAAACGATGCAGAATCATTATATGCTGACATCATTTATTATCTTAAGAACGGATATGCTCCATCACACCTAGATCACACTAAGAAAAGAGCTCTGAGATTGAAAGCTAAACAATATCAGCTCATAAATGATGTTCTTTTTAGAAAGAATTATGATTCTGTTCTTCTTAGATGTCTTGAGAAAACTGAAGCTAAAAAAGTTTTGCAGGAACTCCACGACGGACCAGTAGGCGGACATTATGCTGGAGATGCTACTGCACATAAGATCGTACGTGCAGGATATTACTAGCCTACGCTATTCAAAGACTCACATAGTTACGTAAGGAAATGTCAAGTCTGCCAAACAACTGCTGGAAGACAAAAGAAGCCGTCCCTGCCACTACAGCCAGTAAACATCGAGCAACCATTCAGTCAGTAGGGCTTGGACATAATAGGTGAGATCGTTCCTCACTCTTTGTTACACAAAAATATCGTCACTATGATTATTTACAGTCAGTATGGGTCTATCATCACTTGTACTGTCCTCCTAAGCAAGTCTAAGACCTCAGCTCTTCAAATCAAGCTTTGGAAATGGGAGAAAGAGATTAAAAATCAATGTAACTCTAGTTCCGCACTTTCTCTCATGGTCACCTGCAGTCCCGCACCTTTTGTGTACAAAAGCTGCATACCTACCCGCTCTGTCCCTAACAGTGTAGGTGTAGACCCCTGTGAAAGTCAAAAGGCGCAAGTTTTATCTTAAAAAAACTCACTTTGGGTTAATTCTAGAGTTTTTTAGAAGGAATTTTGACGTGGATTGTTCGCTCTGAGGTGGTTCATGCATCCCAAAAGAGAAGGAGCTAATCCCTTGACTAAAGGAGCTATCCCTTTGAAGGAGGGCTTTATCCCTTTGAAGGAGGACCTAGTAACTTCCCTCCATTACACTATAAATACAGGCATTGGGGTGAGGACTAAAGAGGTTAGAAGCTGAACATTTTGAGGGTAAATGCTGGTGAAATTAAGACTTCCTAGTTGAGCTTAAGAGGAGAGATCACATACCTTTTTGGCTTCATTGGGGAGTGAGTGAAACTTGCAAAGTAGAGGAGACTTCTTGTTGGACCCTGGGAGGAGCTTGTACAGCGTCAAGGCAAAGGTTGTAAAGTTCTTCTTCTTTTGAATTAATACAATCAAACTCGTTTTTCTGAACAAGTATCTTATGTTATTTGTTGAATGGACTCCTTGACTTTCATGTTAAATATGTTTTATGCAATTGGTTTTTCAGGTGTTATTTAATTTGTTTGCCTTGTTTGTGTTTGCAGATTCACGAAAAGGAGCTCATTTGGATCAAAGGAGTGAGGGCATCCACAAGCTTGCGTTGGACCAAAGGTAGGCCCTAAAAACACTTGTTTGCTATTGTTTATTGAAGCATATTTAGAGAAAGATAGTGTCTGGTTGGTTTTCTTGTCATTAGGTCTTCTTTAGATTCTAGGAAGGTCTATCTTTTCTGTAAGATCGACTCATTCCGTGCGACAAAATGGCGACCATACTAGGGACTTGATTGTTTTCCTTGTTTATACTTTGACCTGAGAAACTGTATTTTCTGTTTCTGTTTTTGACTTGATGATTGTGGGATTGGGTGAATTTAGTTAATTTTGAGTCAGTTTTTATTTTTCATAGTTTTGGGAGAGGTACGCACCCTCTGAGTTAAGCACAGTGCGTACCTGTACGCACTTTTCCTTTGTACACAGAGCGTGAACGCACCTGTGTAAACAGGTTGCCTCCGTACCCTGTCAAAAATTTGAAAAATTTTAAATTTTTCTATTTTTTATCAGTTTAGAATTTGTTTATAGGTTTTAGCCATTGCCCAAACCTGCTTGTTTCCTGTCAAAAACTTTCCTTGGTTTAATTTCATTAGTGTTAGGGTTTTAGGTTGAATTCCTAGGAATTTTGCTTGTTGGGTTTGTTTTTCATTTTTGGTTGTGTAGTGGCTCTGAGCTTAGCAGCCGTAGGGACCTCAGATTACCTTGGTGTCTACCAGTCTTCTTATGAGTCTGACCATTTATGAAATCTCCCCTTGTTGAGGAATCCACTTTGTGTTTTCTCATTTCAAAATTTCGAAAAACTTGTATTTGAAAGTTGGAATTTTCATTTAAAAAAAAAGAAAAACGAAAGATTGGTTGTTTTTTGACTAATTGTGATTCTGCATAAATTAGTCCTTACCTCACATTTAGCTAAGTAAAACATCCTCAAAAATACTTTTAGTAGGCTTTGACTTCAAGTAGTTTTTTATAGTTTGTAGCTCTCAAAGTTAGTCATTTTCATTAGTTTTGAGTGTTTTATTTACAAAATCTAAAAAATCTCTTTTGGAAAAAGTTTGTTTTTGTAGTGATTGAGTGCTTTGAAAAGAAAAGGGAATTTTTTGTGAAATAACTAGTTGTCTCGTTTTGAGTGCTTTGGAAAGGAAAAAGCTCTTCTTTAAATTTGTTTAATTGAGAAAGATTTGTCTTTACAAAGTATTTTCATTCTCAAACTCTTTCTTAGTGTAGAAGTTCATCGAAGAGAAAAGATTGTTTAAATCATCTTAGGTGCATCTTTTTAGTGATTTCGAATCGAGTCTTTACACCACGAGTTTCATCTCCGCCACCTCTTGACTTAAACAACAACCACTAAAATTAACGCTTAAAGTAAAATTCACCTAGTAACATTTTATTTCTAGGGCTCTGATACACCAACTTAGCTCAGGCTAGTGTCTTGGAGTAGGAGAGTAATTAACTCTCCAAGACAGTAAAAACAAACAAGTAGCTGTATCTTGTGGTAGGAGGAAATCCAATTGTTGCATTTATGCTCTGGGAAAGCTCCTCTTAAAGGAGAAGCACGAGATCGTGTCTGAACTAGTGTGGGAATTAATCCTTCCTCATTGGGAACAACGCCAGATATTCACGTATTAAAAACGGTAAACCTCGGATTAACCATTTTCGAGGAGCTTGGGGTCACTTGTTGGTAAACCTTGGATTATGTCAAGGAGCCTTCAAGGGGATTGAGCTTGCTACTCTACCCTTGCGTGCGTATCGGATCATAGATTGTTCCCCCAGGTGTATTTGTCTCGGTTGGTAACCTTAGTGGCCATATTCTTTAGGATTCTTCCTAAGGTGACAGTGGTGGGAAGATCCCACTGTACCTGGAGCAGATGTCGACTAGACTCACTTGGATTTTCTGGGGGGTTCACTTCAATCGAGATGGTTAAGTGGAGGAACTTGGTCCAGTCTATTCATTAAGCAGGTTGCCGGGGTAACTGTTCCAACCGCCATTTCTGTACTGAATTCTGCGACGTTGGATTTCATCACCAACTAGTGTTTTCGGTCCGGAAAGTTACTATTTGTATGTGTTTGATCTCTAGATTCTTTAGGCATGTGATTCAAATTTGTTTGGTTCTTTAGAGGCTTTAGGCGTTTTTCATTGAGATTTTACTTTGTTTGCGTGTGAAGTAGTTAAAATTTTTTAACTGTGGCTGAATTACCAAGACAGTCCCGTAGACTTCAGGGCCAGTCTCCTGAGTTTGTAACTGTGGCTGATTTATTGAGGAAGTCCCGTAGACTTCGGGGCCAACCTCCTGAAGAAGTCCCGAGCTAGCTTGAAGGCTTGAAAGTCCTCGTAACTCCTAGTGGTAGTAAGGTTGGGTCACCTGAAGAGGGAGAGTCTTCATTGGTTGTACGTCCTGATTAACAAACTCTAGTAACAGGTTACGATCCGCAATCGATTTCAGTTTCCGAACTTGCTGGTAGCTTTTCATCTACTAGTGATATAGGTGAAGAACCTGAGATATCTGAACCTATTACCCCAACATCGGGGTTTGTCTCTCCAACTTCTAGTGGTCCTGATTCACCTAGGGTAGAAAGAGTAATTACCCAAGATCTTCCTTCTGGACTTATTTTTATTAAAGAACTTGCTCCGGAAGAAGAAGTAGGCATCCCTATCCTTGAAAATCAACCTGTTCTTGATCTAAGAGAGCGTGAATCAATTTTTTACAGTCTGCCTAGGAGTACTACTTGGTATCTTTCTTTGGCTAATTATTTGGAAAACCCAGGGTTAAGTTTTTCACCACCTCGTGCTCCTTATCATCCTAGAGGTTTTTATACTCCCGTAAATATGTCAGGTCAGTCGTCCATGTTTACTCAATCGCCTGAATCTTTTTTGTACGGCGGTCCTTCTGTTCCCTCTGGGTATCAGCCACTTTCTGGTACTTTTTCGGGAGCATCTACTCAACCCATTGAGCAAGGGTTATTAATTGGAAACAATAGTACAAAGCCGTTAAGCGTAGAAGACATTCTTATGATGTCAGGTTCTACTCCCAATTCTCAACCTCAAGGTGGCCAGTTACCACCTGGGGGGCAGCCTCAATTAACGCCTGGGGGGCAACCTCAAGGTACACAATTTGCATCTGGGGGGTAACCTCAAGGACAATACGTACCTACGGTACAGTACGTTCCTCAAGGTCAACCCCAGACTCAATATGTACCCCAAGGTCAACCCCAGTATCAATTTATACCTCAAGGTCAACCCCAGTATCAGTACGTGCCTCAAGGGTATCTACCCCAAGGTCAGTACTCGAACCAAGGTTTCCAACCACCCCAAGGTCAATCTTATGTTCAAGGAACGGGAAATGTACCTTTCAATTATCAATCCTACCCTCAACCCGGTTATGGTCCTCAATATTTTCAACCTGTTATGGGTCAGTACCCTAGAATGAACATAGTGTGGGATCCATCGCAAACCCAACAGGTGTTGCAGCCAAGTGTACAGTTATCATCTCAAACTAGACAACCCTTAGTTTTTGGTACACCCCAGCAACCAGTCCAGTCTAATATTCAAACTTCTGTACGTTCGGTAGTCTCTCAGTCTGGGCGTACTGCGCCTCGTACTCCATCTCAAACGACTGCTGCAACTACCGCAACATCTGTTCAATCTAACCCACCTACTTCTGGAGTATCGACAGCTCCAGTTTCTACTGTTCCTGTATCTACTCCTCAGACATCTTTACCACCGTCTGGGTCCACGATTCAAACTACAGTTCAGATGCCTGTAGGACAACCTGGTTTAAGTACGGTTGTCACAAGTCAACCACAATTCACCTATCAACCGTACCAGCGACAGTACCAATTCGGTCCTGCTGTCCAGCAGCCAGTTTATTAGTATCAACCGTATCCTGGGTACACTTATCAACAACCTCAACAACCCCAGTACGGTCCGGTTAATCCTGCTTTTCCGAGAGGATACAATATCCCGAACGCGATTCCTATTCCTAGTTATCCCTGATATCCTCCTCCTGGGGCCGGTCTCATGACCCAGAGTTTTAGGGATCCTAATCAGCAGTTACCATTTATCGCAACTTTGGACTTACCAGACTTGTCGCGCCTAACGAACGATCCGATTAATTATCTTCCGTTTTGGCCACCAATGCCGAATAAGTTGCCCAGTGACATTCCCAAGTTCGAAGGTAAATCAAGAGAGGACCTGGCGAACCATGTGATGACTTACCACCTCTGGTGTGCATCTAACTCCATCACAGATGATTCGATCCGTCTTAGACTTTTCTAGCACACTCTAATTGGTCTCGCGGCCAAATGGTACATTGAGTTACCGCGAGGCACTTTTTATAATTTTAGTCAGTTAGCTACCTCGTTTTTAAGTCATTTCCAGTTGCCAATCCGATATGAAAATGGCACGAAATTGTTAACTTCACTAAAACAGTCAACATCCACGTATATTTAAGATCATATTCATGAGTGGAGACGTCGACGTCATTTAGTGAAGGTATTTATTCCGGATCAAGTCTTGCCCCAGTGGTTTGTAAAATCTTTGTTGCCAAAGATCACTGAAGATGTTGCTAAAGCCGGAGTGGTTACTGAGGAGCAAGTCATTGCTCAAGCACAGTACCTTGACTTGGTTTATACTCAGTCAGGTACGTTACACGAAAACATCCCCGATCTTCCCAAGCCAAATCATTTCGCTGCAGATCCTTCGGGATCTCATGCCGCTGACGGTATGATTGGCACGGTTAACACTAAAGGTAAGAAGAAATCCTCCAAGAATTCTTCTCCTATTATAACCTTGCCTAATTCCCCAATAAGAGATTCTTCTGCAGAGATTTCCACTGATATTCACGTTGTAGAGTCATCTACAGCTAAATCAAAATCCGGTGGGAAGAAGAAAGGAAAGAAGAAGAATAAAACGGACAAAAGTTCAAAGGAGAAATCTGAAAAGGCGGAATCCAATGATGAAAAGCACAAACCTCGTTATCCATGTCTCATTTGTGACGAAGAACATTTTACAAGAGACTGCCCTCATTGAGAAGAGGTTGCGAAGATCGTCAAAGGTTCCCAAACTCTTGTTGTTTTGAAGGATCCATTTCCAAGTCAAGACAACAAGATGATAGGTTCTTCCTCGAGTGCCAATGAAGAACCCATATTGATGATGTCCCATGTAAGGATTGCGACTCGATCGCAAGATTATGGCAGTAAAAGTTCTGTTGATGGTAAAGAAGCAGAATCTTCTCATTCTAATCCATCAACCTCAACTCCCGGTTCCGATCCACTACAGTTCGAGAAACCTAATCTAGACTTGGTAATCAAACTGCCTGCTAAGGGTATACTTCGAAAGTCAGCTTTCAATCCACATGCAAGAGCGGCTTAGAACTATAACATTGTTGAGGATTTGGTTGTTTCACCCTCAGCAATGTCGGCTTTGGAAGTGCTGCAATCTTGTCTAGCACAGCGTAAATTACTTTTGTCGGCTATAGGAGCTGTTGACGTTCCGGACCCGAACCTAATAATTTTCGATCTAGAAAATAGTACACCACGTCTCCCTCATCAAATGGCTTTCCAGATCCCAGTGATAGTAAAAAACAGGCCTATTCATCGAACTGTAATTGATGAGGGAGCCTCAACGTGCATTATGTCGATACAGTGTTGGAGATCGCTTGGTTCTCCTTCACTAAATCAATCCCCGACAATTCTTAAGGCCTTTGATGGCCGTGGGTTTCATCCTTTTGGCATTCTACAAGATTTGCCTATAGGGGTTGAAGGAAAAACCGTTAGTCTAGATGTGGAGGTGGTTGATTCCCCTCTAGACTACAACCTTCTCTTGGGTCGAAGTTGGTCTTACACTATGACAACGGTCATTTCATCGATCTTTCGAGTAATAAAGTTTCCACATAATGGAAAGATCGTAACAATAGACCAGCTGGCTTACTTTTCATCTGACCCAGCCTCTTCGGAGAGTATTCAGCATGTTGGTAAAACGACTATCCCATATAAGGATGTTGGAGTAGGATTAGTTAAAGATGCCGGTTTACTGGGAACTTTCCCTTTTCCTCCAATCAACGCATCATCTTCATTTGCAACTATTCATATGATTACATCAGACACCATTATTTATGATGATCTTTGGATCATCCCTTCTGAATCTGAGATAGACTCATTTGGTAATTCCATGCCTTTGAGTCCATATGAAATGGCCTATGAAGCCGTGCAGTCTTTTGCCAACCTGTGTTCAACCGAAATTGACTTAATGAATGTGGTCCGTGAGGAATCAATTTTTCACATCAACCTCGAATTTAACTACGTTTTCTGAACTTGTTCACTCTGATGAGCAAATTTGTGAAATCCTATGTGTAGATGATTTACCATGGGAAGATCTCCATCAGAGATCTTCGTTTTTACCCGAGAATGATCGTTTTGAAAATGATTTCTCATCAATTTTTACAACTGAATATGTCAAGGAACCTCAGAATCCAATGAAACATCCCGATTCAGAGTTAAATTTGGGAAACATCTCTTGAACTATTCCTATTGACATTTCGGTTAAGTCCGGAATTGTTGAAAACATTCATATAGGTGCCTCATGTACAGATGACGAAATTCATTTATATAAGGCCCTATTTCAAGAATTCCGCGACGTGTTTGCATGGTCCTATGAGGAAATGCCAGGAATTGATCCCGTGATTTTTGTTCATGAGATCAAGACTTACTCGGACGCTAAACCCATCCGGCAACGTTTGCGTCAGATTCACCCACGAAAAGCTGCTGCAATTAAAGTAGAAGTTGAGAAACTGTTGAAAGCAGGTTTCATTTATCCGATCCCGTTAACAAATTGGGTATCGAATATTGTTCCGGTTAACAAAAAGCAGGGAACAATAAGAATATGAATCGATTATAGGGACATTAATCGAGCCTGTCCGAAGGACAATTACCCAACCCCCTATATCGATCAAATCATTGATGATTGTGCCAGCAGCGAAATATTTTCCTTTATGGACAGTTTTTCCGGATACAATCAAATCAACATTCTACCTGCCGATCAACCAAAAACGGCTTTCATTTGTCCATGGGGGACATTTGCTTATTGCAAAATGCCTTTTGGGCTTAAGAATGCCGGAGCAACTTTTCAAAGGGCGATGTCTTATGCGTTTCATGACATCAAACACATTGTGCAACCGTATCTTGATGATTTGCCTGCTCATTCATTACATCGAGCTGATCACCTCGTCCATTTACGAGCAATCTTTATGAGGTGTAGGTATTATCGTATTCGATTGAACCCACACAAATGTGTCTTCTGTATAGAAATGGGTCGATTGCTGGGATTTGTAGTTTCGAAAGCAGGCATTCGCGTTGATCCCTCAAAGGTCGAAGTTATCATCAAATTGCCTCCTCCTTCGAGTCTTCGCCAACTCCAAAGTTTGCAGGGGAAAGCAAACTTTTTACGACGATTCATTCCTAACTACGCCGAGGTTACAAAGGGTTTTACTCGGTTGTTGAAGCAAAACACTCCATTCTCTTGGGATGAGATAGCTCAGAAATCTTTTGATGCACTCAAACACGCGTTGACCCATGCACCATTGTTGCATCCTCCCAACTACAACCAGGACTACTTCTTGTATCTCGCCGCCTCCCATTCCACCATTGGAATGGTATTAGTTCAGGAAGATAAATTCGGAACGGAACATGTGATATATTACCTTAGTCGAACGTTAAATCCAACTGAGCTAAAATACTCACATGTGGAGAAATTGGCATTGGCAGCCGTTCAAGCTGTCCAACGTTTTCGTCACTACATTTTACTACGTAAAACTACGGTAATTTCGGATTGCAACCCTATGATCTACATTTTGACCAAACAATTGCTAGGGGGCAAGTACTCTAAATGGATCATTATCCTGTAGGATTTCGACTTGGAGTTTGAGAAATCTAAGTCTAAGAAATCTTTAGTTTTTGCAGAGTTAATGTGTGACTTCCCGCGTGCTGACACGGAAACTGTGGCAAAGGAGCCCATTACGGACGAATCTTTGTTTCTATCTCCAGGCCCAATCCTTTCCGCCAAAAATTTCAAGGTCGGAACGTCGGAAAATTCGATTCCAGTCCCAACAATTCAAAATTATTGGAGATACTCTTTATCGCCATGGGGCAGACTCTATTTTTCGACGTTGCTTAACTCACAAAGAGGCTGAAAGGGTTCTAAATGACTGTCACTTTAGAGCAAGTGGCGGTCATATGTCTGGGTATGCCATAGCCCAAAAGATATTGCGCGCTGGCTGTTTCTGGCCGTCCTTGTTTAAAGATTATATTACCGCGGTCCGAAAATGCCACAACTGCCAGATTTTTTATCGTAAGATGCGCGCTCCACCTGCTCCTCTCCACCCTATAATTGCCGATGGTCCTTTTGCCAAATGGGGTATCGATTTTATTACATGTAACCCTCACTTGGCTAGGGGGCATGCGTATATCATCCTTGTGGTAGATTATTTTACTAAGTGGGCCGAGGCGATGCCTACATTCGAGGCAGATGGCAAAACAGCTGCAATTTTTGTGTTCAGTCATATAATTGCTAGGTTTTGTGTCCCACAAGTGATAATCACTGATCATGGGCGTCATTTTCGAAACGTTATGATGACCGAACTTACAGGCCAGCTTGGTTTACGTCACGATAGTTCAACCCCTTATTATCCACAAGCGAATGGTCTGGTTGAATCCATCAACAAAGTTTTAGTTATCATGATCCGACGAATCATTGGGATTCATCAGTCGAATTGGCACAACATGCTATTTTCAGCACTTTGGGCGTACAGAACCTCAGTAAAAACATCAACAGGGTTCACTCCTTTCTAACTAGTCTATGGTTTGGAAGTTGTGTTACCCATTGAATGCGAAATCTCGTCACTGCAAATGGCCATCGAGTTACTTCCAGCCACTTCCGAAGACGAAAAGCGTTTGTTATACTTGGCTCAATTAGATGAGAATCGACGTGATGCTGCATTGGCGATCGAGACTCATGCAAAACGAATGAAAGCTCAGTAAGATCGAAATGTGACCCCTCGAAATTTTTCGGAAGGGGATCTAGTCTTAGTTTATGATCAAGCTAATGATAAATTGGGCGCTGGAAAATTTGTTCCTATGTGGCATGGTCCATATGTTGTCAAGCGAAAGCTAGCCAAACGGGCTTATGAATTGGTAGACTTTGATGGGGACTCTTTGGGTAAACCCAGAAATTGTCTTTACTTGAAGAGGTATTATGCTTAAAGGAATGGGTATGGAGATTTTTAGTTGGGATAGTTTTTCTTTCTAGCTGGTGTGTTTTAGTTTAAAAAAGTGTGCTTAGCTTAGAGAGTGTTTTTCCATCATTATTCCTGCTTATCTTGGTTTTACTCTTGATATTGCAGATGTCGATGCCTCTCCAAACATACATTGGATTTGCTGATGGTGCTTGTCGTAATACACAGAACATCTCTTCCGCAGATTGGGTTATCTATTCGCCCTCTGACGAGTTCGTTTCTATGCATGGAGTAAGCCTCGGTCAAACAACAAACAACATTGCAGAGTACAGAGCAGTGATTGAGTTATTGTCTGAATCTATTTCATTTGGGATTCGGAGTTTGATAGTGACATTAGATTTTGAACTCGTTGTATTACAGCTTAATAGAGTGTATGCCATTAGAAATCTAGTGTTATTAAGATTATTTTTGAGAGTGCGTCTCTTGGAACGTGAGTTTGATTACATTGAATATCAGCATATTCCAAGGTCTTTAAATACATTAGCAGATGCAATTGCTTCTCGAATGTTAAATAGACATTTGTAATAATCATACATGTAAATTTAAAACCATTCCATAACATGATTTACAAGATAAGCCGGTAATAGTGATATATATATAGGAGTGTGTCAAAAAATACATCGTCTTCGATCATAGGTTCAAAAACACCTTATGATCAGCAAAAATGATAAGTACAAAAAGAAAAATGTCACATGTGCCCACAATAGGCGATCATCCTATCACTGGTGATGATCTCTATAAGAAACCACTGCACGGGCCACCTTGCAAAGGAACCTCCTAAAAGGTCCCAGGACTCCAATCACATAGCGCTGAAGTCGACGAGGAATGTCATCTATAGTGGTCTTAGGAATATCTCCTGTCAAGTGCTCGAGATGACCTTCCAACTCGGCCAAAACCTCTGTTGATTCATCCTGTGGGGCTGGCGCGGGTGCAATTGGTTGCCTCCTCTCGAAAGGCCGGAGAGCGGCTGTTCGCTGTGGACCCACATCTGCATTTGAAATTTTTACCATGAGTTTTGAGACGATGGAAAAATAAAAAAAAATTAAAATAGGGAAAGTTGAAAAGGATTTTACCTGACTCGTCCCACTGCTCTCCTGGTGGAAGATCCATGTCTGGGTCACCACGGAAATCTATCCCAGCATAAGGGAAGTCCTGAATGGAAAAGACCTGGTTTTCCAACCATTGGAAATACTCAGGTTTGAACCGAGCAACTTCTGTCCTCTCGTCCGGGTGACGGGCCATGACTGCGACCCATCGCATCAGTTTGGGCTCTCGAGGAAGCCCAGCTCCAACAGTAAGGTGCTGTGGGATCAGCATAGGAACCCTCCCCAGGCCAAAACTCACAACCAAAGCCCCATAACCAAAGGTCTTTAGTCGTCCGCTCTTGGCCCTAGTCAGTTGGCCTTTCACATTAGCCAGCACAGCATTGCACCAGTTGAAGATGGTGCCTCAAAAGCAATGAACTGCCATATGCATCTGGGATCCGGTGGTAATATGTAATGCGGCAGCTCCGCAAAGTCTGGTGACAGTAAACGCAATCACCATGACCTTAGGATGGGATATGGTCTTTATGTCTATCCCTTTGTCTCTAGCCTGACTGTTGCAGTACTCTAGCCGGAGGCTATCGACAGACTGGCCACCTGGCCTAGTCCTGTGCAGAGTCAAGTCTTTGCCTCTCTTAGGCAAACTAGTCAAGAAATTAATGTCTGCCGGCTCGATTTCGAGCCGGTGGCCGCCAATGAAAAAGCACTGGTCCTGTATGCTCCATCTGTCAACCAGCCATTGTAAGAAATCCACCTGAGCCCTCATGCCAGGAATGGTCCAGAATTTGTACAGTCCGCACGCCCTCAAAGCATCAAGTGAAGGTTGATGATTCCATGCAGCAGCATCCACATCCTCATGCTCTCGTTCACACCAATCTAGCATGATGTACTCTCTGCATCAAGTATAAAGATTAATTAAATTGCTAGAAAACATTTTGATTGGTCCATTTTTGAGAATTTTTGGGTTCAAAACCCTTGCGGTGGGGTATGCACCCTCCGAGTTAGACACAGTGCGTGGGTCTGCACTTTGTCTACACGGGAGGTGCGGACCCCGAGCTTTTTCCCAATGGAGAAAAAGTCGGGGTTCGCGGGTTCGCAATGATAAACCTGCGGACCCCCGCGCGCGGGTTTTGCGCCTAAAAACCCTCCCAAAAAATGAAATGAAGGACTAAATCAAAAAACTAAATGGTTGAAAATGAAGAGTAGGATGATGTGGATTACCTGGAGAAGACGGCACTCAATTCCGACGGTTGGATTTTCCATAATCTTCACGAGAAGTTTTCTAAGAAAAAGCACTATTTTCTCACCCAAACTCAAACGGTAAAAGTGAATCGAAAAAGGCCCTTTTCATAAGTTTTTTGAGTAAATAAATCGCAAATTTGTTTATGTTTCACTTTGAAAAGGTATTTTTGCGACGCTTTTATCCATTTCAGACAGGTATGAGTAATGTTTGTGTTTTTGTGCAGAATAAAGGATTATTCAAGCGAAATCTATCATTTTCGACAGAAAAACATGTAGAGTCATCTTTAAGCTCTTTTTTGACTCCTAAAACATGAAAAGATTGCCGAGTGTTTCTTTTAAACTCGTTAAAACAGAATTAAAAGACGGTCCACTTACAGCTCTTTTCCGACCGTAAAAACATGAAAAGATTGCCGGATTTTTGTCGTTTCGAATTCGATATTGGTTATAAAACGACGTGCCATTGATCGCTTTTTTACTTTTTCGGGTCAAGGGCACTAATAACGAAAAGTACTCCTTGGTCGTAAAAGATCAAGCGGTTCTCTCAAGTATTATTTTATACTTTTTCGGGCTTGGGAGACACAAATTTACGAAAAAGGTCAACCCTGGAGTCTTCTTAAGTTTTTTCAGACTCTTTAAAATTGAAAAACGCCGAGTTTCTCCTATACTGGACTCATTAAAATTTCACAGTAAAGGACCTGTTCAATTACAAACAAGAACGAACAACTCCTTCTTAGGGTTCGAATTTAAACTAAGTTGGACTCATCTGAAGGATGAGCTTATAATCAGGCAAATGTTATCCTCCTCAAGCTTGTCAAAAATAAAGAGGTACTTGCCAGAAATGGTGGGGGAAAAGAGAGAAAAATGAGTCTGTTTGTCATACTTTGTAACCACTCCTGAACACGACATTTTTATTCACCTGGGTTGGGAAATCCTTTGCCTAACAGTTAATCAAACCACATTGAAAGTCTTCAGCCGGTTTCTGGGTATTAACTTTCGGTCAACTGTCACCAAGCCATCTGTCGTGTCGTTATGTGTTCAAGAGGTCACTGCCAATAAGCCATTCATATGTAAAATATCTGTCATCCATCTTGACCATGCCTGAGTCAGTCCTTGCAACTAAATTTCTTCAACTTGATCTACGATTTTGTGTTGTGGGCTTGCCTATGACGGATCCCTTTCTATCGACATCAGCTCATTATCTAGAAAGATGATCTAGGAATCGTCAGTGCCTTGAGATCTGCATGCCTCAATGGCGGGTTTCTTGCCTTTGACGACAGTTTACATCATTGACTTTCGATCGAAGGATTCCGTGATATGTTCGACATCAACACATTTGTTCACATCTCATGGATTGTACTGGGTACTTTGAGAGCCATTGACATCACTGGTGGTTTCTCTCACACTTGTTAACAGTTTACATCATTGACTGGTAATCAAGTGGTTTCTACCATGTTCGACATCAACACATTTATTCGCATGGATAGAATCGTACTATTTCAGGAAGTAGAAACGAAGACCCTGGATCTAGTTTCCACCATCCAAGCTGCGAGGAATTTTGTATTCATTATATTGTGGACTATTCATAAACAGATGGTTGCGTCCATACTGTGTTCACATGAGTCTATACTTGTGATGTTTTACAAGATCATTCCTATATCAGAGCAGTAGATAGTTTTCTAGTTAGTTTTGATCTGAGTATGGGAATGCCTACCTCAGCGATGATATGATCTCATATATATATCTTGCATAGAATGTTTTTACAGGTTCCAACCAGGCTCTCCACAAGATGATCCTCGAAATGATAAAGTGCTTCACTCTTCCTATATGATAAATGAAATCCTCATCTACTACAGACTTCGCACTTTAGGGGGCAATCTGTTACACAAAAATATCGTCACTATGATTATTTACAGTCAGTATGGGTCTATCATCACTTGTACTGTCCTCCTAAGCAAGTCTAAGACCTCAGCTCTTCAAATCAAGCTGTGGAAATTGGAGAAAGACATCAAAAATCAATGTAACTCTGGTTCCGCACTTTCTCTCATGGTCACCTGCGGTCCCTCACCTTTTGTGTACAAAAGCTGCGTACCTACCCGCTCTGTCCCTAACGGTGTAGGTGCGGACCCCTGTGAAAGTAAAAAGGCGCAAGTTTTATCTTAAAAAACTCACTTTGGGTTAATTCTAGAGTTTTCTAGAAGGAATTTTGACGTGGATTGTTCGCTCTGAGGTGGTTCATGCATCCCAAAAGAGAAGGAGCGAATCCCTTGACTAAAGGAGGGCTTTATCCCTTTGAAGGAGGACCTAGTAACTTCCCTCCATTGCACTATAAATATAGGAATTGGGGTGAGGACTAAAGAGGTTAGAAGCTGAACATTTTGAGGGTAAATGCTGGTGAAATTAAGACTTCCTAGTTGAGCTTAAGAGGAGAGATCACATACCTTTTTGGCTTCATTGGGGAGTGAGTGAAACTTGTCAAAGTAGAGGAGACTTCTTGTTGGACCCTGGGAGGAGCTTGTACAGCGTCAAGGCAAAGGTTGTAAAGTTCTTCTTCTTTTGAATTAATACAATCAAACTCATTTTTCTCAACAAGTATCTTATGTTATTTGTTTCATGGACTCCTTGACTTTCATGTTAAATATAATTTATGCAATTGGTTTTTCAGGTGCTATTTAATTTGTTTGTCTTGTTTGTGTTTGCAGATTCGCGAAAAGGAGCTCATTTGGATCAAAGGAGCGAGGGCATCCACAAGCTTGCGTTGGACCAATGGTAGGCCCTAAAAACACTTGTTTGCTATTGTTTATTGAAGCATATTTAGAGAAAGATAGTGTCTGGTTGGTTTTCTTGTCATTAGGTCTTCTTTAGATTCTAGGAAGGTCTATATTGTCCGCAAGATTGACTCATTCCGTGCGACACTCTTCTAAGCAGCATAGATACATCCTCACGGCAACAGATTATTTTACTAAATGGGTAGAAGCAGTTCCCCTCAAGACAACTAATTCTGAAAATATTATTGAATTCATAGATCAATTTATAATCACTAGGTTTGGATTACCAATGGCTTTAATGTTTGATAATGCATCATACTTTTCTGGGAATGCAATGACTGAGTTTGCACTTGAAAGAGGGTTCAAACTGAAATACTCGGCCAACTACTATCCGCAAGGTAATGGGTTAGCTGAGTCAACAAATAAAAACCTAATCAGGATTATTAAAAGAATAGTTGACCAGAACCAAAAGAATTGGCACAAAGCTTTGGTAAATGCTTTATGGGCAGATAGAATAACGAAGAAAGCTTCAATCAGCACTTCCCCCTTTAATTTAGTTTATGGGAAGGAAGTGGTTCTTCCAACTCACTTAGTCATCCCCTCTTTGTCTTTAGTACAATACATCGATGAAGTATCTACTTCCTCCATACAACTAAGACAAATGGAAATAATTAAATTAGAAGAACAACGAGAACAAGCTAAGAAAACCCATGCTCATCACCAAGCGCTGATAAAATCCTCGTTTGATTCAAGCATAATGACCAGAATTTTTTTTCAGATGGGAGATTTAGTTTTGAAATGGGATAAGGCTCATGAAGAAAAGGGCAAACATATGAAATTTCAAAAGATGTGGCTTGGTCCTTTTCAGATTGTTGAAGTCATAGGTCCATCAACGTTTGTGTTGCAAGATTTAGCAGGTAGAAGGGATTCTTTGCCTGTTAATGGACAAATCCTCAAAAAATATTTTCCATAGAATATTATTCTTCTATTTTGTAGAATAGTTTTGGTTTTTCTTTTCTTTTGCATAACAACACCAGTTGTAAATGGTTACTACAGGTATTCACGGAAAAGACACCAATTTTCTTTCAGATTTTGAGCTTTTCGCTTGTATAAATAACAAAAATTTTCATAAATCTGATCTTTATTATAGACAGATAGAGTTAAAAAACTTTAACCTAGATATGATACTAGTTTCAACTTCAAAAATTTGATGAAAGCAACCTTTAGCAAAGAAATTGTTTTATATCAGCACAATGAAAGGTATCAATAGCAAAATAAGGGTTCTCTGTAAAACTGCTGTTTTCAAACTCTATTATTGTCGTCCAGAGCTTTCTTAAGGAAAAACAATGACTTCCTCCCTGCTAAAGAAAATCGCAGCATTCAGAGGAACAATCCAAGAAACACTATTTATTGAAAGAATAAGAGGTCTCATCACGAGCTGGCTTATCATGATCGCAGATATTATAACTTGCTGACTTTGCCAATACTGTCTACCAAAACAGGGCAATGACTCAAGATTGTTGCAATCAAAAGACAAGGGGTCTCATCACGAGCCAGCTTGTTCAACAAAAGTGTAAATCAAGTGAATGAATGTGTCATAATTTGGCTACCAAACCAAGACATTGTTCTTTAGAGAATAAAAAAGGAAAAAGTGTCAATGTGGATTTTTCTTCGAACGTTGTAGATAGCCTTAGGCAGGATAAAGGATCATTGCTGGGTAACAGATAACCCTGTCGAGGCTATGGACACTTGCTGGCAGCAGAGGCTCCACCTACGACAAATGAGCATATTTTAAAAAGCCAGCACACAGAGAAGAATTTATTTTAACTTTACAAGACCAAGTAATGGCTGATGTAAATACAAGGACAAAGCCTGAGGAAGCAAGAAATTAGAATAGAAAAAGGTTGAAACAAAATATCATTAATAGGATAAGGCATAATGTACTCTATCTGTCCATAACGAAATTTAGACTTATGAAAAATTTTCTGTTTTGGAAGTTAGAATTCAATAGAAAAACAGAGATAACTGGTTCTTCCAAGTGAATCGCCATTGTTGTGGCCACCAACAACCCCCCTCTTTGTTTAGTATTAGCAATAACACTAAGCAAATGGGGACCCTTAATAAAAAATCCAAAAAACATTTTTTATAAAAACTTTTGTATTTAACTCCTTAAAACTATATCGCATCACGAGAAGAGAATAAAGCATTTCCTTATGAGCATAATAAACTGCAAAGAGGCGACGCGAAATTCATCGCATCGCGTACATTATGAAGCGCTCTTAAATGAAAATCTTAAGAAATCTCCGACGGCCGATGTGTGACGTCGCATATCACAATATCGCATAAGCAACACCCAATGATTTAATGACTCGTCGCGATCTGTGATCTGCGATAAACGCGATCTGAAATCTGCAATCTGCGATCTGCGATCTACGATAATCTAATCTAAAATAGTTGCGATGACACATCTAGGTAATGCAATGACGCGATGCTGCTATCGCCCATCGCAAATTTCCTTGCCTCAACATTCAAGAAAAGTTATCTATAAACCAAAATTGGGCGCGCGCCTTAAAAGAAATTAATGAATGTACGCCAAAGTATTCAAGAAGGACAGTTTTGTGTTTTTCGAAGAGTCAGTTCATGATGAGTGTCATGATTTTATACATTCATAGAGGTCAGAGCTTTTGTATCAGTATTGATTATCATTACTCTTTTGCGTGAACTGTAGGAATGAAAAACAGGAAACAATATGAAGCAATGAGCAAGAAACATCTAAGGAAAAGGGGAAAGCGTCAATACTTGGATAACAGAAAAGAGATGCCTTCATAAACGGATGATGCATGCAACAGAACTGCAGATTCCAGAGTATCACTCAACAGATGCTGATGTCAATAGGTGATTCAACATTCAGGGTCAGAAAGCTCACAAAAGCAGCATGTTTACGAAAAATCCTGAAACTTCTACCCAGTGAAGGAAAAAGCGCTACAGGCGGAAAATGCACCAAAAAATCTCGGAACAAAGAATGGAGGTAGTTTTCGATGCACGATTAGCGCCTAGCGCTAATCACGCATCGCTAAGAAAATTGTTCAGAAAGAAAAGTCTCTAACTTGCTTAGTCATTCGCAAGGCCGGAAACCGAAATAGCAAAAGCAGGAGCAGTTTGAGAGAAATTTGGGTTATTACCAAGTATACACGCAGTAAATCCACCCAGCCAAAGGAAGATTCTCAAAAATATCTTCTAGTTTACTAGAAAGTGGTGCGAGCGCCTGCAATTTCTATTTTCATAGCTCAAACAAGAGCAGAAGACGACCAGTCGACTCTTCCCAGGTGAATGTTGCATGCTCGCAGCACTGAGGAGCAAATACAGAAATAGTCAGGAATTAGATTCAATTTTTAGAAATAGTTTTGCTTAAGAAAAAGGGCGGTCATTTAAACCATATCCAAAATTTATGTAATTAAGTTATTTTAGTTAGCAGTAGTTAAACCCTTCTCATGCATTTGGAGAAGGGTCCTGAAATTTGTCAAAAACTTGTCCTCAGAACATCCACTTTTGCACCCTCAGAGGGGGTTTTGATGAATGGATGGATCAAGGTTTATTAATGTTTGCATTTGATATCTGCTACTGATGTTGCACTTCTGTACTCTTAGTAGATGTTAGAGCAAGGAGAGATAGATCATTGTTGCTTGAAGCTTATGAGTAGAACCAGTCATAAATGGTACTTTTATCTCTTGGCCATTTCTGCTTATATTCCTAAAGTGATATATAGTTTGTAGTTGTTTATATGTTATTGCATGAATGTGTGAGTTACCATTTGGCACTTTTGTACGGTGGAGTCATTTATTTATGTCTGATATATGAATAACTTATTATGCGATATGTTGTTCACAACTGTTTTGCCTAACTTTTTATGCAAAGTGGTTCATCTTAAATTGATTTCCATTATTATGATAGTTGAATGATCTTTATTACCAGTTATTGTCTCAAATCTTTTTAGATCGCATAATAGAAGAAATACACCCCGGGTTAGCATAGATTAGATGTGTTGTTTCTCATTAGATTACAATAGCATAGAGTTAGTTTAAAAGTTTGAATTAGATTAGCTTTAAGTATTCTTAGATCAGCAAACATCCAACTCTGCACACACACACACACACCCTTAGATTGGGAAACTGGTCCCATTATCCCCAATCGGACCCGCTATACCAAACGGATAAGGAGCTACCAACCAAGGTTCGGACCGGGTGGGTATCCCCCTTGTTGTCAACCCGATTTTTGGGGCTTCAACACCTTACTGGAAATGCAACCAAGCGGTACATTGAGTTACCACACACGTCAATCAATACCTTTGGCGCTTTAGCGATGGAATTCTTAAAGAACTTCCAGCTACGCATCTGCTATGAAACTGGGATGGAGCTCCTCACTTCATTACATCATGATACTGCCACTGACATCTCGGATCATATACACGAATGGAGACATAGGCAGAGGTTAGTCAAAGCTCCCCTCCCAGACTATCTCTTAGTGGATTGGTTCTGCAAGTCACTACTCCCCCAAATCGCTAAGGATGTCGCCTTAGGTGGTGCAGTCATAGAAGACCAATACATTCATCATGCCCAACACTTGGATCTGATATATTCGTAGTTTGGCACTCTATATGACATAATTCCCAGTGCCCCTCACAACTCCAATGCTCCCGCTACTCAACAACCGAGAGCACACGCTGATGGGATTATCAGCGCAACCTCTAGGGCTATTGTAAAACAAATCAGTGGTCACATTTCCCAGATGTGAGTGGACCCCTCTACCAAATCGACTTCTCTTCCTAGCACCGCGATCAAATTTGTGCAGTCTACACAAAAACCCGGTTTTTTTTATGATAACAAGAAGAATAAGAAAAGTACCGCTCCTTCTGAAGAGAAGTCAACAAAGCAGTCTACCCCCAAGTAGAAGGCAGTTGTGGCCTTTGATGATGGAAAGGATAAAAGTTCCAGATTCCCTTACAAAATCTGTGCCGAAGACCACATGCCTATCATTGCCTGTGTCTTCAAGAGTGCACAGATTTCATTGGTAAAATGGATACTAGCAGGACCCCTGTTGTCCTAAATAATCCTTTCCTTGCTTAGCAGGAGCAACATCTTATTGCAAACCAACCCCAACCCCTGCAAGGGGGCAATGGTGGTTTGCAAAATCCTTCAGCTGGTGAAGGACCTTCTACCATTTACACCTTTGAAATAGTAGATCTATAAACCAGAGCCAAATCTTATGGAGCTACAGTCGCTCACGTAGAGGAACCCTCCCCAACTCAAAACCCACCGCTTCCTAATTATCTTCATATTGAAAGGTAGGTCACTGACCTTGTGATTCGCCTCCCTAAAGGGGAACTTCGATGCACAATGCACAATACATCTGCACGTGCCACCAAAAATTACAACATTCTAGAAGACTTGGTGCAAGTGTCATCGGCTATGTTAGCACTCGAAGTATTACAAACATTTCTAGCACAAAGGAAAGCTTTGCTTTTGGCCATTGGTGGTATCGATGCACACAATTCCATGCTTGCAATTTTAGACATTAAAAAATTTAAACCTCTCGTTTCTCACCAGCTTCCATTTCAGGTGCAAATCATTTTGAAAGGTAAAGGTATATATAGAACTGTCATTGATGAAGGTGCTTCTACCTGCGTAATGTCGACTTCATGTTGGCTCGCTTTGGGTTATCCAACCCTATCCCCGCCATCGAATTCCATTAAAGCTTTCAACGGCCACACTTTCATCCCAAAAGGTTACCTAGCTAGCTACCCCATCACCTTGTATGGGAAAACAATAATGGTGGACATGGAAGTTGTAGATAGAAAGCTTGACTATAATCTCTTGCTGGGTCGTAGTTGGACTTATGCCATGACTACCATTGTGTCTACTGCCTTTCGCATTATCCTATTTCCAATGGATAGAAACATAGTCAAAATGGACCATTTGTCCCTTTTCACCACTGATTATTTCCCATTACCCAACAGCTATGTACCCTTAGTGGGTGGTGTACCTGACTTTTACGTTAGTATCGATACCGGTCTACTGAAGGGCTCTTCCCTGATGGGTTGTTTCCCTCTTTTGCCACCAGCAGTTCCATAGATGGCCAATATGGTTTCATCCATTCCTCACGAACCGACAAATCATTGGATCCTACCGGCCCCTTTGGACATTGACACTTACGGAGAACAAATACTGTTGTCACTAGCTGAATTTGCCTACCAGGCCATTCAATCCACATCCAAGTCTCCGGTCACTTTGGTCATGACCAATGGTACCCCTACCCCTCCCATAATTACTCCTTTCAATCCCCTCAATGAAGTCCTACCTATAGATGAAGCTATTAGAGAGATCATGATTTTAGAGGACCTACCTTGGGAGGAATCGCACCATCATGTTTTGATATCTGATTCAGACATGATTCCTTTCAAATCTTGTCACCTGATGCACCTGAAATCATTTCCTCACCATATACAACTATTCAAACTTTGGACTCGAAAGGAAACATGGGCAATATTTGAAAGACATTACTCATCGATATTTCTGTCACGACGAGCATCGTAGAAAACATCTAGGTTGGAGTAGATTGTAATCCCAAGGAAATTTCAAGCTTCACCTACCATTTTAAGGATTTTCCCGATGTTTTCCCTTGGTCTTATGAGGAAATGCATGGCATAGACCGTTCTATTCTCAAGCACGAGATCAAGAAAGATTGAGCATTATTTTTATGGTATTTCTCTTGCTCGTTAATCTGAAAAAACCTTGAGTCTCCTTCTTTGGGCTCGTTAAACTACCACGAAGAAGCTAAAGCATTCTTTTTATGGTATTTCTCTTGCTCATTAATTCAAAAAACCTAGATTCCCCTTCTTTGGGATCATTAAACTACTACAAATAGGATATGAGCATGTTCTTTTTTGGGAATTTTTCTTGCTCTTGAACTGAAAAATCCCTTATTTTTTCAACATTGGGCTCATTAAACACATACAACGATGATCTGAGCAACTCTTTTTCGCTCTTTTTCTAGCTCACTAAACTAAAAAAGATCATTTGAGCATTCTTTTTAGGCTCTTTTCTCTTGCTCATAAAACTAAAAAGATCTTGAGTTTTTTCTTCAGGATCATTAAAAATTTATGAAGATGATCCAAGAATTATTTTAGGTACTTTTCTCACGTGTTAAATTGAAAAATCCTCAGTTTTTGTCATTGGGCTCATTAAAAATCTGTGACAAAAACCAGAGCACTTGCTTTTCTTGGACCATTTCTTGCTCTTAAATAAAAAAATCCCCGAGTTTTTCCCCTCTTTGGGCTCGTTAAATCTACAAACAAGGAATGAGTAGTTCTCTTACCTCTTTTTCCTTGCTCACTAAACTGAGAAAGATACTTTGAGTTTTCTTCACATGACTCATTAAAATTTGATGAAGGTATTGAGTTTGTTGTCACATGACTCATTAAAAATTTATGACAAATATCGAGTTTATTCTGTCTCCTCGTACTCATTAAAAAATGAGGTCAACATCTATTGAGCATAGCTTTCTCTTTATCCGAACTCAGTAGATTATCTCACGGAAAAGTAACCGATCCGGGTATACTATTAAACCTTTGTTGCACTTGGTTAATAAGTATGACAAAGGGATCACCATGGAGTAATTCTTTATGATCTTTTCAGACTCTCAAAATATGAAAAGACCATCGAGTTATCTCATCTGGACTAATTAAATTACATAGATGTGAAATAGAGTCGCTCTTTTTAAGATCCTTTTCAGACTCTTAAAACATGAAAAGATTGATGAGTTTTCCTGTCTGGACTCATTAAGCTAATTAGATAGGGCATAGAGTCACACCTTTTGTGGTCCTTTTCAGACTCTTAAAATATGAAAAGATCGATGAGTTTACTCATCTAGACTCACTAAACTAATCAGATGGGGAACAATGGACAATACAACTATGTTAAGTATTTGAAAGTGTGTTTTGGCAAGAGTCATTCCCTTGAACATGACACTCCCTCATATAAACCTTCCTTGTGATGGCCTCTCAATATGAATCTTACCATCCTATGAGTTTAGCCTATATACCACGATGTTCTTGCATCTCTATATCTTAACACTCTTTGGTGTTCATGAGTCTAGTGCTGCATGGTTAAAACCGTTTTCGTGCCTTCTATTGTTCAAGGGAAAACCTTTTTTTCTTCTTTTGTTTCCTCCATCAACCCATCAAGCATATCCTACCATCATGCCGTCCGTCACTTTAACCAAATGTTCAAAAATATTCCTCAAAAAACAGTCATCCTTGTCCCATTTCGTGTCAACTGATGTAGGACACCTTATTGCCTACCTTTCGACAGGTTTCTTCCTATCGACTTCAAAACTCTATCTAGGAAGAGGAACCAGAAACACTTCACTGCCTTGGTACTTGTAGACATTAGTGGGAGGTCACCTTGTGTTTGATCAGGGGTTCTCATTATTTTCTCCTAGTTAAACAATTCTATGAGTGTTCGATGACAAGAACATTTTTCACACTCGCTAGATTGTACTATGCATATTGGATACCATCACCATTATTGGTGGCCTTCCTCACGTCTGCTAATGGTCTCCACTATTGAGTGGTAATCAGATGATTTCAAGCATGTTCGACATCAATGCATATATTTACATGTATCTATCTATGTTGTTCGGTGAAGCGGTAATCAAGATCTTGGGTAGAGGCTTGCATCACTCAAACTTTTTTCCTCTCCCAAGTTGTAGTTATTGTTTTTTGGAGACAACTCATCAGAATGATCCTATTATGACACTGGCTCCGCATTGTGCTTATCGACATCTAGCATCATCATATCTCTTTTATGAGAAGATCACTCTGACATAGCTAGTGACCGTGGGAATGCCCAACTCAGGACATGATTTTAGTTGTTTTATATATATGTGTTGTATTAGGTTTCCGTTACCGCTCGAAGCTCCGATACTCTCTCTCTTTTTGTCAAGAAGGAATAGAACAGTTAAGTATAAAGTGTTTTGGCCATTGTCGCAGCCTCTGATCTCACACTTTAGGGAGCATATGTTATACATGAAAATGACCTCTTCATTTGTTCAGAGGGCAAAGACATGATGACTGAAGTAATGACCAAGTTCACAAGCATTGTTTCCAAGCTAACACTGTCTATACACTAGCAACCTGCTTTATAAAGCTTCTCAGCAAGCCTAATGGTGTGTCAGTGACCTAAGTAACTCTATTTGTTACCTCGAGAACAACATTAGTAAACCCTAATGAGATCCTAAGGGTCAAAGGAGAGGATTGACTAAGAAATATCCCTATATTCTCTCCTAAATCAACTCAAAAAAACAAGGAAACATCCAAGCTCGACGTATTCATGGGATTACTAATTCTAATGGAGTATGTAAATGGGAAAGAGCTCAAAAGAATGGCAACATCATTGCTTTTACCTAAGGAAACTCATGGAGAAACTTGGAAGCCCTAACCTCACATGCTACATAAGTAGAGCTAGGGCTATTGTGAAAAGGATCAGATCATTTGAAAGGATAGCTTACTTGATTGTTGAGCAGAGTCTCAGGCTTAAGCATAAGAAGTTGGTAAGAAGGGAGAGAGAGAGAGCAACTGGAGGGCTAAGGAAAGGTTGATGAAACCAATGGTTGTAATCACTCTTTCGACATTAATATAGAATTGCAGTTGTACTATACACTCCGTGACATTGGTACTATAATTCATTTATATGTTTAGTCAATGTCTTTTAGCATGAGTGGCTTAGTTATGTGCAACTATATGTATTTTGTATATTCATGCATTGATTATCAAGGTTTTATGCTATGATTACACTTCTCATTTCTATGTGCAGGACTTGATCAGGAGCTAGCTCAAGGGACTTTTTCCTAGCTACATTGTGCTCTCCAACAACTCCACTTGAAGGCCCAAGGTAATGAATGTCTCTCGCTTTGATAGTTAGTTGTTGAATATGGACATGCATGTATCTTTGTGATAGCTGCAGATAATCTTATAGTCTACCAAGGGTCCTTGGATGAACCTTGAGGGTTACTTCATCTTCCATACACCATGTAGTGATCCCTATAGCAATGATTTATGAGGAAGATGAGTTTACTGATGAACAGGCTGGGTTGTTTATTGCATACACAATTCACGAATCTCCATTTCATTGGGTGTCTAGCCTGTTAGGTGTGGAGCCTGATTATCTTCTGTATTCAAAGGTTTCAGCCAGATGCATACCCCATGAAGACTGTACACCCCTCCATGCAGAGCGGTAAATCCCCCTCGGCTGGGGGTTCTGGGGGCCAACGATCCCCTGGCGGGGGTTCGGGGGTAGTGCCTCCAAAGTTAAAAATAGATGTAAAGTTGCCTTGTAAAAGTCTAGTAATTTCTAGTCAATCTGTGTTGTTCATTAGGTGGATGATCTGACGGTAGAAGTTATGTTTAGTTTAGGGTTTTTTTCCCTAGAAGGCAACCCCTGACTATATATGAGGGAATTGTATTACGTCTATGCAGATATGTATTCTGAGTGAGGAAGTGAGAGGAGATTGAGAGCAAAGAGGGTGTTACAGTGGATCTGCTATAGGTTGTATCTCTTCAGTTTGCTGGATAATATAAAAGGAAGGACTGGTTGTTTCTCCATGGACGTAGCCCAAACTGGGTGAACCACGTATATCTGTGTCTCTCTTGTTTTATGCGTTTTCTGTGTTTATATTTCTACAATATTTTATCTATTCCATTGCTCTGTAATATATAATTTTATAACAACTGGTATTAGAGCCGAAGGTCTATTTGGCTGATAAACTCGTAGGAGAGAAGGGTTCCTAGTTCGAGTGGGAGCAATGGTGGAAGATGGTAGGTTTAGGGTCAACAAATTTAATGACCAAAACTTCTCACTGTGGAAGATGCAGATGGAAGATTATCTATATCAGAAAGATCTGTACCTACCATTGGGTAGAAAAACAAAGATGCCGACAAGTATGACAGATGAAGAATGGAACCTTCTCGACAGAAAGGCACTTGGAACAATACAGCTATGCCTAGCGGCGTCAGTAGCATTTAATATTTCAAAGGAAACAACAACACATGGTTTAATGTCGGCATTGGCCAAACTATATGAAAAACCCTTGGCCTCAAATAAGGTATTTCTTATGAAGCGTTTATTTAATATGAAGATGTCAGAAGGTGGATCTGTTGCAGACCATTTAAATGATTTTAATACAGTTACAAGTCAGTTAAGTTCTGTAGGGGTAAATTTTGATGATGAAGTTAGGGCTCTGTTATTTCTGTGTTCATTGCTAGAAATTTGGAATGGCTTAGTTATGGCCATTAGTAACTCTGTCTCTAGATCTAGTACTTTAAAGTTTGATGATGTTGTCGGTGCAATCCTTAGCAAGGAAATGCGATGGAAAAGCTCCGATGAGACATCAGGTAATGCTTTGACTGCAAAGACTAGGGGAAGAAAAATGGAAAGAGGAAAGAGCCTAGGATATCGCAATAAGTCAAGAAAAGGTAGATCCAAGTCTAGATCAGGGATAGTGTGCTAGAAATGTGGGAAGAAAGGACACCTGAAGAAAGTTTGCAAGTCTCGGAAGGGAAAAGAAGGAGATGCACAACAAGAAAACAATCATGAATCAAATGTAACATGTAATGTGTTGCAAGATGCTTTGATTCTTTCATTAGAAAATATTATTGATGCCTGGGTGGTAGATTTAGGGGCCTCATTCCATGCCACACCTGATAGGAAACATTTTCATGATTATGTTCAGGGAGATTTTGGACAAGTTCGATTGGGTGATGATAAACCCTGTAAAATCATTGGAATGGGTACAATTTTCATAAAATGGCAAAATGGAAATCAGTGGCTATTGAAGGAGGTAAGGCATGTTCAAGATTTGAAGAAAAATATGATTTCAATAGGGCAGTTGGGAGGTGAAGGTTGCGTAAATAATTTCACAGATAAAACCTGGAAGGTCACCAAAGGAGCCCTGGTAATAACAAAAGGCGAAAAGGTTGGTACATTATATTTATGCAATGGTATTTCTAATTTTGTTAATGCTTTAACCTCTACAGGAGAAGATATGGCATTGTGGCATCATAGGCTTAGGCACATGAGTGAGAAGGGGATATAGATTCTTCACTCAAGAAATTTGTTGCCAAGTTTGAAGCATGTTGATTTAAAATTTTGTGAAAATTGTGTTTATGGAAAACAGAAGAGAGTCAGATTCCTTAGAGTTGGGAAAGAAAATAAGAGCGAAAAATTAGAGCTTGTGCATACAGATGTATGGGGACCTTCTCAAGTATCATCTCTTGGTGGCTCTCGTTATTATATTAATTTTATTAATGATGCAACCAGAAAAACCTGGATTTATTGTATTCGAAATAAATCTGATGTATTTGATACTTTCAAGAAATGGAAAGCTTTGTTTTTGAAAATGAGATAGGGAAAAGGTTGAAGTGTCTCAAATCAGATAATGGAGGTGAATATTGTAGCAAAGAGTTTGATAGGTACTGTTCAAAGAATGGAATTCGCAGAGAGAAAACAGTTCCAGGAACACCACAAGAAAATGGTGTGTCAGAAAGGATGAAAAAGACAATCATGGAGCGTGCAAGGTGCATGAGATTGCATGCAGGATTGCCTTTACAATTTTGGGTAGATGCTATAAACACTATTGTTTATCTAATAAACAGAGGGCCTTCAAGTTCCTTGGATGGTGGTATTCCAGAGGAAGCATGGACACATAAAGAGGTAAACTACGCATTTCTAAAGACTTTTGGTTGTGAAGCCTTTGTCCACATTAATAAAGAAAATAGAACAAATCTTGAGGAAAAATCAAAGAAATGTACCTTTATTGGATATGGTGTTAATGATTTTGGTTATCGCTTATATGATTATGAAAATCACAAAATCATTAGGAGAAGAGATGTCATATTCAATGAAAAGGTTTTGTATAAGGATCAGCTGCAGGAAAATAAACAAGAAAAAGAAAACAAAGAATACACAGTGCTTGACGAGATCATAGAAAAAGTGATGGTGCCTGAAAATCATAATGATCAATAGCTAGAACAACAACCACAACAACAAAAAGCACCTCAAACACCTG
Organism: Pinus tabuliformis; assembly: GCA_031772625.1. NCBI lineage: Eukaryota > Viridiplantae > Streptophyta > Pinopsida > Pinales > Pinaceae > Pinus > Pinus tabuliformis. The sequence goes on from CM062815.1 coordinate 770,451,281, forward strand.
AAAGTGGTATTAGAAGTTCTACCAGGATAAGTAGACCCCCTGAACGATACTCTCCTTCATTATATTATGTATTGCTAACTAATTCTGGTGAACCAGAATGTTATGAAGAAGCAACGCAGGTAGAAACCAAGAACAAGTGGGAGAAAGCCATGAAAGAAGAGATTGACTCCTTAGCACATAACCAAACATGGGACTTAGTCAGGTTGCCTGCATGTAAAACAGCATTGTAGAATAAATGGGTTTACAGGCTAAAGGAAGAAAATGGAGGAAAACAGAGGTACAAAGATAGACTTGTGGTGAAGGGGTTTGCACAAAAGAAAGGTATTGATTTTGATGAAATATTTTCTTCTGTTGTTAAAATGACTTCAATTAGAACTATTTTAAGTCTAGTAGCAGCTGAAGATTTGCATCTTGAGCAGTTAGATGTAAAGACAACCTTTCTCCATGGAGATTTGGAGGAAGATATATATATGCAACAGCCACAAGGATATGAGGTAAAAGGGAAGGAGAAACTAGTGTGCAGGTTGAAGAAGAACTTGTATGGCTTAAAACAGGCTCGAAGGCAGTGGTATCTAAAATTTGACAGGTTTATGTCTGAACAAGGTTATACTAGATGTCACTCTAATCATTGTGTTTATCTCAAAAGGGAAAATGATGGCAGCTATATTATATTGTTATTGTATGTAGATGATATGCTTGTTGTAGGTTCTAACATGCAGGAAATAAATGTGCTCAAAAGGAAATTGGCAAACTCATTTGCAATGAAGGATTTGGGTGCTACAAAACAAATCCTTGGTATGAGAATAACTAGAGATAGGAAGAATCACAAATTAACATTGTCTCAAAGTGAGTACATAGAAAAGGTGTTGAACAGGTTTAACATGTAGAACACAAAACCAATTAGTATACCTTTGGATAGCCATTTCAAATTAATTAAGGAGGCGTATCCCAAGACTCAGGAAGAGATGTCTCATATGTCTAAAGTTCCATATGCATCAATAGTTGGAAGCTTAATGTATGCAATGGTCTGCACAAAGCCTGATATTACACACGAAGTGGGAGTTGTAAGCAGGTACATGAACAATCCAGTAAAAGAACATTGGATGGTGGTGAAGTGGATTCTCAGGTATTTGAGAAGTAGCAAAAATCAAGCATTATGCTTTGGCGGTTCAAACATTTCTCTACAGGGATATTTTGATGCAGATATGGTAGGTGATAGAGATAATAGGAGGAGCACTACATGATATGTATTTACTGTAGGTGGAATAGCTGTCAGTTGGGTTTCAAAAATCCAAAGTGTTGTTGCACTTTCAACAACAAAAGTAGAGTATGTTTCTCCTATAGAGGCTAGTAAAGAAATGATTTGGTTACAAAGGTTTCTGGATGAATTGGGTAAGAGGCAGGAGTTAGGCAGGTTATACAGTGACAGCCAGAGTGCCATACATCTTGCAAATAACCCTACATTTCATTCCAAGACTAAACATATACAGCTCAAGTACCATTTCATATGGTCAACATTGGAAGATGGACAGTTGAAGCTGGAAAAGATACACACTAGCCAGAATCCTGCAGATATGCTAACAAAAGTTGTAACCGGGGAGAAAATAAGAATATGCTCAGTTTCAATTGGTATTCAAGTATGATGGAGAAGATGAGAAATAGCTAGGTCCATGTGGAGTCATTGTCTAGCAAATGAAGCAGCGGTGGAGTTTCTATAATTAGTCTGCAAGTGGGAGATTGTTGGGTGTGGAGCCTGATTATCTTCCGTATTCAAAGGTTTCAGCTGGATGTATAACCTAATAAGATTGTACACCCCTCCACGCAGAGGGGTGTTGGCGGGGGGGGGGGGGGGAATTGCCGCCCCCGCAAGCATCTGGGGGCCAGCGGGGGTTTGGGGGCAATGCCTGCGAAGCTAAAAATAGAAGTAAAGTTGCCTTGTAAAAGTCTAGTAATTTCTAGTCAATTTGGGCCGTTCATTAGGCAGATGATCTGACGGTAGAAGTTATGTTTAGTTTAGGTTTTTTTGCCCTAGATTGCAACCCCTGACTATATATGAGGGAATTATATTGCCTCTATGCAGATCTATTTTCTAAGTGAGGAAGTGAGAGGAGATTTAGAGCAAAGAGGGTGTTACAACAGATTTGCTGTAGGTTGTATCTCTTCAGTTTGCTGAATAATATAAAAGGAAGTACTAGTTGTTTCTCCTTAGACGTAGCTCAAACTGGGTGAACCACATATATTTGTGTCTCTCTTGTTTTATGCATTTTCTGTGTTTATATTTCTGCAATATTTTATGTGTTCCATTGCTCCGTGACATATAATTTCCTAACACAGCCTACCAGCTGACACTGTGCACTCATGTGAGCACTTATGTGATCTTATTTAAGACACGCTCTATCATTTTGATACAGACCATCTTGACCAGAAACTATTACAGCAACAAAGGGCTCGGCATGAATCCATTATTGATTTTTGGTAGCACTTCCATGACTTGCAGTATCAAGCTCTGAGGAGCCAGATGAAGTTCACTTATCTCCAGGACTGGTTCGAGTACTGTCTTAAGAAATCTTCCTGTCCCAAGAGGAAGCTTGATGTCAAGCCTTGCTCAACCTTCTTTTTTGATGGAATTGTGCATTCCCATGAGGGAGTAGTCACTGTCTAAATGGATTGTCCGCCTCCCTCTCATTGAGCAGTTCCACCATCGCCCAATGATGGTGAGGATCATGTTCACACATTTGTTCATCCTTCACATTGTCCCAACGTCACTCCACTCAGTTTCCATGGAGAGTTGGTTGTGAGTCCTTTGAGTTCCCATATGTTATATTTTCTTCGACCTCCGTCTTCACACTCAGGTGTTCCTCTGGATGATGTTGTGTTGTGTTCATCCATTCCAGACTTTTCACTTGTTATAAACGAGGAACAATCCACTGACGAAGTTGGTGCTGCACAACCAACATGTGTTGTCATTCATGAAGAGTATGAGTGGGAGCTTGAACATCAATACTCAACAAAGGATGACTCCCTTCCACCCAAGCCTCCTCCGTTCTTCCCTAGCTTCATTGGTGAACCTCCCATCCACGATTTTGCATGTGTGTCTTCATCCATGGATGCACCCATTGTTGATCACTCAAAGGACACTATTGAAAAAGAAAATAACTCAAACAGATTACAAAAAACACACACATAAAAACCAAACACAAAATATTGGCAGAAAAGGCTTCAGCCATATTGTTTCCTCAGGTATTCTCTCTCATTTCATTCATTTAAAATAATTGAATATAGTGTTACAAATAAATAGATGAGAGATAGTGTTCTCAAGATAGTGCGTGCTATCTTAGACACTTTTGGTTGAGATAATTTCTCCTTTTGTTGAGATAATTTCTCACCAGACACACACTAATATAGGAGTTACCTAAACTAACTCCTATCTTAGAGGAACAACCCAAGAGTTAGGCACAAATTCCTAACTTGGAATATTTAATTAATTAATTTATTTTTGGATTTATTATTGTTTTCTGAGAGGCTAACATTCCCCCCTTCAATGATAAATCCAAAATAAGAATGAGGAACCATATCCAAGTTCTCATGTTGATCCTAAAAAACATTGTCTGAAAAAACCGCCAAATCTGGATGCTGAAGAAACTGCAATATGAAGAGAACATGAATCAGCTGCATGCCTGATTCATCTCTGAATGATGCTTGACAATTCTATCATGTGCCAAGCCACAAAAGGATCCAACTATCCTTTGCTTGAAAATAGCATCGGGTGTCCACTGACACAATTTGATGAATGCCCACTGGCATATTTGCTGATGATGATCGCCCACTAGCTGAAAATGTCGAAAAACAACTCAATGTTGCTTTTGCTATGATGAAAGCTGCTCACTGCTGCTTTGGTTGTCGATCGCCCACTGGCAAATTTTCTGATGCTCATTGTTGATGACAAATGCCCACTAGCTGATGAAGATGCCCACTGGCTCCTTCGCTGATGTTGTCGAGACTTTCAGTCTGACAACCACTTGTCAATTTCATTGACATTTTCCCCCCTTTGTCAACTGAAAGGAGAGACAATCTTCTCCAAAATATATTTGAACTCCCCCCCTCAGGTGTAGGAGAGTTTCACTGTTGTACTCCCTCATTCAACTGCATGAGAGTACCATCATCGGTTCACTGCTGGCTGCACTATGTGTGACTGTAGTCGGTTGTAGAACTGAGATAACCATTTGACTATGGATGACCATTCCCAAGGATCGATCCATTCATAATGTATCAACAATCTGGCTGATTTTTGTTCTTTGTGACATTTTGGTGAGGAATGATTGGGCTTGCCACAATGGTGACAAGGATGGAGATCAAAACACTGATCTTCCATATGACCGGTTCTTTGACAATGAGAACATTTCGGTTGGACTTCAACTTCAGATTGCGTGCAATTCTGTTCATCTGCAACTTTTTCAGAACTTTTTGAGGTGTGTTGTTCAAGAAATCCTGCACTCACAAACTTAGTTGGCTTGGAATAATCTGGGATATGTAAGTTGGTGTCATCAGTGACATATCCTAAGCCTCGTCAATTCTTGTTATTTTGAATCTCTTCCCAGGGCTTGATGATGGGTTTGGAAGAAATTTTAATTTGATCATGAAAAACTTCGACACATGAAGTTGTTTGGATGAGTGATATGGAATCAACATCTTTATCTTCATCTGTATGGGTGAATGACTTGGAAGAAGCACTTTTCTGTTGCAGCTCATCTCTTTGTAGTTGCGACTCTAGTTGAAGAAACTCAATGGTTTCATGTGTTTGTTGTCGATGCCGTGAAAGATCAGCAAGAGTTTCTTTGCTGATGTGCACCATGTCTTCATCACTGGAGATGATCAAACTGTGAAGAATATTTAACAATTGACTATGTTGCGCCATCTGAACTTGCTCACTTGAAATCAGGCTCTCTTGTCGTAGATGTTGTGCTTTGAACTGTGGCACTTGATTTTGTTACTTGGATGACAGGCTCGCTTGCTATGGGACTTGAATGGCACGCTCGCTTGATTTGTTGCTTATTGTACTTGCTGAGAACACTTGCTAGAGTTGTAGAACTTTCTTACTTAAACTCTGGAATTCACGCTTGCTTGATGACGATCGTGTTTGCATGAATGACTTCACGCTCACTTGAATGAATAGCCATGCTCGCTTGATGTCGATCTCAACTTGCTTGATTGGTGTTTGAGTTGAACTTGTTTGGTTGCTTTGATGGTTGCTGCAATGAACTTCACACTGGGTTGCTTGAAGGTTTGAACTTTGTACTGTTGTGATGCAAATTGCTTGAATGAATACTCATGCTTGCTTGCAGGAGATGTGAACTTGTTGCTTTTTTGCGTTAGAGTTAAAATTCATGCATTCACTTGATTCTGCTTAAAGGAAGGGTGTCGAACACTGTCAAAAATGCACCCAAAAAACGCTTAATGATTTTAATGACTCACTACAATGAATTCAATTTGACTCAATTCAAGATTTGGGTGTCGGTTTCAACCGAGAATGCACCCTTACATTTCAATGTAATTTGAGTTTGATTACAAGTTCAACAATGTTGATGTAGACTTTGCTTTGAAATGTTGGAGTTTCCAGATTCATGAACTTGATTGTATTGAGTGAATTTGTTTATTGAGGTAGAATGCTGATGTTGAAAACTTTGAATATTTGTTGTAGTGACGCAATGCATATGTTGAGCTTAATTATCCTTCCTTGAAGCTATTTTGTTACAAGTGTAGTGCTTGCTTGCATTGAACATTATGTGTGTTAAATGAGATCATTTATGCGTCAAAACTAGACACAAATCAAAAAGCAGCAACATGAAGCATACACCATCATCAACACACTCTTCGTGTACCTAAGATCCCCTTAATCAATTTCGGGCAGATCTAGGACACGATCACCACAAAAATGATATGTCTTTATTGAGTATTGAGATCATCAACCTTTCATCTTTTACAACATTGCCATGGAAGCTTTCTCAAGCAATGAGAATTTGACACACAAATTTTGAAAAAAATGCGTTCAAAGACTTAACGCAACCTCCTACATCAATGAGCTTTGCTTTGAAAATCTATCACTTCAAAGATTTCGAAAATTAAAACAGCCTTTCTCATCTCTCATCATATTCACCATTAATTCTCTCTTTGTCCCAAATATTATTCCCCACTAACTCTAACCCATTAAAGTTCATGAAACATTAATTGTTTAAACTTCATTCTCACCCCACTCATTCTCTCACATTCCACTCACTTATCACTCAAAATAAAAAACACACCTTATCACTCCAATAATTTCTTTTAAACTCCCATTGAATAGAATTTTATGAAATTCTTTTAAAAAGGTGAATTAAAATGTGAATGGAGTCACTTTAAAAATGAGCGTATCTCCTTTAAAAATTTCAAAGCAAACTTTTTCTTTTTTTAAAAAAAATGTATTTTGAGAAGTCACGTAAGACAGTGTATGTTGTAGTCCAGATTGCATCGTACCTTGCAAAGACAGATCGAGCTACATGCCACGCACAGTTTGCCAGCAAAATTTTTATTTTTTTGAATGTTCCACAGCTTCATTGCTTCATCTTGTTCGTCATAGTTCCACGGTGAAATAACATTATCTCATTTTTATATGCTGCAACACAGCATACTCGTTGCTTGTGATTCAATGATTGCTGAAATTGTCAATCTGCATCCCCTATGTAAAAGGTTTATTCAGATTCCATGTAACAATCAAATGGAGCAGCAATTTCACTCCTTGGCAGCAGGTAAACAAACCAAACAGATTCAAGACATCACAACAATCACATCAGACACCCTCATTAAGATATACTGAGATCCATCGCTACTTTTGAACTCATTGCCTGCATATTTTGAGTACATCACAGTGTTTCCCGGAGAAATGTTAAGTGCCTTCCTGTTTCCTTCTTCATCATACATACCCGGTCCTACAACAATCACCATTCCAGTGGAAGGTTTTTCCTTAGCAGTCTCTGTCAACAGTATACCTCCAGTTGTTTTTTCCTCGGCTTTTGTTACCTTGATCAGAACACGGTCATTCAATGGCTTGAGGTCCTTTATGTCATCTGTCTCAAGAAGGCCAACAATGTCATCCTCTTTAAGAAGAAGATGATCAACTCCATTGAACTCGAGCTCTGTACCTGCATACTTCGAATAAATAATTTTGGCTCCAAGCTGAACGCTGGGTTCAACCTGAGTTTGGCTAAAACTTTTTCCCTCGCCCACAGCTACGACCTCACCACCCTGGGGCTTGTCTTGGGTAGTATCAGGCAATATAATTCCACCTCGACTTTTCTCTTCAATGGCCTGAATCTTTACGAGCACTCTATCACCTAGTGGCTTGATGGTAGTGAACTTTGGGGCCACAGTTGAGGCCGCTTTAACAACCAAATTTCTTCTGAATGGTTGTTGGCGAATGGCGACGCTGCAAGGAGCTCTGGAGGAAGAGGCATTGATGGAAGAACTTAAGCCTTCAAACGAAAATAATCTTACACGCGAGGTGGGCGCACAACCTAGCTCTGATACCACATATTGAAAAAGAAATTAACTCAAACAGATTACAGAAAACACACACATAAAAACCATACACAAAATATTGGCAGAAAAGGCTTCAGCCATATGGTTTCCTCAGGTATTCTCTCTCATTTCATTCATTTAAAATAATTGAATATAGTGTTACAAATAAATAGATGAGAGATAGTGTTCTCAAGATAGTGCATGCTATCTTAGACACTTTTGGTTGAGATGATTTCTCCTTTGGTTGAGATAATTTCTCACCAGACACACACCAATATAGGAGTTACCTAAACTAACTCCTATCTTAGAGGAACAACCCAAGAGTTAGGCACAAATTCCTAACTTGGAATATTTAATTAATTAATTTATTTTTGGATTTATTATTGTTTTATGAGAGGTTAACAGACACACCGGATGCTAGTCCATCCTTAGACAAAAAAGAGGATAAGTTATTCATTGAATATCCACTTGATCCTTCATTCGTATTTTTCGGAGATACAGAGGATGAGTTCATTCACTTTTCATCTACCCCCTCTATTTGATTCATCTCATCATGAGGATGCCGAAGAATTCATTGGTTTTTCTGATCGTGGTAGTCGTGATCCATTTTCTTCCATTTTTTATCATGACCATGAATCTATCACAGTTGATCTTTCGAAGCGACTGGTTTATGATGATGCACCTGATGATGAAGTTGAGTCACCAAAGATTGTTGAGGCACTTCAGCCCGAGCTAATGGTTATGTCAAGCCCTCACTCTCTTGGGGTCAGTCTCAATTCCTATCATGAAACTGTTCAATCACCCAAGGCTCCTCATCACTCGTCTGGATGAATTGAAGATTGATATCACACACAGATCACACATTCTCCACTTGAAATTCATGACCCCATTGCTCATGCATTGGAGGAGTCTTACATTGCAAGCACTCGTTTCTTTCGTTTGCTTGCATGTCTCAGTCAAGAGTGTGCTTTTACTTCAAAGTTACACGTAGTGTCACAAAACACCATGATAATTCCATGGACTATCCATCATGCACATCCACTCACTTATGTCCCATGGGTATTTTGAAACATGAAGTGTGACTATCTTCACTATTATATCTTTCTTGTATGTTGGTCTGCACAACTGGGTTACTCACAGACCAATCCTTCACCCACATGTGTCTACAAATGCGTCAGTGGCTGCATTGGAAGTATCACTTCACGTGATCTAGCCCATGCACCGTTAGTGTAGGAGTAGGAGTATTTCTTACTTTCAGTTGTTTTCTTGCATGCTTGTTTTCTTTCATTCTTTGTTTGCTTGTTTGTTTACTTGCCTATTCATTTTCTTGCCTTGCTCGCATCTTTTCTTCTGAATTTTCTTGGCTTTGTTGTTAGTTCATTCATTTGTTTCGTTCGTAGGTTTGTTCACATGAAACCATGTGTGACTCATGAAACGAGCTGGGTAAAGTACAATAGGGTTTGTACAGCTATCACTACTCGATTATCTGTCATCTTGCCTCTATATGATGAACTTGTTACTCTTAGTCCATGATACATCGAAGGAAAATACGTACTCTTCAAAGTGAACCTTGGTGTAAAAATAATGCTAGCACACTAATGAGTGTCACCTTCTTTAGTCAATTTTTTTTGGGTTAACCCTTGTGAGCTCAGTCAAATAGAGTAAGGTGAGGGGGGAACCTTAACAGGCATGTCAGAGATATAATAAACTACTTCTCCACTAGAACAACCTCCTCTGTTCTCAATAAGTCAGGATCCCTCTTCTACCTCTGAAATGAATAAGTGCTATGCACAGTGAAAATGAAAAATGAAAAAAATGAAAAGTCAAAAAATTCAAAATGAAAAATAAATAAGGCAAAAGAAGAGAAAGGCTTCCTGTGTAGGGAAGTGATACAAGTAACTCTGCTGGGGTACTGAATAGACTCGCCGGCAGTGGATCCATGCTTGTGTTCCTATGTGAATCCACTGGGGTACTGTCCATGCCTGTTGGTTGTAGAGCAACACCAGAGATGAAACTAAGACTCTAACGACTATGCTGCTTGTGCACCTATATACCCCTCAACCCCAATCAAAACAACTATGTTTCATTGGCTTGGAATGTGTGGCAATTGACCAAAATTCCCACAGATGCTACATCTTACATCGAACTAGTGTGAAGTGAAGATGAGATAAGAATTGAACAATACTTCTGGAGGTGTTAGACTCATTTTCACAAACAAGGTCCATTCAGAGAGCTGGAGTTCTACCAGTGTGTTGCCAAGTGTTGTAGCAATTAACCCCACCCTCCAAAATTTTTCCTTAGCCTATTTTGGAGCCTCCCCTACCAACCTTACACAACACTTTGTCTTTATTTATCAACTACTCAAGCTTCAGTGTTTCCCTTGCACAAAGGCAGCTTGGCGAACATAGTCAATCCATTCCCCTCACAGGCTACTTACCCGGACGTGGTCCAGCTATAGGCTGAGTGACTTCCCCTTGAAAATTACGCATTCCTAGAGGGCAACCAACCTTCCCTCCAAGAATTACACAATCCTCTCTGATAGCCTTCTGGTCTCTAGGATTGAGCAATCCTCCCAGCCAACCCTCCCCATAGGATTTGTGCAATTTTTCCCAGCAGTAGGTTGTTCAGCCTAGGATTTGTGCAAATCTGGGTAGCAGACAATTGCTCTACCCAGAAATTGCACAATACCCTTGGGAGTTAGCCTAGCTTAAATTCAAGAATGCGCATTTTTCCCAAGCAGTTGAGCACTGTCATGCATGGATAGTCTGGTTGACTAGTTCCGCTTGGGACCGAGGAAACTTGACTTGCATGCATGCATGAATTGATCTTCCCAGAATAGCAAGACACAACATGAAAAAGGCATCCCATGATTTAGGGAGCTATTTTTAGCCGTCGAGGTTACATGCAAAGTTGTTTTAGAAGTTTCCCTCCAAGTGTCGCTTTTTCCTAGATTTGTGGCATGTGCGTCTTGAGACCAAAATTATTTATTCGACGCATTAAAGCTCATTCATTAACATCGATCTTAGAGCTTTGACATCCCACAACACATCCAAGACTCTTCAACAAATCTGACTTAGTTGTTCATGTTGGCATTATGATGTATGTGTTGTACTTGATGGCAACCCACTTGTAGCAGAACAACTCTCTTGTATATGGTAACTAGATGAATCTACAGAAGACATATTAGATGTGACATAATGCATAACAATAGCATTTATAGATGTGATGATTTACAGTTCAGGCTACACAAAATGAAGAAAGAAGGGCATACGTAGGTTCTACATTGACCAAGTGGCACGTACACGCGGGTTCGTAGACCAAAAGGCACGTATAGTGTACACATGCACTTTCACGAAAGGAAAGGTGCATACATGTTAGAAAAATTGGTTTTGGTCTATCGTATATGGTCCATGGTATTGTGATCCATGGTATTGGTCCAAGGTATCTTTTCCGATGTGTTGACCCCATGTATTTGGTCCAAGGTATTGATTCTAAGTGGTTTTGGACCATGGTATTGAGTAAGGCCTAAGACTATAAAAGGAGGAGAAGATCATTAGGCAAAGGCACTCAAGTATTGTATATCTAATGAAGAGCAAGATCTAGAATACAAGTTATTAGGTTATGGTGCATAGCTGGATCTGAACCAAGGATGAACCTTAGCGCTTGATGGAGGATAAGATCTAATGATGGATCGGGATATTAAGGATTGGAATGAATAATATTTATATGGTTTGATCATGTTTCTTCTAGATCTATATACTTATGTATGTGTTGGTCTGTAAATATTATGATCTAGTTATAACTGAAGTCTGGAATAGTTGCAAAATTATGAATGAATATTTATAGATGTATACACTAGTTGACCTTGGTAAAAGTGTGTATACACGCAGGTTCAACACATCGAAGTAGCATATACTTTGTGAACCATGATTTTTGAAGTTGCATTTGGTTCTGGCTGTTGATGCAGAGATCTGGGTTTTTCATTGTGTTCTGGTGACTATTTTTCTGGTGACAGTATTCTGCATATTCAGATTGGTTGATTGAGATTAGCTTCAGTGTTGATGGATGAAATCTAATGATGGATCAGGATCATAATGACTTATCATTATGTGATCTGATAATGGATGGGCTAGATCTGATCACCAACACATGTTTTATCCTCAATGTGTAATTATGTTTGAAGTCTAGAAGTGTAGCAAAGTGTTTGCAGATCTACATGCTGGTTTGCTTCAGGGAAGTTGCGTATACACATAGGTTGGATTCTTCCAAATAGTGTATACACTCTGAAGTTTGGTTTTGAGGTTACAATAGATTCTGAATGATGATGCAGTGTTCTGGAGATTGATGATGTAGGTGTAGTTGATGGTTGTATTGCAGTAGTGATTGATTTGTGCTTCAATGTTGTTGATGGGTCCAGTATGAAAATTTATGAAACGTGGTCCTTGGAAGAAAAGAGAAGGTTGTAGCCTTCTGTAGGTTAGCACCTATGTACTGGTACATTAGCTAGTACAAGAGCTAGGGGGTTGTAGCTCCTTTCCAGGAGAAGCTAGAGAACGAGAGAAGGTTGTAGCCTTCTCCAGGTAGAAGCTTGAGTACTAGTATAATACTACACCGGTACAAAATATTGTAAAAATAATTTTCTTATTAAAAGAAAGATAGAGACGATTGCAGCGGGTGGTTTTCACCCACATTGGGTTTCCACCTTATATCTTCTGTTCATGTGTGTGACTATCTATTCTATTTTTACTGCTCCTGGTTACTGTTTATATGGTTCTGATGCACAGATTAAAGATCAACTTATGAAGAATTAACTAAATTATAATTTTACAGGGTATATTCTAGTTGCCTTATATATAGTTGTGTATACATGCAAGTTTCATTAACTGAAGTAGCGTATATGGATCAGAATATGGAAATGAAATATTATTGACTTTCTAATACTAATTCACCCCCTCTCTCAGTATTACTTCCAACAATTGGTATCAAAGCATGTCCTTTGGTAGAAGCTTGATCGCTTGAAGGAGATCAGTAGAACAATGGGAAAGAAGCTAATGAAGGAAGCACCTCAGAAGAAGAAGACATCTCAAAGGAACTATGACAGTGGGAGAATTGATTGGGGAATATGTGGAAGCAACTCTTCAGATTCAGAATCACCTCAGAATGAAGATGAACAAGCAAAAGAACTATCAGGTATGAATTCTGCTGATGAATTTCTCCATCCATTTGAAGATGATGAAAGTGATAGCGAAACAAATGAATTTTCTCTTATGGGTGAGGAAGAAAGATATGAAATAGTGGTAGAATTTAAAATGCTTATGGACAAAATTAGATATCAACAAGATCTATCGGACAAAAGGGAATGTGCCTTCAAAGAAGAAGCTACCAAACTAAAAGCTCAACTAGAGGAAGGAAACAAGGCAAGGAAACAATTCAAAGAAAAGGAAGATCAATGTCAAAAGCTACAGGATGAAGTGACATCATTAAGAAATGAAGTAAATGAAAGGAGCACAACAATCAAGAAACTCAGAGATAGATCCAGTTACTATGAAAGTCTTGAAGCTAAAATCCTCTCGCTAAAAGAAGATCTTGAATAATCAAATAAGCAAAATAACAACCTACTCCAAGCTCTTGAAAAACAAGAAAAAAAAGTTCTTGAATTAAGACATCAGTTGGAAGAAGGAAGAAAAGTTGAAGGAATCATGAAGAAGTAGTATCTTGAAAAGGAAGTGAAACATCAGGTTGAGGTAAACATTATAAAAGATAAATTAGAAGAAAAGGATAAGCTCTTACGATTTCAAGATAGTACTAAGATCTTGGATGATATTCTTAGTAGTCAATGATCTCCTGCTATCAAAACTAGTCTTGGTTTTCATGAATATGTTGAAGGTGAATCTAGTAAGACAAGGAACTCTAATACAAAATATTAAATTCTCAACAAGGAGATGAGAGGTCAATCCCATCAACAACCAAGGAAAGAAATTCTTCAAAGAAAATCTATTACTCCTAACTATGGAAGTGATACTTGGTTATTTCCTCAGATGAATAATGTTGAATGTTATGTATTTCATAATTTTGGACATGTTGCAGCTAGATGCAGAAGTAGAATGGTTGAAGAATGTCACACAAAAATATCATCACATTCCAGGTACTTTAAGGGATATTGTTTTTCTTGCAATATGTTTGGTCCCAAAGCCATTGACTGCTATAGAAGGAATATGAAACATATGAGATGTTATGCATGTAACAAGCTTGGAAATATAGCTAAGGAATGTAGGAACAAAGTACAGGAACCATACCGAAAGGAGAAAACATTATCACACTCAAAGATATGGAAGAAGAAGGATGTACAGTTAGAAATATGTGGCACAACATAATGTATAGACATTACAGACTCAGAGGGAGCTGAAAGTGTAAAACTCCAGTGTTCTAAATCTCATACGCAAGTTCCATGAAGAGATGTCATGTATATATGTGAGTTAGACACTGCACAGTTGTGTATATGTTAGTTTGAGGAAACGTTGTGGGATAGACTCAGGAAAAATGATCTGATATTGTTTAGTTAATTATTTCTCTATTTGATGATGGTTATGTTGGCATTATGATTCTGGTATGGCTCTATGTTACAGGTGTTGTACTTGATGGCAACTCACTCTAGTGGAAATGTTTTGTTCAGGCTCTCAAAATGTTGGAAATTAAGAGGTTCGCAGGTGAATGGTTCAAAAGGTGCGGACCCGCAGGCACGCCATGCAGGAAATGTGGTCATACCCGCAGGTTACCCGTTCAAAAAGTGCGGTCCCCGAGTTCACTCACTTCAAGGCAGAGAAGTGTGCTCACGTGGGGTTTCTTATGTTTGGCCCGTGGTATTTAGCCCGTCGTTCATGATCTTATGGTTTCGACCCATGGTATAGGATCTATTTTAGCCCCGGTTTGGATCCCCTGTATTGGTTATTGATGGTTTTGTCCCATGGTGTGAATAAGGGCTTGACTATAAATAGGGAAGGAGATCACTTGGCTGATACATCTTTGAAAGTTGAATATCTTAAGATCTGAATTTTGGGTTATCAGTTTTAAAAGCTAGATCTAAATCAAGGTAAAATTTGAAGGCGAATCTATTGCCAAGTCGTGATCTCTCGGGCGCATGATCAGATATGTGGATCTGACTGTCTGTAGTACATTGGAGGACTGTTAATTTGGCCCTAATTAGAGGTTCGCAGGCGATCTAAAGCGAAAGTGTGGGGGTACGTAGTACAGAGGAAGGCGCAGTGCGAGTATACGCAGTGCAGCTAAAGGCGCAGTGTGGGGTACGCAGTACAGAGGAAGTCACAGTGCGGGTATACGCAGAGCAACTGAAGGCACAGTGTGGGGTATGTAGTATAGAGGAAGTCACAGTGCGGGTATACACAGAGCAGTTGAAGGCACAGTGCAGGGTACGCAGTACAGAAGAAGACGAAGTGCGGGTATACGCAGCACAACTGAAGGTGAAGTGCGGGTATCCGCAGGTTTATATTGGTGAAGTTGTGGACCTGTTTTGAAATATTCGTTGGCTTCCTGTTTTCTATTTGCTGTTGTGTTCTGGGTTTAGGATACTGGTGTTGGTTTTCTATTTACAGCATTCTGAGAAGTTCGGGTGGCTCATTGGTTTGACTGTATAAGGAGATTGGTTGATTCACATGTACTTGATGCTTATTTGATGTTCTTGGATCCAGTCTGAAAATTAATGAAATGTGGTCCTTGAAAAGAAGTGGGGGGTTGTAGCTCCCTTCCAGGAGAGACTGGAAAACGAGAGAGAGTTGTAGCTCTCTGCAGGTTGTAGCCTGCGTACTGGTAAAGGACTGCACCAGTACAAATCATTGTAAAAGGAGTTTCTAATTGAAAGAAGATAGAGACATATTGCAGCAGGTGGTTTTCACCCACATTGGGTTTCCACCTTATATCTGGTGTTCTTTTGTGTGACTATTTGCTTTTCTTGCTCATTATTTTATGATACTGACATACAAAGTAATGATCAATATTTGAAGAATTATTCAAAGTATAAATAAGGAAGATATATTGAAAAGAATTTGATAATACTGATTCACCCTCCCTCTCAGTATTATTTTCAACAATTGGTATCAGAGCAGGTCCTTTTGAAGAAGCTTGATCGCTTGAAGGAATATCTAACATCATGAGCAACTACGAGAGGGAAGCATCAATCAGGCCATCGATTTTTGATGGGACAAACTTCGTATATTGGAAGGTAAGAGTTACTGCCTATCTTCAATCTTTGGGTACAGAAGTATGGGACATTATAGAAGCAGGGTATACTTTTCCATCAGCTACTTCTATAGATCCAGCTGAGAAGAAGAAATATGAAACAAATGCAAAGGCGATTAATACTCTTCTAGGATGTCTATCTCAATCTGAATTCGTGAAGGTTATGCAATATAAATCTGCAAAAGAAATATGGGACAAGATTGTTTTGAGCTACGAAGGAGATGAACAGGTAAAACGTGCAAAACTTCAAACCCTCAGGATTCAGTATGAGAATCTCAGAATGTATAATGATGAAAGTGTGGCTAACTATTTCCTTCGGGTAGATGAGATTGTTAATTACATGAAAAACTTGGGTGAAGAAATAAAAGAGGCTGTTGTGGTTGAAAAAGTCCTAAGATCATTGTCCCCCAAGTTTGAATCTAAAGTGTCTGCAATAGAAGAAAAGGAAAATCTACGAACTCTTACTATGTCTCAGCTACACGGAATTCTAACTGCTTATGAAATGAGAAAAGGAGGTCCATCAAACAGGAGAGAAGATGCTTTTAAGGCTTCAGGCAAAGGAGACTACTATGAATCAAGTCACGTGCCAGAAGAAGAAGAAGAATCAAATTTTGTCAGAAATCTTCAACGGGGTACTGGAAGGTTCAGAGGTAAGCTACCTTTTAAATGTTTTGCTTGTGGAAGAGTAGGTCATTATGCTGCCAAATGTCCTCATAAGGATAAGATTGACAAAGGAAAGGAACCTGCTAGATGGAATAAGAAACAAAATGCAAATAAGAAAAGCTACTACACTCATGAAGACAGTGATGGTCTATCAAATAGTGATGAAGATGAACGAGGTAATGACTATAAACTTTTAATGGCATTTGAAGATGATGATTACATGGATGCTATAGATGTGGATAGTTTTTATGAAGATATTTCTAGACTCAAGACATGTATAGAAGAAAAGAATATGATCATTGATACTCTACAATTTCAAATTGATGAAAACGAAAAATATCTTGAAAAGTTAGAAGGTGAAATTGTTGGCCTTAGAAAAGAAATTGAGAAAACAAAGGCTATTAATCTTAAGTTTGTCAAAGGATCTGAAACTCTGGATGAGATCATCAATGTACAACGTTCTCCGCTAAACAAGACAGGTCTGGGGTATAATGGAGAAACATGTCAAGCATCCACCTCAAAGAGTTATCTTGATGCAGCAAAAAGGAATGAGCAAAAGCACAATGGAGATCACCAGGTAAAGCAGGGACGAATTACATCAAGAACGAACAAAGACTATCAGGTAAACCAGGGGCAATCTGTCTTAAGGGTGAACAAAAGCTACAACCAGCCACAGGTAAAATCTTCTCAATTTGCTTCAAGAATGGATGACAATAGAAATTACAATCATTTGACCGGTAGATTTGAGAATCGCAGAAGTTTCTTCAATGGGCAATGTTTCTCTTGCCATAACTTTGGTCACAAAGCAGCTCAATGTGTTGCATATAAAACAATCATGACTAGAGAAGCTCAAAAACAAAGAAGTATGATCGGGATTACAAAAAGGACCTATAACAACTTTTCGGCTCTTGAAAATGAAGTTGAATGTTCTATTTGCAATAAATTTGGTCATGAAGATTCTGAATGCAGGAGCAGGTTTCAGGAGACAAAGGAACAAGCCTCAAGCACCAGAACATGGAGAATAAAGGAACCACAAACAGAAAGATGTGTGATAGAAGTTTATGCAGAGGGACAAGAAAATCTATGGTACATTGACAGTGGATGTTCGAAACATATGACAGGTGATAAAGAAAAACTTGAATCATATTTTTCTTTAGAAAAGGGAAAGAAATTTTATTTTGGAAATGATACTCCTGCAGCTATAAAAGGAAAAGGCACTGCTCAATTAAAAGAAAAGGTCAAAGCTGGAAATGTTTTGTATGTTGATGGATTGAAGCATAATCTTCTAAGTGTCAGCCAGATGTGTGATCAACGAACCGAGGTGATATTTAGATCAAATGGATGTCGTGTTCATGATCTTGATACAGGTGAAACAGTGATCAAAGGTAGAAGAACTCCAAATAATCTATACATATTTGAAGAAGGACAACAACAATGCTAATTGAGCAAGGATGATGAACACTGGTTATGGCACCGGAGGTTGGGGCATCTAAGCTTTTCAAAAATAAGGAAAGCATGCAAATATCAGGCAGTTCGTGGTCTTCCAGATATCAAAATTCCAGACAACACCATATGCAAATCATGTCAGTTTGGAAAGCAAACCAGAACTAACTTTCCGGAGAAGGAAGGATCAGCTAGCATGCCTCTTGAGCTAGTCCATACAGATGTATGTGGTCCATTTAGGAAAAGGACACCTCGAGGAGAATAATACTTGATATTATTCATTGACGATTTCTCTAGGTTTGTTTGGTTAGGACTTATGAAGCACAAAGACGAAGCATTCAAGAAATTCAAATCCTTCAAAGCCTTAGTTGAAAATGAATCAGGTTACAAAATTAAGTGCCTCAGGTCTGACAGAGGTGGGGAGTTTACCTCAAATGAATTTTTCGATTTCTGTGAAGAACATGGGATAAGAAGAGAATTCTCTACAGCTAGAACTCCTCAGAAAAATGGAGTGGTGGAAAGGATGAACAGAACAGTCCAACAAATGGCTCGTGCTATGCTGGATGAGTCTGGAACTCCTGAAACTTTCTGGGGTGAAGCTGCATATGCTGCGGTTGTTATTCTCAACAAAACAAATGTCCGACTGAACAACACTCAAACTCCTCATGAGCTCTGGTATGGTGAGACTCCTTCGGTAAAGCACTTCAAAATCTTTGGGAGAAAATGCTATATTAAGAATACTGATGAGCAACTTGGCAAACTTGAACCTAGAGCAGATGAAGGCATTCTTCTTGGTTATTCTCCACACAGCAAAGCATATAAGTGCTACAATAAAAGACTTGGAAGAATTGTTGACAGCATTGATGTAGTGGTTGATGAAAAGGGATACATTCCTAGGCAAGTAAATCATGAAAATATCGAAGAAGATGAAGACTACCCTCAAAGACAGAATGATGAAGAAGAAGAACCTCAAGAAGCACCAGAGGAACAGATAAGGATAGAAGAGAAGACTCCATCCTGGTACGTTCAGAAGAATCATCCAGAATCTCAGATTTTGGGGCAGAAAGAAGCAGGTGTACAAACAAGAAGAACAATTGCAGAAGCTTCAAGCTATTTGGCATTACTCTCCTCCACTGAACCACAAAATGTAAAAGAGGCATGCAAAGATGAATGTTGGGTCAAAGCAATGAATGAAGAACTTGAGCAGATCGAAAAGAACAACACTTGGGAGTTGGTTCCTAGACCAAAGGATAAGAATGTTATAGGGACAAAATGGGTCTTCAAAAATAAGTTGAATGAAAACGGGGAAGTAATTAGAAACAAGGCAAGACTTGTTTGTAAAGGGTATGCGCAGCAAGAAGGAATAGATTTTGAGGAAACTTTTGCTCCTATTGCAAGACTTGAGGACATCCGAATGTTCCTTGCTCTCTCAAGCTTTCAAAAGTTCAAAGTATTTCAAATGGACGTGAAATCAGCCTTTCTAAATGGAGACTTAGAAGAAGAAGTATACATTGAGCATCCAGATGGTTTCATTCTTGGAAATGATCCAAATCTTGTATGCAGACTGAAAAAGGCTCTCTATGGTCTTAAACAAGATCCAAGGGCTTGGTACTATCGTTTGGAGAAATATCTTCATCAACAAGGTTTTTCAAAAGGATCAGCAGATAGCAATCTTTATATAAAAATTGAAAATGACAAATTGCTAATACTTGTTGTGTATGTAGATGACATTATCTTTGGCAGCAATGAAGAATCTATGAGTCAAAGCTTTGCCTTGGTGATGCAGAAAGAATTTGAAATGTCCTTGCTTGGAGAATTGACATATTTTCTTGGCCTGCAAATCCAACAAAAGGAAGGAGGGATCTTCTTGTCTCAAACCAAGTATCTCAAGCAGATCTTGAAGAAATATGGCATGGAAGATGCAAAACCAGTATGTACACCCATGGTCACAGGATGTAGCCTCAGTGCAAATGATGAATCAACAGCAGTACATCACCAATCTACAGATCTATGATTGGAAGTCTACTTTATTTGACCGGTACCCCACCAGACATCATGCATGCAGTGGGAATAGTTGGAAGATTTCAGGAAAATCCAAAGGAAACTCATCTTCAGGCAGTAAAGAGAATCTTCAAATATCTTCAAGGGACTCAAAATTATGGCTTATGGTATCCTAGAGATACATATCTCACACTTCATGCTTATACTGATGCAGATTGGGCCGGAAGCGTGGATGACAGGAAGAGCACAAGTGGTGGTGCTTTCTTTATGGGTTCTAGATTAGTATCATGGTTCAGCAAGAAACAGAGTTTGATTGCCTTGTCTACAGCTGGAGCAGAATATGTTGCTGCTGCATCTTGCTACACTCAACTCCTTTGGATGATGCAGACCTTGCAGGATTTTCAAATCACTTGTACACCACCTATCTCCATCTTATGTGATAATACAAGTGCAATCAGCATTTCAAAGAACCCAGTCATGCATTCAAAAACCAAGCACATACCAATCAAGTATCACTTTCTCCGGGAGCAAGTGCTTGAACAAAAGGTCAAGTTGGAGTATGTTCCTTCTAAGGAACAGGTTGCTGATATACTCACCAAACCATTGCCTAGGGAGACCTTTAAATACCTCAGGCAAAAGCTGGGGGTTGTTGATGCATCATCTTGGTGTTGAATCTCTTCTGATTGTTGGTTGTACGCAAGGTTCATCTGGAGTATATGCATACATGTGCTGGGTTGCGGATTGGTCGAAGATCGAATGACACAGGTTCAGGGGGAGCATATCATGCATTGTTGGCATTGTGGATGCTGATCTGAATATTGCTGCAATATGTCTCTATCTCTTTCATGGTCATTTATGGTGCTTGGTGGATTATGGTTCTTCTTTGCAGATCTGGTTTATAGTCAGGGGGAGCATGTTCTTAGGGGGAGCATAACCCTTTGCCCTTGATGACAAAGGGGGAGAATGATGTTGAGGATCTTGAGGTTGCCATCAAGTCCAAAGGGGGAGATTGTTGGCATTATGATTCTGGTATGGCTCTATGTTATAGGTGTTGTACTTGATGGCAACTCACTCTAGTGGAAATGTTTTGTTCAGGCTTTCAAAATGTTGGAAATTAAGAGGTTCACAGGTGAATGGTTCAAAAGGTGCAGACCCGCAGGCACGCCGTGCAGGAAATGCGGTCATACCCGCAGGTTACCCGTTCAAAAAGTGCGGTCCCCCAGTTCACTCACTTCAAGGCAGAGAAGTGCGCTCACGTGGGGTTTCTTATGTTTGTCCCGTTGTATTTAGCCCGTCATTCATGATCTTATGGTTCGGCCCGTGGTATAGGATCTATTTTAGCCCCGGTTTGGATCCCTTGTATTGGTTATTGATGGTTTTGTCCCATGGTGTGAACAAGGGCTTGACTATAAATAGGGAAGGAGATCACTTGGCTGATACATCTTTGAAAGTTGAATATCTTAAGATCTGAATTTTGGGTTATCAGTTTTAAAAGCTAGATCTAAATCAAGGTAAAATTTGAAGGCGAATCTATTGCCAAGTCATGATCTCTCAGGCGCATGATCAGATCTGTGGATCTGACTGTCTGTAGTACATTGGAGGACTGTTAATTTGGCCCTAATCAGAGGTTCGCAGGTGATCTAAAGCAAAAGTGCGGGGGTACGCAGTACAGAAGAAGGCGCAGTGCAGGTATACGCAGTGCAGCTAAAGGCGAAGTGCGGGGTACGCAGTACAGAGGAAGTCACAGTGCGAGTATACGCAGAGCAGATGAAGGCACAGTGCGGGGTACGCAGTACAGAGGAAGTCACAGTGTGGGTATACGCAGAGCAGCTGAAGGCACAGTGCGTGGTATGCAGTACAGAGGAAGTCACAGTGTGGGTATACGCAGAGCAGCTGAAGGCACAGTGCGGGGTACGCAGTACAGAAGAAGACGAAGTGCGGGTATATGCAGCACAGCTGAAGGTGAAGTGCGGGTATCTGCAGGTTTATATTGGTGAAGTTGCGGACCTGTTTTGAAATATTTGTTGGCTGCCTGTTTTCTATTTGCTGTTGTGTTCTGGGTTTAGGATACTGGTGTTGGTTTTCTGTTTACAGCATTCTGAGAAGTTCGGGTGGCTCATTGGTTTGAATGTATAAGGAGATTGGTTGATTCACATGTACTTGATGTTTATTTGATGTTCTTGGATCTAGTATAAAAATTAATGAAATGTGGTCCTTGAAAAGAATTAGGGGGTTGTAGCTCCCTTCCAGGAGAGACTGGAAAACGAGAGAGAGTTGTAGCTCTCTGCAGGCTATAGCCTGCGTACTGGTAAAGGACTGCACCAGTACAAAATCATTGTAAAAGGAGTTTCTAATTGAAAGAAGATAGAGACATATTGCAGCAGGTGGTTTTCACCCACATTGGGTTTCCACCTTATATCTGGTGTTCTTTTGTGTGACTATTTGCTTTTCTTGCTCATTATTTTATGATACTGACATACAAAGTAATGATCAATATTTGAAGAATTATTCAATGTATAAATAAGGAAGATATATTGAAAAGAATTTGATAATACTGATTCACCCCCCCTCTCAGTATTATTTTCAATAGGTTACAATCTACTGATAATGTGTGGAAATATATTGATACTAATAAGATGTTATTTTTGATCCTCACAAGTTAACTTGATGTATATCCGATTGCTGATGATGCCTTGATACTTCTTGCCGATATGTGCATGATCAATCTGACAGTGAATAGATGGAACAGGTTCAAGGGGAGAACATGCTATGCTTCTAATAAATCATTGTTGGCATTATGCTTAGAAGTCTTTGCTACCTAATCAATGATGATGATGTTTATATGGATACATGATACATCTTGCTATGCTACGATTATGAGTTGCCCATGATAAAATCTCATATGATACTTGGGGGTCACATAATTCAGTTTTAGATCAGATTCATGGATGGTTGTGGATGATTTGTTGATGATGCATATATTCATATATATTTCTTACATGATGATCCTCATAAGGTCAAGGATAAGTACAAATCTTGAACACATTTTCATTATTTAATGATGAGCCACTAATTTCTTTCATGCTGCTATCATCATGCCTTCTAAAGATCATATGGTATAGTTATGATATAGGATTCCTATGGTTCTTGGTTCTCACATGGTTGAGGATTGTTGCTATTGATGATATCAAGAAATCTTGACAAATGACCATAAGATCATGACTTGATAGATACATATTGATATCTCTTTGATGGATATACAGTATGATGGATACATAAATAATTACTTAAGTTTCATATTGTTGGTTGGCCAAGAGAATGGTGTAGACATAGCTATTCGAAGACATGGCTTACTTAATCACTTAATGATAATACATGATTGATATATTGAAGGTTCTTTTAGAAAGATCATGCAGTTCTTGATAATGATGTTATGATCATGGATGATGACTATGGTATTTTCACATACATATGATATGATGTGAATGACTTGGTGCTACTGCTTGGAGATATGACATTTGCTTAAGGTTATGAAAATGAAGCAAGTTGATCTTGATGAGATCAAGAAGATGAGTTGATATCTATATGCAGACATTCTTTGTCATAGGGAACTAATGATGGACATATATAGGTTGCTGGTCTGGATGTTGTTGACAGATGCTTATGGAGCAGATCATACATGGTGTATGATAGTTGTTGAAGACTATCATGGTTTTGTTTTAGATATTTGGTCTCTATTTCATGTATATCTTTTTAATGTCAAGGTCATGAAATGACCTATTCCCACTATGCATGGGATGGATGACGTAATGTTCTTATTCTATCATGTATAAGCATTTGGTATAACCCCACTTGGTTGGGTGGATGAGTCAATCTTGGTATATCCCCACTTGGTTGGGAGATGGATGTATGTATGAGTCTTTGATGATAGGAAGGTAATTTATGATCTATCGAGTCATGTTATTCTTATAGAACATCCTTTTATAGACCTTGCTTACAGTCAGGGGGAGCATGGACAATACACTTCAGCATATCAGAGAATTTAGCATGTGCTTAGGGGCAGCATGGATGAGACAGTACATCTCAGTATGAGAAAAGGGGGAGTTTAACCAGAAAATTCAACCCTATGCCCTTGATTTCAAAGGGGGAGTCTAACCAAAAAATTCAACCCTATGCCCTTTATTTCAAAGGGGGAGAATATCCTGGTCCGCCCTTTGCCCTTGATGTCAAAGGGGGAGAGTATTTTGGTGTTGGTTGTCATCTCTAACAATTTCTACATATTGCAGTAATCAACACCAACATGGTTGCCATCAAGTCCAAAGGAGGAGATTGTTGGCACTATGATGTATGTGTTGTACTTGATGGAAACCCACTTGTAGCAGAACAACTCTCTTGTATATGGTAACTAGATGAATCTACAGAAGACATATCAGATGTGACATAATTCATTACAATAGCATTTATAGATGTGATGATTTACAGTTTAGGCTACACATAATGAAGAAAGAAGGGTATACGTAGATTCTTCATTGACCAAGCCACGTGTACACGCAGGTTTGCAGACCAAAAGGCGCATATAGCATACACATGCACTTGCACGAAAGGAAAGGCACGTACATGTTGGAAAACTTGGTTTCGGTCCGTGGTATTTGGTCCATGTTATTGTGATCCATCGTATTGGTCCAAGGTATCTTGTCCGACATGTGGAACCCAGGTATTTGGACCAAGGTATTGATTCTAGGTTGTTTTTGGACCATGGTATTGAGTAAGGCCTAAGACTATAAAAGGAGGAGAAGATCATTAGGCAAAGGCACTCAAGTATTGCATATCTAATGAATAGCAAGATCTAGTATACAGGTTATTAGGTTATGGTGCATAGCTGGATCTGAACCAAGGATGAACCTTAGCGCTTGATGAAGGATAAGATCTAATGATGGATCCGGATCTTAAGGCTTTGAATGAATAATATTTATATGGTTTTATCATGTTTATTCTAGATATGTATACTGATGCATGTGTTGATCTGTAGATGTTATGATTTGGTTATAACTGAAGTTTGGAATAGTTGCAAAATTATGAATGAATATTGACAAATGTATACGTTGGTGGACCTTGGTAAAAGTGCATATACACGCAGGTTCAACACATCGAAGTAGCGTATACTTTGTGAACCATGATTTTTGAAGTTCCATTTGGTTCTAGCTATTGATGCAGAGCTCTGGGTTTTTCATTATGTTATGATGACTGTTTTTTTGGTCATAGTATTTTGCATATTCATATCGGTTAGTTGAGATTAGATTTAGTGTTGATGAATAAAATCTACTGATGGATCATAATGACTTAGTATTATTTCCAACAGTTCATGTGTAAGTGTCTCAACTTGTCTTTTTCAGCATTTCTGTCGCTTTTTGTGTATTCTCTTGTGTGAGTGTTGTTTTCTTGATTTATTTGAATGCTTGTTATCACTTACATATAATCTAGCTTATCATAGCTCTGTTTCAATTTTCGTTTCTAACTCACTGCTGTCGCATGCATGAAACTGTTTTGCATGAATGTTCACCCAACGAGGGAACGACCTCACCCACATGCATGTTGATCCATTTTCTAAATATTTCATTCATGTTTTTCATGCACTATTAATCACTTATGCTATCACTTAGTGTGGCCATGCACTAACTGACTTCCTTGATTTCAGTGTCCCGTCAGTGAGTTAGTCCAACCTTGGCCCGAGCTCTACCTTCACCATCACCAAGGCTGCATTGTGTAATCTGGGAAATGAAGGCTCATCTTCCTCTCCAGATTTGTGCATTCCTGCCTAACACTGGCCTCTAGGACTGTTTTGTGCATTTTTGGAGGACAGTGACTGCTTGGCCTAATAATTTGCTCCAATCTCTCCTTGGGCCAACATCCCTTCCTAGCTGGAATTGCGCATTGTGCAATACTAGTAGTCAACAGCCAGATTGGACTGTGCATTGCGTAGTTCCATCAGTTGGTCAGTCTCTTAGTTTCCGGGACTGTGACTTGTGCAGTGGGTCTCTCAACCTCCTGGCCAAAATTGCGCAACCTTCATGATCATTCACCCAAGTATGTTACAAGTCAGTTCTCATGCTCATTTTGGTTTTCAACTGACAGATTTCTTTCCATGAGCATTTCCATGTCTCCAGGTATCACAGGTATTCATCTTCCTCTTTGTAGTACAAGTACAATGGTTTCCGAGAGAGCAGAGACGAAGACACTGTTCAGAGAACGCATGGGGATGCAGTCGATCAAGTATCCATGGACTTGCCTACCCACGAAGATATCAAGTTGTTCGTAGAA
Source organism: Pinus tabuliformis (assembly GCA_031772625.1). NCBI lineage: Eukaryota > Viridiplantae > Streptophyta > Pinopsida > Pinales > Pinaceae > Pinus > Pinus tabuliformis. The sequence goes on from CM062815.1 coordinate 770,477,510, forward strand.
AAGGACATCAAGATATGAAAGCAGAAGCATCATGAACAACAACTGAGGAGAGCATACCAAATGCAATGAATGCAAGACGAGGGTTGTTGACAACATGGAGGCAGAACAAGGTTGCAAGCTAAAGTAGGTCGATTGATGATGAAAGAAACATTGGAGACTTCGGGTATGAAGTGATGGCACGACATGAAGATCACGTGAAGGAAAAAAATGGAACAAAGAAGGATTTTCATGTGCTGAAGCAACAACTTAGGAAGAACATGAAGTTGCATAAACATACAAATGAGTTGCAAAAGGAACAGGAAAAACAGTGGCCACCACATGCACTGATGGATGAAGCTGCTCCCATACAAGTTAAAGATCCATCCTAGCAGCTGACACTGAGTAGGTATGATGAGCAGTGTTGTTGATCACATGCGATGGATTCAACAGCATGCATGTCGTTGAGTGCACACATGCAATGATACCCATTCAACACACTCAGCAAGGTGAAGACAAGAAGCAAGTCCAACTCGGGTTGAACATGTACTTTGACAAGTTGATGCGCATGACCACCAACACAAGCTTGAAGATCAGCACAGACACTATGCATTAGTGTGTTTCCAATTCAACCATACCCAAGAAGATCATGCACATGTTAGCATACGAGTTGGATGAAGGGGTCGAACCAATGCACTAATTGCAATGGAGGCCAGAGTTCACTTCAACAATATGTCACCATGAGTTGAATGCACACCATCACAGACGACCGAGATTGGCATCAACTCACCAGCTTCACCATCACAAGCATGTCAAAGAGGTGGTCTCACCATAGTGGACCGAGTGTTAGTGATGTCTTACAAGCTTACTCAAGCCATGTTTTCTCACATGACTACATGTGAATCGTAATGTTGAGTCATGTCAAGTGTAAGTCAAGTGTCAACATTTGGATATAACATTCATAGTGTAGGTGAAGATTCGTGAGGATAGTTGAACTATCATAGAGGGGAATGTCAAGGGTCACCCCACCCTTTGCTATAAATAGTCCCTCATAACTCATTGTTTGGGCTTTTGGTCAACCAAGCTTCTACTAAGACTATCTTGAAGAAGGCTTGGATAGTACTGTAGCGTGCCTTGGATTCTCCACTGCAAGGAACTAATACATCTCTTTGGAGGAGTAGGGAGATGTGGCTATAATGTTCCACTATTGGGGCTAGTAGGTTTACATGGTGTGTTGTATGCTTGTGACTTACACTTATTTAATAATAAGAGCCAACATATTTTCATGCATATGTTGTTATTGTAGTTGGACTATTCCGGTTGCCTTAATGATATATGTTGTTTAACTTACGTACTTGTAAATGAACAGATTTGTATACAATTATATGAATCTTGTTGTTAATGTGTTGCATATGTTGTTAATGTTGTCACCATCCATGTCGACTGCTTTTCCGGACGTCAGATAGACCTTTCTCATGAACCGAGTTGAATCATTAGGTTGAATCAATAATGTATTATTTCTTCAACAATTAACTTGTCATTTTTACTTGGTTTAGTCATGGTTATTTTATACCACATAGGTTGGGTGAAGTGATAATAGCTAGTATAAAATAGTCTCTCAACACAATGTAATTCATGTGCGATTATGCCATATAATGCATCTATATCTTAATTAAAATTATTTTTTCCTTAATCGCATATCTATTTTTCACATAAAACCCATAGCCTTGACATCCATGTCACCATATACATGTCGTTAATGAAACATAAGCCATCCATAGTGCCACATGAGTTAAACATATGACATAGAAGATAATTCATACACACACACTTATATTGAGAGATGGGGGCTAAATTAGTATGAGATGATTTTTACTTATTTGAACATTCATGAAGCATAATAAAGTGATCACATATGAGGTCTATTCACTACAAAACATGGAAAACAAGATTTATGTGGAGACCCTTTCAAGAAAATCCAAAAAACTTCTTTTCCTAATTCTTTGTAAGCACCAACCAACTGTTAACACTATTTGTAGGCACTGGCCTATTTTATAGGTGTTTTTTGAAGCCAATCTATAGGAGACACCAATACCACCACTAAAAATACTCATAGGAACCCTCAAAGGAATTACATCTAGTTACCCTAAAAGTATCAAATCCCATTGTATGGAGAACTTGTTAATGGTATTGCACTTGATTTTTATTTCAAAATTCAGTGATATAAAAGTAGTTAATTCCAAACCAAAAGAGATTGATATCAAATTGTGGTTTTTTCTCTTTAACCGTCAATAAGCATTTGAATAACCACAATTTTCACCACATTCATGCGGGAAGAATGACCATGGAATTCCACTCATTCTAGGTAGTTAACCACCCAATTTTCATCTTTATTGGCACCCATTTGTATAGAAAAAACAATTGAAAATATCATTTAGGAATTGTTGGAGGAAGGAGACATATATCCCAATACTAGCTTGTACTCATCATAAGTGGTAATGTTATTAAATAAATAATATGCTTGGCACAAGTGTCTTTCTTTTTTGTCTTTGAAAGTATAAAGAATAAATTTCCTATCTTAGTTATTGATGATCCTTTGGAGGAACATGAAGCCAATTTTTTTTTACTAAACTTCACTTTCATTCTAACCACTAGTATATTAGGATGAAATAGGTAGAAATCCATATCTATTTCCATACATATGAAGGTCATTCTAAGTTTTTAGTGATTGTCTTAGGCCTTTTCAATGGTCCATCAACCTTTCAGAACCTCATGAATAAGATATTTCACCCATTCTATGCAATTTTATGTTATTATTCTTTGTTGATATTCTAATCTACAACAAAACATGGGAATATGACATAGAGAAAGTTGATAGAGCATTGAGACACCTACATGATCACCAATTATTCATAAAACCCTACAATTGTGTTTTTGGGGCTTCAAATGTTGAATAATTAGGTCACATATCTATTGTGGGGGTGGGGGCTAGGAGTTCATTCCATGAAATTTGCAGCTATGCAATATCTTTTCCATTCCAAAACCTTGAAGCGATAGAACTGATTCTTAGGACTTATGGGATACTATAAGAGATTTGTGATTAAACATGAATTTTTTTCAGACCCTTAAGTTCATTACCAAAAAATAATTCCTTTGTTTGGAATGAGTTCGCTAAATATGGCTTCTTAAGTTTAAAGGATTACATGTGCATTAATCTAGAACGAATTGTGCTACATTTTACTAAAACTCTTTTCATGTAATGTAATTCATAAGGTAGATATCTTAGAGTGCTACTAATGCAAGATGGGTTCCCTTTCAAATTCACTACTAAGTACTTATGTGATCATAATTTGGGTAAATCCATATAGAGAAAGAGATAATATCCATCCTTGATGTAGTAGAGACCTAGCATCCATACTTAATTAGGCAACATTTCTAAATCAAGGATAACAATCATAGTCTAGAGTATGCTCTTCATCAAGGGATATCCTCACTAGAGCAACATATGTGGGTGACCAATATACTAAGGTAAAAATATTACATAATCTATAAAAAGGGTCAAGAAAATATGGCATTTTATGTCTTATGCTAACAATTTCATCACTAAGAATGCATCTTCATCTTATCTTTATCGATTTTAGGTTGGCTTGGGAAGGCCCGTTAAGAATGGATGGAAAATGACACTATCATTCAAATCATCCACAAGCTTCATGAAGATCACAAACACCCTAAGGGGTATACATTGAAGGTAGATATATTTTCATATAAAATATGCAATTTTATAGTAAAAAATTATTCCATAAAATGAATGATATTAGAGGAATTTCATTCATCACTTATAGCAGGTAAGTTTGGTTCTTATTAGACATATGAATGGACTAATTTCTTGTTCAATTGGGAGGACCTTAAAACTAATATATAATATCTTCTAGAAATCTATGGAACTTTCCAAAGAAATAAAACTGGGATAATGAAGGTGCCATAAGCGTTGGAGCTTTCTACCGACCCCAACACATGTATGGGACAAACTTTCTACGGATTTTATAGTGGGACCTTTATGGGAAGGAAATAAAATATGTGATCATGGTGGTATTCATCCATGATCTAAAAAATTCTCATTTTTGTACCCTACCACATACATTTACCCCTTCCTCCATTACCCATGTCTTCCCTGATCAAAATTTTAAATTACATGGCATGCCCACTTCCATTTACTCAAATAGGGGCCCTAGATTCATTAGAAAATTTTGGTAGGTTTTTTTTTAAATATTGGGTACCTCACTAAAAATGAACATTACATATCACTCTAAAAAAATTGACCAAATTGAAGTGGTTAATAAGTTTCTAGAAAAATATTTGAGATAATTCACCTCAAAAAAATCACACCAATGGGCACAATGACTTCCTCTTATAGAATGTTGTTATAATAATTGTTATAATTGAGCTAAAAAAATGATCCCATATGTGTATGTTTTTGGCCAATAACCATTTCCATTAACTTCATATTTACCTTGAACTTCCAATCATTAGGCAATGATCACACACTCTACATTAGAGAAGCCATTTTCAACATCCTAAAGGGAAATGTGGTTATGATTCAAAACATAATAAAACAACAATAAAATAAGAATAATCATGTACATTATTTTTCAACAAGCGATCAGGGGTTTCTCCACCTTCAACCCTATAAGAAAACATCACTCTAACCACCCAAGGAGATCATCCAATGCATTTGACAAGTGGCCTACAAGCTTGCTCTTCCATCCAACTGCAAGGTTCATCAAATATTTCATTATTATCAATTTAAATAAAGTTATGGTATTGAAATTCAAGGTGAAAAATTGCTTACCCAAACTTGATGAAGAGGGCTCCATTTGGCTTCAACTAGAAATAGTTTTCAATACTAGAGAGTTTTTTCACTGGCTCACGATTGGTGAAGTATTAATCAAGTGGAAATACATGCCACCTAAAAATTCTACATGGGGACATAACCATGATCCTACAACAATTTCCTCATATTTATCCTCAAGGATAATGGATTTTCAAAGGGGTGAACCAAGCTAGTGGTATACCCTAACCTCCCTACTTTAGGATACGTAGGCCCTTAATCAATTGTTGTATGCGACTATCCTTCTTAAATAAGTCCCATTGGATAATAATGGATAGTTATTTAATGTAAACATATCCAATTTATAAGTTCCACTATGTAGTTGGTACATATTAGTGACAAGACCACAGCTAACTAGCTTTTTACTTATGGAAAAGTTATTCAAAAGGCTAGGAGTCTATGGAATGTTTTTTTTTGTGATGTGCATTTGGAGATTTTGTAAGTGAAAGGTTACAGATATTAAAAGGAAAGTGAACATTGTTTTTATTTGCATTATTGATAGAGAAGGGTATCTTTGTAGAGAACATCTTGTTGTAGTTTTCTTTTGGTTATTTTTCAATTATATTCTCAATATACGTGGTTGTGTTTCAATTTTCACGGGTTAAGGGACACCATATTTCATGTAATGACAAAACATATTAACATCTAGTACTATTTCATTTAGGACATGATAGTTGATGGAAATGTGACACTGAATAAAGTTGAAAATTTGCATAATGTTGTGAATCCACAGAGAAAAAATGGTAAGTATAAGTAAATTCAAGTTATGATGCGAACCTATGGACCTTATGGCCCCTAGTATTTCATCATAGTTTGATGAATTCTCTATTAGATTCTAGAAAGGGATATGAGAAGTCTAAGAATGTTAGGAATGAATGTCACACAGCTTGTAGTTTTGTAGAAAAGTAATAATCTAAATAAATTCCATGCAGTAGTAGGGAATAAATGTTAAGAAAAATAGGCAATAAATATTGACTAGTAGTAGGAAATGGATGTAAAATAGAGGTAGGAAATTAATGTTGAGTAGTAATAGTGGGTCAAGTAACCACTGGTGTTTCCAACGAGCAGTGGGAAAACCGTAAAAGATTTATTGTTCCATTATGCCTAATTATTGACTGCTTAAGTAAGAGGAAAGTGAGTGATGATTTTAGCTCACTATTCTGCTGCTAAAATTTCTCTAGAACATTTAAATTATTAAATACTCTTGTCTAAAATCTATAAACTCTATAATGTATTCTAAATAATATAATAAGGTTTTGAAAATAGTTTTTTTTTTTTGTTTATTTTCTTTCTCTCTAAAAAAAACTTCTAATATTTTGTTACCATTTTCAACTTATCATTTACAATTATATATTTAAAATTTCCTTAATATTTTTCCCTCTGAAAAATCAATATGTACCTCTATTTGGCTTTATATACTACCATAATTGTAAGTAATCCATATAGATCAAATTAATTTAAATAAACATATATATATATATATATATATATATATATATATATATATATAGTTTTATTTTGTAAATTCTAAATCAATTAAATATTTTTAATATTATACTTACCTCATTCACAACATCATCATTATGCTAAAGCAATATTGTGGCATTTTCAAAAATTTAGATTTAGTTTATGTTATCACAATGTCATCGATTAGATGAGTTAGAGCATTTGATCTTAATCTTTGAAGATAAATATGTCCTTATGTCATCTGTTTTACTTCTAATATACGATTTTAGCGTCTTTAAAAGTTCTATGACTTGTGTATAACATCTATGTTTAGTTCAATGTTATCATCAATTCATATCTTATTTCAAAAACAACATTTATTTTTAGCGTTGACTATTTCTTATTGATTGATTGAAGCGAACAAAGTTCCTTCTTAAGATTAATTACTCCAAAAGACTTGGAATATCAAATTATCCATTAAGGATATAAATATTATATTAAATATGTGAATAAGAATAAGAATGATGATGAATTACAGTGAGAACGAGAGGCTTGCTTATATACCAAGCAAGTGTCTCTTCATGAAGAGTCACGTCTTATTAGACATGCCTCTTCAACCTAATTACTACTTAACTAATGATTAATTATGATTATTATCATTTACATTATATTTATATTATTTATATATTTTATTCGTTACATTGCCTCCTTCCTCAAAGAGCTTTGTCGTAGCTTGTCGATGAAAAAAGGCTTGATCTCTTTTTCGGCTTTGAAAGTCTTTCTCTCTTGGAACAGTCATCTTTGTCGATACAAGATGATATAATCTTCTTAGTGACAAACAGAATTGTCGCACCGAGAAGGGATCAGACCATCCCAGATTAATCTTCTGTATAGCATTCTGATCACTGGAATTTTGTGACGACTTGTTAGCATAAGACTAGATTGAGATTACATCACTATTATCTGGAACATCAGTTTGTTGTTTCGGTTCTGACTTGTTCAAATATGTAGCATGGTTGATTCGTCTATTCTCATGATTCGGATGCCGATATGGAACCTTTTTTGTTTGATTTTTCCTCACTGGGCATGCGACAATTTTTATATTTTCTTCTGGCGAAGATGTTGAGTTTGTTATGAAACATTCATTGGGGATGTTCATCATTTGAATTGCAACATCCACGCGCGTCTTTTCTTCAACTTGCTTGTCTTCTTCCTGAGTTGTGACATTCACTGAATCGGTATTTGTTATTTTGTCATCAACTTGAATTCCTACATTTGATGCTTCCTTCTTGATAAGTTGTTGTACCTGGTTTTCTAATGACTTCTTATCCTTCTTAAGTTTCTTAATTTGCGTCAACAATTTTTCACTATGGTTTTTAAGTCGATAAACTTCTTCATTTTTGTAAATAGTGATTTTGTCAATTTCATTTTGCATATTTTGTAATACTTTTTTACCTTCTTGAGAAATTACTTTTGAAATATCTGATATATCTTCTAGCGTTACTGAATTAGGTTTCAGTGTAACATCTTGGAGCGTTATTTTCTTCTTCTTGTAAGAAAATGTTAAAAACTTTTTCTTAGTATTTAGAATAAAGGAACCTAGAGTTTTCATCCATGGTGATCCCAAAACAATGTCACTATCGTTAAAAGATAGGGTTTGCACGGTGAATTGTGAGGTAAAAGTATAATCTCCAATATTTAGGTGTAGATTGCTTATATCGTATTGTTTGCCAAAAAAAATTGTTTCAAGTATATTTGATTTAGGAATCACCAATTGATTAGCACATTTAGGACTAACATAATTACTTCTTTCAGTAGGACTGATAGAGATTATGATGTCTCTTCCTGCGAGTGATCCTTTGATGTTAAATAGTGTGCGAACACATGTACTACGGGTTTCAGGAAACCTTTCGTTACTAGTCTCCATTTTTTCATTGATGTTTTTATGTAAACAATATGTCAATTGGAGCTATTTTTATTATAAAATATCACTTATTTCTCCTATATATATTTTTCAAATATTCTCCTCTTCTTCGTCATTTTCTTGGTTCACTCTTTTAATAAAAAATTTATATAATAATAATTTATATATATTATAAAAATATAAAGATATAAAATTTATATACACTTTTTTGAGACCCATTTTTCCTTTTATATGTAACTATATAAGGCTTATATAGTATCCTTTTTTATATTTATAATAATATTTTTTCTCGAAAAATTTGGATGAGATGTGACTCTTGGTACGGTCACAATCCTTAGATTTGAAGGATTAAAATATTTAGATCACACTTTTTTTTCGCCAATGTTATCAAAATATCTTTTACTTTTAAAATAGCATGGGCTATTACAATGGGTTGTTTTTAAAACCTCCTGTAAAAAGTAATATTTACCTTTCACGTAAGAGCTTTTGTATTCTTGTTTCTTTAACTTTTAAAATACCATGGGCTATTACCATGGGTTGTTTTTAAAACCTCTGTTAAAATGTTCTCCACGTAAAAAGTAAAACGTATTCCTTTTGTTTTTTGTTTTTTTTTTTTTCCTTTAACTATTTAAAATACCATGGGCAATTACCATGGGTTGTTTTTAAAACCACGAGCTTCTCCACGTAAAAAGCTTTAAATATACTTGGTATGAGATTTTGTATCTGTTTTGTTTTTTGTTTTTTTACTTTTTATTTTCTTCTTCTTTTTTTAATTTATTTACTTATATTTTTTTTTGGTTAATTTTTTTTTTAATGGCCAAAGGCCTAAAAAATGGAGAATCTCCCAATATATAGCAAAACGCTTCAATTATGACAGCAACGAGGTTGATGATAGGTTGATAGCCAAAGGCCTGGTGATCAGCCAAACGTGGCTCTGATACCACATGAAGCGAACAAAGTTCCTTCTTAAGATTAATTACTCCAAAAGACTTGGAATATCAAATTATCTATTAGGGATGTAAATATTATATTAAATATGTGAATAAGAATAAGAATGATGATGAATTACAATGAGAACGAGAGGCTTGCTTATATACCAAGCAAGTGTCTCTTCATGAAGAGTCATGTCTTATTAGACATGCCTCTTCAACCTAATTACTACTTAACTAATAATTAATTATGATTATTATCATTTACATTATATTTATATTATTTATATATTTTATTCATTACATTGATTGATAAGAGGTGCTTTCTACTTGACATTCCCTGAAACAATTAGAATACTAATTTATAATAATAAATTTTAGACTTAAGGGTGAGGGTGAGCCAGCCGAACTCTCGACAGTAGGCCCAAAGGGTGCTAATGCACACTCGACTAAAAAGCCGACATCGACTCGGCTGAGGTTACGAGGGAGAGGAACTTTAGTTGCTCGACCATAAGGATGCGTAAGCAGGCTCGACTGTTAAGGACCGGCAATGGGGCTCGACTGATAAGGAGAGGACCGGTAGGGGCTCGACTGATAAGGAGAGGACCGGTAGGGGTTCAACTGATAAGGAGAGGAGAGGACATTTAGGTGCTCGACCATAAGGGAGAGGGAGAGGAGAGGAAGGAAACACAGATTTATTTATTAGCGTGTACAGGAGATCCTCTTGACAGTTACGTCATGCAATATTTGGTGTCATTAATCAGAAAGACATACAAAGGGAATTCCATTGCAACATAGGGAATTACATTGATGAGAAAGATTACCCATTGATTTATTTATTCATTGCAAGATATATCATTCAGTTTATGAAGCAGCAACATAGATTAGTCTATACAGCAGCTTAAGACTAAAGCAAGTGTACAACAAGGGCTTACTGTACAGACTAGGCTAAGACCTCCGCTAGCTATCCCACCCTCACCTACTTCTAGCGCTTGCTATCTCACCATTATAGCCTTCAACCAAGCTATCTCACCGTCTACTGCTTCTCTCGTACACCAATAGCTCTGAGAACAAACAATAGGGCTAGGTTAGCTTCGGTCTAGTCTATAGAGTCTGTCTGATTGGTTGAGTTAGCTGGGTATGATAGCTGCTGTACCTGTAGCAATATCAGTCGGTATATGAGCTGTAATCAGTACCTCTAATAGCTGTCCTTCTCCTTGTTTCAGCTGTAGCTGTCCCACCTCTAGCTGTACCTTTATTACTTGTATCTGTACCTTTAGCTGTCCCTGTACCTAAGTGTATGCTAAGTGTATGTCTGGTTGATTGGGTAGCTAGCTGGTCTCATCAGTAGCTATCTCGGTCTCATATCCTCTGGGTAGGGGGTTAGATAGCTTGTATGATTGATGGGTAGGGTTCTGGGGTTAACTAGCAGGGATGTATGGCTAGTTAAGTCTATCTAGCTTGTATGGTTAATTCATTGGGATCAGTCTAGCTTGTCAGGTGAGTTCTCTTTCGATGGGTATGTATTGTTGTGTGGGTGATAGGATGTATAGGTAGTTGCCTTCCATATGATTACCTTAAGGCAAGTACTGCGGCTTTGTCCGTCTACTTCCCCTCTTCATAGATGGTTGTTGTTCTCCGCCACCCCTCTCAAAGGACGTGGGCAATCAATCTCTAGCATCACCCACTACCAGCACTATCTGACTAGCACTATGTGTAAGGCGCATGATCCCCAATGCATCATCTAGCATCCATTTGATCGAGGTAGGAACGTGTGCTCCATACAGTAAGTGCGTGTAGTAACATTCCATTTTTCGGTATAGGCAAGTTAGGAGGGTATGGCCTTTCTATTCTCTCTGGTATATATTGAACGGTTCTTTTCTTTTCCCTCCTCTCGGGTTATGAAATGTGTACCTTCTCTCTCGGCCATTGATGGGTACTTATCCTCCTCTCGGGTCTGTGTTGAAGGTGACTCGGTTATGCATTGATGGGGTCTTATTCTCTCCCATCTGTTGGAAACTCGGCGGGTTCCTTTTCCCTTTCCTTTATTGAATTCTTCCTTCTACCTTTACGATTTCCTTACTTCTTTTATTTATTGCGTTTCCTTGCTTTCCTAACATCAAGCAAGCAATACATTCCTTGCTTTCCTAGCGTCAAGCAAGACCCTACCGGTCCTTGCCCGTTGCAGGACAAGTAATAAATTCCTTGCTTTCCTACCGTAATTGTTGGAAAAGCATTCACTATGACCGCGACTCATATTGAAGCAAATGCATGGTTGTATACGTTACGACAAATTTGTAATAGCGTTGACTATTTCTTATTGATTGATAAGAGGTGCTTTCTACTTGACATTCCATGAAACAATTAGAACACTAATTTATAATAATAAATTTTAGACTTGTAATTGTTGGAAAAGCATTCACTATGACCACTACTCATATTGAAGCAAATGCATGGTTGTATACGTTACGACAAATTTGTAAAATTTTATACATTCGGACGAAGTTGTTTGTTGGTCCTTTCTTTTTTATTTAAAAAAATACTATGGTGTTAGGGCAACTAGGAGGTGGCATGGAAATGGCATTTATTTTGTAAAAAAAGTTGATACATAGAATTTAATGTGATTTGCATATGCTAGAAGGGAATAGATGATAGAGAGTGAAGATCATTTTATTCGTTGTCTTTTAAATCCATCCCTGGTTTAATAATGCTGATTATAAACTACTGGAGAGGCCTTGGAGCAATTGGATAGTTTTGCAAGTTGATTAACTTATTTTAGTATTTTCTTTTAAGTATTAGTTTGTGGGATTGATCTATGCACTATAATATGCGTTATGCTTCCTGAATTAAGTTGTTATGCTTTTTAAATTAAGTTGTTAAATTGACATGTGTGCCATGTTTTCTAAATTAAATTGATATTTTCGTAAATAGTTATTGATATATTACAAAGTTTATGTATATTTTTTGAATGGAAGTGCAGTAATGACTTACTTTAAAATGGTGTCGATGTATTTTGTTTTTATAGGATGATGTTTACTTCTATTTATATCAAATTATGTTGTAATGAGCATATATGTTAGTATCATAAGTTGAGTCATGACAAAATAAAGGACATAGTTGTAATGCAAATGCGATGAATATGATAGGGATGTGTATTGTCTACAAGCTCATTCTACAACTCAATATGAGAGGGATGTGTATTTTTGTCTCTGCACAATTTAGAATTGACACATATTCCTTATAAAAACACTTTAAATAAAAAAATTGTCAGCTATAATAAAAAAACATAAATAATTATATATATTTAGGTAGTTTTAAGTAAAGGTATTATAAAACATCAATTATCTCATTTTCATTTTCATTGGGGTGACAAAATATATAACTTAGTTTTGGAGCTATAAATAAAATATTTCGATGCCTATGTTAAATAAGATAATTTTATATAGCTTTATAGAAATAAAGTAATTAAAAATTGACAAAAATTCTATAATTTAGTTATTTCTTAACAAGAGAGAAATCTTTAATTCATTTAGTTTTTAATATAAAATATTAATAATAATAAAATATTCAAAAATAGAATTTAAACTAAAGATAGAAAACCATTATAGATCCATTTTAAATCATGGATTTATCAACCAATAAAAGGTACATTTGATCCCTCTCAGTTTTTGGTAGATTCGTTGTTAAGATGGATCTATACACGTGGTTATACCCTTTATCTGCTATGGTCTTTGACTATGTTACATTTTGGAAATGCCCCTTAGGTGACAATTCTCATGTAAAGAGGCATCAATATGAAGAATCTAGAATATAATGATTTTATTAATCACCTACGTGGACTATGACTTTTATTTTAAGACTAACTAAAATAATCATGTTAAGTGCGAGAAGTATGGGCAGTGACTCATAGAGACAAACTTATAGGACTTGCTCCACTGATAAATTGGCCTTTTGTGAAGTATAAACCTCTATGGATTGAGTGGGAAGTGCATATTTTAAGGACAATTTTGTTTTTTATGACATTGATAAAGATTTTTTTAGTGAACTTCCCAACAAGTTTGTATGAATGTTTGTGTAGGTGTTGCTATAGGAAAAGTTCCCTGTAAAAGATAGGGGTAGTTCTTGGTATAAATTTCCATTTAGACCTCAAAATACTTGGGATATGAGGCCCATCAGGTATCTAACATGACATCCATTACAAAAATTATTTCTATATGATGACGGAATAGGCAGATTGCAATGTGTAGTATGAAGCTGATCTATGTTTTGAAAGAAAACCATCCTAACTTATCCTCATTGCTAATAAAATAATTAAAAAAGTAAAAAGGGAAACATAAAATGATATTGTCACTTCCAAATCACTTAATTATTAGAGACAAACATAAATCATAAATGATCACTAATATAGGTAAAAGAAAAAGTAAAGAATAAGAATGAATTCATTCATAAAATTTTATTTACCAACTTATATTAATAATTAAAATGAAAATTATAAATATACTTATAAATATTTCACATAAATAATATAACCCTACAATAATTGAGATAACAATATAAATATAGGGAAAATTTGAAAAAACACATATTGCAAAATAAATTACTCTTATGATTTTTTCCTTCTAATTTTAAGAATAGTTCCCAAAAAAAAAAAAAAACAAACAAACATTTTCCTTCTAATTTTAAGAATAGTTCCAAAAAGAACAAAAAAACAAAAAAAACAAACACACCTTTCAACTAGGTATTCTTGGGAATATGTAACTATTGAATTGAAACTATTTTTGGGAGCCGCAATTACTTCTTAATTTGGCCGATGCAATTTTTTGGAATTCTTTTTTTCCTTTTCAATTTTATAATTAACTGTATAAATATGACCCAAAAGAAATAGTACAGGTATCCTCGGCCCTTAGTTTGAAAATATGTGATCCGTACTTCATGTGAGTAAAAACAACTTGATGAGAAGGATCAGGAAATTGTCAAAACAAGAATTTGATCAGATTAACCAGTTTGAATAATTAAAAAAACCCATATAAACTTTATTATCAAAAACATAAGAGTAAACAAAAACAGCGTACAGTAAAGTCCATAAGCTCCATAAACCTCCCCACAAAACGGGAGCACAGAAAAGGGGAGCCGCATGCTCCTTTTGCTTCTGTCAACTGTTCAACTTAGAAAATCGTAAGCATGGTTCTTGCTAGCTTAATAGAAGACTAAAGGAACATCCAATAGTTAATTAGAAAGATGAAAACAATTATTTAGGAAAACTGTTTAGACCTCCCAGGCATATCGATGTCGATTTCCGGCAACGAGGACTTTTCGCTGGTGGACGGTGATTCGTCCGGCAGTTTCTGCTTCGTGACAGCTTGTTTACCCTTGTGCGAGTGCTGAACTGATGCCGAATTCGAAGAAATCAATTTTGCATTCGTGGAAATTTCGTGGGTATTATTGTTACCTACCAACTGTTTCAGCCGAACGCCCGTTCTGCAAATCGGGCAAGTCAAATGCGAATGAAACCACTTGTCGATACAATCAATGTGAAAGCTGTGTTTGCAATTCGGTAGAAACCGACCTTTGTCGTTCTCCTGGAATTCTGACAAACAGACAGCGCATTCAAGCGCGTCTTTGAAGCTCTGCGTTTTATACTCGAAGACGGGCAGAGACTCTTTGACGCGCCTCTCCAAACCGATATTGCAAAGACAGGAAAATATGCGGTATAAACCGGTACGAACTAAAATGACGGAGAAGGAAACAATACAAATCCCTGCGATCACGAGGAGCACTGTGGTTGTTGGTGACATATTGTTGCCGGCTGTTGGTGGCGCTCAGGGCGGAAGGGAAATTCTGGCTGTAAGGCGGAGCTATAAATAAATCTCCTAGGGCGTTGGCTATAAGTAGAAATATGAATCTATCTCCGAGGGCGTTGGCTGTAAATATAAATATGAATCTATCTCCAAGGTCGTGGCAATAAAAGCTAATGTCGAATTTCTCCTTGCTCTGTCGATATTTCATATCACTGGGAAGATGAATGTGTTTAAGTTTTTATTTTCGGTATATTCCATAACCATGCAAAAGAATTTCACACTACAACCTAGGGTTAGCACGTACGAAGATAGTGCTCTTGCTGGTGATGATAGGTGGTGCTCCTCTATGTTGTGGATAAGGAGGTAGTTTTATTACATGGTGATGATGCATAGTGTTTGGGAATAAAAGTATATGGAAAAGAATTTATCTAATATGGATAATTTAATTAATGTATATAGTAATGGTGGATAATTAGTAGATAATGTGGAAGTTTATATTTGAATAGATGATGTAATATTGTGTATATAAATACATAATATTGAACTTGTTTTAGTGGATGTAATGTATTTTGATAAATAAATTTAATGAATGTAGTGGGTTGTATTTGAATACAGGATTTTAGAAATTTCTCAATAATGTGGTGTATTTCAATGAATAATATTAAGTAAATATAGTGAGCGCAAATATTTGGTGAGTATGACCTGTTATATTTGAATGGATAATTTTGGATTATGTATATAAATTTAATATAATATATACCTATAAATAGTTTAATTTAAGTTTTTGATATCATTTAGACAATCAAGTGGATAATTATGGATAATGTTGGATGAATTTGATAGAATTTGGATGTAGTAAATACCTCAGAGTTCTTCAATTTAGAAGTACTACATTGAGTGGAAAATCTTAGATGTGAATATGATAGAAGTCCGTGATGGTTTTGAAAATCAAGTGAATAATATTGGTTGATATTGGATGAATTTGAAAAATTAAATAATACTCCATTTCTCAAGTTAGATCTATTATATTGGGTGGACACAATTTAACGAAAGATACTCTTATTAGTAATGCCATGACTTTTAAAATTTAGTGAATAACCATAAATGACCATAAGTACTTATTTAGATAAATTCTCCTCAATGCTTCAACATAGACCACTAAGAACTAAGTATGATCATGCATGACTTTATCACCCAAAAATGTGGGGTCTTACCTTTAAATCTATGTGAAAGTATCATAACCTTCAAAAGCCATGAATGTGATTCAATTCAATAACCTTGATAACCCACAAATTAATGTATTACCTAAAGTGCTATGTCAAAGAAATCTCAACAACGTTAAAAACCCACAGTCCTAATTTTACAAAATGACCTCGACACACTATAAATATAGTGCCACCCAACAACATTGATAAATTATTTTTTATTAAAAAATTTGATATTGACCAATTTATTTTATTAATGGACTTAACCTCTCCCTTAACATTCTTATCAAAATAATATATATTCTTAACGGCTAACTCTCCAACATGATGCATCTCCATTTTGTTCTCAATAATGAACCACGTTATAGAGTTTGAATGCAAACTAACCGATAATGACAATGTGATTAATCTAAAAAACAATTTCAAAGAAATAAATATGAAACACAAAAGTCTACGATAAAAAACTTTGATAAAGTTCTAATGTAATATATGTCAATGTATAATCCTAGAGGAACTTCATAGATTAATCACTTTTTTGTATTTACTTATAAAAGTAAAAATAGTAACAATTTTAATAATTCACAAGTTCTACATATATTCAAGTTATCTTAAAAAAATTAAGAGGGAATACTTATAAATAAAGATAAATGTACATCTAAATATAAGGGAAAAAAAATATAAGCATTAATTTTAACCTCAAATAATTTATTTATTTTTGTGAAAATTCAAAGTTAGCCAACAAATAGAGTTGTAGTTGATGTACTTACACTCTCCCACTCTCCCACAATAATGGTGTTATAAATTATATTCTCAATGGAAATTCCTCTAATGATCACGATTATTTTTGTGAAAGTTCAAAGTTAGCCAACAAATAGAGTTGTAGTTGATGTACTTACACTCTCCCACAATAATGGTGTTATAGATTATATTCTCAATGGAAATTTCTCTGATGATCACGATTACCTCTTTAGTAAGGTTAAATTACTTAATAACCTATGATATTTTAAATAAATAAACTAATCACCATAGAGAATTAACTTTTTTTTGTAAATTTAAATAAATTTTCATCAATGTGTATTTAGGATTTTAATTTTTCTTATTATAATAATAAATTATTTTTATTTTAATAATGATTAAATATATTATTAATTTACTTCAGTTTTTTACATTAATTTTTTTTTATTAAAGTAAAAACATAAAAATTAAAAAATTAAAAATATCATATATATATTATATTTGAATTATTTATATAATTAGTTGAAGGCTTTTTATTTCAATTTAAGCTGGATGAAGGTTTCTTTTTTTTTTTTAATTGATAGCCTACATTGATTCTCAAAGGAATATGATAAGCATATGCTTGGTCTGACTCCTTATCAGTGGTTCTAATGTGTTAGAGATTTTTCTAGGTTACATTAATTTTTAATAAATTTAAAAAATTTGATGTCTGAACCCCACCAATTTCTGAGGGATTTTCAAAGCAAGCCTAATTTAAAAAAAACTTTTTATATGGTGGTTGTAAAGGATGTGAAATCTTCAGTACTTTTGCTTTTTTATCAAATCTTAATATTCTTAAAGGTGAAGTAAAACCAAAATTAATAATAATATTTTTGTTGCAATAATTTTTCTATTACATATTTCTCAATAATAAATACAAATAAAACCTTGACCTCTATCAATCACATTAAAGATACTATTAAATAATATAAAATAATTTAATTATATTTTTATAATTATTAGTTTTTTAAATTGTAAAAATATAAATTTCTCATTCAAGAAATCTTATACACCAATTTGATATAACTTATCTATAATTTTGTAATTTAAATTAATATTATAAAATATACTTTTACATTAAAATAATAAATATTAGAATAATTTAGCAATCAAAATGCTTTTATTTAATTTATCCAATGTATATAGATTATAAAATCATTATGATTTTAAATATTGAATTTGTGAATATCAAACAACGTTTGACAACTTTAAATTTAACAGAGTCGTGGGAAGAAATGTTACGCAACTTAAATTTTAACAGGGACGTGGAAATAAATGTAGTGTTTAAGTAATTAACGGTCGTCAAGACGAGGTCAACAAAAAGCTATAAATTTCATATTTAAAATAGGGTTTTATAGCCAGGGATGTTTTCATTGAGATTAACTGATTCAGGTAATACTGTAACATGAAATTGTGATTTTTTTTTTTAATTTAGATTAATTTTTTCTTTATTATAATTTTATATATTAAATAATTTAAATTTAAAGTATGAAACCATTTAAATTTATGGTTTAAAAAATCTCTATTAAATATTTATAAAGATTATTTAAATTTTTATAAATATTATTTTATGTATTAATTAGATGACACATTTTATTGAGTCAAGAGATTCATATAAGAACTCATTGTGAAGGGGATGTGTAAGTATGTCTATCCTCACTTTAGAGTTGACACTAGTCCCTCTTTAAATAAAAATAAAATATTTCTTAAATAGAAAAACAATATCAACCACAACCAACTTACATTAAAATGATTTTTTTGTTATTAAAATATTTTTAACTATACCACAATATTAATTCATATTAAAATATTTTATTATATACAATATTAAAATATTTTCTCTTAATGATTTTTTTTCTATATATCTTATTAAAAAAATTTATTCATAATTTATTGCAGATATTTATTATATATAATACTAAAATATTTTGTATATCTATATATATATATATATATATATATATATATATATATATAGATATATGAACCTTTACCATATATATGAAATTTTACTACTGATTGTTTTTGGGTTCATTGTTTTGACAACCCATGGTATTTGAATACTTTAATGTGGTTTATAATAAAATATCCAATGTGGGTTATGAGTAAAATATTTTAATATGAATTAATATTGATTCGGTTTTGGGTTCATTTTTCTGACAACCCATGGTATTTGAATATTTTAATGTGGTTTATAATAAAATATCCAATGTTGGTTATCAGTAAAATATTTTAATATGAATTAATATTGAAGTATACTTAGAATTATAGTAATAACAAAACAAAATTAATGTTAGCTGGGCCAATGTAAAGTAAAATATTCTATTTGTTGTTTTAGAATATTATGTATATATATATCATATAAAGTTATTGAAAAAAGTCAGTTTATGTTATGTAAAATATTTGATATGTTGTTTTAAAATATTATGTATATGTATCATATAAAGTTATTGAAAAAAGTAAATTTTTTTATGGTTACAATGTTTGATGTGGTCTTAGTATTTTAGAGTGTAATCTTTTTTTAGGTATATGTTTTTTTCTTAATCCAATAAAGATTTCTTGGACATATGAGTTTAATTTATGTAATCTCTATAGGATTCAAAAATACAAATTAAACAATGAAAAATTACATATTCTTTTTTACACTATAAAATAAGTTTGCACCTCAATAAATTTCATCCCTCTCGGCTCATGTAAGATCCCTGCTTAAAATACATCTGTACTAATATTTAAATGAAATTTTGTATAATTTTGGATATTATTTTAATTATATAAACAAAAAGCATATATATATATTCGGTTACTTAACATATAGTGTGAACTACCCAAAAAGAAAATTCCCTATAAATTCATACTTAATTTTGTGTCATAGATATAATATTATAAATAAAATAAATATTATCCTAATTAAATGTATAGACAATGACAAATCTTTTAAATTTGTATTTATCCATAGGCTTATTTTACAATCTATTGTGAAGGGGATGTGTAATTATGTCCATTCTCAATTTCGAGTTGGCATGGGTCTTTCTCTAAGGAAAAGAATGTATTCTTTAAACAAAAAAAATAATGTCAACTGCAACTAAAAAAGACAATGTCGATTACAATAAACATATATCAATGTACATTAAAATGATTTATTTGTTATTAAAATATTTTTAATTTTACCTCAATATTAATTAAAATTAAATTATTTTATTCATAAATCATATTAGGCATCTATTATTATTATATACAACATTAAAATACTTTCTTTTCACATTTTTTTCTATATGCCCATGTCTATGAAGTTTTACTATTGGTAGATTTTGGGTTCCTTGTTTTGAGGACCTATTATTTGAAGCTTCATATATATCTATATATAGCAAAAAAGATATTAAAAGAAAATATTATAATATGAATTGATATTGAGTTATAGTTAGATATATTAATAACAAAAAATGGTTTTAATGTGCCGCGATAAAATGGCTCAAGGTATAGTAAAGTAAAATATTTTATATATTGTTTTAAAATATTATGTAGATATCATCTAAAGGTACTAAAAGAATGATGGTTAAAATGTTTGAAGTGGTCATAGTTTTCTACATTGTAATCCCTTTTTAGGTATATGTTTTTTATGTCTTAATATAAAAAATAGATTTTGGACTTAGAAATTAAAGTTATATAATCTTTATAGGCATTCAAAAATACAATTTGAAGAAATTTGATTCCTCTCTATTCATGTTAGATCCATGGTTAAGATAGATCTATGCTGGGAATTAAATGAAATGTTATATAATTTTAAAATAATCGTTTAATTATATAAACAAAAATCATTATATATATATATATATATATATATATATATATATATATATATATATATAATAAAAATAAAAATATAATAATATTTACTATGGGTTCCTTAATATAGTGTGCATGGAAAGGGAAAGGAAATCCATTGTAATTTCATCATAAATATAATATTTTAAATAAAATAAGTATTACTGTAATTATTTGTATTGAAAACAGGAATGATTAATAAATACTAATAAGATTAAATGAATAGGTCAATTAAATAGAGTTAAAAAGTTATTTGAAATTATTTTAACATTTTTTTTCTATATATAGGAAGTTTTACCATTTGCAGTTTTTAGGTTCCAGGGTTTGACAACCGATGCTATTTTCCCATGGTATTTGAAACTTCATATATATCTATAAATAGAAAAATTTGTTAAAATAAAATATTTTAATGTTGTATATAATAAAATATTCAATGTCGGTTATGAATAAATTATTTTAATATGAATTAACATTAAAGTATACTTAGTAATATATTAATAACAAAGAAGTGGGTTTAATGTGGACTATTAAAATGGCTCAATGCACAGGTGATGTAAAATATTTTATATATTGTTTTAAAAATTATCTATATCATATAAAGCTATTGAAAAAAATAATTTTTTATAGTTAAAACATGTGAAATTTGATTCCTCTCTCTTCATGTTAGATTCATGCTTAAGATTAATAAATGTCGGTATTTAAATGTTATTTTTTAGGATTTTGGAATATCCTGAAAAAAAAAATTATATATATATATATCTATATATATATATATATATATATATATATATATATATATATATATATATATATATATATATATATATATATATATATGATATTTATTATCGATTCATTGTTATAATGTTATTCGTTAATATAATGTGCACATCAATGAAAAATGAAATCCATTGTAATAATAATATTTTGAATAAAATACGTAATACTCTAATTAAATGTATTGAGAATGAAATTGATCAATAATACTACTAGAAATTGCACTAGATGTTGCAAAGGAAAGCTAAGAGTAGTATTAAATTGTTACTCTTCCATGATGACAGTGAAATTATCACTAAATGTTGTAAGTAGAGTTTTGGTTCTTAGTTAAAGAAGGGGGTCTCCGGAAGTATCCAAAGAATCAGATTCTCTCTTTTTGGTTATTTAGTGTAGTTGTGAAAGAATGCATTTGTTCTTTTGGTTAAACAACCATATGTTATTTTTGGTTATTTAGAGTAGTTGGAAAGAATGCACTGTAGAGATAGCAAAGATCTATACCCTTAGCATTTATTGGCCAAAAGACCTTGATTTTGTCTTTTGGTTAAATTGGGATTCAAGATTTCTTGCAATTAATATAGCTTTCTTAGGTTTCATTTCGATCCATTTACATTCTTCCCCAATTCAAACTCTAACAAACATTTGTATCATTCTCCTATCATTCTCTTTTATGATATGAAGATATTTATCATACCAAATTTGGATTACAGAACCATGAATTAAGCATGGAGGCATTAAGTTTAACCCTTTCGCTCAATAGTTTGAAAGTGGTTTGCATGAAAGTTTCAAAATTTAATAAGAAAAAAATTGATCTGACTGGTTACTTGTTCAGAAGTTTTCCTTTGCTACAAATAAGAACACTTACACTACCAGGATGCTCCCTGATAAGAAGTGTTTCTTAAAACAGCTTATGGGTTTGAAAATACCTAGCGAAGCAAACATGCATATATCAAAAGAACATGAAGACTGTTGCTAGAGATTCTTTACAACTTAATAATGCTTGACTTTATAATGAATTTATTTTCGAGATCAAGATGCATTCTCCTGTTTCATTAAAATTTCATGGGAAATACATTATCCCATTTTCTCCTTCAAGGTGCATATACCATACTGACCTTATGTGGCCAGTGTTTTCAATGGTTAAGAATCAAGGTCATGTCTTGCTGTGGTTGGTTTCTTTTTCCATTTTACGGATGGTTTCAAATTTTTTACCCAATCTTTTGCTGATGGGGTGAAACAACAAAATGGGAAATTAATATATTTTTTTTTCTTTCACTCTACTCATCTTGAAAATTTTGAACTTCTAGTTTCCATGGGCGATATTGAGAGAGGGAAAAATTGTAAATTTTTTCAAAAATAGGTTTAGTATTGATGATTATTTTTTACTCCTCTTATAATATTGTAAATTTATTTTATCAAATATATTATACTAAATTTATGATGGTTGCCTTTTCAAATCGATAAATACTATTTAAATACAATAATTTGTGTTTTATATTTAAATATCTATAGGTATTAGTTTCTTAACACAATAGCTCGTTCGATTACTTTCATGTTTCATCTTTTCATTTTGGTTTATCTTTAGATATATAAAGGTAATAGTTCCTTAACACAATAGATCTCCTTCCATTACTTCGTGTTTTCATCTTTTAATTTTGTATGTTCAACATATAAGGTTGAGCTAGCATTCTAGATATAATAACTATGTTTATCTCCTTATCCACCGAGTTTAAGTTTCTTCTCCCACTTTTTAGTAAATATTTTTAAATTAAAAAATATAACTATAAAATGTGAAGCTATCGAATTATATAAAGTACAAAAAAACCAGGTAAGATTTATAAAATGTGAAGGTATCGAATTATATAAAGTACAAAAAACCGGGTAAGATTTAAAATTTTGAAGTATAAAGGTGACGTCATCATTACCAATCAATTTTACAATGCAGAGGGGAATGCAGAGGGGATGGAAGATGGAATCAACAATTTATTGAGGACATAATGCATTCTCAACTCTCAAACATCTCATAAATGTATAAAGTTGGTGTTATGATGCCATTGGTATTCATGGCATTCCTTGGAACTACTACAACTTTTAATTACATCTATCATCCCTTGAATGATAGTTATATTTGAACTGATTTTGTTTTGAATGGACACACGTTGGAGGAGGCGGACCAATTCCTATCACCCATGGATAAGGGTGAAGAGAAAACGCCAGGGACTTGGAGGCTTTATTCTCATTCTGAGAGGAAAGAATGTGTGCTTGTGGAATGGTATTTCATGTAGACAACAAACGAGAAGGGTGGTTTCCATAATCTTCCTTTATTATAGTGTTGGAGGGTACCCTTTCGTTGTCTCTTGGTATCCTCTTGTTATTGCCCACTTTGAATCTTTTTCATATAATATTTGATAGAAATAGTTTCATCAGAATTTGGACATCCTAAAGCACTCTTGGAATATTACTGGACATCCCCTCTATTTTGTAATTGCTTTTAATCCAAAAGCTTTGTCTAATTTCACACACCTCAAATGGATTCAATTTCCACATAAATTTTGAGAGGGATCATCAAATAAGATTTTGTTATGGAGAAGAACCACTACAATTAACGCCTCTGGCTGCTCTAATCTTTATTCATTTTCCTTTGAAATGAAACCACAATACTAGATTTGAACCTTTCTACCTATTCAGGGTTGTCAAAAATGGTTGTTACATAAATTGCTCACATACTTGGCTAACTAGTCCAGAGTAATTGTTGAGGAATAGGAACATGCATTTTCCCTTTCATACAAATGGTAGGATCCTAAGGCTTCCTAGGATAGTGTTAAGAAAGTACTCTGTTCATTTCACCATATGTTCCAAACATTCATGATTGAAAATTCTCAGAACTTGTCATGGTGAATTTACTATTAGATAAGAAAAACCATTGCATTGCATGCCTCTAGATGGTCTGATATTTATGCACTTTTTATTTGAAATGAAATCAAAATAAAACGTTTGAACCTATGTATCTGTTGATATTTCTCAACAATGGTCGTTAAATAAAATGCTCACATACTTTTTTTTTCTGAATAAAGACTAATTCTATTAAGATAAGAAGAATATAGTACAATCAAGCTTGCATGCAAGCGAAGCATAAAAGCAAGGGAGCCGAAGGAGATAGGCTCCACCTTGCTCCTTGGCGACAAACTAGGAGAGGGCTAGAGAGAACACGAAAGTACGATAAACTGGAACTAAGCAGAGAGAACTACCCTGAGGGGGCAATTACTATCACTCAACATTTTTTCCCTTTTTTCTTGCTTACTTTGACCCATCCAGTTGAGTTTGGCTGAGCCGTAACAAGTTGTAGACTATTCTGCCCTAGCGGTGGAATATCCTTATCAGAGTCTGAAGACGAAGTAAAATGAGAACGCTTATGAGAGATCTGAGAGACAGCGGGGTTTGTCGGATCATCCAAGGGAGCTTCCAGCGGAATCTCAACATTCTGCCCATCTGCTAAGTTTCCTCCTCCTCCGAACTAGAGGAGTCTGAATCATCCGTAGGGGGGGAGGCACACAGGGATTCCAACTTTTAGATTTGGGTTTGCGCTTCAGATTCTTCTTTTTGTCGAGGTACTGGGTACAGGAACTTTAAAGGTGCCCTGTTTGATGACAATGACGGCAACGGAACACTGTATTCTCGTAATCCAAGGTTTGAGTACAGTGGAAATCTCCATACTTGAGATTAATCTGATCCGGCAGTCCTTTGCTAATATCTATTTCGGCACAAATTCTACCATAGGTGTAGAGTCCATTTTCCTTCCGTGAAGAATCTACAGCCAAGTAGCATCCTAAAGTGTCTGCAATGGCTAAGAATATAGAGATATGCCATAGATGCGCCGGAAGATTCGGGAGCCTGACCCAAATGGGAATCTTGGTGATAACAACTGTAGATGGGTCAAAGTATGGAAACCAAGGAGTGAGAAAAAGCCCAGCCAAGCCCCAGAACCAAGGGCCTCCCGTTAAGGCCTTCTAGTAATCTTCATTTAAGTCAAAAGCCACAATGAAGAATCCTTTTGAACAAAAGTATATCTAGCTTTTTTTAGTCCAATTGGTATGGATCCATTGGTATAGATCTGATGTGCGAGGCCATAGCCCATTAAATCTGCATATGAGTGCGGATTCTGAAAAAAGATGATAGCGATCATCAATCCCAGGATGGGAGATATTGATGGAAGGAATTTCCTCTGATTTGTCTACCAGAAAAGGCTTTGGAGCCCCAACTAGATGGCCTGCTGTCGAAGAGGGCTGTGAAGGGGCAGCGTCTTTGCAGACTGCATCTTTATAAGAGAAAGAAGGGGCAGAGGAGGCTTGCCTAAAGGAAACACCTCTCAAACGAAAGGTGGCCACAATAGAGGCGTCCCCCTGAATATTGTAATAGGAGAGAGGAAGGGTATTCATAAGTTGCTTACCCTTGTATAGCAATCTGAGGTAAGATGAGGGGATCCCTAGCTAGCATTCAAGATTTTGTAGAAGGTCCTGCAAAAGATCCGTTGCGCGTGCCCATTGCATTATTGTATTGCCCGAGAGGTTGACTTGGATCTGAAAAGCATGTGATTTTTCATGCAGATCTGGCCCCTGCTACCCGGTTCCAACAGGTCCAGGATCTCTTTGAACCATGGCGAGGATAGGGAGGGGTTTTCCCTTGAAATGCATTCATAACAGCAGGCCCAACAACAAGCGCTCCGCCACAGCTAGCAACAGCAAGCACGCCTCCACATCTAGCCATGTCTGGTTCTACCATTTGGGCAGACGCCTCAAGAAGGGGCTCCGGCCATACTCGTCCACTGCGTTCATTTCTTGCCTCCGCCAACCCTCCTGTGTCCTCTGTGTGCGCCCTCGATCTTCTTGAGGAGGTCTCCCCTCGTTCCCCAGAGTACTCTCCTCGCTTCACAAGGTTGCCCTTCTCTTCCTGCGCTAGGGTTTGAGCAAAAGCGTGTTGTTCTATTCCAGAACCAGGCATTTGACTATCTTTCGGCCCCGATCCAAAGCTGCAAAGTGGTTTGCTTGACCAGTGGAGCCCCGATCTAAGTCTACCGCCCTCACAGAGAAGTGAAGTCGCGCCGCCATGCTTATTGGGAGAAACTTCTTCTCTGCACTTGGCATTCAGTTGGAAAGAAGAAAACCCAGAGGAATTTGCAGCAGCATGAGCTTCCTGAATGCTGCGACTCTTTCTTCTCTCTCGAGATTTACGATTTTTGAACCAGTAGAGAACGTTGATTCCTGCCAAGGTCCCATGCCGACGGAGCTCTGCGGCAATAACCTAAATCTGCTCGGGCTTATGAGTCTGGTTTCCGCCATTGTAGATAGCTTCCAGTATTCTCAGCTGCTCTCGAGTGGGGCTCCATCTTCGCATCTCGTGGTTGCCGGGAATCGAACTCATGATTGATCGATCGCCTAAGTTCTCTAGGGTTTTGCAGAGCTCTCTCCTATCGGTTTCCCCCGAATATCACAAGTTGTTCTCTACTATTAACAAGAAAGAAATGCTCATATACTTGGCTATAACTACTCTAGAGTAATTGTTTAGAAAGAGGAACATGTATTTTACCTTTGAGAAAAATGGCGGGCTATTATGGCTTCCCATGCTATTGTTCAGAAAGTATACTCTTTTCATTTCACCAGATGTTCCACACATTCATGATTGAAACTTCTCAGGAATTTTCATGGTGAATTTACTGCCGGATAAAACTAACACCATAACAAACAAGCTTCAAAGATATGTTTAGATCAACACATGAACAATTATTATAATAAATAAATAATATATGTGATCAATTCATAAATACAAAAACCACATGAAAAATTAAGGGAAACAAAACCCACTACTCAACTTATAATTCTAAGGTCAGTGAAAAAGTGTTAGGTACCTGCAAAAGCATAGCCACTACATTTTCCATTAAATCCAAAAGGTTGATAGAGGTAGCTCAACATTTTGGCCCTAGTGACCAAGAAGTGTTTACACTCACAAAGATTGTGATAGAAGTTGATGTGTCCATATTCCCATTAAGGAGCACACTGGATATAGTTGGTCAAGGAACAATGAACAAAGAAGACTGGCATAGATACTAGAAAGTCTTTGTCTAGTTACCATTGAGTATTAATTGAAGTTTTGATGCAAATAGCCAAAAGTATACATACTCTAAACTTTAGATGCTCCTTTATTTTCAGAGAGGGACTCCATTCCATATAGGGCATTATGAGACCCTTCCAATAGTTTTTCATCAACATGAGATTCATAGGCATTAATCTCTCAATTATAGCAGCTCTCTTTGAGTTTTATGGAGCAATATTCAGTGATGCCACAGGATCTTAGGCCAATTCTTCTTGGACTATTCTTTTGAGGTATTATGATCTAGGAGCATTCACCCCAAGTAAATCATTATATATTAGTACACATAGGGGGTCTTGTGTTTTAGGGAAGCTGGTTTCCTAAGTATTGGGTTAATGTAAATATTTAAGCCTTTGAGTGATTTTCAATGAGAATAGGAATTAATTAGACATATTTGTAAATGTTCTCGAATGTAGGAGAACATGAGAGGATTAGGATTATTTAGGAATTAGTTTGAAGAAACTGTCGAAAAACTGAAAAGTAACTCATGAATAGTTCCTCAACTATAAGGAATCTTCTAATAATGTATTCAAAAGGAAAAATAGAGAGAGTGAGAGACAAAGATTTTCCGTTATGTTTGTATTCCTACGGGCAGATGAAGATGAGAGGCCATTGTAATCAGAAGATTAGGCCAAGATAGAGTAATTGTATTACTATGTGCTTATATATTCAGAGATTAATTCAAGACTGTGTGAAATGTGTGCTTTTAGTATGGAATCATAAATTGTGTGTTAATCAGAGGTTTGCGTAATAAATATATGACAGCGGTACTTGGCAGAATACACACACAGAGGAGAAGAGGAATGATTCAATGGAATCATAAATCGATCGTGAATCCATTCGAAGGATCAAATAATGTTCTGTAATGACAACGATCAAAGGAGCATGCAAAGTTAAGCTCACGAGGGAGCGCACAAGGGAATAGCTGAAGACCCAGAACTTTGAAGGAACTCGAACCTGCAGAGAAAGAATTGGAGAAATGTTATAAAACATAAGCGAGGAGAAGAATGCGAAGTGAAGTATCGGTGCACATGATCCGTTGGATTCGGAAGATCAACGACCAAGATTAAGTCACATCGGTGAAACCCTTTGGGTGTTATCGGACCCCGACCATAGAGACATAGCGATTACGATAATGTGATGAAGCAACAACTGTCAGATCAAGTGCCAGATCGATGGTCGCAATTTAATTGGAAATCGCAGAGGCCAAGTGACAGTGAATAACTGTGATGGGCCAATACGCTGATAACCGATGATGAGCTAATCAGGGATCAGAAGAGTATGGCGAAAAGGAATGTGACAAGCAATATGAGGCAGACCTGGTAATGAATTAAACATGGGTTATATAATATTTGAAGTCTGATTGCATTATCGCACATTGGGTGTGGAAGACCCCTATGTTAATGTGACTTGCAAATGATTGGGTTTGCGATTAGTGATAAAGTTAAACATTGGGAGCTGTGTAGAGGCCATGTTAAAAGCGGAAAAGGTATAGTTCTCGTGTGTTCTGTGAATATTTCTAGTATAAAAGGATTTATAATAGAAATAAAGTGATAGCGCCGATAAGGACTATGTGGGTTAAGTCCAGACCATAGTTATAAAGAGCAGGGTTTTGGTTATACATGCAGCTTAAGGTTAAAACCTATGGATTAAATGAGGGCTTAGAGGCATTGAATAAGTCCCAATATTAAAGGAATGGAAGGTTTATATGGGTTAATGAATCCCGATAGGAAGGGTTTGAATAAAAGACCTTAATAAAGTCTTATGTGAAGTCTTGAGGGTTATGTGAAGTTATACCCTTTATCTACTATGGTCTTTGACTATGTTACATATTGGAAATGCCCCTTAGGTGACAATTCTCATGTAAAGAGGCATCAATATGAAGAATCTAGAATATAATGATTTTATTAATCACCTACGTGGACCATGATTTTTATTTTAAGACTAACTAAAATAATCATGTTAAGTGCGAGAAGTATGGGCAGTGACTCATAGAGACAAACTTTTAGGACTCTTTCCACTAATAAATTGGCCTTTTGTGAAGTATAAACCTCTATGGATTGAGTGGGAAGTGCATATTTTAAGGACAATTTTGTTTTTTATGACATTGATAAAGATTTTTTTAGTGAACTTCCCAACAAGTTTGTATGAATGTTTGTGTAGGTGTTGCTATAGTAAATGTTCCCTGTAAAAGATAGGGGTAGTTCTTGGTATAAATTTCCATTTAGACCTCAAAATACTTGGGATATGAGGCCCATCAGGTATCTAACACGACAGCCATTACAAAAATTATTTCTATGTGATGATGGAATAGGTAGAGTGCAATGTGTAGTATGAAGCTGATCTATGTTTTGAAAGAAAACCATCCTAACTTATCCTCATTGCTAATAAAATAATTAAAGAAATAAAATAATTAAAAAAGTAAAAAGGGAAACATAAAATGATATTGTCACTTCCAAATCACTTAGTTATTAGAGACAAACATAAAATCATAAATGATCACTAATATAGGTAAACAAATAAGTAAAAAATAAGAATGAATTCATTCATAACATTTTATTTGCCAACTTATATTAATAATTAAAATGAAAATCATAAATATACATATAAATATTCCACATAAATAATATAACCCTACAATAGTTGAGATAACAATATAAATATAGGGAAACTTGGAAAAAACACATGGCAAAATAAATTACTCTCATGACTTTTTCCTTCTAATTTTAAGAATAGTTCTAAAAAAACGAACAAACACACATTTCAACTAGGTATTCTTGGGAATATGTAACTATTGAACTGAAACTATTTTTGGGAGCTGCAATTACTTCTTAATTTGGCCGATGCAATTATTTGGAATTCCTTTTTTCCTTTTCAATTTTATAATTAACTATATAAATATGACCCAAAAGAAATAGTACAGGTATCCTCGGCCCTTAGTTTGAAAATATGTGATCCGTACTTCATGTGAGTAAAAACAACTTGATGAGAAGGATCAGGAAATTGTCAAAACAAGAATTTGATCAGATTAACCAGTTTGAATAATTAAAAAAAACCATATAAACTTTATTATCAAAAACATAAGAGTAAACAAAAACAGCGTACAGTAAAGTCCATAAGCTCCATAAACCTCCCCACAAAACGGGAGCACAGAAAAGGGGAGCCGCATGCTCCTTTTGCTTCTGTCAAATGTTCAACTTAGAAAATTGTAAGCATGGTTCTTGCTAGCTTAATAGAAGACTAAAGGAACATCCAATAGTTAATTAGAAAGATGAAAACAATTATTTAGGAAAACTGTTTAGACCTCCCAGGCATATCGATGTCGATTCCGGCAACGAGGACTTTCCGCTGGTGGACGGTGATTCGTCGGGCAGTTTCTGCTTCGTGACAGCTTGTTTACCCTTGTGCGAGTGCTGAACTGATGCCGAATTCGAAGAAATCAATTTTGCATTCGTGGAAATTTCGTGGGTATTATTGTTACCTACCAACTGTTTCGGCCGAACGCCCGTTCTGCGAATCGGGCAAGTCAAATGCGAATGAAACCACTTGTCGATACAATCAATGTGAAAGCTGTGTTTGCAATTCGGTAGAAACCGACTTTTGTCGTTCTCCTGGAATTCTGACAAACAGACAGCGCATTCAAGCGCGTCTTTGAAGCTCTGCGTTTTATACTCGAAGACGGGCAGAGACTCTTTGACGCACCTCTCCAAACCCATATTGCAAAGACAGGAAAATATGCGGTATAAACCGGTACGAACTAAAATGACGGAGAAGGAAACAATACAAATCCCTGCGATCACGAGGAGCACTGTGGTTGTTGGTGACATGTTGTTGCCGGCTGTTGGTGGCGCTCAGGGCGGAAGGGAAATTCTGGCTGTAAGGCGGAGCTATAAATAAATCTCCGAGGGCGTTGGCTATAAGTAGAAATATGAATCTATCTCCGAGGGCGTTGGCTGTAAATATAAATATGAATCTATGTCCAAGGTCGTGGCAATAAAAGCTAATGTCGAATTTCTCCTTGCTCTGTCGATATTTCATATCACTGGAAGATGAATGTGTTTAAGTTTTTCTTTTCGGTATATTCCATAACCATGCAAAAGAATTTCACACTACAACCTAGGGTTAGCACGTACGAAGATAGTGCTCTTGCTGGTGATGATAGGTGGTGCTCCAGGGGTTAAATTTGACGCCCGTTTACCCGTATTTAACCTTTTTACCCGTAAATTACGTTTTAATTTCAAATTTCCACGTCATGTGCAACGTGCCATTAATTTTTAAAAACGTCAATTTGACGGGCAGGTTTAAAAATTAAAAGTTTTAAATTTTTTTTATATAAATTTATATATATATATATTTAACCAATCCACCTGGCACGCGTAAGTTAAAACTTAAAAGGACTGAAATGGACCGGTTCGAGCCTCAACGACGACATTTATCGCTCCCGTAGTCCTGGTCATCCGTGCTATTAATGATGTAGCTGTTGCACCTGGCCGAGGTATAACTCGCTGTGTTGTATGATACATACAAGTTTACAACCCAGGCCATTATCATAAAACCCACGCGTAAGTTAAAACTTAAAAGGACTGAAATGGACCGGTTCGAGCCTCAACGACGACATTTATCGCTCCCGTAGTCCTGGTCATCCGTGCTATTAATGATGTAGCTGTTGCACCTGGCCGAGGTATAACTCGCTGTGTTGTATGATACATACAAGTTTACAACCCAGGCCATTATCATAAAACCCAGCAACCCCTCCATAAATCTGGAACCCATCCATAAATCTGGAAGGAGGGTATGTATAACTTTCTACTCTCCAACGTATTGTTAAGGTTCATAATCATAAAACTCAGCAATCCCTCCATAAATCTGGGCCCATAATCATACGACCCAGCGATCCCTCCATAAATCTGGAAAACCCAGCAACCCCTCCATAAATCTGGAGGGAGGGTATGTAAAACTTTCTCATCTCCAACGTATTGTTAACGGCCTGCCTGAAAGCATCTTTGCTCATAGTAACCCCGCTATCGTCGGAGATCCTGAACTGATGCTCTTTAGAAGCAAAATACAGTGCCAACTTCAATTCCTCTCAATGGCCGCCTATGAAGGTTTGGAAGCCTTGAAGACCCGAACTTTGTCGCCTTGTTTTTCCTCTAGCTCTGTTTTTCAATGACAGATGTTCTCAGGGATTCAACTTCGGTATACAGCGTCCTACTTTTGCTGCTGTAGTACTGTAAATCCTACCAAATCCAGAAATTGGATTTCTGATATGGTGATTTAAGATCTGAAAACGCCTATGAAATGGGTTTGGGATGTCGAATTTTGGCGATTCTAAAGGAGGATACATGGATTAGATGCACATAATACAGGCTTTGGCTTCATCAGTGTGTACGAAACTGAGCTAGGGTTTCCTGGGTTGAAGAATTTGGGTTTTCTGATTTGTCTGTGAATCCGATACTAATGTGTTAGGGCTCAGTAAGGGATGAGCAGGTTATAATGCCCATAAAGTCTGGTCGTCCAGTGGTCCACATGGATCGAGAAGTGGAATTAGTCAATGTCAAAATGTGATAAAATGCAATTTTTTATTACGCCGGAGGCGTTTCCACATGGCCGGCGTAGCCTTCGGGATTTTCCTCACCAAACCCTGTATACAGCCGGAATTGTTACATAGTTGTTTTCCAACCTACTCCATCGCCCTTATCTCCATCAAACACCAACCGGCAGAGGGTTCAGTACAAGCCTTTGCGGACAATGTACGGGTGATCCATCGATTAAATTTAACCCCTGGTCGCAGTGACAACGTTTGAGCGAAGCGAGGATGCTGTAACAGCTCTTACAAACCCTCATAGTTCGTTCCATGTAGCTTTAATAGAGGTAATTTCAGCTTCAATTTCTCTTTATGGAAATTGAACAAAAGCCAAGGTTTTCTTTTGTCAAAATTTGCATGTATTTCAGCATAAATCTACAAGCACTGAGAATATTTAAATTTAGTCTTGCAGCAGGCGGCCTTCGGCGAAAGATTGGATGAATTCGACATTCTTGGTGCTGAGATTCGCAAGAATATCCCTACAATAAGTGATTCTTCAAAGCTTATTTTTGCCTTCTCTGCCATTCTTTTCTCTTCAATTATCTATACAGAAAATAATAGAGGGTCTGGTTCTTATATTTTAGGTAAATTTGATGCTGGTATACCCGTATACGCACATGTTATTTATCTAAATTTATAGATGCCTGTAAATTTGGTTTTTTAAAAATTTGTGATAAGGAAGGGCTTGTTCACAATCATGAATTAAGATTTGCAGCAATTCCATATCCATATGTTGATTGTGTTGATATACAAAAACAATCTTGGAAACTTGTACAAATAAATTTTAAAAGTCATATGATGGGCAGTTTAAAAATAAAAACGTCATAAAAAAATTCCTTGACGGGTAGGGTCACCCGTCAAATTTAACCCCTGGTGCTCCTCTATGTTGTGGATAAGGAGGTAGTTTTATTACATGGTGATGATGCATAGTGTTTGGGAATAAAAGTATATGGAAAAGAATTTATCTAATATGGATAATTTAATTAATGTATATAGTAATGGTGGATAATTAGTAGATAATATGGAAGTTTATATTTGAATAGATTATGTAATATTGTGTATATAAATATATAATATTGAAATGGTTTTAGTGGATGTAATGTATTTTGATAAACAAATTTAATGAATGTAGTGGGTTGTATTTGAATACAGGATTTTAGAAATCTCTTAATAATGTGGTGTATCTTAATGAATAATATTAAGTAAATATAGTGAGCCCGAATATTTGGTGAGTATGACCTGTTATATTTGAATGGATAATTTTGGATTATGTATATAAATTTAATATAATGTATATCTATTAATAGTTTAATTTAAGTTTTTGATATCATTTAGACAATCAAGTGGATAATTATGGATAATGTTGGATGAATTTGATAGAATTTGGATGCACTAAATACCTCAGAGTTCTTCAATTTAGAAGTACGATATTGACTGCAAAATCTTAGATGTGAATATGATAGAAGTCGGTCATGGTTTTGAAAATCAAGTGAATAATATTGGTTGATATTGGATGAATTTGACAAATTAAATAATACTCCATTTCTCAGGTTAGATCTATTACATTGGGTGGACACAATTTAACGAAAGATACTCTTAGTAGTAATGACATGACTTTTAAGATTTAGTGAATAACCATAAATGACCATAAGTACTTATTTAGATAAATTCTCCTCAATGCTTCAACATAAACCACTAAGAACTAAATATGATCATGAATGACTTTATCACCCAAAAATGTGGGGTCTTACCTTTAAGTCTATGTGAAAGTATCATAACCTTCAAAATCCATGAATGTGATTCAATTCAATAACCTTGATAACCCACAAATTAATGTATTACCTAAAGTGCTATGTCAAAGAAATCTCAACAATGTTAAAAACCCACAATCCTAGTTTTACAAAATGACCTCGACACACTATAAATATAGTGCCACCCAACAACATTGATAAATTATTTTTTATTAAAATAATTGATATTGACCAATTTATTTTATTAATGGACCTAACCTCTCCCTTAACATTCTTATCAAAATAATATATATTCTTAACGGCTAACTCTCCAACATGATGCATCTCTATTTTGTTCTCAATAATGAACCACATTATAGAGTTTGAACGTGAACTAACAGATAATGACAATGTGATTAATCTAAAAAACAATTTCAAAAAATAAATATAAAACACAAAAGTCTACGATCAAAAACTTTGATAAAGTTTCAATGTAACATATGTCAATGTATAATCCTAGAGGAACTTCATAGATTAATCACTTTTTTGCATTTACTTATAAAAGTAAAAATAGTAACAATTTTAATAACTCACAAGTTTTACATATATTCAATTTTTTTTTTTTATAAAATAAATATTCTCAATAATTATCTTAAAAAAATTAAGAGAGATTAGTTATAAATAGAGATAAATGTACATCTAAATATAAAAAAAGAAAATATAAGCATTAATTTTAACCTCAAATAATTTATTTATTTTTGTGAAAGTTCAAAGTTAACCAACAAATAGAGTTGTAGTTGATGTACTTACACTCTCCCACAATAATGGTGTTATAGATTATATTCTCAATGGAAATTTCTCTGATGATCAACGATTACCTCTTTAGTAAGGTTAAATTACTTAATAACCTATCATATTTTAAATAAGTAAACTAATCACTATAGAGAATTAACTTTTCTTTTGTAAATTCATCAATGTGTATTTAGGATTTTAACTTTTCTTATCATAATAAAAACTTATTTTTATTTTAATAATGATTAAATATATTATTAGTTTATTTCAGTTTTTTACATTAATTTTTTTTATAGTTATTTATTCAAATCAATTTAATTTTTAAAATATATATTAATTTTTTTATTAAAGTAAAAATTAAAAAATTAAAAATATCTCATATATATATATATATATATATTACAGCTGAATTATTTATATAATTAGTTGAAGGCTTTTTATTTCCATTTAAGGTGGATGAAGATCTCTTCTTTTTTTATTTATTTTTTAATTGATAGCCTACATTGATTCTCAAAGGAATATGATAAGCATATGCTTGGTTTGACACCTTATCAATGGTTCTAATGTGTTAGAGATTTTTCTAGGTTGCATTAATTCTTAATAAATTTAAAAAATTTGATGTCTGAATCCCACCAATTTCTTAGGGATTTTCAAAGCAAGCCTAATTTAAAAAAAACTTTTTATATTGTGGTTGTAAAGGATGTGAAATCTTCAACACTTTTGCTTTTTTATCAAATCTTAAGATTCTTAAAGGTGAAGTAAAACCATAGTTAATAATAATATATTTGTTGCAATAATTTTTTTTGTTACATATTTCTCAATAATAAATACAAATAAAACCTTGAGCTCTATCAACCACATTAATATCTTTAATGTGATATTATTTCAGCTATTAAATAATTGTCACATGCCCCGGTAACCTCGCATGTAAAAGTAGGGAGTTAGAAGTTTTTATACAATTACCACAAGTAATTATTCAATTCACAACTCCACAAATCATCATTAACCGTAGATATACTATTCATTATTACATCAAGAAATTTTCCATCAAAGACAATAAGTTTCATAACCATTGCATAACCTTTCGCCACCACTGTATTAACATAAACTGTCTCATGAATCCTTGCATCCATTTCTTGATATCCTTAAACATATTAGATAATCATGTACTCAGACATTATAGTTGTCACATCAAATAAAGAACCATCATCATCAAGGACTCATTATTATCAATGGACACAAAAGGCAATCACACCATTTGAACACCAATTTACCGTGGAAACCCCGTAGGGTGAAAACCAGCAAACGTTTAATCTTATTATTAAATGCTCGTGAGGGTTTTCACCCCTCACTCAATGGCTTATAAGCGATTCCATCCCTTAACCATTGTCATAAAATCATTACAATAATTATCATCAAGCTGTCATATAACTAGCTAAAGGCTATTACAGTTCTCATGTAATCTTTCACTTACATACCGCCACATACAATATTCCTTGTGGCATGATTGTTCTGGCAATGTATGTTCCTGCAACTCGAACACATCTGCATGGACCCTTGATCCTCTTCCTGCACAAACTTAAACATCACTTTTCGTAGGCACCAACCGCCATCGTTTCCTGTCAATACTGTTGACAACAAGCTTGGGCAACAAAATTAGATACCATATTACAGAATCAATAAACAATGTTTGAAAGAGATTCTTTAGCATCCACTCATATGCTTAAGCAAGCATGACTTACTATTAAACTAGCATATGTACCCAAATAATACTGTTTGACCTCCACCATGTTTATTAATGCATAACTCTCTTTAAGAGTTCTAATTCATTAGCTCATGTAAAACCGAGAAAAGAATCAAATCCAGATTCCTATTTTTCCAAGATAAATCTTCGTAAATAGAAGCAAAAGAGTGAATAAACATGCTCGTTCTTGTATATTAAACTGCATTCTAAAACCAAGGTGGAAATTAGTACTCGTCCACGAGTATTCCCATGGTCTTGCAAACAAAACTATAACAAGATAAATACATGTATAGCTTCATGCATGTAATACATATCCAAAACTATAACAACATAAATACATGTATAGCTTCATGCATGTAATACATATCCCAACATCGAAAGTTAACTAGAATCTTAAAGCATTAATCACAAGATTCACATGTAATTTTCTAGAAGAAAAGCTACATATACTTAGCTTATGTGTCCACACGTTTATTCCACGTTCTTCAGGAACTGGTCGCCATAGCGCATGCTGAGGTCTTGTTAACTTACATATTTGAACTCAAGTATGTAGGCCCCCCGCCTCAGATCTGCAGCATTATAGCTCCAACGATGAGCTGGCACACATACTCACTCTTCGGCAGCACTTTATCACTCCAATCCTTTCACCAGTTGGGGCGCAACTCCTCTCAATGTGTTCACACAGGCTCGATCCCTACTTGGCACTCAATAGATTTCAAAATGACTTTACACAGTCCATAGATCTCAGTGGATCAACAACGCTTCCACGCGAGTCTTCTGCGAGAGATGCTGTAGTCTTCCAACACGAGTCTTCTACGAGAGATGCTGTAGTCTTCCAACGACGTAGCTAACAACTCTCTGTCTGTGAAAATGATTTCAGAAATTAAATACCGAGATTGTGAACGATGACTTCAGCTGAATACACACCGCCCTTCAAGTTTTGCATTTCTCAAATCTCTGATTAACAAATTGAGAAATCTCAAGAATACGGAAATCGAAGGAATAAGGAGGCCCACGACTAAAGAAAAAACTGCCAGTTCTAAGTTGCCGATGCGTCCCACAAATGCGTGGGTGATGACAGCTGAGCCCATAGCTGCCAAAGTCCCACCGAAAACCCCCGCGGCAATCCTCCATAAGCATTTGGACTCCGCCCAAAACCGCGCAGCAAAATCCGCCGAGGAATCATCTGCATCGTTTGCATTTTCGAGCCAGGAACTTTGCAGCTTATCTTCCATAACAACGGAAGCTTCCCCGCCACAGGAATTGGATTTGTCCTTTTTTCTCCCGGTTTTGATTCCCCAAGTCAGTTATCAAGAATTAGTTTTTGAATCCAAGACTGGCTTGCCAAATAAAATCCGGTGTTTAACAAAATCAAGATACGATCCCTCAAATCCGCAAGCCTATCCGAATAAAAACTGGGCATCGAATTCTATAGTGGAATGCCATTACTTCACCGCCAAATCAGTCAGCGTGACCATCACTCTGCTACCCCATGTGTAATAATTCCCCAGGCCACGTTAACTCCTCGTTTCCTTCATTCTCGTTCAGTTCCACAACAGCCAAGAATCAGTTAATAACTGATTCGTAAATTGAAATTACTTTTACGTGGGGTTAATCACGATAGGGATATTACATACTCCCCCCCTTAACAGGAACACCGTCCTCGGTGTTCATATTTCATTGGAACTTTAGACTTTACTCATGGTATTACCATCTAAACCACACAAAATGTGATCCTTTCTCTTTGAAATCAACAATTCCATTCCAAGAAAAGACGACAAACAAAGTAGTAATGATATAGTCATAAGAAATATCATCAATAGTTGCAAAAATATGCAACTTCTAATCGCCACCACTTGGCCCTTATTCATTCATAATAAACAATTCTCTATGTCAACTTACCATTACTTACCATCTATTCTTGGAAATCATGAATACTTCCATGTAAGCCTTTTAATGGTGGTTGGACAATTCTTCAACCCTCCATGGTAAGTAATTTCTGAAATATATGACTAACAAATTCAATCGCATTAGTCACTATATTTTGAGTCAAATGAAATACTTTTGACTATCAATTCAATTGTGCAATGCTAGATGATTTCTAATTCACAGTACTTTTACAAGTACTTAAAGAGCACTAACACTAATCATCAAATGATAAATCACTGCTCA
The DNA here is from genome assembly GCA_031772625.1 of Pinus tabuliformis. Classification (NCBI taxonomy): domain Eukaryota; kingdom Viridiplantae; phylum Streptophyta; class Pinopsida; order Pinales; family Pinaceae; genus Pinus; species Pinus tabuliformis. The sequence goes on from CM062815.1 coordinate 770,517,212, forward strand.
CGTGCACACTGAACGAATTCTCACTAAAGACATCCGCAAGGTGCTTCTAGATGTACAAAAAGAGCACCTAGCTCTCTAATCATCAAAACAGTCAATCACTGCATCATTTGAAAAATGGTCTTAGCCCCTACTAAGACTTTCACAAGATTAGTAAAATGATATAGGAATTAAAATTTCCAATAACTTCTTATTGAACATTAAACTCATTCCTGTTGAATGTGCATAACACATTTCACACAACTATATATAGAATTTATTTTTAACATCACATACAACTGCTTAGTTAATTCCTTTAGCCATGAAAATCACAATAGACTAAAGAATTCCCAACCCATGGGAACTGGTTTCCACAACCAAACCAAGTCATTTTCACATCCAGACAGTTTCTTTGATAGAGACCTTACCAGGTCTAACATGGAATTCCACTGGCCAACCAGCTCAAGAATTCCAAGGAGAGGAAATCTGGGCAGACAAGTACCATCAACCCCTCCGGGCAGGTAACTGCCATCAACCCAACTCTGGGCAGACAAGTACCATCAACCCCTCCGGGCAGGTAATTGCCATCAACCCAACTCCGGGCAGACAAGTACCATCAACCCCTCCGGGCAGGTAATTGCCATCAACCCAAGGCATTCCAGCCTTTCACAATCCGGGCAGACAAGTACCATCAACCCCTCCGGGCAGGTAACTGTCATCAACCCAACTATCCACAACTGTCTGGCATGTTAAATTTCTCTTTTATTACTCTTTCTCAAAGTAATTTACACAATGAACCATATGAACATTATCATTAGCACAACAAACATGCATGTATACCATGCATCTACACTTAACCCTCAACATGGGTCCACAACATCTAGATTGATGGGAAACATATCTATCATACATGTTGTATGCGTGCAAATTCCCCAAATAACATAATTCATGCATATCATATAACAAACTACATACCTCTTTCTTAAAGGAATTCATTTTAACCTCATTCTTCTATCTTCCCTTTCAGGGAATTATCAAAGATATCCATCTTTATGTATAAAAGTCAAGATACAGAACAAGATTTACTTATCCATCCAAAATCAAGAAATCAACACAACTCATCCAACAAGACAATCTCTCCAAGAGATTATTATTTCCAAGAAAGCTACCATGACCACTTTCTCTAAGTACACATAGACCCATACTACCCTTATGTGCATGCAACATGTGTTTTCTCCTACACAATTATTTTTACTTCAATGCACATAGTTCTTTTCATGAAACAAGTAAGGATTTTGTTTCTTGTATGAACACTATTCTAATGTGTCTTTAAAGGAAAGAACCTCTATTTTATTTTCAAGAAACTCTCATAAAATCCTTCATCTACATACATAAAGTATGCATACTCTTAGGATGAAACTATATTTATGTATATATGTAATATACTCTTTCCTCAAGAAGTCAGAAATGAATATCTATGTGCCTAGAAGCACATCTTTAGCTATCTTTATCATGCATGTAATGACTAACTAGAATCATAATGCAATTAGCATATATATATTTTCCAAGAAACTTTTATCAAATAAAAATACATCTTTTAATTCAAGAGAACTTGACCCCTTCCATGCTATGTCCTTAGGACATTTATATGCCTCATCCTCTTTTCTCAAGAAGATACTCTGGCTATATTTAGCAAGGATTTTATAGACAAGAGACAAGCATTTCACACACAAGACTCACGTGGAGTCTTTTTAATAGGAACTACCTATTTTCTTTATTAAGAAAGTATATAAAATAATCAATCTTTAACTGCATGCCTTAACACATTTCCTTTACCAAGAAAATATATAAAAGAACCATTCTTTTATTGCATGCATTCAAATACTTTCTCTACTAAGAAATCATATAAAACATTCATACATGTTCTTCAAGAAAGTGAGCAAGATACTTATCTTATCCTTGGATCAACATGCATAACTAACAAGTTAAACCACCCTTACCGGAAGCAATTGCTCTACTTATGCAATTAGAAGCATAATCTCCTAAGTGTCGCACATGCACCAGAGTTACCACTTGATGCTAGATGCAACAACTATCATAACCCTACCATGTGACCATTTCAGAATAATGACTTCAAGGAGACATTACGAAAATTATTAACATCAATACACTATAGTTATCATTTCCAACTCCTTAAGCATGCACATCGAGCGCTTATCTAGTCGTCCCCAGACTTAGAGTCTTCTGCAAGATTCTGATACTCAAAACTTGCTCTATCTGGTCATCACCAGACTTAGCGATTCTTTTCCCATCTCCGTCTGTCCCTACAGCACGGTCTTCTTCCTTCTCCTTGCTTCCATTTCCTTTGGAAGCATCTATAGTTGGGGAAGGTAATTAGAGTTTACTGACAACTGTATTAACACAGGTAGTCTATTTATGAATAATTATCACATGTAATTATACCAGGAATGGGTCCTAGAAATGTTACCCACTGAACATGCCTCTCCAATTAAGTTCACACTGGAATGCAACATGCATAAGAAATCCATCATTCTCATAGTAGAGATAAATTCAACCATCATTAAATCGAGGCTCCAATGGTTTTTATCTCTCAACAAGTAATGATAAACACATACCATGCTAATGGATTTCACTTAATTAGAGGGTAATCATCATTAAATCTATTAAGACATAAGCATATACTATTCATCATGCATTCTCACGGTGAATAAAATTAAGAACTCTTCTCATGAACAACTGGACTATAGCACAGAGAGAGTAAAAATCTTCATACCCACATTCCATGCATGTGACATCAATCAACCTTCACTTATTTTCGAATTGTAATAATATTAAGTCCAATTGAATTAATGCATATAAGTTCTATGGGTTAGTCATACAACACTAACCAATCTCAACTACCAATCGTCTTCATGCATTCATGACAAGACTGAATCAAAAGTTAGTCATGACAACCAAGTCTCACTACTTGACTCAATGCATGTTTTCATTATCTAAGGGGTTCTTCTAATGTCCTTTTTAAAACAATTTGTCATCCTATTCAAGGATGTTCCCCATAATTTATATTCATGCATTGACTCATTAAGTTTTGTGTATTGTAACTTCAATTTTGTTTAAAAAAAAATGAATCATTGTTATTGCCATATTTGCAAAATAAAAGTTGGTAGTTGATTGTCACTTTCCTCAATGAGTGTTCAATATTGTCCTAAGTGTGACAAAAGTTTCAATGTATTTTATCCTCATCAGGAATATAATGTCATGAACATAGTTATGCAACAACTTTATTACTTACTACTCAAAACAGTTTAAACACGAATCACACTTATCATACCAGAAATAGTGTACTATGTAAATCAATATGTGAGTGATTAAACTCATACCTGAGTTAATGCTCACTGGTGGCATACCTCCATTTATTTCCTGCTTACCAATTCCCAAAGGCGCCAGTGCTGGAACCTGGCTCTGATACCACTTGTCACATGCCCCCGTAACCTCGCATGTAAAAGTAGGGAGTTAGAAGTTTTTATACAATTACCACAAGTAATTATTCAATTCACAACTCCACAAATCATCATTAACCATAGATATACTATTCATTATTACATCAAGTAATTTTCCATCAAAGACAATAAGTTTCATAACCATTGCATAACCTTTCGCCACCACTGTATTAACATAAACTGTCTCATGAATCCTTGCATCCATTTCTTGATATCCTTAAACATATTAGATAATCATGTACTCAGACATTATAGTTGTCACATCAAATAAAGAACCATCATCATCAAGGACTCATTATTATCAATGGACACAAAAGGCAATCACACCATTTGAACACCAATTTACCCTTGAAACCCCGTAGGGTGAAAACCAGCAAACGTTTAATCTTATTATTAAATGCTCGTGAGGGTTTTCACCCCTCACTCAATGGCTTATAAGGGATTCCATCCCTTAACCATTGTCATAAAATCATTACAATAATTATCATCAAGCTGTCATATAACTAGCTAAAGGCTATTACAGTTCTCATGTAATCTTTCACTTACATACCGCCACATACAGTATTCCTTGTGGCATGATTGTTCTGGCAATGTATGTTCCTGCAACTCGAACTCATCTGCATGGACCCTTGATCCTCTTCCTGCACAAACTTAAACATCACTTTTCGTAGGCACCAACCGCCATCGTTTCCTGTCAATACTGTTGACAACAAGCTTGGGCAACAAAATTAGATACCATATTACAGAATCAATAAACAATGTTTGAAAGAGATTCTTTAGCATCCACTCATATGCTTAAGCAAGCATGACTTACTATTAAACTAGCATATGTACCCAAATAATACTGTTTGACCTCCACCATGTTTATTAATGCATAACTCTCTTTAAGAGTTCTAATTCATTAGCTCATGTAAAACCGAGAAAAGAATCAAATCGAGATTCCTATTTTTCCAAGATAAATCTTCGTAAATAGCAGCAAAAGAGTGAATAAACATGCTCGTTCTTGTATATTAAACTGCATTCTAAAACCAAGGCGGAAATTAGTACTCGTCCACGAGTATTCCCATGGTCTTGCAAACAAAACTATAACAACATAAATACATGTATAGCTTCATGCATGTAATACATATCCAAAACTATAACAACATAAATACATGTATAGCTTCATGCATGTAATACATATCCCAACATCGAAAGTTAACTAGAATCTTAAAGCATTTAACACAAGATTCACATGTAATTTTCTAGAAGAAAAACTACATATACTTAGCTTTTATGTCCACACGTTTATTCCACGTTCTTCAAGAACTGGTCGCCATAGCGCATGCTGAGGTCTTGTTAACTTGCATATTTGAACTCAAGTCTGCAGGCCCCCCGCCTCAGATCTGCAGCATTATAGCTCCAACGAAGAGCTGGCACACATACTCACTCTTCGGCAGCACTTTACCACTCCAACCTTTCACCAGTTGGGCGCACCTCCTCTCAAAGTGTTCACACAGGCTCGATCCACACTTGGCACTCAATAGATTTCAAAACGACTTTACACAGTCCATAGATCTCAGTGGATCAACAACGCTTCCACGCAAGTCTTCTACGAGAGATGTTGTAGTTTCCAACGCGAGTCTTCTACAAGAGATGCTGTAGTCTTCCAACGACGCAGCTAACAACTCTCTGTCTGTGAAAATGATTTCAGAAATTAAATACCGAGATTGTGAACGATGACTTCAGTTGAATACACACCACCCTTCAAGTTTTGCATTTCTCAAATCTCTGATTAACAAATTGAGAAATCTCAAGAATACGGAAATCGAAGGAATAAGGAGGCCCACGACTAAAGAAAAAACTGCCAGTTCTAAGTTGCCGATGCGTCCCACAAATGCGTGGGTGATGACAGCTGAGCCCATAGCTGCCAAAGTCCCACCGGAAACCCCCGCGGCAATCCTCCATAAGCATTTGGACTCCGCCCAAAACCGCCCAGCAAAATCCGCCGAGGAATCATCTGCATCGTTTGCATTTTCGAGCCAGGAACTTTGCAGCTTATCTTCCATAACAACGGAAGCTTCCCTGCCACAAGAATTGGATTTGTCCTTTTATCTCCCGGTTTTGATTCCCCAAGTCAGTTATCAAGAATTAGTTTTTGAATCCAAGATTGGCTTGCCAAATAAAATCCGGTGTTTAACAAGATCAAGATACGATCCCTCAAATCTGCAAGCCTCTCCGAATAAAAACTGGGCATGGAATTCTATAGTGGAATGCCATTACTTCACCGCCAAATCAGTCAGCGTAGAATACGTGACCATCACTCTGCTACCCCACGCGTAATAATTCCCCAGGCCACGTTAACTCCTCGTTTCCTTCATTCTCGTTCAGTTCCACAACAGCCAAGAATCAGTTAATAACTGATTCGTAAATTGAAATTACTTTTACGTGGGGTTAATCACGATAGGGATATTACAATAATATAATATAATTATTTATATTTTTATAGTTTTTAGATTTTTAAATTATAAAAATATAAATTTCTCATTCAAGAAACTTTATACACCAATTTGATATTTAACTTATCTATAATTTTGTAATTTAAATTAATTTTATAAAATATACTATTACATTAAATGTAATAATAAATATTAGAATAATTTAGCAATCAAAATGCTTTTAATATTTAATTTATCCAATGTATATAGATTATAAAATCATTATGATTTTAAATATTGAATTTGTGAATATCAAACAACGTTTGACAACTTTAAATTTAACAGAGTCGTGGGGAGAAATGTTACGCAACTTAAATTTTAACAGGGACGTGGAAATAAATGTAATGTTCAAGTAATTAAGGGTCGTAAAGACGAGGTCAACAAAAAGCTATAAATTTCGTATTTAAGATAGGGTTTTATAGCTAGGGATGTTTTCATTGAGATTAACTGATTCAGGTAATATTGTAACATGAAATTGTGATTTTTTTTTTAATTTAGATTAAATTTTTCTTTATTATAATTTTATATATTAAATAATTTAAATTTAAAGTATGAAACAATTTAAATTTATGGTTTAAAAAATCTTTACCAAATTTTTATAAAGATTATTTTATTTATTAATTAGATGACACATTTTATTGAGTCAAAAGATTCATATTAGAACTTAGTGTGAAGGGGATGTCTAAGTATGTCTATCCTCATTTTAGAGTTGACACGAGGCCCTCTTTAAATAAAAATAAAATATTTTTTAAATAGAAAAACAATATCAACCACAACCAACTTACATTAAAATGATTTTTTTGTTATTAAAATATTTTTAACTATACCACAATATTAATTCATATTAAAATATTTTATTATATACAATATTAAAATATTTTCTCTTAATGATTTTTTTCCTATATATCTCATTAAAAAAATTTATTCATAATTTATTACAGATATTTATTATATATAATACTAAAATATTCTCTCTCTCTCTCTATATATATATAGATATATATATATGAACCTTTACCATATATATGAAATTTTACCACTGATCATTTTTGGGTTCATTGTTTTGACAATCCATGGTATTTGAATATTTTAATGTGGTTTATAATGAAATATCCAATGTGGGTTATGAGTAAAATAATTTAATATGAATTAATATTGAATCGTTTTTGGGTTCATTGTTTTGACAACCCATGGTATTTGAATATTTTAATGTGGTTTATAATAAAATATCCAATATTGGTTATCAGTAAAATATTTTAATATGAATTAATATTGAAGTATACATAAAATTATAGTAATAACAAAAAAAAATTAATGTGAGCTGGGCCAATGTAAAGTAAAATATTCTATTTGTTGTTTTAAAATATTATGTATATATATATCATATAAAGTTATTGAAAAAGACAGTTTATGTTATTCCCCACAATCAAGCCCACTTAGCTTGCTACCCCATTTGCAAAACCTTAGCAAGTATTGTGCCTCATGAACCATTCAAGTAGAGATCCCTTGACTCTTTTTGAATTTAAGTATGGGGGATTTACGCAGTGCATTATATTAGATATCATTTTTGGGATTCAACTGCGTTAAGTAAGTCATTCAAACGTATGACCATTTCCATGAGAGGTAGTCGTAACTGACTAATTTCTCATGATTTTTGAATAGTTCACTTAGCACTCATTGCATCGGGTGATGCTCACAGGGGTGAAGAAGTGGGATTGAAACTAGTGAAATGTGGAGAACGAATCACATAGCATCAATCATCACTTCCGGGGCTTTCACCCGGTAACCAGGACTTCCCAGGAGGTCACCCATCCCAGAACTCCTCTGGCTCAAGCGCGCTTAACTGTGGAGTTTTTCCCCACAATCAAGCCCACTTAGCTTGCTACCCCATTTGCAAAACCTTAGCAAGTATTGTGCCTCATGAACCATTCAAGTAGAGATCCCTTGACTCTTTTTGAATTTAAGTATGGGGGATTTACGCAGTGCATTATATTAGATATCAATTTTGGGATTCAACTGCGTTAAGTAAGTCATTCAAACGTATGACCATTTCCATGAGAGGTAGTCGTAACTGACTAATTTCTCATGATTTTTGAATAGTTCACTTAGCACTCATTGCATCGGGTGATGCTCACAGGGGTGAAGAAGTGGGATTGAAACTAGTGAAATGTGGAGAACGAATCACATAGCATCAATCATCACTTCCGGGGCTTTCACCCGGTAACCAGGACTTCCCAGGAGGTCACCCATCCCAGAACTCCTCTGGCTCAAGCGCGCTTAACTGTGGAGTTTTTCCCCACAATCAAGCCCACTTAGCTTGCTACCCCATTTGCAAAACCTTAGCAAGTATTGTGCCTCATGAACCATTCAAGTAGAGATCCCTTGACTCTTTTTGAATTTAAGTATGGGGGATTTACGCAGTGCATTATATTAGATATCATTTTTGGGATTCAACTGCGTTAAGTAAGTCATTCAAACGTATGACCATTTCCATGAGAGGTAGTCGTAACTGACTAATTTCTCATGATTTTTGAATAGTTCACTTAGCACTCATTGCATCGGGTGATGCTCACAGGGGTGAAGAAGTGGGATTGAAACTAGTGAAATGTGGAGAACGAATCACATAGCATCAATCATCACTTCCGGGTGAAAGCCCCGGAAGTGATGATTGATGCTATGTGATTCGTTCTCCACATTTCACTAGTTTCAATCCCACTTCTTCACCCCTGTGAGCATCACCCGATGCAATGAGTGCTAAGTGAACTATTCAAAAATCATGAGAAATTAGTCAGTTACGACTACCTCTCATGGAAATGGTCATACGTTTGAATGACTTACTTAACGCAGTTGAATCCCAAAAATGATATCTAATATAATGCACTGCGTAAATCCCCCATACTTAAATTCAAAAAGAGTCAAGGGATCTCTACTTGAATGGTTCATGAGGCACAATACTTGCTAAGGTTTTGCAAATGGGGTAGCAAGCTAAGTGGGCTTGATTGTGGGGAAAAACTCCACAGTTAAGCGCGCTTGAGCCAGAGGAGTTCTGGGATGGGTGACCTCCTGGGAAGTCCTGGTTACCGGGTGAAAGCCCCGGAAGTGATGATTGATGCTATGTGATTCGTTCTCCACATTTCACTAGTTTCAATCCCACTTCTTCACCCCTGTGAGCATCACCCGATGCAATGAGTGCTAAGTGAACTATTCAAAAATCATGAGAAATTAGTCAGTTACGACTACCTCTCATGGAAATGGTCATACGTTTGAATGACTTACTTAACGCAGTTGAATCCCAAAAATGATATCTAATATAATGCACTGCGTAAATCCCCCATACTTAAATTCAAAAAGAGTCAAGGGATCTCTACTTGAATGGTTCATGAGGCACAATACTTGCTAAGGTTTTGCAAATGGGGTAGCAAGCTAAGTGGGCTTGATTGTGGGGAAAAACTCCACAGTTAAGCGCGCTTGAGCCAGAGGAGTTCTGGGATGGGTGACCTCCTGGGAAGTCCTGGTTACCGGGTGAAAGCCCCGGAAGTGATGATTGATGCTATGTGATTCGTTCTCCACATTTCACTAGTTTCAATCCCACTTCTTCACCCCTGTGAGCATCACCCGATGCAATGAGTGCTAAGTGAACTATTCAAAAATCATGAGAAATTAGTCAGTTACGACTACCTCTCATGGAAATGGTCATACGTTTGAATGACTTACTTAACGCAGTTGAATCCCAAAAATGATATCTAATATAATGCACTGCGTAAATCCCCCATACTTAAATTCAAAAAGAGTCAAGGGATCTCTACTTGAATGGTTCATGAGGCACAATACTTGCTAAGGTTTTGCAAATGGGGTAGCAAGCTAAGTGGGCTTGATTGTGGGGAAAAACTCCACAGTTAAGCGCGCTTGAGCCAGAGGAGTTCTGGGATGGGTGACCTCCTGGGAAGTCCTGGTTACCGGGTGAAAGCCCCGGAAGTGATGATTGATGCTATGTGATTCGTTCTCCACATTTCACTAGTTTCAATCCCACTTCTTCACCCCTGTGAGCATCACCCGATGCAATGAGTGCTAAGTGAACTATTCAAAAATCATGAGAAATTAGTCAGTTACGACTACCTCTCATGGAAATGGTCATACGTTTGAATGACTTACTTAACGCAGTTGAATCCCAAAAATGATATCTAATATAATGCACTGCGTAAATCCCCCATACTTAAATTCAAAAAGAGTCAAGGGATCTCTACTTGAATGGTTCATGAGGCACAATACTTGCTAAGGTTTTGCAAATGGGGTAGCAAGCTAAGTGGGCTTGATTGTGGGGAAAAACTCCACAGTTAAGCGCGCTTGAGCCAGAGGAGTTCTGGGATGGGTGACCTCCTGGGAAGTCCTGGTTACCGGGTGAAAGCCCCGGAAGTGATGATTGATGCTATGTGATTCGTTCTCCACATTTCACTAGTTTCAATCCCACTTCTTCACCCCTGTGAGCATCACCCGATGCAATGAGTGCTAAGTGAACTATTCAAAAATCATGAGAAATTAGTCAGTTACGACTACCTCTCATGGAAATGGTCATACGTTTGAATGACTTACTTAACGCAGTTGAATCCCAAAAATGATATCTAATATAATGCACTGCGTAAATCCCCCATACTTAAGTTTATGTTATGTAAAATATTTTATATGTTGTTTTAAAATATTATGTATATGTATCATATAAAGTTATTGAAAAAAGTAAATTTTTTTATTGTTACAATGTTTGATGTGGTCTTAGTATTTTAGAGTGTAATCTTTTTTTAGGTATATGTTTTTCTCTTAATCCAATAAAGATTTCTTGGACATACGAGTTTAATTTATGTAATCTCTATAGCATTCAAAAATACAAATTAAATAATGAAAAATTACATATTCTTTTTTACACTATAAAATAAGTTTGCACCTAAATAAATTTCATCCCTCTAGGCTCATGTAAGATCCTTGCTTAAAATACATCTGTACTAATATTTAAATGAAATTTTGTATAATTTTGGATATTATTTTAATTATATAAACGATATATATATATATATATATATATATATATATATATATATTCGGTTACTTAATATATAGTATGCGCTACCCAAAAAGAAAATTCCTTATAAATTCATACTTAATTTTGTGTCATAGATATAATATTATAAATAAAATAAGTATTATACTAATTAAATGTATAGACCATGACAATTATCAGATATTTGAAATCTTTTAAATTTTTATTTATCCATAGGCTTATTTTACAATCTATTGTGAAGGGGATGTGTAATTACGTCCATTCTCAATTTCGAGTTGGCAGGGGTTTTTCTCTAAGGAAAAGAATGTATTCTTTAAACAAAAAAAAATAATGTCAACTGCAACTAAAAAAGACAATTTCGATTACACCAAACATATATCAATGTACATTAAAATGATTTATTTGTTATTAAAATATTTTTAATTTTACCTCAATATTAATTAAAATTAAATTATTTTATTCATAAATCATATTAGGCATCTATTATTATTATATACAACATTAAAATATTTTCTTTTAACATTTTTTCTATATGCCCATGTCTATGAAGTTTATCTATTGGTAGATTTTGGGTTCCTCATTTTGAGGACCTATTATTTGAAGCTTCATATATATCTATATATAGCAAAAAAGATATTAAAAGAAAATATTATAATATGAATTGATATTGAGCTATTCTTAGATATATTAATAACAAAAAAATGGTTTTAATGTGCCGCGATAAAATGGCTCAACGTATAGTAAAGTAAAATATTTTATATATTGTTTTAAAATATTATGTAGATATCATCTAAAGGTAGTAAAAAAATGATAGTTAAAATGTTTGAAGTGGTCATAGTTTTTTACATTGTAATCTGTTTTTTGGTATATGTTTTTTATGTCTTCATATAAAAAATAGATTTTGGACTTACAAATTAAAGTTATATAATCTTTATAGGCATTCAAAAATACAATTTGAAGAAATTTGATTCCTCTCTATTCATGTTAGATCTGTGGTTAAGATAGATCTATGCTGGGAATTAAATGAAATGTTATATAATTTTAAAATAATCGTTTAATAAAAATAAAAATATAATAACATTTACTATGGGTTCCTTAATATAGTGTGCATGGAAAGGGAAAGGAAATCCATTGTAATTTCATCATAAATATAATATTTTAAATAAAATAAGTATTATTGTAATTATTTGTATTGAAAATGGGAATGATTAATAAATACTAATAAGATTAAATGAATAGGTCAATTAAATAGAGTTAAAAAGTCATTTGAAATTATTTTAACACTTTTTTTCTATATATAGGAAGTTTTACCATTTGCAGTTTTTAGGTTCCAGGGTTTGACAACCGATGCTATTTTCCCATGCTATTTGAAACTTCATATATATCTATAAATAGAAAAAAATTGTTAAAATAAAATATTTTAATGTTGTATATAAAAAAATATTCAATGTCGGTTATGAATAAATTATTTTAATATGAATTAACATTAAAGTATACTTAGAAATATATTAATAACAAAAAAGTGGGTTTAATGTGAACTACTAAAATGGCTCAATGCACAGGTGATGTAAAATATTTTATATATTGTTTTAAAAATTATCTATATATCATATAAAACTATTGAAAAAAATAATTTTTTATAGTTAAAACATGTGAAATTTGATTCCTCTCTCTTCATGTTAGATTCATGCTTAAGATTAATAAATGTTGGTATTTAAATGTTATTTTGTAGGATTTTGGAATATCCTGAAAAAAATTATATATATATATATATATATATATATATATATATATATATATATATATATGATATTTTATTATCGATTCATTGTTATAATGTTATTCGTTAATATAATGTGCACATCAATGAAAAATGAAATCCATTGTAATAATAATATTTTGCATAAAATACGTAATACTCTAATTAAATGTATTGAGAATGAAAATGATCAATAATACTACTAGAAATTGCACTAGATGTTGCAGAGGAAAGCTAAGAGTAGTATTAAATTGTTACTCTTCCATGATGACAGTGAAATTATCACTAAATGTTGTAAGTAGAGTTTTGGTTCTTAGTTAAAGAAGGGGGTCTCTGGAAGTATCCAAAGAATAAGATTCTCTCTTTTTGGTTATTTAGTGTAGTTGCGAAAGCATGCATTTGGTCTTTTGGTTAAACAACCATATGTTATTTTTGGTAATTTAGTGTAGTTGTGAAAGAATGCACTGTAGAGATAGCAAAGATCTATACCCTTAGCAGTTATTGACCAAAAGACCTTGATTTTGTCTTTTGGTTAAATTGGGATTCAAGATTTCTTTCAATTAATATATCTTTCTTAGGTTTCATTTGGATCCATTTACATTCTTCCCCAATTCAAACTCTAACAAACATTTGTATCATTCTCCTATCATTCTCTTTTATGATATAAAGATATTTATCATACCAAGTTTGGATTACAGAACCATGAATTAAGCATGGAAGCATTAACCCTTTCGCTCAATAGTTTGAAAGTGGTTTGCATGAAAGTTTCAAAATTTGATAAAAAGAAAATTGATCTGATAGGTTATTTTTTCAGAAGTTTTCCTTTGCTACAAATAAGAACACTTACACTACCAGGATGCTCCGTGATAAGAAGTGTTTCTTAAAACAGCTTATGGGTTTGAAAATACCTAGCGAAACAAACATGCATATATCAAAAGAACATGAAGACTGTTGCTAGAGATTCTTTACAACTTAATAGTGATTGACTTTATAATGAATTTATTTTTGAGATCAAGATACATTCTCCTGTTTCGTTAAAATTTCATGGGAAATACATTATCCCATTTTCTCCTTCAAGGTGCATATACCATACTGACCTTATGTGGCCAGTGTTTTCAATGGTTAAGAATCAAGGTCATGCCTTGTTGTGGTTGGTTTCTTTTTCCATTTTACGGATGGTATCAAATTTTCTAGCCAATCTTTTGTTGATGGGGCGAAACAACAAAATGGGAAATTAATATTTTTTTTTTCTTTCACTCTACTCATCTTGAAAATTTTGAACTTCTAGTTTCCATGGGCGATATTGAGAGAGGGAAAAATTGTAAATTTTTTCAAAAATAGGTTTAGTATTGATGATTATTTTTTACTCCTCTTATAATATTGTATATTTATTTTATCAAATATATTATACTTTTATCAAATATATTATACTAAATTTATAATGGTTGCATTTTCAAATCGATAAATACTTTTTAAATACAATAATTTGTGTTTTATATTTAAATATCTATAGGTATTAGTTTCTTAACACAATAGATCTCCTTCCATTACTTCGTGTTTTCATCTTTTAATTTTGTATGTTCAACTTATACGGTTCAGCTAGCATTCTAGATATAATAACTATGTTTATCTCCTTATCCACCTAGTTTAAGTTTCTTTTCCCACTTTTTAATAAATATTTTTAAATTAAAAAATATAACTATAAAATGTGAAGGTATCAATTATATAAAGTACAAAAAAATCAGGTAAGATTTATAAAATGTGAAGGTATCGAATTATATAAAGTACAAAAAACCGGGTAAAATTTAAAATTTTGAAGTATAAAGGTGACGTCATCATTATCAATCAATTTTACAATGCAGAGGGGATGGAAGATGGAATCAACAATTTATTGAGGACATAATGCATTCTCAACTCTCAAACATCTCATAAATGTATAAAGCTGGTGTTATGATGCTACTGGTATTCATGGAATTCCCTGGAACTACTGCAACTTTTAATCACATGTATCATCCCTCGGATGATAGTTATCTTTGGCTTGATTTTGTTTTGAATGGACACACGCTGGAGGAAGCTGATCAATTCCCATCATCCATGGACAAGGGTCAGGAGAAAACACCAGGGACTTGGAGGCTTTATTCTCATTCTGAGAGGAAAGAATGTGTGCTTGTGGAATGGTATTTCATGTAGACAACAGACGAGAAGGGTGGTTTCCATAATCTTCCTTTATTATAGTGTTGGAGGGTACCCTTTCGTTGTCTCTTGGTATCCTCTTGTTATTGCCCACTTTGAATCTTTTTCATATAATATTTGATAGAAATAGTTTCATCAGAATTTGGACATCCTAAAGCACTCTTGGAATATTACTGGACATCCCCTTTATTTTGTAATGGCTTTTAATCCAAAAGCTTTGTCTAATTTCACACACCTCAAATGGATTCAATTTCCACATAAATTTTGAGAGGGATCATCAAATAGGATTTCGTTATGGAGAAGAACCACTACAATTAACGCCTCTGGTGATGGCCCAGCCCTCCAACGTGGCGTAGGTTGGTTCAACTGTGCGGCATTTAATGTGATAAACGTTGGTAATAGCGCGAATGTACAGGCCCTCTCGATCTTTCGGAGAGTTAACTTACGGTACAGGTCATGAAACGCCACCTGCCGGTACTCCTTGTCAAGCCGCTCCCGCCTTTTGACAACCCTATTCTCGGTTATTGGTCATTTTCACCTGTTCACTGTGTTAGACTCTTGCTCTGCTCTGTTGAGGGTTATTTGCGCCTTCGGCTTCCTCGCTCTGGCGTTGAGTTTCGTTGGTGTTTCCGGCCTCCCGCTGTTCTGTGCGTTGGGTTCCTATGAGGGCGACAGCGCCGTCCGCTCCTGCACTGTAATTTGTTATATTGGCTGTTTCTTTAAATATTCTCTGTTGAATGGGTTCGTTTCTTGCACTGTTAATTTGTGGCTCCAACTGTGACAGGGTTCCCTTCAGTTCCGCGCTTCTGGCTCGTTGCGTTTCAACTTTGCCTCTGAGGTAAGCTCTGGTTCGATGCCACTTCTGGCTCGTTGCGTTTCAACTTTGCCTCTGAGGTAAGCTCTGGTTCGATGCCAGACTCTGCTTCCGCATCTATTATAGACTCTGACCCTCTCATTCCTTGTCTTCAGGCTATGGTTATCGGTTTGGTTTCGCAGTGCCGCCTTTTCAACTTCAGGTGAGAACCAATGTAGGTTGTGACTCGTTCGTTTGCTGGTTTTTATTTGTTTTCTTGCTTCAGCTTGTGCTAACCCGCATCCACCTCCGTTTTGCAGGTTGTTTAAGGTGGCTGGCCGCCGAGGGTTTGTGCTCTCTGCAATCTCTGGAAACAGCTCGAAACCCTCCCAACCTTATACAACGGGTAGGGTCTTTCCGGCGTTGATTCGTTTGTTAACTTATAGAGGGGTTTGAGGTTCTTGTTTGTAAATAATCGCAGTCACCTGAATGGTAGACGAACTGTGCTCCTCTCTGTCGTTTGTGGCTCTTATAACCTGTTCTGTTGTATCTATATTTTTTTTTTAAAAGCTTCATTTGTAAGGGAACTCGTTCTGGGTGAGCGTTATATGCTCAGAAAACTCTTTTGTGCGCCTTGGTTGTAATGGACTAATTAGATTAAACTACTTTGCTTTCAATTCCAGCATTTGCATTATTTGTAATTAGTATGAGGGTTTATATTTCGTTACCTGGTCGTTTGTCAGCGACTGTAGTTGCTCTCCTTTCTTTGCTGGAAGTAGTTTTCTATAGCAGCGCTTTACTCTTCTTGTTACTGCTTGCTGTCTTACTATTTCAAATGTAATTTAATCATATAGAAAATAACATCAATGTATGAACTAATTTAGTAGTGGTGCTTCAATTGGCAAGATAAAAATAATTTTGTTTTATTACAGAGGACTGTATCTTCTCTTCACTCTGGAGGGATCCCTTCACTATCTTTTTTTCTCGTTTTTAACATCTAGAAGGCATAACTGCTTCCATTTCCGGTTGAACTGTCTAACCAGAATTTGTACAACTGCCCACCAGTTTCTTTTACCAAAATGCTAATTTACTGTTAATTATTTCCTAAACTAAAAACAATTCACAGTTTGTAATTTCTATGGTCTCTAACGACCTTCTGGGAAATGAAACAAATAATAAAGAAAAGTAAAACAAATGACAAGTCTAATAACCTGTCCAGCTATGCATGTAGTATTTGCTTGTTCTTGTTCTCTCCATGAGACCGTCAACGACCTTCTGTCTCCTCGGAGCTAGATGCTCCTGCATCAGGCTTCCGGGGTGGCAAAAGGTCATGGCTCCGTTCCATGAGGTCGTCGACAGAATAGCCTGCTTTCTGTATCTGCGTTGCATTAAGCCAAGAACTGTCCTCTATTGGACGGTTCTTCCACTTGATTAAATATCACAGATATTCTTTCCTGCGTGTGCGCCTAGCTACCTGTGTGTCAATAATCCTGTCGATCTTAAGGGGTTGTGCCGTTGGCATCTGCCTCATCCATGAACTTTCCTCACAACTGGTGTCCCGTGGTGGCTGTGCTGTTGTATTATCTTCCGGATCAGCGACATAAGGGAACAGATCTGCCACGTTGAAAATGGGAGAAATACCGATCCCTGGTGGCAACTGTAGCTCATAGGCATTTGCAGAAAATTTGCGAATGATTTTACAGGGACCGATCTTCTTAAATTTTAACTTGCTGTACTCCCGTTTTGGAAACCACTCCTTACGTAAATACGCAAGGACTTCATCTCCAACGTTGAACTGAACTTCCCGACGCTTTGAATCAGCTCGCTGTTTATACCTTTGACTGTTGTCCTGTAATTTCAGCTTGACCTGCTCATGTAAGTTACTCATTGCTTGGGTGAAATCTTCCCCATCAGCACTTCGTTTTTCGAGCTTCCCCAAATCTCGTAACTCATGCACTCCGCGTGGATGCATGCCGTACAAAATCTGGAAAGGACTATAACCGGTGCTGCGATTAGGTGAATCGTTATATGCGAATTCCGCCTAAGCTAGTACACGGTCCCATGTCCGTGCATTCTCGCCTATTAAGCTCCGAAGCAAATTTCCTAAACTCCTGTTTACCACTTCAGTCTAGCCATCAGTCTGCGGGTGATAAGCGGAGCTGAACTGTAACTGGGTGTTCAACTTTTTCCACAGGGTTCGCCAAAAATGACCGGTGAACTTTACATCCCTGTCAGAGATGATGGACCTTGGAAGTCCATGTAGTCGAACGATCTCAGTAAAAAATAGATGTGCTATATAAGTAGCATCACTGGTTTTCTTGCAAGGTACAAAGTGTGCCATCTTTGAAAATCGATCTACCACAACCATTACTGAATCGAAACCCCGCTATGTCTTAGGCAAACCTAGAACAAAATCCATGCTGACGGAGTCCCACGGTCGGCTTGGAATGGGTAATGGTAAATAAAGACCTGTATTCTGACTGTGACCCTTTGCTAGTTGACAAACTTTGCATCTACTCACGTACCTTTGCACATCCCGCTGCAATTTTGGCCAAAAATAGAAATGTCGTACCTGAGCAATCGTCTTGTCTATGCCAAAGTGTCCAGCCAGACCCCCACTGTGTTTTTCCTGAATAATGTTCTCTCGCATAGAGCAGTTGGGAATACATAGCTGACCTCCCTTAAACAGCAACCCTTCCTGTAAATTGTAGTCCAACCACAGGCTACTGTTTCTCAGCAGAGGGTTTTGGCAAGCCTCATAGGCCTCCTTAAAATCTGCATCTGTTTGATACAGTTCCCTCAAGTGCTCAAAGCCTAAAACCTGGATCGTACTTTCCTGTAAGAGTAGGGTCCTCCTACTCAGTGCATCTGCCACCTTATTCGCTTGCCCACTAATATGTTTTAGTACAAATGTGAAATTCTGCAGGTACTCAACCCATGCTGCATGCTTATGGTTCAATTTATGTTGCTGCATAATGTACTGTAATGCAGAGTTATCCGTAAATAAAATAAACTCATTACCTAACAGATAATGCCTCCAATGCTTTAACGCTTGTATAATTGCGTAAAACTCTTTGTCATAGGTTGAGTATTTCCGCATACTCTCATTCAGCTTTTCACTGAAATATGCGACTGCTCTGTCCTCCTGACTAAGTACTGCCCCAATGGCTGTTCCACTGGCATCACAACGAACTTGAAAAAGTTTGTTGAAATCAGGCAGCCTTAATATCGGCCTTTCGGTAATCTTCCTTTTCAAAATCTGAAAACCACTTTCCGCTGCTTCAGTCCAGTGAAAAGGCTGATTTGCCTTCTTGATCGTATCCAGCATAGGTGCGTAGATCTCACTGAAATTCCTGATGAATTTCCTGTAAAAACTTGCTAGTCCGTGGAAACTTCGGACTTCAAATAAACTTTTTGGAGAAGGCCAGCTAACTATAGCTGCCACCTTTTCTGGGTCCATCTTTAGTTCATTTTCTGCAATTACATAACCCAGGTACACTAACTCCCGCTGAAAAAAAGTACACTTTTTCAGATTGATCAGCAGCTTGTTTTGCTGCAGCTTCCTCAACACACTTCGAACATGTTTGAAATGTTCTTCCCTAGTCTTACTAAAAATTAGAATATCATCCAGGTAAACTATTACGAACTTCCCAATGAATTCCTTCAGCACCTCATTGATCAGGCGCATGAACGTACTGGGAGCATTGCTCAACCCAAATGGCATCACCAGCCACTCATATAAACCTTCATTTGTCTTGAAAGCTGTCTTCCACTCATCTCCTTCCCGAATTCGGATCTGGTGATATCCACTCTTCAAGTCAATCTTCGAGAAATAAGCCGCCCCGCTCAAACATTCCATCATATCGTCCATTCTCGGTAAGGGAAACCTGTACCTAACAGTAATTTTGTTAATGGCTCTGGAATCCGTGCACATTTGCCATTCTCCTCCTTTCTTTGGAGCCAAAACGGTTGGTATTGCACAGGGGCTCATGCTCTCTCTAATCAGTCCTTTGTCCAACAACTCCTGGACCTGTTTCCTTATTTCTTCATGGTCCTTAGGACTCATACGATAAGCTTCTTTATTTGGCAGACTTGCCCCTGATATAAAGTCAATACAGTGACTAATACCTCTCTTGGGTGGTAGTTCATCTCGAAGGTAATCCACCACGATGTCTCCAAATTCCTGCAACATCTTTTGAATTTCTTCGGGAAAATCTGAAATCTGTGTATGCAATATCACTGCCTTTGGTCTTCTTATGACAGCGAAATTTACATCACTGTTCTCAATCTGTTTTATAAATTCTTTTCCCCCCATCAACAGTGCTTTTACTCCGCTGGTTTCAGCTGCACTTTCCTCTTTGATGGGTACAAGCGTATGCTTGATCCCATCTTTGACGAATTTATAACAATTTGTTTTCCCGTCATGAACTGCACTTCTGTCAAACTGCCAGGGTCGTCCTAGCAATATATGACAGACATCCATTGGCATAACATCGTAGATAATTTTTTCCTTATACCTGCCTATCTGAAACTCCACCTCACACTGTTAGCCATGACACTTTGTAGGGAGTGGGGTGCTTCAACTTTTTCAATCCCAGTTTCTCCACCATCTCTACAGCCACTAAATTGTCAGTACTTCCACTGTCGACGATCAGTTTGCAGCACTTACCCTGTGACTTGCAAACAGTTCGGAACAAAGCCTTTCGCTAATCATGCTCTGCAATTTCTTTTGCTGGTTTTAACATCACCTTATTCAACACCAAAGCTTCACCCGTCTCTGGTGCGTTCTCCACTTCCTGAGGTGTTACCTCAGCATCCTCTGACTGAGCAACATAAGTTCCTCTTCCACCTACCGGTTCACCTTCAGGACAGTCATACGACTTGTGTCCCAACTTGTGGCAACGATAGCACTGGATAGTTCCCCTGCCCCGACCATTTCCTCGCCCTCGCTGAGCTGGTCGTCCTCCTCTAGTGCTATTGTCCTTCTCTGATGTGCCAGCAGACTTGGAACTGCTGCCTTCCTCACTTGAACCTGTACCTCTACCTCTGCCAAAAATCTTACCTTTCCCTCTACCAGTTCCGCCTCCTCTCCTGGAATTTTGTTTTCTGTTAATTTTCTCCTCCACTTTTAGTGCAAACTGGTAAGCCTCATCCAAGGTTCTGGGCAAGAGGATACCGATTTCATCCAGTATTTCCCCCCTCAGCCCATTCACAAATCTGGCTGTCTTTTCTGGGGTATCTTCCACATACCCTGCTCGCAGATTTAACTTATAGAATTCTTCTGTAAATTCCTTGGCAGTCATCCCTCTTTGTTTCAAGTTCTGCACCTGTCTATACAACATGATCTGATAATCTTTCGGCAGAAACTTTTCCTTCAGTTTTGCCTCCATTCTGGCCCACTTCTTTATAGGCTGTTTGTGTAGCCTTTTCCTTTCCGCCTGAATGCTGTCCCACCACAAGGACGCATGTCCTTTTAGTTTCGTGGCGGCAAACTTCACTTGTTTGTCCTCACTGGTTTCCTCGAACTCAAAATATTTATTTACTTCACTCAACCAATCCAGTAACACATCTGCAGACAAACTTCTGTCATAAGTGGGTAGCTCATTCCTTGGCTTATGACTGGACAACAAAACTGACTTTAATAATAGAAATTTCGGTGTCACCCCTTCAAACTCGTCTTCTGGTTCAGCCACTTCTTCATCACTATCATCTGCTGGGTCTCTCCTTCCCCCAGCTTCCACCACTGCCAATCTTTCACGCAAAGCGCGAATCTCCTCACGGAGTCCCTCTTCTGCTATCCTCCAGACCGCTCTTCCTCTTCCTCTTCCTCTTCTGCCAACCTCCATTTGCTCCTACTCAACAATCCTGCTCTGATACCACTTTTGATGGCCCAGCCCTCCAACGTGGCATAGGTTGGTTCAACTGTGCGGCATTTAATGTGATAAACGTTGTTAATAGCGCGAATGTACAGGACCTCTCGATCTCTTGGAGAGTTAACTTACGGTACAGGTCATGAAATGTCACCTGCCGGTACTCCTTGTCAAGCCGCTCCCGCCTTTTGACAACCCTATTCTCGGTATTTGGTCATTTTCACCTGTTCACCGTGTTAGACTCTTGCTCTGCTCTGTTGAGGGTTATTTGCGCCTTTGGCTTCCTCGCTCTAGCGCTGAGTTTCGTTGGTGTTTTCGGCCTCTCGCTGTTCTGTGCGTTGGGTTCCTATGAGGGCGACAGCACCGTCGCTCCTGCATTGTAATTTGTTATATTGGCTGTTTCCTTAAATATTCTCTGTTGAATGGGTTCGTTTCTCGCACTGTTAATTTGTGGCTCCAACTGTGACAGGGTTCCCTTCAGTTCCGCGCTTCTGGCTCGTTGCATTTCAACTTTGCCTCTGAGGTAAGCTCTGGTTCGATGCCAGACTCTGCTTCCGCATCTATTATAGACTCTGACCCTCTCGTTCCTTGTCTTCAGGCTATGGTTATCGGTTTGGTTTCGCAGTGCCGCCTTTTCAACTTCAGGTGAGAACCAATGTAGGTTGTGACTCGTTCGTTTGCTGGTTTTTATTTGTTTTCTTGCTTCAACTTGTGCTAACCCGCATCCACCTCCGTTTTGCAGGTTGTTTAAGGTGGCTGGCCGCCGAGGTTTTGTGCTCTCTGCAATCTCTGGAAACAACTCGAAACCCTCCCAAACTTATACAACGAGTAGGGTCTTTCCGGCGTTGATTCGTTTGTTAACTTATAGAGGGGTTTGAGGTTCTTGTTTGTAAATAATCGCAGTCACCTGAATAGTAGACGAACTGTGCTCCTCTCTGTCGTTTGTGGCTCTTATAACTTGTTCTGTTGTATCTATATTTTTTTTTTAAAAGCTTCGTTTGTAAGGGAACTCGTTCTGGGTGAGCGTTATATGCTCAGAAAACTCTTTTGTGCGCCTTGGTTGTAATGGACTAATTAGATTAAACTACTTTGCTTTCAATTCCAACATTTGCATTATTTGTAATTAGTATGAGGGTTTATATTTCGTTACCTGGTCGTTTGTCAGCAACTGTAGTTGCTCTCCTTTCTTTGCTGGAAGTAGTTTTCTATAGTAGTGCTTTACTCTTCTTGTTACTGCTTGCTGTCTTACTATTTCAAATGTAATTTAATCACATAGAAAATAACATCAATGTATGAACTAATTTAGCAGTGGTGCTTCAATTGGCAAGATAAAAATAATTTGTTTTATTACAGAGGACTGTATCTTCTCTTCACTCCGGAGGGATCCCTTCACTATCTTTTTTTCTCGTTTTTAACATCTGGAAGGCATAACTGCTTCCATTTCCGGTTGAACTGTCCAACCAGAATTTGTACAACTGCCCACCAGTTTCTTTTACCAAAATGATAATTTACTGTTAATTATTTCCTAAACTAAAAACAATTCACAGTTTGTAATTTCTATGGTCTCTAACGACCTTCTGGGAAATGAAACAAATAATAAAGAAAAGTAAAACAAATGACAAGTCTAATAACCTGTCCAGCTATGCATGTAGTCTTTGCTTGTTCTTGTTCTCTCCACGAGACCGTCAACCACCTTCTATCTCCTCGGAGCTGGATTCTCCTGCATCATCTGGCTGCTCTAATCTTTATTCATTTTCCTTTGAAATGAAATCATAATACTAGATTTGAACCTTTCTACCTATTCAGAGTTGTCAAAAATGGTTGTTACATAAATTGCTCACATACTTGGCTAACTAGTCCAGAGTAATTATTGAGGAAGAGGAACATGCATTTTCCCTTTCATACAAATGGTAGGATCCTAAGGCTTCCTAGGTTAGTGTTAAGCAAGTACTCTGTACATTTCGCCATATGTTCCAAACATTCATGATTGAAAATTCTCAGAACTTGTCATGGTGAATTTACTATTAGATAACAAAAACCATTGCATTGCATGCCTTTGGCTGGTCTAATATTTATGCACTTTTTATTTGAAATGAAATCAAAATAAAATGTTTGAACCTATGTATCTGTTGAGATTTCTCAACAATGGTCGTTAAATAAAATGCTCAGATACTTGGCTATAACTACTCTAGAGTAATTGTTTAGAAAGAGGAACATGTATTTTACCTTTGAGACAAATGGCGGGCTATTATGGATTCCCATGCTATTGTTCAGAAAGTATACTCTTTTCATTTCACCAGATGTTCCACACATTCATGATTGAAACTTCTCAAGAATTTTCATGGTGAATTTACTGCCGGATAAAACTAACACCATAATAAACAAGTTTCAAAGATATGTTTAGATTAACACATGAACAATTATTATAATAAGTAAATAATATATGTGATCAATTCATAAATACAAAAACCACATGAAAAATTAAGGGAAACAAAACCCACTACTCAACTTATAATTCTAAGGTCAGTGAAAAAGTGTTAGGTACATGCAAAAGCATAGCCACTACATTTTCCATTAAATCCAAAAGGTTGATAGAGGTAGCTCAACATTTTGGCCCTAGTGACCAAGAAGTGTTTACACTCACAAAGATTGTGATAGAAGTTGATGTGTCCATATTCCCATTAAGGAGCACACTGGATATAGTTGGTCAAGGAACAATGAACAAAGAAGACTGGCATAGATACTAGAAAGTCTTTGTCGAGTTACCATTGAGTATTAATTGAAGTTTTGATGCAAATAGCCAAAAGTATACATACTCTAAACTTTAGATGCTCCTTTATTTTCACAAAGTGACTCCATTCCATATAGGGCATTATGACACCCTTCCAATAGTTTTACATCAACATGAGATTCATAGGCATTAATCTCTGAATTATAGCAGCTCTCTTTGAGTTTTATGGAGCAATATTCAGTGATGCCATAGGATCTTAGGCCAATTCTTCTTGGACTATCCTTTTGAGGTATTATGATGTAGGAGGATTCACCCCAAGTAAATCATTATATATTAGTAGACATAGGGGGTCTTGTGTTTTAGGGAAGTTGGTTTCCCAAGTATTGGGTTAATGTAAATATTTAAGCCTTTGAGTGATTTTCAATGAGAATAGGAATTAATTAGACATATTTGTAAATGTTCTCGAATGTAGGAGAACATGAGAGGATTAGGATTATTTAGGAATTAGTTTGAAGAAACTGTTGAAAAACTGAAAAGTAACTCAGGAATAGTTCCTCAACTGTAAGGAATCTTCTAATAATGTATTCAAAAGGAAAAACTGAGAGAGAGAGAGAGAGAGAGAGAGAGAGAGAGAGAGAGAGATTTTCGGTTATGTTTGTATGCCTACGGGCAGATAAAGATGAGAGGCCATTGTAATCAGAAGATTAGGCCAAGATAGAGTAATTGTATTACTATGTGCTTATATATCCAGAGATTAATTCAAGACTGTGCGAAATGTGTGTTTTTAGTATGGAATCATAAATTGTGTGTTAATCAGAGGTTTGCGTAATAAATATACGTCGCCGGTACTTGGCGGAATACACACGCAGAGGAGAAGAGGAATGATTCAATGGAATCATAAATTGATCGTGAATCCATTCGAAGGATCAAATAATGCTCTGTAATGACAACGATCAAAGGAGCATGCAAAGTTAAGCTCACGAGGGAGCGCACAAGGGAATAGCTGAAGACCCAGAACTTTGAAGGAACTCGAACCTGCAGAGAAAACATTGGAGAAATGTTATAAAACATAAGTGAGGAGAAGAATGCGAAGTGAAGTATCGGTGCACATGATCCGTTGGATCTCGAAGATCAACGACCAAGATTAAGTCACATCGGTGAAACCCTTTGGGTGTTATCGGACCCTGACCATAGAGACATAGTGATTACAATAATGTGATGAAGCAACAACTCTCAGATCAAGTGCCAGATCGATGGTCGCAATTTAATCGGAAACCGCAGAGGCCAAGTGACAGCGAATAACTGTGATGGGCCAATATGCTGATAACCGATGATGAGCTGATCAGGGATCAGAGGAGTATGGCGAAAAGGAATGTGACAAGCAATATGAGGCAGACCCGGTAACGAATTAAACATGGGTTATATAATATTTGAAGTCCGATTGCGATATCGCACATTGGGTGTGGAAGACCCCTATGTTAATGTGACCTGCAAATGATTGGGTTTACGATTAGTGATAAAGTTAAACATTGGGAGCTGTGTAGAGGCCATGTTAAAAGCGGAAAAGGTATGGTTCTCGTGTGTTCTGTGAATATTTCTAGTATAAAAGGATTTATAATAGAAATAAAGTGATAGCGCCGATAAGGACTATGTGGGTTAAGTCCAGTGTAACCATAGTTGTAAAGAGCACGGTTTTGGTTATACATGCAGCTTAAGGTTAAAACCTATGGATTAAATGAGGGCTTAGAGGGATTGAATAAGTCCCAATATTAAAGGAATGGAAGGTTTATATGGGTTAATGAATCCCGATAGGAAGGGTTTGAATAAAAGACCTTAATAAAGTCTTATGTGAAGTCTTGAGGGTTATGTGAAGTTATACCCTTTATCTACTATGGTCTTTGACTATGTTACATATTGGAAATGCCCCTTAGGTGACAATTCTCATGTAAAGAGGCATCAATATGGAGAATCTAGAATATAATGATTTTATTAATCACCTACGTGGACCATGATTTTTATTTTGAGACTAACTAAAATAATCAAGTTAAGTGCGAGAAGTATGGGCAGTGACTCATAGAGACAAACTTATAGGACTTGTTCCACTGATAAATTCGCCTTTTGTGAAGTATAAACCTCTATGGATTGAGTGGGAAGTGCATATTTTAAGGACAATTTTGTTTTTTATGACATTGATAAAGATTATTTTAGTGAACTTCCCAACAAGTTTGTATGAATGTTTGTGCAGGTGTTGCTATAGGAAAAGTTCCCTTTAAAAGATAGGGGTAGTTCTTGGTACAAATTTCCATTTAGACCTCAAAATACTTGGGATATGAGGCCCATCAGGTATCTAACACGACATCCATTACAAAAATTATTTCTATGTGATGATGGAATAGGTAGAGTGCAATGTGTAGTATGAAGCTGATCTATGTTTTGAAAGAGAATCATCCTAACTTATCCTCATTGCTAATAAAATAATTAAAGAAATAAAATAATTAAAAAAGTAAAAAAAAAAACATAAAATGATATTGTCACTTCCAAATCACTTAGTTATTAGAGACAAACATAAAATCATAAATGATCACTAATATAGGTAAACAAATAAGTAAAAAATAAAAATGAATTCATTCATAACATTTTATTTGCCAATTTATATTAATAATTAAAATGAAAATCATAAATATACATATAAATATTCCACATAAATAATATAACCCTACAATAGTTGAGATAACAATATATATATAGAGAAACTTCGAAAAGACACATATGCCAAAATAAATTACTCTCATGATTTTTTCATTCTAATTTTATGAATAGTTCTAAAAAAACAAAAAACAAAACAAACAAACAAACACACCTTTCAAAACACACCTTTCAACCAGGTATTCTTGGGAATATGTAACTATTGAATTGAAACTATTTTTGGGAGCTGCAATTACTTCTTAATTTGGCCGATGCAATTTTTTGGAATTCTTTTTTTCCTTTTCAATTTTATAATTAACTATATAAATATGACCCAAAAGAAATAGTACAGGTATCCTCGGCCCTTAGTTTGAAAATATGTGATCCGTACTTCATGTGAGTAAAAACAACTTGATGAGAAGGATCAGGAAATTGTCAAAACAAGAATTTGATCAGATTAACCAGTTTGAATAATTAAAAAAACCCATATAAACTTTATTATCAAAAACATAAGTGTAAACAAAAACAGCGTACAGTAAAGTCCATAAGCTCCATAAACCTCCGCACAAAACGGGAGCACAGAAAAGGGGAGCCGCATGCTCCTTTTGCTTCTGTCAAATGTTCAACTTAGAAAATTGTAAGCATGGTTCTTGCTAGCTTAATAGAAGACTAAAGGAACATCCAATAGTTAATTAGAAAGATGAAAACAATTATTTAGGAAAACTGTTTAGACCTCCCAGGCATATCGATGTCGATTTCCGGCAACGAGGACTTTCCGCTGGTGGACGGTGATTCGTCCGGCAGTTTCTGCTTCGTGACAGCTTGTTTACCCTTGTGCGAGTGCTGAACTGATGCCGAATTCGAAGAAATCAATTTTGCATTCGTGGAAATTTCGTGGGTATTATTGTTACCTACCAACTGTTTCAGCCGAACGCCCGTTCTGCAAATCGGGCAAGTCAAATGCGAATGAAACCACTTGTCGATACAATCAATGTGAAAGCTGTGTTTGCAATTCGGTAGAAACCGACCTTTGTCGTTCTCCTGGAATTCTGACAAACAGACAGCGCATTCAAGCGCGTCTTTGAAGCTCTGCGTTTTATACTCGAAGACGGGCAGAGACTCTTTGACGCGCCTCTCCAAACCCATATTGCAAAGACAGGAAAATATGCGGTATAAACCGGGACAAACTAAAATGACGGAGAAGGAAACAATACAAATCCCTGCGATCACGAGGAGCACTGTTGTTGTTGGTGACATATTGTTGCCGGCTGTTGGTGGCGCTCAGGGCGGAAGGGAAATTCTGGCTGTAAGGCGGAGCTATAAATAAATCTCCGAGGGCGTTGGCTATAAGTAGAAATATGAATCTATCTCCGAGGGCGTTGGCTGTAAATATAAATATGAATCTATCTCCAAGGTCGTAGCAATAAAAGCTAATATCGAATTTCTCCTTGCTCTGTCGATATTTCATATCACTGGGAAGATGAATGTGTTTAAGTTTTTCTTTTCGGTATATTCCATAACCATGCAAAAGAATGTCACACTACAACCTAGGGTTAGCACGTACGAAGATAGTGCTCTTGCTGGTGATGATAGGTGGTGCTCCTCTATGTTGTGGATAAGGAGGTAGTTTTATTACATGGTGATGATGCATAGCGTTTGGGAATAAAAGTATATGGAAAAGAATTTATCTAATATGGATAATTTAATTAATGTATATAGTAATGGTGGATAATTAGTAGATAATATGGAAGTTTATATTTGAATAGATTATGTAATATTGTGTATATAAATACATAATATTGAAATGGTTTTAGTGGATGTAATGTATTTTGATAAACAAATTTAATGAATGTAGTGGGTTGTATTTGAATACAGGATTTTAGAAATCCCTTAATAATGTGGTGTATCTCAATGAATAATATTAAGTAAATATAGTGAGCCCGAATATTTGGTGAGTATGACCTGTTATATTTGAATGGATAATTTTGGATTATGTATATAAATTTAATATAATGTATACCTATTAATAGTTTAATTTAAGTTTTTGATATCATTTAGACAATCAAGTGGATAATTATGGATAATGTTGGATGAATTTGATAGAATTTGGATGCAGTGAATACCTCAGAGTTCTTCAATTTAGAAGTAAGATATTGACTGCAAAATCTTAGATGTGAATATGATAGAAGTCGGTCATGGTTTTGAAAATCAAGTGAATAATATTGGTTGATATTGGATGAATTTGACAAATTAAATAATACTCCATTTCTCAGGTTAGATCTATTACATTGGGTGGACACAATTTAACGAAAGATACTCTTAGTAGTAATGACATGACTTTTAAGATTTAGTGAATAACCATAAATGACCATAAGTACTTATTTAGATAAATTCTCCTCAATGCTTCAACATAAACCACTAAGAACTAAATATGATCATGAATGACTTTATCACCCAAAAATGTGGGGTCTTACCTTTAAGTCTATGAGAAAGTATCATAACCTTCAAAAGCCATGAATGTGATTCAATTCAATAACCTTTATAACCCACAAATTAATGTATTACCTAAAGTGCTATGTCAAAGAAATCTCAACAACGTTAAAAACCCACAATCCTAGTTTTACAAAATGACCTTGACACACTACAAATATAATGCCACCCAACAACATTGATAAATTATTTTTTATTGAAATAATTGATATTGACCAATTTATTTTATTAATGGACCTAACCTCTCCCTTAACATTCTTATCAAAATAATATATATTCTTAACCGCTAACTCTCCAACATGATGCATCTCTATTTTGTTCTCAATAATGAACGACATTATAGAGTTTGAATGTGAACTAACAGATAATGACAATGTGATTAATCTAAAAAACAATTTCAAAAAATAAATATGAAACACAAAAGTCTACGATCAAAAACTTTGATAAAGTTTCAATGTAACATATGTCAATGTATAATCCTAGAGGAACTTCATAGATTAATCACTTTTTTGTATTTACTTATAAAGGTAAAAATAGTAACAATTTTAATAATTCACAAGTTTTACATATATTCAATTTTTTTTTTTTATAAAATAAATATTCTCGATAATTATCTTAAAAAAATTAAGAGAGATTAGTTATAAATAGAGATAAATGTAGATCTAAATATATAAAAAGAAAATATAAGCATTAATTTTAACCCCAAATAATTTATTTATTTTTGTGAAAGTTCAAAGTTAGCCAACAAATAGAGTTGTAGTTGATGTACTTACACTCTCCCACAATAATGGTTTTATAGATTATATTCTCAATGGAAATTTCTCTGATGATCACGATTACCTCTTTAGTAAGGTTAAATTACTTAATAACATATGATATTTTAAATAAGTAAACTAATCACTATAGAGAATTAACTTTTCTTTTGTAAATTCTCCCACAATAATGGTGTTATAGATTATATTCTCAATGGAAATTTCTCTGATGATCACGATTACCTCTTTAGTAAGGTTAAATTACTTAATAACATATGATATTTTAAATAAGTAAACTAATCACTATAGAGAATTAACTTTTCTTTTGTAAATTCATCAATGTGTATTTAGGATTTTAACTTTTCTTATTATAATAAAAAATTATTTTTATTTTAATAATGATTAAATATATTATTAATTTATTTCAGTTTTTTATATTAATTTTTTTTATAGTTATTTATTCAAATCAATTTAATTTTTAAAATACATATTAATTTTTTATTAAAGTAAAAACATAAAAATTAAAAAATTAAAAATATCTCATATATCTATATATATATATATATATATATATATAACATTTGAATTATTTATATAATTAGTTGAAGATTTTTTATTTCAACTTAAGGTGGATGAACATCTCTTCTTTTTTTATTTATTTTTTAATTGATAGCCTACATTGATTCTCAAAGGAATATGATAAGCATATGCTTGGTCTGACTCCTTATCAATGGTTGAGGTGGATGAAGATCTCTTCTTTTTTAATTGATAGCCTACATTGATTCTCAAAGCAATATGATAAGCATATGCTTGGTCTGACTCCTTATACATGGTTAAGGTGGATGAAGATCTCTTCTTTTTTTATTTATTTTTTAATTGATAGCCTACATTGATTCTCAAAGGAATATGATAAGCATATGCTTGGTGTGACTCCTTATCAATGGTTAAGGTGGATGAAGATCTCTTCTTTATTTATTTATTTTTTAATTGATAGCCTACATTGATTCTCAAAGGAATATGATAAGCATATGCTTGGTGTGACTCCTTATCAATGGTTCTAATGTGTTAGAGATTTTTCTAGGTTGCATTAATTTTTAATAAATTTAAAAAATTTGATGTCTGAATCCCACCAATTTCTTAGGGATTTTCAAAGCAAGCCTAATTTAAAAAAAAAAACTTTTTATATGGTGGTTGTAAAGGATGTGAAATCTTCAACGCTTTTTCTTTTTTATACAATCTTAAGATTCTTAAAGGTGAAGTAAAACCAAAGTTAATAACAATATATTTGTTGCAATAATTTTTTCTGTTACATATTTCTCAATAATAAATACAAATAAAACCTTGAGCTCTATCAACCACATTAATATCTTTAATAAGATATTATTTCAACTATTAAATAATATAAAATAATTTAATTATATTTTTATAGTTTTTAGTTTTTTAAATTGTAAAAATATAAATTTCTTATTCAAGAAATCTTATACACCAATTTGATATTTAACTTATATATAATTTTGTAATTTAAATTAATATTATAAAATATACTATTACATTAAAATAATAAATATTAGAATAATTTAGCAATCAAAATGCTTTTAATATTTAATTTATCCAATGTATATAGATTATAAAATCATTATGATTTTAAATATTGAATTTGTGAATATCAAACAACGTTTGACAACTTTAAATTTAACAGAGTCGTGGGAAGAAATGTTACGCAACTTAAATTTTAACAGGGACGTGGAAATAAATGTAATGTTCAAGTAATTAAGGGTCGTGAAGACGAGGTCAACAAAAAGCTATAAATTTCATATTTAAAATAGGGTTTTATAGCCAGGGATGTTTTCATTGAGATTAACTGATTCAGGTAATATTGTAACATGAAATTGTGATTTTTTTTTGGAATTTAGATTAATTTTTTTTTATTATAATTTTATATATTAAATAATTTAAATTTAAAGTATGAAACCATTTAAATTTATGGTTTAAAAAATCTATATTAAATTTTTATAAAGATTATTTAAATTTTTATAAAGATTATTTTATTTATTAATTAGATGACACATTTTATTGAGTCAAGAGATTCATATTAGAACTCAGTGTGAAGGGAATGTGTAAGTATGTCTATCCTCACTTTAGAGTTGACACAAGTCCCTCTTTAAATAAAAATAAAATATTGTTTAAATAGAAAAACAATATCAACCACAACCAACTTACATTAAAATGATTTTTTTGTTATTAAAATATTTTTATCTATACCACAATATTAATTCATATTAAAATATTTTATTATATACAATACTAAAATATTTTCTCTTAATGATTTTTTTCTATATATCTTATTAAAAAAATTTATTCATGATTTATTGTAGATATTTATTATATATAATACTAAAATATTTTCTCTCTATATATATATATGAACCTTTACCATATATATGAAATTTTTGACCGATCGTTTTTGGGTTCATTGTTTTGACAACCCATGGTTTTGAATATTTTAATGTGGTTTATAATAAAATATCCAATGTTAGTTATCAGTAAAATATTTTAATATGAATTAATATTGAAGTATACTTAAAATTAGAGTAATAACAAAAAAAAATTAATGTGAGCTAGGCCAATGTAACGTAAAATATTCTATATGTTGTTTTAAAATATTATGTATATATATATATCATATGAAGTTATTGAAAAAAGTCAGTTTATGTTATGTAAAATATTTTATATGTTGTTTCAAAATATTATGTATATGTATCATATAAAGTTATTGAAAAAAGTAATTTTTTTTTTATGGTTACAATGTTTGATGTGGTCTTAGTATTTTAGAGTGTAATATTTTTTTAGGTATATGTTTCTTTCTTAATCCAATAGATTTTTTGGACATACGAGTTTAATTTATGTAATCTCTATAGCATTCAAAAATACAAATTAAACAATGAAAAATTACATATTCTTTTTTTACACTATAAAATAAGTTTGCACCTCAATAAATTTCATCCCTCTTGACTCATGTAAGATGCCTGCTTAAAATACATCTGTACTAATATTTAAATGAAATTTTGTATAATTTTGGAATATTATTTTAATTATATAAACGAAAAGTATATATATATATATATATATATATATATATATATATATATATATATATATATATGTGGTTACTTAATATATAGTGTGCACTACCCAAAAAGAAAATTCCCTATAAATTCATACTTAATTTTGTGTCATAGATATAATAATATAAATAAAATAAGTATTATTCTAATTAAATGTATAGACAATGACAATTATCAAATATTTGAAATCTTTTAAATTTTTATTTATCCACAGGCTTATTTTACAATCTATTGTGAAGGAGATGTGTAATTATGTCCATTCTCGTTGGCACGGGTCTTTCTCTAAGGGAAAGAATGTATTCTTTAAACAAAAAAAATAATGTCAACTACAACTAAAAAAGACAATGCCAACTACAACAAACATATATAAATGTACATTAAAATGATTTATTTGTTATTAAAATATTTTTAACTTTACCTTAAGATTAATTAAAATTAAATTATTTTATTCATAAATCATATTAGCCATCTATTATTATTATATACAACATTAAAATATATAAATGTACATTAAAATGATTTATTTGTTATTAAAATATTTTTAACTTTACCTTAAGATTAATTAAAATTAAATTATTTTATTCATAAATCATATTAGCCATCTATTATTATTATATACAACATTAAAATATTTTCTTTTAACATTTTTTTCTATATGCCCATATCTATGAAGTTTTACTATTGGTAGATTTTGGGTTCCTCGGTTTGACAACCTATTATTTGAAACTTCATATATATCTATATATAGCAAAAAAGATATTGAAAGAAAATATTATAATATGAATTGATATTGAGTTATACTTAGATATATTAATAACAAAAAAATGGTTTTAATGTGCCGCGATAAAATGGCTCAACGTATAGTAAAGTAAAATATTTTATATATTTAAGTATTAGGGGTTTACGCAGTGCATTATATTGGATATCGTTTTTGGGATTCAACTGCGTTAAGTAAGTCATTAACGTATGACCATTTCCATGAGAGGTAGTCGTAACTGACTAATTTCTCATGATTTTTGAATTGTTCACTTAGCACTCATTGGGGTGATGCTCACAGGGGTGAAGAAGTGGGATTGAAACTAGTGAAATGAATCACATAGCATC
The DNA here is from genome assembly GCA_031772625.1 of Pinus tabuliformis. NCBI lineage: Eukaryota > Viridiplantae > Streptophyta > Pinopsida > Pinales > Pinaceae > Pinus > Pinus tabuliformis. The sequence continues at coordinate 770,551,738 of CM062815.1, forward strand.
AATCGTCACTTTCGGGGCTTGCACCCGGTAACCAGGACTTCCGGGGAGGTCACCCATCCCAGATCTCCTCTGGCTCAAGCGCGCTTAACTATGGAGTTTTCCCCACAATCAAGCCCACTTAGCTTGGTACCCCATTTGCAAAACCTTAGCAAGTCTTGTGCCTCATGAACCATGAGAGGTAGTCGTAACTGACTAATTTCTAATGATTTTTGAATTGTTCACTTAGCACTCATTGCATCGGGTGATGCTCACAAGGGTGAAGAAGTGGGATTGAAACCAGTGAAATGAATCACATAGCATCAATCGTCACTTCCGGGGCTTGCACCCGGGTAACAAGGACTTCCCGGGAGGTCACCCATCCCAGATCTCCTCTGGCTCAAGCGCGCTTAACTATGGAGTTTTCCCCATAATCAAGCCCACTTAGCTTGCTACCCCATTTGCAAAACCTTAGCAAGTATTGTGCCTCATGAACCATTCAAGTTGAGATCCCTTCACTCTTTTTGAATTTAAGTATTAGGGGTTTACGCAGTGCATTATATTGGATATGCACTGTGTAAACCCCTAATACTTAAATTAAGAAAGAGTGAAGGGATCTCTACTTGAATGGTTCATGAGGCACAATACTTGCTAAGGTTTTGCAAATGGAGTAGCAAGCTAAGTGGGCTTGATTGTGGGGAAAACTCCACAGTTAAGCGCACTTGAGCCAGAGGAGATCTGGGATGGGTGACCTCCCGGGAAGTCCTGGTTACTGGGTGCAAGCCCCAGAAGTGATGATTGATGCTATGCGATTCATTTCACTAGTTTCAATCCCACTTCTTCACCCCTGTGAGCATCACCCGATGCAATGAGTGCTAAGTGAACAATTCAAAAATCATGAGAAATTAGTCAGTTACGACTACCTCTCATGGAAATTGTCATACGTTAATGACTTACTTAACACAGTTGAATCCCAAAAATGATATCCAATATAATGCACTGCGTAAACCCCTAACACTTAAATTCAAAAAGAGTGAAGGGATCTCTACTTGAATGGTTCATGATGCACAATACTTGCTAAGGTTTTTCAAATGGGGTAGCAAGCTAAGTGGTCTTGATTGTGGGGAAAACTCCACAGTTAAGCGCGCTTGAGCCAGAGGAGATCTGGATGGGTGACCTCCCGGGAAGTCCTGGTTACCGGGTGCAAGCCCCGGAAGTGATGATTGATGCTATGTGATTCATTTCACTAGTTTCAATCCCACTTCTTCCCCCCTGTGAGCATCACCCCATGCAATGAGTGCTAAGTGAACAATTCAAAAATCATGAGAAATTAGTCAGTTACAACTACCTCTCATGGAAATGGTCATATGTTAAGGACTTGCTTAACGCAGTTGAATCCCAGAAACGATATCCAATATAATGCACTGCGTAAACCCCTAATATTTAAATTTAAAAAGAGTGAAGGGATCTCTACTTGAATGGTTCATGAGGCACAATACTTGCTAAGGTTTTGCAAATGGGGTAGCAAGCTAAGTGGGCTTCATTGTGGGGAAAACTCCACAGTTAAGCGTGCTTGAGCCAGAGGAGATCTGGGATGGGTGACGCCCCAGGAAGTCCTGGTTACCGGGTGCAAGCCCCGGAAGTGACGATTGATGCTATGTGATTCATTTCACTAGTTTCAATCCCACTTCTTCACCTTGTGAGCATCACCCAATGCAATGAGTGCTAAGTGAACAATTCAAAAATCATGAGAAATTAGTCAGTTACAACTACCTCTCATGGAAATGGTCATACGTTAATGACTTACTTAACGCAGTTGAATCCCAAAAACGATATTTTATATATTGTTTTAAAATATTATGTAGATATCATGTAAAGGTACTGAAAAAAATGATGGTTAAAATGTTTGAAGTGGTCATAGTTTTTTACAGTGTAATCCCTTTTTAGGTATATGTTTTTTATGTCTTAATATAGAAAATTAATTTTGGACTTACAGGTTAAAGTTATATAATCTTTATAGGCATTCAAAAATATAATTTGAAGAAATTTGATTCCTCTCTATTCATGTTAGATCCGTGGTTAAGATAGATCTATGCTGGGAATTAAATGAAATGTTGCATAATTTTAAAATAATCGTTTAATTATATAAACAAAAATCATTAATTATATATATATATATTAAAAAGAAAAATATAATAATATTTACTATGGGTTCCTTAATATAGTGTGCATGGAAAGGGAAAGGAAATCCATTGTAATTTTATCATAAATATAATATTTTAAATAAAATAAGTATTATTGTAATTATTTGTATTGAAAATGGGAATGATTAATAAATACTAATAAGATTAAATGAATAGGTCAATTAAATAGAGTTAAAAAGTTATTTGAAATTATTTTAACACTTTTTTTCTATATATAGGAAGTTTTACCATTTGCAGTTTTTAGGTTCGAGGGTTTGACAACCGATGCTATTTTCCCATGGTATTTCAAACTTCATATATATCTATAAATAGAAAAAAATTGTTAAAATAAAATATTTTAATGTTGTATATAATAAAATATTCAATGTCGGTTATGAATAAATTATTTTAATATGAATTAACATTAAAGTATACTTAGAAATATATTAATAACAAAAAAGTGGGTTTAATGTGGACTATTAAAATGGCTCAATGCACAGGTGATGTAAAATATTTTATATATTGTTTTAAAAATGATCTATATATCATATAAAACTATTGAAAAAAATAATTTTTTTATAGTTAAAACATGTGAAATTTGATTCCTCTCTCTTCATGTTAGATTCATGCTTAAGATTAATAAATGTTGGTATTTAAATGTTATTTTGTAGGATTTTGGAATATCCTGAAAATATATATATATATATATATATATATATATATATATATATATATATATATGATATTTATTATCGATTCATTGTTATAATGTTATTCGTTAATATAATGTGCACATCAATGAAAAATGAAATCCATTGTAATAATAATATTTTGAATAAAATACGTAATACTCTAATTACATGTATTGAGAATGAAAATGATCAATAATACTACTAGAAATTGCACTAGATGTTGCAAAGGAAAGCTAAGAGTAGTATTAAATTGTTACTCTTCCATGATGACAGTGAAAGTATCACTAAATGTTGTAAGTAGAGTTTTGGTTCTTAGTTAAAGAAGGGGGTCTCCGGAAGTATCCAAAGAATCAGATTCTCTCTTTTTGGTTATTTAGTGTAGTTGCGAAAGAATGCATTTGCTCTTTTGGTTGAACAACCATATGTTATTTTTGGTTATTTAGTGTAGTTGTGAAAGAATGCACTGTAGAGATAGCAAAAATCTATACCCTTAGCAGTTATTGACCAAAAACCCTTGATTTTGTCTTTTGGTTAAATTCGGATTCAAGAATTCTTGCAATTAATATAGCTTTCTTAGGTTTCATTTGGATCCATTTACATTCTTCCCCAATTCAAACTCTAACAAACATTTGTATCATTCTCTTTTATTATATAAAGATATTTATCATACCAAGTTTGGATTACAGAACCATGAATTAAGCATGGAGGCATTAAGTTTAACCCTTTCGCTCAATAGTTTGAAAGTGGTTTGCATAAAAGTTTCATAATTTGATAAGAAGAAAATTGATCTGATAGGTTACTTGTTCAGAAGTTTTCCTTTGCTACAAATAAGAACACTTACATTACCAAGATGCTCCCCGATAAGAAGTGTTTCTTAAAAGAACTTATGGGTTTGAAAATAGCTAGTGAAGCAAACATGCATATATCAAAAGAACATGAAGACTGTTGCTAGAGATTCTTTACAACTTAATAATGCTTGACTTTATAATGAATTTATTTTTGAGATCAAGATACATTCTCCTGTTTCGTTAAAATTTCAAGAGAAATACATTATCCCGTTTTCTCCTTCAAGGTGCATATACCATACTGACCTTATGTGGCCAGTGTTTTCAATGGTTAAGAATCAAAGTCATGTCTTGTTGTGGTTGGTTTCTTTTTCCATTTTATGGATGGTTTCAAATTTTCTAGCCAATCTTTTGTTGATGGGGTGAAACAACAAAATGGGAAATTAATATTTTTTTTTTCTTTCACTCTACTCATCTTGAAAATTTTGAACTTCTAGTTTCCATGGGCGATATTGAGGGAGGGAAAAATTGTAAAATTTTTCAAAATAGGTTTAGTATTGATGATTATTTTTTACTCCTCTTATAATATTGTAAATTTATTTTATCAAATATATTATACTAAATTTATGATGGTTGCATTTTCAAATCGATAAATACTATTTAAATACAATAATTTGTGTTTTATATTTAAAAATCTAAAGGTATTAGTTTCTTAACACAATAGCTCGTTCGATTACTTTCATGTTTCATCTTTTAATTTTGTTTTATCATTAAATATATAAAGGTAATAGTTTCTTAACACAATAGATCTCCTTCCATTACCTCGTGTTTTCATCTTTTAATTTTGTATGTTCAACTTATAAGGTTGAGCTAGCATTCTAGATATAATAACTATGTTTATCTCCTTATCCACCGAGTTTAAGTTTCTTCTCCCACTTTTTAATAAATATTTTTAAATTAAAAAATACAACTATAAAATGTGAAGGTATCGAATTATATAAAGTACAAAAACACCAGGTAATATTTATAAAATGTGAAGGTATTGAATTATATAAAGTACAAAAAACCGGGTAAGATTTAAAATTTTGAAGTATAAAGGTGATGTCATTATTACCAATCAATTTTACAATGCAGAGGGGATGGAAGATGGAATCAACAATTTATTGAGGACATAATACATTCTCAACTCTCAAACATCTCATAAATGTATAAAGTTGGTGTTATGATGCTATTGGTATTCATGGCATTCCTTGGAACTACTACAACTTTTAATTACATCTATCATCCTTTGGACGATAGTTATATTTGAACTGATTTTGTTTTGAATGGACACATGCTGGAGGAGGCTGACCAATTCCCATCATCCATGGATAAGGGTGAAGAGAAAACGCTAGGGACTTGGAGGCTTTATTCTCATCCTGAGAGGAAAGAATGTGTGCTTGTGGAATGGTATTTCATGTAGACAACAGATGAGAAGAGTGGTTGCCATAATCTTCCTCTATTATAGTGTTGGAGGGTACCCTTTCGTTGTCTCTTGGTATCCTCTTGTTATTGTCCACTTTGAATCTTTTTCATATAATATTTGATAGAAATAGTTTCATCAGAATTTGGACATCCTAAAGCACTCTTGGAATATTACTGGACATCCCCTTTATTTTGTAATGGCTTTTAATCCAAAAGCTTTGTCTAATTTCACACACCTCAAATGGATTCAATTTCAATATAAATTTTGAGAGGGATCATCAAATAGAATTTTGTTACGGAGAAGAACCACTACAATTAACGCCTCTGGCTGCTCTAATCTTTATTCATTTTCCTTTGAAATGAAATCACAATACTAAATTTGAACCTTTCTACCTATTCAGAGTTGTCAAAAATGGTTGTTACATAAATTGCTCACATACTTGGCTAACTAGTTGAGAGTAATTGTTGAGGAAGAGGAACATGCATTTTCCCTTTCATACAAATGGTAGGATCCTAAGGCTTCCTAGGTTAGTGTTAAGCAAGTACTCTATTCATTTCACCATATGTTCCAAACATTTATGATTGAAAATTCTCAGAACTTGTCATGATGAATTTACTATTAGATAACAAAAACCACTGCATTGCATGCCTCTCGCTGGTATGATATTTATGCACTTTTATTTGAAATGAATTCAAAATAAAATGTTTGAACCTATGTATCTGTTGAGATTTCTCAACAATGGTCGTTAAATAAAATGCTCAGATACTTGGCTATAACTACTCTAGAGTAATTGTTTAGAAAGAGGAACATGTATTTTACCTTTGAGACAAATGGCGGGCTATTATGGCTTCCCATGCTATTGTTTAGAAAGTATACTCTTTTCATTTCACCAGATGTTCCACACATTCATGATTGAAACTTCTCAGGAATTTTCATGGTGAATTTACTGCCGGATGAAACTAACACCATAACAAACAAGCTTCAAAGATATGTTTAGATCAACACATGAACAATTATTATAATAAGTAAATAATATATGTGATCAATTCATAAATACAAAACCACATGAAAAATTAAGGGAAACAAAACCCACTACTCAACTTATAATTCTAAGGTCAGTGAAAAAGTGTTAGGTACCTGGAAAAGCATAGCCACTACATTTTCCATTAAATCCAAAAGGTTGATAGAGGTAGCCCAACATTTTGGCCCTAGTGACCAAGAAGTGTTTACACTCACAAAGATTGTGATAGAAGTTGATGTGTCCATATTCCCATTAAGGAGAACACTGGATATATTTGGTCAAGGAACAATGAACAAAGAAGACTGGCATAGATACTAGAAAGTCTTTGTCTAGTTACCATTGAGTATTAATTGAAGTTTTGATGCAAACAGCCAAAAGTATACATACTCTAAACTTTAGATGCTCCTTTATTTTTAGAGAGTGACTCCATTCCATACAGGGCATTGTGACACCCTTCCAATAGTTTTGCATCAACATGAGATTCATAGGCATTAATCTATGAATTATAGCAGCTCTCTTTGAGTTTTATGGAGCAATATTCAGTGATGCCACATGATCTTAGGCCAATTCTTCTTGGCCTATCCTTTTGAGGTATTATGATGTAGGAGCATTCACCCCAAGTAAATCATTATATATTAGTAGACATAGGGGGTCTTGTGTTTTAGGGAAGTTGGTTTCCCAAGTATTGGGTTAATGTAAATATTTAAGCCTTTGAGTGATTTTCAATGAGAATAGGAATTAATTAGACATATTTGTAAATGTTCTCGAATGTAGGAGAACATGAGAGGATTAGGCTTATTTAGGAATTAGTTTGAAGAAACTGTTGAAAAACTGAAAAGTAACTCAGGAATAGTTCCTCAACTGTAAGGAATCTTCTAATAATGTATTCAAAAGGAAAAACAGAGAGAGAGAGAGACGAAGATTTTCCGTTATGTTTGTATGCCTACGGGCGGATGAAGATTAGAGGCCATTGTAATCAGAAGATTAGGCCAAGATAGAGTAATTGTATTACTATGTGCTTATATATTCAGAGATTAATTCAAGACTGTGTGAAATGTGTGTTTTTAGTATGGAATCATAAATTGTGTGTTAATCAGAGGTTTGCATAATAAATATATGTTGACGGTACTTGGCGGAATACACACACAGAGGAGAAGAGGAATGATTCAATGGAATCATAAATCGATCGTGAATCCATTCGAAGGATCAAATAATGCTCTATAATGACAACGATCAAAGGAACATGCAAAGTTAAGCTCACGAGGGAGTGCACAAGGGAATAACTGAAGACCCAGAACTTTGAAGGAACTCGAACCTGCAGAGAAAACATTGGAGAAATGTTATAAAACATAAGTGAGGAGAAGAATGCGAAGTGAAGTATCGGTGCACATGATCCGTTGGATCTGGAAGATCAACGACCAAGATTAAGTCACATCGGTGAAACCCTTTGGGTGTTATCGGACCCCGACCATAGAGACATAGCGATTACGATAATGTGATGAAGCAACAACTGTCAGATCAAGTGCCATATCGATGGTCGCAATTTAATTGGAAATCGCAGAGGCCAAGTGACAGCGAATAACTGTGATGGGCCAATACGGTGATAACCGATGATGAGCTGATCAGGGATCAGAGGAGTATGGCGAAAAGGAATGTGACAAGCAATATGAGGCAGACCCGGTAACGAATTAAACATGGGTTATATAATATTTGAATCCGATTGCGTTATCACACATTGGGTGTGGAAGACCCCTATTTTAATGTGACCTGCAAACGATTGGGTTTGTGATTAGTGATAAAGTTAAACATTGGGAGCTATGTAGAGGCCATGTTCAAAGTGGAAAAGGTATGGTTCTTGTGTGTTCTGTGAATATTTCTAGTATAAAAGGATTTATAATAGAAATAAAGTGATAGCGCCGATAAGGACTATGTGGGTTAAGTCCAGTGTAACCATAGTTATAAAGAGCAGGGTTTTGGCTATACATGCAGCTTAAGGTTAAAACCTATGGATTAAATGAGGGCTTAGAGGGATTGAATAAGTCCCAATATTAAAGGAATGGAAAGTTTATATGGGTTAATGAATCCCGATAGGAAGGGTTTGAATAAAAGACCTTAATAAAGTCTTATGTGAAGTCTTTAGGGTTAATTGAGGTCCTGAAAAGAATTATGACCATTGATGGTAAATGATATTGAATATTTGACTCCTTAGTGAGTTAAAATTCCTGGGACACATAAGAGATATGTGTAAGACATGCATACTATGGGTAAAGCAGGGGTAACGTTGCATTAATGGGTATCAGAGAAAGTTAAAATCTCTTAGAGAAACCTTAGAACAAAGTTATGTTTTAATATGTTTATGCAGGCAAGGGAGATCAGGTTTTAATCTGAAAAACAGTAAGCACACAGAAGGTGATGTGTAGCAGAACTTGCAGATGCAAGAAGATAGAGAACAATCCATTCAAAGTGTAGGAGAATGGTGGAATAAGATCATGCAGAGATCTTGAAGGTGAGATGACATGTTTTATTTCAAATTGAAATTGAAGATTGTGGTTGCAGATGAAGTATCTAAGCAAAGGACAACAAGAGAAGCTGTGAGAGGAGAACCCGATGTGTTCTTGAAGGCAGAGTAAGGAAAACACTCTGAAGGAGAAGTGGCAGTGAACTTGAATAATCCAATTGAAGGTTGGACAGAGAGGATAAGAGTATTATCAAAAGGGAACTGAGAAGCAAGCTTTTGAAAGCTTGGGAATGGTCTTTGTTTTAAAAGTCATTGATATGCATGTAACAACAATTAGTGAAGCATCTTAGCAAAGAAGATCACAACCTTAAGAGTAGTGATGAAGGAAGCCAATAAGGGTTTGCAAGAGAGTGTGGTCAGAACCTATCATTTCAATTGTGATTGAAACATAAAAGGACAATTGTGTCCTTAAAAAGGTGTAGGTGAGATGAAGCCTAGAAGGAACAAAGAAGTGCTCAAAGGAGGTTCCAGAGGTAGAGAACCAGGTACTTGTCAAAAGACCAAGTACAAAGGAAATCTTGGTGAGGTAAGTTGCAAAAAGGAGGACTTGTTGTTGTAGAGGCTTAGTGTAGCTCATAGTGAGTTTTAGATACTAATGAAGATGGAGAAGAAGGTGACTACTGATAGTCATAGCCAAGGTTCAGAGAGAAGCCATAGAAAAAGGAGAGATGCCAAAGAAAATGGCATGAAGATGAGTCAAAAAGAGTTTGACAGAGAGAAAGTTGTGATAGGTTTCCAGATTGGAGTATTGATGGAGATGCTGTGGAGAAATGATGAAGGTGTGAAGCATGGTTGGACCATGAGAACAAGAGTGAAGTGGCATAAGCTACAAGAGAAAGGGGATCAACAGGTGAATTTAGAGCTGGTAGAAGAGTTGAGAAAGATTGAGCAGACAATTGTTCAATTGGAATCAGAAAACTCAAAGAACCTGAGTTGGTAATGGAAGTGTCCATCTATGAACCAGAAGAGGGTGAAATTTTGGGGCAAGGTGAAGTATACACTGAAGAGACAGATGAAGAGTGGAGATCAAGCAAAGATCTCATGGACTATTGTTATAGTTCTAGACAACCTCGGGAGATGCTGACAGGAGATGAAGTTGAACTTGAGAAACTGAATCATGTAGAAGATTCAGAGTAGCAAATAAGTTTGATAACCATAGAAGCAAGAGAGACCACCAGGTCTTATGATTTTGAAATTAATGATTTGTGCATGATTGTAGGTACGTCACAGGAGGATGAAAAAAATTTAGATTTTGTCAAAGAGAAGGATCAGAATTAGAAATTTGTTTAGATCAAGGATGAGATGGCAAGATCTCGGAGCCAGAAGGAGAAAGAAGAGCCACCTTTTGGAAACAGGAAGAAAAATGTTAAAGCTGTCATAGAGGAGGAAGAACATCTACTGAAGGATGCTAGAATAGGTGAAGCTTACACCAAGGATGAACTTGGAAGACATAATGATGGAGATGAGTTTGCTATGTTCAATAAATCTGATGATGATGATCTGGTAGAAGAAGAAGGTACATTTGATGATGGATCAACAAAGGATGAAGATGAGGATTTGATGATTGAATCATCAAATGAGATCATGAAATCTCATGGGTTTAAAATTGAAAAATTGTGTGTGAATGCAGGTATTGCAGAAGACAAACCATCCTATGGAATTGTCTTTAATGAAGCTGAAAGATTCCAAGCCAAGTATGACGATGACTGTATTTTGAATGAAGAAATAGTATCACTAGTAAGTTATGCTTGTGCAAAGAAGAAGATAACGAGCATTGTACAAGACTTTTGGGAGAGCTAATGTTGTGGTGAGGGTTAAGTCTTTTGGAGAAAAGGCTAGAAAACCAGGAAGCAAGGATTCAGGTTGTAAAATCAGTACTGAATGAGGGTGGAGAAGTTTGCCACAATGGGCAAGGACAGAGATTGTTTGAAGATGAGATGGATGTTCTTAAAGAACAAGAGGGTAAGGATGAAAGGGAGGCAGTAAGAATCAAACAATATCAAAGAAGAGTTAGCCGGCAATAGGCTAAGCATGAAGTAGTTCACTATAATGTGAAAATACAGGAAGACATCATTGGAGCAGATGATGTGGAACAGGGACTAGGTGACAATCTCATGAATTCTATTGAGAATTCAAAACAACATACTATTGTGTTGATAGAGGAGGAGAGAATAGAGCAACGAGCTGAATTGTTTCCAAGGAGAGAAGAGGCACCAAGGCCTTATGTTTTTTACTTTCATAATTGGTTTGTGAATGTAGATTTTGTTGCAGATGTTCAGGAATATTTAATGCAAGAAGCAAAATCCACAGAAGAGAAAAGAATGAAGATGCAGAAGTTAAAAGAAAGCAACAATAATCTAAAGACCAGAGAAAGAGAAGATGTGTACCATACCAAAGATGTGCTGGACTTGGAGATAGAAGAATTGTGGTAGTTAATGATGACACAAATCAGATGGAGGAAGCTGATGAGAGAAGGAGAGATCAATTAGAAGACGAAGCTAATTGAGAAAGGAAGAAAAGAAAGGAGAATGAGACAGAAGAAAGAAAACATGCAGCAGCAGTAGCAAGGGAGCAGAGCACTTGGACTTCTATAAACTAAAGTTTGGGACCCTGGAGGTTTCCTATTACCTTATGAGAACACATGATCAAGATATCATGAATATTTTCAAGATTGGGAGTCTAATGCAGGAGCATTCACCCCAAGAAAATCATTGTATATTAGTATACATAGGGGGGTCTTATGTTCTAGGAAAGTCGGTTTCCCAAGTATTGGGTTAATGTAAATATTTAAGCCTTTGAGTGATTTTCAATGAGAATAGGAATTAATTAGACATATCTGTAAATGTTCTCAAATGTAGGAGAACATGAGAGGATTAGGATTAGTTAGGAATTAGTTTGAAGAAACTGTTGAACAGCTGAAAAGTAACTGAGAAACAGTTGCTCAACTATAAATAATCTGCTTATAATGTATTCAAAGGGAAAAATAGAGAGAGAGAGAGAGGGATATTTTTAGTTGTGTTTGTAAGCCTACGACAGATGAAGATCAGAGGCCATTGTAATCAGAAGATCAAGCCAACATAGAGTAACTGTATTATTGTATGCTTATATATTCAGAGATTAATTCAAGAATGTGTGAAATGTGTGTTTTGAGTATCGAATCATAAATCGTGTGTTAATCTGACTACTGCGTAATAAATATATGCCAACAGTACTTGGCGGAATACACACAAAGGATAAGAGGAATGATTCAGTGGAACCATAAATGGATCATGAATCCATTCGAAGGATCAAATAATGCTATGTAATGACATCTATCATAGGAGCATGCAGAGTTAAGCTTAGGAGGGAGCACACAGTGGAATAATTGAAGACCCAGAACTTTGAAGGAACTCAAACCTAGAGAGAAAACATTGGAGAAATGTTATAAATCATAATTTAAGAGAAGAATTCAAAGTGAAGTATCAATGCACAGGATCTGTTGGATCTGGGAGATCAACGACCAAGATTAAGTCACATTGGCAAAACCCCTTGTGTGTTATCGGACCCAATCATATAGACAGAGCGATTGTGATAATGCGATGAAGTGACAACCGTCAAGTCAAGTGCGAGATCGATGGTCCCAATTTAATCACAAATTGGAAATTGCAGAGGCCAAGTGACAACGAATAACTGTGATGGGCTGATACACCGAGAGTCGATGATATGCTAATTGGGGATCGGAGGAGTATGGCAGAAAGGAATGTGACAAGTGATATGAGGTGAACCTGATAGCAAATTAAACGTGGGTTATATAAGATTTGAAGTTCGATTGCGTTATCGCACATCAGGTGTGGAGGAGCCCTGTGTTAATGTGACCCGCGAAGGATTGGGTTTGTGATTAGCGATAAAGTTAAACATTAAGAGTTGTGAAAAGGCCATGTTAAAAGCAAAAAAGGTATGGTTCTCGTGTGTTTTGTGAATATTTCCAGTATAAAAGGGTTTATAATAGAAATAAAGTGATAGCGCCGATAAGGACTATGTGGGTTAAGTCCAGTGTAACCATAGCTATAAAGAGCACGATTTTAGTTAAACATGCGACATAAGGTTATAACTTAAGGATTAAATGAGGGCTTAGAGGGATTGAATAAGTCCTGATATTAAAGGAATGGTAGTTTTATATGGGTTAAAATCCCGATAGGAAGGGTTTGAATAAAGTACTTTAATAAAGTCTTATGTGAAGTCTTGAGGGTTAATTGAGGTTCCGACAAGAATTATGACAATTTATGGTAAATGGTATTGAATATTTGACTCCTTAGTGAGTTAAAATTCTTGGGGCAGATCAGATATATGCATAAGACATGCATAATGTGGGTAATGTAGGGGTAACCCTTCATTATATTAAGTCCAAAATATTCACCACTTCATTATAAATATCTTGATCATATACCTTCGGCAGTGTCTATCAAATGTTGTAAAAAAGGAAACAAAACTATTCACAATGCTTCTCGTAGCATGAAGCGCTTGTGATTTTGTTCCAAGTCCAATACAATGCACATGTTAGTTTCAATAGACATACAAATAAAACTCTTGCAATAAGGTTCATTGATTTTTATCTCTAAAGCCATAATAATAACGAACCAATCAGGAGTAAAAAAGAGATTGAACCTCAGAGAAAAGGTCATTGTAAAGGAACATTATACTAGAAATGCATTTGTATTGGTTGTTGTCCGAGTAAGAGATATTAGTTGGAAAGTCCCACTCACAGACTCATATGTCCTTTTTCCAAAATAAAAAATCTCAGATGAGATCAGAGCTACAAAATTCAGCAACTTGAGGACTAATCGTATGGGAGTGATAAGAAGCTCCTAGAAGGCAGAACCTATAGGGTATACAATAGTTATTACTGCAAAATGATCCATACAAAAAGTCATCAATAATTAATCCAAAATTTGTTCCTAAAATGTAAATGACAGAAATACCAACAAAAATTTATAGATGTAGATATTACGAATATTCACTTATAGAAAAGTCAAAAGAATACTGCAACTAAAATAAACTCTAATATCTAGTTCCATAGAGTAGAAACATACCAAACTCCATAAAAGGGAGAATAAAATAAAGAATGGCCAGATTAGATTCTAAAGTGATTATAAAATAGAGCTAAATGTTGAAGACATGACAATCCAAATCATATTCACACAATCCTCAACTTTGTCAAGACAAAGATCCCAGAGTGGTAAGATATATTCTCCAAGTTCCACAAGTGGCTCAACCATGGGTCTTGCCAGTAAAGATGCCAATTGTTTAGAAACACGAATGAAAGTCAATGACCACTCGAATTCCTTTTCAAAATTCTATAGAAAAAGAATTGTGCCTAAATATTTAAGGCGAGAAATCATCTCCCAAGCTTCTATCCAATCAAACAGAGGACCAAAAATCTGTGTTGTTGTAGCCTTGAGAACATGTACATTTTTATACAAGTCATAGAATCCAATCATAACAGTAGTGATAGAAATTAAGATGTAAAGAGTTCTTGCTAGTGGATGCATCCATGGACAATACATCTGGGAGAATATTGGATAGGATTGAAAAAATATAACTCAAGATGGCAACCAAGACTCCAATAATCTTAATAACTACAGGTCAGATGTAATCACATTTTTTAGTTCAAATGGAAGCCAAGCATCATTAAACTTAAAAATGATTAGTACATCCTTGTAGTCAACAATCTTAGAAGTTGACTACACAGTTCTGCCAACGGAGATCTCATCATTTCTAGGGACACCCATTAGACAGTCACTCTCAGAACACCCTTCTGCCATGTTGTTAGAAGGTGGAGAATTTCAGAGAGTGATTTCATTCCATCTAGTCCTTTATTCAAACAGTCCTTTATTCAGAGAGTGACTCCATTTCATCTAGATAATTGTGACACCTTCCCAATAGTTTTGCATCAACATGAGATTCAGAGGCATTAAACTCTTAATTGTAGCATCTCTCTTTGAGTTTTATGGAGTAATCATGTGGCCGAGTATCTTCAGTGATGCCACAAGAACTTAGGCCAGTTGTTCTTGGACTATCCTTCTGAGGTATTAAGTCCAAACTCTGCACCATTTCACCATCAATATCTTGATCTAGTTTATCCAAGTTCTCTTGGATATCCATAATATCATATAGTTTTTCATCTTCACCATTCTATCCAAACTAAAATCTATTCCTATAGGATGAAGTCTAGAACAAAAATCGAGAAGGGGATCCTTGAGATTTGGGTATTTTATCATCTCACAATTTACTCAATGAAGTTTCATATAATGCTAAAATTGCAGAGCTTGTGTTAGTGTCAGTATTTGCATACTGCCAACAGTGATAAAAATCCTATTTTCATATCATATTAGGGTCCCATTCTGAAATTTTGGTCATTCCACTAGGTCGTCATGCAAACATTTGGTCACTAAAGGTTGAATTAGGGTTTCCTTTACTCCTTTTAGAAATGTACCCCTTTCTAGCTCATTTCAACCTTGCTGAGTATCCATTGTCCACAAAGTTAATGACATCATGAAATCACATCAGTCATGTCATCTCGAAATTCTGTCCTTCAAGGTCTCATTAGGCCTTTTAGGGTTCTTCAAGGTTTCATTATGTCATTAGGGTTTTCAAGGTTCCAATAAAACTCCATTCCATTATATAAGACCAACAAGTAAAGGGTGATCAAATAACATCTCTTCACCATGTGAAGATGATTTGTAAAGAGAGATGCTTATTTCATAATGTAATTTTATGTTCACAATATGTAATAAATACTATTCCTAAGCTGCCAACTCAATCTCTATATGCCAACTTGATTAAAGCAAATTCAAGATTTCCCAAATACCATCAAAAGTTCAATTTGTCAAAGGAAATAGTCAAGTGAAAGGGTAATGTTTCAAAAATTTAAGTGAATGCCAAAGGGAGTTGTCTTTTCCCAAGGGTGTCCAAATCATCATTTTACACAAGAACTAAATCCTAATTTCCTCTCCCACTGAGCTAGGGTTGGCTATGAAATCAGGGACATCTAAGTAGAGGAGGCCTAAGAAAGGTCATTTCAGCAAGTATGAGACTATTCCAACTCATAAACATCATGTCTCCATCATTTTCAAGAAGTCATTCCAAGGGACAAATCATTTGCCACACATAGGTCCAGTTTTTCTTCAAAGTATGTTTCCAACCAAACAGAGATGAATTTTACAAACGCTATAACATTTTTTCTCCATAATAGTCCAAGGATGAAAAAATCCTTCCATTTTTACACAGGTGTTATGGTTTTGGAAAAATGTGAAAAATGCAGTTGCTACAAGAGAGTTGTTGCACTTCTGGAGTGACCTCGGGAAAATAAATTTTTCTCATAGCTGGATTGTCCAAATTACTTTCTTGATGAGTCCAAGGATAAGTAGATAGAGAGAGATTGCCAATGAGCTATTATGATCTCAATGTTGAGTTGGGGAAGACCTCCTAAAGTTTCCTGCGAGAGAAAACTTCATTTCTTCACCCTCATTCTGTAGTTTTTTACCCATCTTTGGAGAATTGATTTTGTAGTGGCTATAATTGATCATTTTTAGTTCTTGATAAATCCGTTGTGTAGCCAAGAGAGATATATTTGCAACAAGCTATCATGGGCTCAATTTTGACTTTAGGAAGGCAATCAGAGGTTGGTTTGAAGATGGCATTGCACACTTCCTTCTGGCTGTACACACTTGCCAAATAGCGCAGGCGCTACACACTTCCTTAAGGCACTATGCACTTTCTTCTAGCACTCGGCACTAACTTTAGTTGCTACACACTTGCCATAGAAAGGGCGAACTTCCTTGTGGCACTGCTCACTTGTCCAGGAAATCGAGAAACACTTCCAAACTTCACCAAATCGCTTCCAAAACTCTAGCAATGTTATCTTCAACCTCTGACAAGTGAGTGATAGATAAATAAAGAATTATTCTTCCTCATATAGTCATCTCTTATGGTGGTTTGAGGTTTCATTAAAAATTTGGTGTTTTTCTCATATCAAAACCCTAGTATCTCCCTCAAAACAACCATTGCACTCTCAATTCCCAAAATTCATTCCCCTACACTTTCATAACCTTCCTTCATTACAATTCCCTTTCCCTAAACCTTTTATACCAATACCCTAAACCCTTTATCCCAATACCCTAAGCCCTAGGTGGTACAACTACCTAGGCTCCCAACCCCCAACCTATATACAATTTCCCCATCCTAAATTCCATCATATTATTATTCCCTGCCCCCTCTGCCATTTCATAAATCCCTAACCCCATCTCCTTCAATTTCTCTTTCCCATTCCTTATTCCCGAAAACCACATTCCATCAACATCATACCTCCCTAGGGTTTTGGCATTAAGACACTATGATAGAAAAGTCCAAGTTTTTGTTAGACAAGAGACTTGAGAAGCATTGTTTGCTTGAAAAGCAAGATGAACAAGCAACAAGAGGTAGGCCTTGAACTAGAGGTTTGAAAAGAACCTTGGAACTTGAAAGGCAAAGTAAAAGGGGGATAGTTTATGAAGCTATGCTTGATGATCAATTCTTGGATATGATCAAAGAAGATAAGGAAGGTTGGCTTGATGTAGGTTTTAACCCCGTACAGAAATTACCTGCATACGAATTCTAAAACATAGAAAACAAACAATGTGAGAGCATAACACATAAAACACATATACACAGAAATTTTCCCTGGATCCCAAAATCACGACTACCAGCTTCATTTTCCATTATGTTCCTTTCAATGTTACAATACATATTTATACATGCCGAAGCATCCAATATCGTGGACTGAAAACCGTCGCGTCTAAAACCATGTGCAAAAATCATGCACAAAACCAAAAATACGTCTACCCAACCTAACATAGGGTCCAAAACCAAAAAATTTCGGGGCACTACCCCGGACCCCATAAATTGGGGTTACCTACACCCCTTAAACCCCTTATGACTCCGCCCCCCTTCTAACCCCCCGGTTAACTACGTGGGCTAGTTATGGAAAGAATATAACATAACCCAACATTCTCCCACTTGTTTTCTTTCCATAGGGGGCCACAAGGGAGATTAGTCATTTATCCAGCCCTACAATGCCTATTGTTTCTCTACACCAAGAGAACTTCTCAGAGCTCATAGATTTTGGCAATGCATCTACAGTATTCTTCAAAGTGTCCACCTTTACCAGCAACATCTTTTTGTCTTCTATCATATCCCTCACAAAATGATACTGAACATTAATGTGCTTTGTCTTTGAATGATATGCAGGTTTATTTGCCAAGAAAATTGCACTTTGGCTATCACAGTCTATCCTTATAGCTCCCTATACTAACCACATACTTGAACACAATCTCTGCAACCAAACTAGCTCCTTGCTTGCATGAGTGGCTGCCATGTATTCTGCCTCTGTAGTTGATAGTGCCACTACATATTGTTTCTTACTCATCCAACTGACTGCACCTCTAGATAGTTTAAACGCATACCCACTTGTAAATCTTCTTTGATCCAGATCTCCATCCTAGTATACATCAACAAAGCCACAAATATCCAACACTCTGTCCAATTGTGGTCTTCCTTAGTAGCACAAACCATGATCACTAGTGCCACGCAAATACCTGAAAACCCACTTCACTGTTGTCCAATGCTCCTTTCTTGGTTTTGACATAAATCTGCTCAATACTCCCACTTCATGTGGAATGTTTGGTCTAGTACAGACCATTTCATACATTAGGCTACCGACTGCACTTGCATATGGAACACGAGACATGTCCTACTCCTCTTCTTATGTCTTGGGACAATGTTCATTTGATAACTTTACACCTACGGGAATAGGAACCTTCACCGGTTTACTATCGTGCATATTAAATCTTTGCAATATTGTCTCAACATACTTCCTTTGGTTTAACCAAAGCTTCCTCTTTGCTTGATCTATTTTAATTTCCATGCCCAAAATATAGTTTGCAGCACCAAGATATTTCATGTCGAATTTGGAGGAAAATTGTGTCTTCAATGTTGAAAAGTGTGCAACAAGAAATGCTAAAAATAGCACTGCTATAAATAGTCAGGGTATAAATAGCAATGCACCCATTGGAGGTCTTAGATACAGTGGGCGAAAAGTGAGCGTGCTAAAAATAGCTTTTCTAAAAATAGAATTTTGGGATCCCTTCTTATTTTAGTCAATCCTTGGACTAAACATAGGAAGTAAAATTCGAATTTAATATCAACAACGGTTTGGAAATTAATTAATTAATTCATCTTGAGTTAATTAGTTAAGGAAAATCAAACTTGAATTCTATGAGAGTACATGCAACAATTTCTCTATTAATTGAGGAATTTAACCTTCAGTTAAAGAGATAAGGATGAGTTGTAATATTGAGTTGTAAACATTTGACTTAGTTTAACTTAGTCAAGTCTAGTTAGAATAATTTAAAAAAATTTTAAATTAATGAGGGTTCAGTTAGTTAATGCTTGCATGCATGTAACTACTGTAATTCAGATAACTGAGTATTCACTTATGGATAACTGATGCATGTTAGTTTAGTCAGAGATCCAGTTGAGATCAGGAGGGACAATGTATTATGAGTTTCTAGGATATTCCTTGGTGAATATTCGTTGCATGCAGAAGGAATATTATTCCTTATGGATTGTGCAGTTGGACCTGAGGTTACAGTGAGTGTGATGAGGCCAATTCACACATGTGATATCATTGGACCCCAATCAAAACTACACAAGGAAATAGGAGGCTTGGAGGGCTTGAGGAAGATATATTCTATGTCTAGCGAGTCTGTGTGTTATATTGTTTGAGTGCAGAGAGATAAAGATAGCTTGAGAGCTAGTTTTTTTTTGTAACTTGAATAAGATTTCCACTTGTATGATAGTACAAAGTTTGGGTTTTAGGCTAGTGGTTTCCCTATTGATATATCTTCTGTGTTATGGTTGATTACTTCTCATTCTCAGTTGTATATGTTCATGCTTGATGTTGCTCATGTTCGATTAAGCTTCCGCTCAATTTTTTGTAGAAGTAGATCGTGTTTTCCTTTAGTACATTGCATTACCAGGTGATCTACAGTGAGAAATTTGTATATTCAAATCCCGGATAATTTCTTTCTCATTTCCAACCAACAACATATCATCCACATATAAGACCAAATAAATAACACGGTCACCAATTAATTTACAATACACACAATGATCTTCTTTGCTTCTGGTGAAGCCAAGTCCCTGTATAAATGTATCAAATTTCTGATACCACATCCTTGGTGACTATTTTAACCCATGTAGAGACTTCTTTAACTTTCATACCAGTTCTTTCTTACCCTTCACCACAAAGCCTTCAGGTTGCTTCATGTAAATTTCCTCTTCCGGATCCCCTTGAAGAAATGTTGTCTTCACATCCATCTATTCTACCTCAAAATCAAAAGCAACAGGAGCAGATAAAAGTAATCTAATAGAAGTTACCTGGCAACATGAGAAAAAATATCACCAAAATCAATTCCCCACACCTGGGAATAACATTTTAGTACCAACCGAGCTTTGTATTTCTCCACCTTTCCTTCTGCATTTGTCTTCTTATTGAACACCCATTTGCTTCCAATGGGTTTCCTTCCAGCCAGCAACTCCACCAGATCCCAAGCCTCATTTTTTTGTAAAGATGATATTTCATCAACCATGGCCTCTTTCCAAAGTTTTCCATCCTCTGAATCTACTGCTTCCTTCACAGTTTTGGGATCATCATGAGTAACAAATAAAGCAAAATTTGAATAGAAAGTAGATGGACTATACATTTTTGGCTACCTTCTTTCTCAAACTGATCTTCTCACACCTAGAGCTTGTGGCTCATCATCTTCTGATTCCTCCTCTACTATAGAGTCTGATTCTTCCTCCTTAAGCTTAAACTCTATCTTCTCAGGTTCCTTTGGTTGGACTGCACGTTTAATAACATCTTTCACCTCTCTGGACACCACATATCGGTTTTACACAATTTTCCTTGTTATTGGGTTCAAAAGCTTATAACCCTTTAAACCATCCTTATACCCAATAAAGATGCAATTTTCAAATTTACTATCTATCTTGGTTCATTTCTCCTTTGGAACATGTACATATGCATCACATCCAAGTACCCTCAGATGTGAAAGAGAGGGTTTCTTACCAGTCCATACCTCTTTTGGAGTCTTATCCTCCAACACTGATGAAGGTGATCTATTGACCAAGTCACATGCTGTCTCCACAGCCTCTACCCAAAATTCTTGTCCTAACCCGACACCACTAAGCATGCTTCTTGCCCTTTCCATCAACGTCTTGTTCATTATTTCTGCAACTCCATTTTTCTGAGGTGTATATGGAGTCATCTTCTACCGTGCTATACCACACTTCTTACAGAATTCTTAAAATTCCTTACTGCAAAACTCTCCACCATTATCTATCCTCAACACCTTTATCTTCTTCTCTGTCTAGTTTTCCATCAAATCCTTAAATTCTTTAAACCTGTCAAGGACTTCAGATTTCTTCTTAAGGAAATATATCCATGTATTCCTTGAGAATTCATCTATAAATGATACATAGTATACAGACTTACCCAGTGATGGAACCTTCATAGGTCCAAACACATGACTGTGCACAAGCTCTAATATCTGTTTCACCCTCTTACCACTAGAGGGGAAACTCACCCAATTCTACTTCCCATATACACATTTTTTACAGAAATCAAAATATAGAGAGCTATTACTCATACCTTCTACCATAAATTTACCATGAAGTATTCAAAGGCCATTCTCTCCAATATTTCCAAGCCTTCGATGCCACAACATGGTATTCTCTCCAGAGACCACCAGATTTTCTGCTTCACTTTCAGGAACCACAGAACTATTGCACCTATGAACAACAATGCTACTGTGTAGCTTGTATAGAGTTCCAATCCAAGCTCCCTGCATCAATACTAGTGCTCCCCAAACCATCTTACAGGTATCCTTCTTCAGCACTATTTTTACACCTGCATCATCCAACTTGTTTACAGAAATCAAGTTTCTGGCTAATGCAACAATATGTAGAACATCCGGAAGTGTTATAACCCTTCGACCTTGCAACTTCAACTTTTCCTTTTGCGACCAACGATTCTAGACTTCCTACCATACTCAAAGAAGACATCACCACCATCGTATTTCTCATGCTCACAGAACCACTCTCTATGGGGAGTGAAGTGAAAGGATGCACCTGAGTCAACCAACCATGCGTAATGATATACATGTGTACTTGAAGAAGCTAAGTACATCTCCCCACCTTCATCTGAGGTCGTTTTCGCCTTTGTAGAAAGAGCATCATCAGATCCATTTCCTTTGCCAGGAGATTTAGATTTACAATCCCTTTGGTAGTGCCCTTCCTTTCTGCATTTCCAGTACACCACCTTTATAGGTTTTCCTGGAGATTTAGATCTCCCTCCAGATTTAGATCTCCCACTCAATAACTTATTTTTGTTTCTACTCTGGGACCGTCCTCGTACAGAGAAGGCATCACCACTCTGGCTCTCCATATTTTTCCGTCTCATCTCCTCCGTGAGAAAGGATGAGACTACTTCATCAAACTACAAGGTAGTTTCATTGCTACCTATTTCAATAACCAAAATATCTCATGAATCTGGTAGAGAACACAACAAAATAATGCACTTATCTTCATCTGAAATTTTGATATCAATAGATGATAACTGACTTACTATAGTATTAAACGCATTCAGATGCTCCATCACCGAGTCTCCATATTTTATCCTCAGGTTATACAGCTTTTACCGCAGGAACAATTTATTCACTAGAGACATAGATTGGTACAAAGTCCCTAACTTGTCCCACAAAGACTTCGTCGTAGCTTCCCCTGATACATTCATTAATACTGAATCTGAGATACACAATCATATTATGCTCTTTGCCTTTCAATCCAACTTCTTTCATTCTTCATCAGACACTCCCATTGGTTTAGTACCTGGATTTACTGCGATCCACTAATCTTTATCCACCAACAGATCCTCCATCTTGAGTTTTGACAACTTAGAACTCTGACCATTAAATTTCTCGATCTCTATCTTTCCACTGCTCGCCATCTTCTTTCACCACCAGAATCAATCTCGCAGAGCTCCCACTAAATAGGGTCTACCATAGCCCTGAGCGAAACCCCTTAGCAACAAAGGCATACCCTTGAAGCTAAAACTACTCTGACACCAAATGTAGGTTTTAATCCCATACATAAATTACTTGCATACGAATTCTAAAACACAGAAAACAAACAGTGCGAGAGCATAACACATAAAACACATATACACAAAGATATTCCCCTGGATCCCAAAACCGGGACTAACAGCTTGATTTTTCATTATGTTCCTTTCAATGTTACAATACATATTTATACATGCCGAAGCATCCAATACCATGGACTGAAAACCATCGCGTCCAAAACCATGTGTGAAAATCATGCACAAAACCATAGGTAGGTCCACCCAACCTAAAATAGGGTCCAAAACCAAAATATTCTGGGGCGCTACACTAGACCATATAAAGTGGTGTTACCTGCACCTCTTAAACCCCCTGTGACTCCCCCCACTATGGAATTGGAGCAATGAAGGGGGGGCTCTGACCCCCTTCTAACCCCCCGGTTAACTATGTGGATTAGTCATGGAAAGAATATAACACAACCCAACACTTGAGGCCATCAATGATCTTCTGGAAAAGTTGTTGAAGAAATCCAAAAAGGACAACAACATTCAGAGGAAAATGGCCAAACACTATGCCAAAAGAGAAAGAAATGCAAGGATAAAGCTCAAGGCAACAAAGGCAAAAGTTGAAGCCCTGACTCACCAAGAAGAGAAAAAGAAACGGGATATACTTGCAGAGGATTCATTCCAAGCCTAACAACACCAACATCAGATATTTGACCAATTTTGAAGATTCTTGGCTCATTTTTGCAAATTTTGTCTTTTCTGTGATTTTTTAGGCAATTTTATGTTAGCAGCATGGTCAAACGTGTAGTGCCCTAGGAACTACACACTTTTTCGGGCACTTCTTGAGAAAATGGACACCACCACTAGATACGTAATGACAAATACCTCTAATAAAACCATGTTTCCAGTCTTAGTTTACAAAACTAGCAGGTGAAAAGGGCAAAAACAAGCAAAAAATCATGTTTATGCCTCAATTTTGACCTAGGGATTGTGCATAGACCAGTCTTGGGAGAATCCACTTTTTGGGGGTCAAATTAATCCCATTTTGGAAGCTAAAGGTAGATTTGGAAACTAGAGAGGACAAGCTTTAAAATGCGTTATCCTAGGTACAATGTGGACACCAGGAAAGTAGTCAAAAGTAGCCTATAAGATGGATGGAGCACATGACATTGTGAGGGTACAGTTGACAAAAAGATGGCGCACTTGACCATTTTCTTGATTTTCCACTATTTTTCTCTAGATTTGGTTTACATCTTTGGAAATCAACTTTCCACTGATGTAATTGATATTGTAAATGTAATTATGGTATTTTACTATAACCTAGGGGTAAATACATTAGGTAAATAGACTTCATCAAGTCAAATGAATAAGTTTCAATGTAATTAGGCAGGAGTCACTTAGAGCTCCCTACACTCTAGGTATCAGTTCAGAATTTGGTGGATCTCTTCCTCAACATAGGGATTTGACCCATGAGAATGAGAGAAGGTTGTTTTGATGTCTATATCTTCCTTTTCTTGAATCTTTTCAGAGGTGGGACTCAGTTGGATGTTGTAGTATTGATCAGAGACACTATTGTATCAAAATTTGTCCAATTTTAATAGATAAGTTGCAAATATTTCTTTAGGATACATGTGGTATGGATGTTTAGCATTGTTTCTTCTTTGTTATCATTTGTATGAATGTTTTGTAATTTAATAAACCATTTCATGTCTATTATATGGTAAATTTGATGTTGATAGGAAGAATACATGTTTTCTCATGCTCTATCTTGGGAAAGTTATCATAATTTGTCCATTTTTCTTCAGTTTAGGAAGAACACATCTCCTATGCCCTTCCTAACTCCCCATCAGTGTTAAATCATCTCACCAAATCAGGTTTTAAGTGTTAAGCTTCCTGCCTACCTTGCCCCTTTGAATGTCTGGAGTCATATCTGATTTGCCTTGACCTAGCCTCTTTGACCTAATATCCTCATCCAACAATAACCCCATCAAATAAAATCAAAACAACCTGTGCACTTTATACCTAGCCTAAAACCCTAATCCGTCTAGCCCTCTTGGTTGTGGTTCTTTAGAGAGAGCCCTCTCTGGCTTGGTAGGGTTAGCTACCAAGTCAAAAGGTTGGTCTTTGGTTACCCCAGCTGGACTCTTCCTCAGACTTGGAGATCTAGAGGAGTGGTAACACCTTTTACCCAAGTACTATGATATAATTCAGTTAAAGGCTTGTTCTATACTGTCAAATTCCTTCTTTATCATGGACTTAACTTCAAGCACAACACAAGTATTTTTCTGTCAATGAAGAGACACCAAGAAATAAGAGTGGACTATGTTGTATTTAAAATGATAATTCCCAGAGGCATAAAAAAATTAAAAAATTCGAAACTTGAAGTTCATTAATGTAGTTAATCCCATGAACATCAGTCCAGACAATTTCAAATACAACACAACCATGCAATTTGTGGTGAAGTTCTTTAACAATTAAGCTGGGGCTCTACTGCAGGAAAGAATGGAGTGCATTCACTTTGAGAAAACTATAATCACCTTGGTACAGAAGAGAAACCATAGTACGGTGTAGAAAAACCCTGGCTTGGTGCAGAAAACCCTTGGCAGCCAAGAAGGAACAATGGTAAAATTGTTGTTTGGCATAGAAAAACCACGACCTGAGGAAGGAAAGAAATTAAGGATTATTATTAATAAATCAGAATTCACATAAATTGCCCATTTAAACCAGCGAAATGTAATCCAACTTGGAATCACTTCATATTCATGGGGTTAATCCAACGCTTCTCAACCAACCTATAAGAAGATTTTAGAAAGTGGTAGTTAACGAAAAAATATTGGAAAATCCTTAAGGATACACTGGAAAAATGTTGTTGTAGAATGTCAGGTAGTTTACCTTGTTCCTAAGAAGACCAATGTTAAAACCGTCACTAGAAAATTTCTCAAAAGGCCCAGCAGTTTCCATATCCTTTTTCCATAACCTGTCGAGGTTTGTAATATCTTTGTCAATGACAATCCGAAAATTACATGAGAATCAGCAACAATATAAAAAAGGAATTGGCTAGAATAACAATCCACATACATGGGAGCATTACTAGCCGATAGATGGTATATATGTACCAATTTCAATGTGTAGTGTTCAAACAAAACCCTTGCAGCTACACTAGATTCTATTGAGATAAAATGACACTAACGAGTGTGAATTATATGCTGAGAGAATAACATATAATTTTACCCTTAAAAAATAAAAACCATAAATCAATTTATGCATTCCCCTTGATTGGCATTGGCCTCACAATTAATTTGACCCATGATGTCATTGCTATTGCTAGCACCACCTGAAACCCACCTGCCCCATCCTAGTTGCAGAGCTTGAATCCAAGGAATATTTGGTGCGAATGATGGGTTGAGTAGCGAGCAGGTCATCCAGACGGTCTGCGGGCAACCATTTTCTTGGAATCTGTTGCACTAGGAAAAATCAAACCATCGCAATGAGGATCACACAACGTTTTGCTCTGGCTCAGTCTTGGTGTTAGGATTGCAACAGATAACTACAAAAACTCAAGTGATGAATCCATGTATTTCTATTGCTATTATGGTCATGGATGTTGTATAACATAGTGAGGTGGAAGAGTGATTTGTAGGGCTTAGAGAGTTAGTTGGTAGTTAGTTTAAATTAAGGAGGGAGGGGAGTGAATACCTTAAAACATTTTAATTGTCAAACATTCGATTTGATGGTAGAGATAGGTACACCGATGTAGCTATGGGAGTTGTTTTCAAAGGGTAATGGCTTACGACATAAACACCATTAAATGAATAGATCAATTGGTAGGAGTTAAAACATTATTTGAAATTTTTTAAAATTTTATTGAGCTGAGAGGCTCATTCTACAGCCGTGTGAGGGGGTTGTGTAAAAATGTTCGTTCTCAATTTGGAATTGTCATGCATCCCTCTTTACAAAAAAAGAAATATCCTTTAAATAGAAAATTAATGTCGACTACAACACACATCCGTCTTTAAAAAATATATATATTCTTTAAAAAACAATGTCAACTAAAACTAACATATTTCACTCCATATTAAAATGATTTTTGTTACTAAAATATTTTTAACTATACCTCAATAATAAGTCATATTAAAATATTTTATTCATAACTCATATTGGACGTGTATTATATTTATTATATACAACATTAAAGTATTTTAATTTTAACATTTTTTTTTCTATATATCCATATATATGAAGTATTTTATTCATAACTCATATTGGATATGTATTATATTTATTATATATAACACTAAAATATTTTAATTTTAACAATTTTTTTTCTATATATCCATATATGTGAAGTTTTACCATTGACGGTTTTTGGGTTCTAGGTTTTGACAACCCATGGTATTTTCACATGGTATTTGAAACTTCATATATATTTATATATAGAAAAAAGTGTTAAAAGAAATTATTTGAATGTTGTATATAACAAAATATCCAATGTGGGTTATGAATAAAATATTTTAATATGAATTAATATTGAAGTATATTTGAAAATATAATAATAACAAAAAAATGGTTTTAATGTGTGGTGTTAAAATGGATCAATGCAAATAAAATATATATATATATATATATATATATATATATATATATATATATATATATATATATATATATATATATATATATATATATATATATATATATCTATATATATATATATATATATATATATATATATATATTGAAAAAAATAATTTTTTATAGTTAAAACATTTGAAGTGGCCTTAGTATTTTAGAACATAACTCATTTTTAGGTATAAGTTTCTCTATAGTAATCCATTAAAGATTTTTTGGAATCACAAGTTTAAGTAATGTAATCTCTATAGCATTCAAAAATAAAATTTAAACAATGAAAAATTACACATTATTTTTTGCACTCTAACACAAGTTTGCACCTAAAGAAATTCGATTCTTGTCCGTTCATGTTAGATTCATGTTTAATATTACTCTTTGTTGGTATTTAAATGGAATATCATAGGATTTTGGAATATTCATTTTATTATATGAGCAAAAATGATATATATATATATATATATATATATATATATATATATGAAATAAAAAGAAAAATATGAAAATATCTATTATCGATTCCTTAATATAGTGTGAACAACAAGAAAAAGGAAATCCATTGTAACTTCATACTTAATTTTCTTTCCTAGATATAATATTTTAAATAGAATAATTATTATTCTAATTATATTTATTTACAATGACAATGATCAATAAACACTAATGTTATTTAATGAATAGATCAATTGGTTGAGAGTTAACAAAGAATTTGAAATGTTTTAAAAATTTATTGAGCTGAGAGGCTCATTGTACAGCCCAAGGAGAAGGGGATGTGTAAGTATGTTTGTTCTCAATTTGAATTTGACACACATCCTGCTTTAAATAAAAATAGAATATTTTTTAAATAGAAAAAAATGTCGAATAAACACATAACCCTCTTTAAATAAAGATAAAATATTCTTTAAATAGAAAAATAATGTCCACTACAACCAACATATATCACTTCACATCAAATCTAATTTTTTGTTATTAAAATATTTTTAAGTATACCTCAATAATAATTCATATTAGAATATTTTATTTTAACATTTTTTTCTATATATCCACATATATGATGTTTTACCATATATACATGCCTAGATCTATCTTAACCCCGGATCTATCAAGTGGCAAGAAGGATAAAATCTCTTGAGGTGAAAACGTATTTTTTGGGTGCAAAAATTGAGTAAATGTTTGCACCTCGAGAGAGTTTATCCCTCTAAGTGCTTGATAGACCCAAGGTTAAGATAGATCTAGGCTCGTTTCAGGCGTGCACAATCATACACAATTTTTTGAATATCTAGTTATTCACATCGTTTTAAATATGCTAAATATGTTTAAGGTTAATTCTATCAAGTTAATTTTAAAGTTTTTTAGTTACCTTAGTTTGTTGAGATGAGAGGACAATTAGTAACTTGAATGATGAAAAATTATGAAATAAAAATTTAGAATGCAAAGTGACCATGTAACAATGTTGAATGATAGAAAATGTGAATAATATGAATGTAGTTAATTACAAACAATCTTCATTGTGATAAATCTCAAACTATTTTGTTCTATTATTCTTATTGTCACACATATTAGTTTTTCTATCTTTTCGTATCGATCATATAAAAAGGAAAGTTGAAATCATATGCCATTCAAATATTAAGCTTGAGGTACTCTAGTAAACATCATATCTTGTCTCTCTTGCTATCCAATATTAATAGTAGCTTTCTCCAATTCAATCATTGTGACTTATGGAGTGTTAAACCAAACATAATTTTCAATGATAGTTGTTTTCTATTACCTCATTTGAATGCACAATTATTAACAATTTTGAATTATGAAAGATGGGAATAATAATAAAGAAGTTAATTACAAATAGTTTATAGTTTCAGGAAGCAAGAATTTGAGGTATTTGGACATTTTCTTTAGGATGAAAATTCAAGTATTGTATTTATGGTTCAATTAGTCTAAGACAAAGTCAATGCATGTCATGAATAATTTTTATGTTCTTACACTCCAATCAATGCACAATATTAATCTAATTACTTTGAAACTAATAAAATTCATACATCTAGTTGCAACAAATCAGAAATCAACATCTACACTAAAATCAATGCAAATTGTGCAAACAATCAAATACGATTAGAAATAAACATCTACACTAAAATCAATGTATTTAGTGAAATAAATAAAATAAGATTAGAAATCAATATCTAAACGAAAACCAATGCATCCAATGCAAACAATAAAATAGGTGTAGAAATCAACATGTACACTGAAGTCAATGCATCTAGTTCAAGCTATCAAATATGATTAGAAATCGATATCTACACTAAGATGAATGCATCTAATGAATGAAATAAACTAGGATTACAGATCAACACTACACTAATCAATACATCTATTTTAGTGAAAAATTGAACATTCATGAATTTCTAGATCTAACTTCTATGTCCATATTTCTTTTTGTGTGTCTCTTTCTTCTTCCCTCTCTATCCAACTTCCATCTCTATGTATATATCTCTACCTATCTCTTTCTCTCTCTCCCCTACCTCTATCTCTCCACCTCTCCCTCCTTCTCTCTATCTCTAACTTATTCCCTCTCTCCCACTTCCATATATATCTATACTTCCCACCTTATCTCCTTATTTGTCTCTTTATATCACCTCCCTAAATACGTCTCTCTCTCTCTCTCTCTCTCTCTCTATATATATATATATATATATATATATATATATATATATATATATATATATATATATATATATATATACCTTGTTCCCTCCCTCTCGTTTTTCCTCTTTCCCCCTCCATCTCTATCTCTATCTCCATTCGCATATCTCTCTTAAGTTATCTATATTAGCTCACAAACATACACACTCACTCTCTCCATATCAATCTATATATCTCTCCCTCTTCCTCTCCCTCTCTCTCTCTTCCCCTTCTCTCTCTCTCTCTTTCTCCCTCTCTCTCTCCCCCTCTCTGTATCTTTCTCTCTCCCTCCCTTCCTCTCTATGCTTCTTTTTTCTTTCCACTCTCCTATTTTATCTATATCGCTATCTCCCCTTATCTCTCCTCCTTTGTCAATACTTCTCAACCCCAAAAACATACACATTATATCTCCATACATATCTACATCTTTCTCCCTCCCTCTTCCTCTTCGTCTCTCTCTTCCCATACTCTCCCTCTCTCTCTATCTCTTCCCTCTCACTATCCTCTCCCCTTCACTATCTCTCCATCTCTCACTTGTCACTCCCTCTCAGTTTCCACCTTTTTCTCTCTATGTATTTATTCTTCCCTCCCTCTCTCACCACCTCCAACTCCATCTCTCTCTCTCCTTTTCTCTCTCAAGTCCTCTCTCTCTTCCTTACTCTCTCTCCCTTTCTCTCACACCTCCCTTTACCTCTCACGCCATCACACTCTCTCTCTCCACCCCCCAACTATGTCACTATCTCCCACCCTCTCTCCCTCTCTCTCTCCCCATATCCCCCTTCCATATCTATGTCTCCCTCTCTCTCCCTTGCGCTTATTTCCCTATCTCTAGCCTCTCATTTTCTCTCTATTCCCTTGTATATATCCCTCATTTTGTCTTCATCTATCCCTTGTCACGCCCTCTCTCTCGTGTTGAAGTTTCTAAGTTTACTTAGTTAGAAACCCTGCATGCACTTTATTTGATTTATTCCTACGTACTTGTTATTTTACTTAACAAGTTATTTACAATATAAATACTGAAAATAAACACTAGTGCATGCTCAACATATTACAGATCAGTGACTAAAGGAAACATAAACAATCACACCATATGACACCATTATTTTTGGACTAACATCCCAGGAAAAACCTAATGTGGGAAAATAGGTGCAGCTATCTGAGGGTTTTCTTATTAAGTAATATCAGAGTACAATCTAGGTGCCAAAACTTTCTTACCCAATAGAGAATTTCCTTGCTAGTAATACCTCTCAGTTTCTGAAAAATCTCCTGGATGGAACCCCAAATAAACCTTCCAGCAGCTACTCAGCACAAATCTACCCCAGAAACCCTAGCGTCAGCATCTCTCTCGACTACATTAGCCCCTCTCTACCTAGTGCTGGCCCTGCATTAGCCTGGATGGGTCTACGTGAGCCTTAGGAGTCCTTGTTTCAGCCCTCTGGCCCTCTGCATCAGTAATGTTGGCCTCTTTGAGGCTCTACGTAGCTCTCGGTTGACTCTGCATGGCCTTGCGTGAGCCCTGGCTGGCTTCGTGTCACTCTCCCCAGCTATTGTGCTGTTATCCAAACATTATATCTGCCTCTTTATCTCTTTGTACTAAAATTACCCTCAGCTTCATCTTTTGATCACTAATTCTATCTCTCTGAGGAAACCCCGCTCTAAAGAATAGAATGACTGATCACCCTGGTGTTCTCTCCAAGTGACCCTCAAGCCTCCTCTTATACTTTTCCTATTGACATATCAATGACCAGGATTAAGTCCCTAATGAACGACTAAGATTAGATCTGGCTTGATCCATGTATTTTGGACTATTCTAACATAGTTTCATATTAATTCCCACTAATATTTTATTTTCCCTAAGTTTAGACTTAGGGACACCATTAAAAATATTAATTATTTTAATATCTTTTGAACTGTTTAGAATCTTCCTAAACCCTTTTTGGGTATTGGAGATCTCATGTGCCCCAAACTCTCCACCAAATTTCATGGATAGAGAAAATCTGATGCCACCCCAAATCAACACTCCATCTTAGCGAGGACTATGCTCTAGCAATACTCCTCACTCAGTATTACTATGATCATCAGGCATCAATACCTATGCTGATGCTAGGCCTTCCTACCCAACATCCTCCACACTACTCCATCCTATACTGTTGCCCATGGTTGTGCCACTACTACATCTGTACGACAACTCCCTCTACATCCGTGCTACTGCTGGTCCTTTCTCCTAGCAATGCATCCGCACTGCACCTCCTCTCATCATGTTGCATCGTGCTTCCCACTGCTACACTACAACTTAGTTAGTAAGAAGTAAGTAACTGATTTCCCATTATGACCTCCCTGTTGGTGTAGGGACACCCACTGATGTTGAAGATCCCTTTGCCACTGATAAGTGTCCCTCTTTGACCTCTATGTTGTTGCAACAACTCCCTACATCTCGCACCATTGCACACATCTCTGTGCCATCCTGCATTGGTGCAACACTCCTGTGCCTCTCACATTGCTACAACCTGCTAGCATCATGCTGTCTCGAGACTCCTGCAATATAGCTCTCATTTCTACCTCATTTGCATCTATCTCTACCCACATCAGCCAGTCCTACTACTCCTCTTCAGGGCTACCGTAGCAAGGTCTAATCCAAGAGGCTGGGTACCTCAAAGATCCAACCCCTCATCACCTATAATCTACCTTAGTATAGTTCACTATCTCCCCACTTCTACTCAAGTGGTGCTTGTGTACTCATGGCACAGTCATCTTCTGTCAAAATTTCCTTCTCTACCTGTGCTGGCACTACCTTAGTCTAGGAAGACTCTCCCTTACTCTTCTTCCTTTGACACTGAGTCAAATAATGACCCAACTCCCCACAGTGCAAGCACTTGATCTTGGATAGATCTTTCCTCTTCCACTTGTCCTGCTTTCCATCAGATGCTAGGGCCACATCTTCCTCCTCCTACTTGACTTTGATCCCCTTATTGCTACTACCCGTCTTCAACTACTGTTCGATCTCTTCCTGGCCAAGAGCTGCCTACATCTCATCCCAAGGTGGGAGAGTCGCTCTTCCCAGTATACTCTGGACAAATACCTCCTAGTCTTCTGAGACAACATTCAGGGATGTTCTCACCATCAACTCCTGATATGGTGTCACCTATATAACAGTTAACTGATCTCAGATATCTTTCAGTCCTTCGAGGAAGGTGTCAATCGGTTTGCCCTTATTCATCTGATATGACCTCAACTGATTCTCAAGCAGCATTCTTCTCTTGGTAGAAGTATGCTGGTACAATTTCTTGAGAGACTCCCACATCTCAAATGTTGTTTCCTTCTCGGCTATGTGTGGTACTACATGATCCTTGACCTCATCAAGGATGATACTCTTGGCCCTTGCCATTTCCTCCTCGTACTTTTCATTATCATTGGGATCGACTGGGATAGCTCTTACCCTTAAGGCAAAGTTCTTGACATGATTTATGTCAAGTATGGATAAGATTATGGCCTTCCAGACTGCGAAGTTTGACGCTCCGTCTAGTCTATCTTGGTCTCTTGCTCTGTGTATTTCCATGATGCTCCTCTACTTCCCTCCTGGAAGTTCTTTGTTTGACTACTCTGAGTCTCTACTTCCTGTTTGGAATTTCTCCTCTAGACTCCCTCTGAGTCCTAATTTCCCTCCTAGAAATGCTTCTGTTGTTGTCAAGATGCCCCCTACTTTAATCGTCTTGTGCAACCGCACCACTAATCTAGGTTCCTTGGTTAGAAACCCTTGGTAGCAACTCTTCTTGGCCTTGCTCTATCAGGTAATGTTTTGACTATATTACCTCATGAGCTCCACTCTAGAATATTCCCCCGGCCTTCTAAACCCTAACAACTTGAAGGTGAGACATCCTAAGCTCTATGCAATCCCGGTACTAGCAACCCGGCATCCTCAGCCAACTATGCCGGCCCTCCCAGCTATTATGTGGCTCTGCGTGAGGCTCCTTTTTCCTTCCTTAGCCTTTGTGCTCCCTCTTCCTGGCTCACCGTTCCTTGTTGTCGTTCTACTAGAAACAACTTCTGTCACCTCGGGACAACTATTTTCTGCTGCTATTGCTCCACTCGGCTCATGTCCTTAGTCCCCCTATGATCTCCATTCATGCTCTAATACCATGTTGAAGTTTGTAAGTTTACCTATTTAGAAACCCTCCATGCACTTTATCTAATTTATTCCTACCTACATGTTATTTTACTTAACAAGTTATTTACAATGTAAATATTGGAAATAAACACTAGTGCATGCTCAACATATTAGAAATCAATGACTAAAGGAAACAAAAACAATCACACCATATGACACCATTATTTTTGTACTAATGTCCCCAGAAAAACCCAATGTGGGAAAATTGGTGCATCTATCTGAAGGTTTTCTTATTAAGAAATATAATAGTACAATCTGGGTGTCGAAACTAGCCTACCCAATAGAGAAATTCCTTGGCAATAATACCTCTCATTTTCTGACAAATCTCCTGGCTGAAACCCCGGATAAACCTTACGGCAGCTACTCAGCACAAATCTTCCATAGAAACCCCAGCGTAAGCCTCTCTGTGGATTGTATCAGCCCCTCTCTGTCTAGCGCTAGCCCTGCGTCACCCTGGATGGGTCTGCGTCAACCTTAGAAGGCCCCGTGTTAGCCCTCTAGCCCTCTCTGTCAGCAATGCTGGCCTCTTTGAGGCTCTACACAGCTTTCGACTGCCTCTGTGTGGCCCTGCGTGAGCCCTGGCTAGCTCTGCGTCACTATCCCCGACTCCTACGCTACTATCTCGACACTATCTCTACCTCTCTATCTCTCTATACTCAAATGCCTCGTAGCTACATCTTCCGATCACTAATTCTATATCTCTTAGCAAACCCTGCTCTAGAGAATAGAATTACTAATCACTCTCGTGTTCTTTCCAAGTGACTGTCAAGCCTCCTCTTATACTTTTCCTGTTGACATATCAACGGCTGAGATTAAGTCCCTAATCAACGAATAAGATTATATTTGGTTTGATGCATGTATTTTGGACCATTCTAACACAGTTTCATATAAATTTCCATTAATATTTTATTTTCGCTGAGTTTAGACTTAGGGACTCCATTAAAAATATTAATTATTTTAATATCTCCTAAATTGTTTAGAATCTGCCAAAGCCCTTTCTCAATATTGGAGATCTCATGTGCCCCAATCTCTCCACCAAAGATCATGGCTAGAGCACATCCGATGCTGCCCCAAATCAACATCTGGTCCTCTCTATCTCTCAATGTCTTTTTTTTCCCTCCCTCTCTTTACCCCTCCAAATCCATATATCCCTCCCTCCCTCTCTCCTTATTTCTCCCCCCTCCTCTATATCTTCCTTCCTCTCTCTCCTAGCTCTATACCTCTCCCGTGCTATATGCCCCCCCCCCCCCTCACTCACTCTCTCTCTCTTAAATCCATGTATTGTATTTAAAATGTATATAATTTTAAAAATATATAATCAATTGTATAATAATAAACTTATATTTTTCATCAATTATGTCAAAGAAAATACAATAATAAAAATCTTAAAACAATGGTGCAGTATCTTTTCTCTCTAATTGTTAGTCACTTTGTTTTCTCTCTTCTCTTGGATCCTTGGTGAAGATGTTGCTATCCACATTCTCTATAATATTATTTATATTATATAAATTTCACATGTGTATATATAATTGTATTCTAATTTTTAATTTAATTAAAACCTGGATTTAATCTCTACGGTGGTGAGGATGGAGGGATGGGGGTTTAGATATATCTCAAAAGTAATTATAACGTTTTTTTATTTATTTTAGATTTCATTTAAAAATGACATAAATTAAATTAAAATAAAATATTTTGATTTTGAAAACAGTTATCATTTTTTGGCACCTGTTATTGATAAGCCATGGTATTCACCCATGGTATTGTAATAAATAATTAAAATCTTAGATTGATACCATGATAATCAAAAGCCTAGATAGCCCATGGTATTGATAAACCATGGTATTATGATTTTATTTTATTAAAAAAATGTTCATAATTTTATTAATAAGCAACAAAACTAAAATATAACAAAATCATTTTTATTATAGAAAACATGGAAGATTGTGTTGTTTTTAAGCTATTATTATTAGTAGTAGTAGTAATTATAATATAGTGGGAATTAAAAATGTTGATATACAATCTTTCTTAGGTTACATCTAATTCTTACACATCTACCCTATACTTGGTTGTAGAGCACCTCTTGATGCAATGAAGCTTTACCATTGACTTTTAGGTTCTAGGTTTTGACAACCCATGGTATTTTCCTATGTTATTTGAAAATTCATATATATCTATATATATAAAATATATATCCAATGTGGATTATGAGTAAAATATTTTAATATGAATTAATATTGAAGTATATTTAAAAATAGATTAATAACAAAAAAACAGTTTTAATGTGTGCTCATAAAATGGCTCAATGCACATGTTATGTAAGATACTTTATATAATGTTTTAAAAAATTATGTATATATCATATAAAACTATTGAATAACATAAGTTTTTTATGGTTAAAATGTTTTAAGTAGTCTTAGTATTTTATAGTGTAATCCCTTTTTAGCTATATGTTTTTCTGTCATAATCCAACACATAGTTTTTGGACTTACAAATTTAAGTTATATAATATATATAGCATTCAAAAATACAATTTAAACAACAAAAAATTACACATTGCTTTTTGCATTGTAACATAATTTTTAGCTTAAAGAAATTGGATCCCTTTGGGCTCTATCCTTAAAACGAACCTTAGTGGGTTTCTTTAAAAATAATAATAAGGAAAAGAAAATGTTTCAAGACCATCATAATATATATTAGTTAAATTATTAGGAACGTTGGTTCTTTGACGAATATTTTAAAATTAAGATCTAATTTTCACATATGGAAGTGATTTCAATAGGTAATTCCATTCTATCTTCAACACTCATAGTGTCGGAACACATTTCTATTCCAATGTATTTTTCAAATTTAACCACATCACACGAATTTATTCGTGTTTTTTAGATAAACTATGTGTAGATTTGAATAATATCTAGATAGTTTATCTCCATAAAACAAATCACAAATCACAAACACAATTAATTATTTGTCTTTTATTTCTTTATTAATAATTATTATTTTCCTCTTTATATTCATCAAAATAAATATCTATTTTTTTTTTAAAGAAGGGAGATCACTTCCTTATAATATCTTAATTTGTTATTTTCTAACTCTTCATCTCACCACAATTTTCCTTAAATTTCTTTATAATAATATTTTTATT
Source organism: Pinus tabuliformis (assembly GCA_031772625.1). Lineage (NCBI taxonomy): Eukaryota > Viridiplantae > Streptophyta > Pinopsida > Pinales > Pinaceae > Pinus > Pinus tabuliformis. Next base: position 770,589,187 of record CM062815.1, read on the forward strand.
ACTATTATTATTGATCCAAGATTTTTTAATGTTTTAGCTATAACTATGCATCCTTATGCCATCTATATTTTAGAGGAAGGTGGTGAAGCAATTTTATGACTTGCCTCTTGTCTTCCATGTACTTTGTCATAGTTTCTCTCTCAATTGAGGAAATAACTCTTTTTATGAGGAGGATAAGATACATTGTATTTCCTTTCATTTTGAAATTATAAATTATAAAATTCTTTTCTATTTACTTTATCTTTCTCCATGACTCTCTATAGCTAATATATTAGTAGCTTTACATCGGTATAATTAATATGAATAATAATCAAATCAAAAAAGATTTTTTTATTATCCCATATACAAAAGCGTGCTTAATTACAATTATTTCCAAACCAATAATAAAATTTCTGTTTTCCATTTATATTATCCATTTTGAAATATTCTTATAAAAAACTTTCCCCTAAATTATTATTATGATATGTACAAATATTATAAATAATTTAATTAAACTTAATTATCATAACATTTGTTTTCTCGCTATAAACAGCCATACATATCTTAAGACATAACTCTTTAAACGTTCTTAATTACTTACAAAGATTATAAAAATTTATCATCATAAAAACAATAGTATATATACATTAAAAAATAATATAAACTATAGTATATATACATTAAAAAATAATATAAACTTAGTGGAAATTATAAATTAAAAAAAAAACGTTTATAACTACTTTTTTTCCTTTTATAAGTTTATTGAAATTTCATCTACATTAATATATTATATATTTTATACCTCTACAGAGTTATATATTCATAAACTTTAAGTTATAGATTCACAGTGTTACTTTAAGTTGTTGCAATACTGACATTGTTTTTTAACCTTCCTCACTTTATCATCATATCATCATATATTTACCTTTAGCTTTGGGACTTCCTGTTTATATATATATATTTATTTATTTATTTATTTATTGTGTATATATATTATTATTTTATTACATAGTTAAATTTATATATATATATATATATATATATATATATATATATATATATATTATTTATTTATTTATTTATTGTGTATATATATTATTATTTTATTACATAGTTAAATTAATATATGAAAGGATTTTGTTCTAAATATATTTGGTTGATTTTTTTCAAAACATAATAAAGAGGTAGAATCAAAATTTTAAGTTGTTTATTTTATAAATTTTGAGTGAATTAATAATTTTGATAGTGTTGAATCTTTTTATACATTTAAAAATGCATTTTAAACAATAAGAAATGACAATCTTGCTTAAAATTGTGTTACTTGATTCTAGCCAAAAAAAAAAGTCATTTTATAACTAAGCCTTATGTTATCATTTCATGTTTTATAAGTTTAAGTACATCATTTATGTCAAATTTAATATTATTGTAACTTTATATTTGTTGTTTGTTTATTTTTGGATATAAATTATGTGTATGTGTTGAAATGCCCAAGGTTTTGGATGGACATTGAGAAAGATAATAGAGAAACTAAAGCTACAACTTATGTGAATTTCAAGGTCATTTCTAGAAATCATTTTTTTTCCAATGGGAGTGACCTATAACTAAGCCAAAGACTTTATCCTCTCGGTTGTTGTGCTTATCTAGTCAATCTATCTCATTAATATATAATGGAACTCTATCATGCATATGGTGTGTGGAGCGAGCATAATTTAATAAAATTATCCCATTATATGTTATTTCCATATATGTAGTTTATCTATCTAATTTGGTATCATATTTGAGGGCATGTTATTGTGTATAGTGGAAAACAGATAGAGACAACAAAGAAATGTTAGAATTGTCTAATGAGAGAGTTATTAAGTTAAGCTCACACCACATACTGGATACATGATAAAGTCTCACTATATATAGATGGGATTGATAGAGTAGACAAGCACAACAACATAGAGGATAAAGACTCCTACTGAACTACAAAACACTCACATTAAAAAACAAAGAGTTCTATAACATGAACTCAAACTCTCACAATATAGAATTCTCATTTCTCTATGTTTCCAACAACCCCCTTAATAGAGAAAATAATTATTTTCAACAACTAATTAATCTTTACATAATGTAAAATTATCTTTTACTAGAGGCTTAATAAATATGTCTTCCACATTACCATTTGCATTACAACAGATCAAATTATTTTGTGGTGTCTACATATTTTCCTATACAAAATAATGTTTCATTTGAATATGTTTTGATCTTACCTATTATACTAGCTAGATTTGATAATTGTTGGTCCTTCCTTTTTTTCATCCATGTCTTCAATATTTGTTCTTAGCCAGATTGCTTCATAGGTTGGAATGCATAAGGCTGTATACTAAACTTTAGTGGAAGAAAAGAAATAGTTGGTTGTTTCTTACTACTCCATGACACAATATTGAATCCAATATTAAATGCATAACTATAGGTGGACATGCTTTCGTCTATATCTCCTTCCCAATCAGGAAATGACATAACTTATGAACTAAACCTTGAAATTTCTAGTATATGCAATACCAAAAATTATAGTCTCATTCAAATATAGAAGGACTCTCTCTACTTCTTTAATGTGAGTTTAATATTCCTTAGCCATGAATTGGTTAAGTATGTCCAGTGATGACGTTATATTTGGACTTATTGTATAGTTAAGTAATTCATACTTCCCATCATCTCACTTACTTTGTTTCATTAGCACTACTAAATTTTAAATTTTTTGAGTGGTGTAGATAATTCTTTACACTCATTCATATTGAATCCTCTGACTAATTATTGTGTATATTTATGTTTTACGACAAAGTTTCTACCATACTCTCCAAGCTTCAAGACCTAAATAGTAATGCAACTCTCCAATATCTTGCATTCCAAATTCTTGTAGAAATAACTTGGTAGATACTATTGTTCAATTAACCTAGTAGCATGTCCTATTATGATAAGATCATCAACATATATATAAACTAAAACAATATTCCCTTTCATCCTTATTGATATACATATTTGGATCTCTGATCCAGGTGGATATTGGTGGCCACCTTCCAAGTCCACCTCGACCCCCACCATTGTCCTCAGCATTTTCAGTTTCCTTAATTGTAGCACAACTTACTACTTTTAGTAGTTTTTCGGGTCCTGAACTTCCGGAGCCGTTTTGAGGCCCTAAACGACGTTTTTTGGGGAATCCGAGGGCAACATGGGTCCATGGAGTGGACCGATGTTGCCCGTTCCAACAATGGTAGTGCTCGGATAGATCTTTCTAACGAGCTATTGTATGCGTCAAACGGAGATCATATGCCAAAGTTACAACCCCGGGAAGTTGATGTACCAATTTACCCCAAACGGGGCCCACAGTTTGGCGTTTCATCTCCTAGGGTTAGGTTTTGGAATGTTAAGGGTTTTCCATTGTTTCTCAACAATAAATAGGCCTTCGAGCCTCATTGTAACACAGTTCAGAGGCATGTAGCCATCACATCTCTTCTCAGAGATAAGCTACCATCGCCCTAGCTGGTTTATTCCATTTCTGGTTGTAAGCATATTTCAGTATTTTCCATTAATGAAATGAAGTATTATTTCCGCTGCATCTTTGTGTATATGGTTATCTCTGTAATTTGTTGTGTTCCTGTTTAAATCCGGATCAATCTCCTTTAAATTTAATAAACTTGGTTGAGAGAAGAATTTATCAATCTTCACATACCAAGAATTGGGTTCTTGTTTGAGTACTTATAATCCTTTCTTTAACCTATAAAAAAATATATTATTCTCCTTGTTGTACAAATCCTTCTAGATTATTAAGATAAAATTATTCAGTGTTTAATCTCCATTTAAAAAATCTTACATGACATCTAATTGATTTAACATCTAATGAGGCTTGAGTAGAAAATGTGATCGTCATTATAATGGTGTTCATTTTAGCTGCAAGTGCAAAATTTTATTCAAAACTCATTGCACATCTTTATGAGTATCTAATTATTTTATTTTACAGCCATTGGTGACAAATCTGAATGGGTAGATAGGTCGAAATATTTTATTGTGATTTCACTTCAAAGAAAAATACATAAATATTAGACCAACCAAAGGCGTGCAGTGCAGTGCAGTGGTTCTTCCCCATGACCAAATCCTATTGGATGATCCCTCTCAAAAGTTGTACAAAATTTGAAACCATTTGAGGTGTATGCAATTACATAAAGCTTTTGGATTAAAACATATTGCAAAATAAAGGGGATTTCAAGTAATATTCCAGTAGTGCTTTAAGTTGTCCAAATAATCATGAAATTAATTCTATCAAATATTATATGAAAAAGATTCAAAGTAGGCAATAATGAGAGGTTACCAAGAGACATCAAAAGGGTAAATTACAAAACTATAATTGAGGAAGATTACGTAAACCACTCTTCTCATGTGTTGTCTTTTCTGCACGAAATACCATTCCACAAACATACATTCTTCGATTTCTCAGCGGCCCAGTTCGACAACATTCTAGAGGTATCCGATTTAGTTGCCTCTCAGAATGAGAATAAAGTCTCCAAGTCCTCGGTGTTTTCTACCCTTGTCCATGGGATAATGGGAATTGGTGTTTTCTCCTCACCCTTCTCCATGGGAGGATGGGAATTGAATCATTGATCAATTTCATCTAGCGTGTGTCCATTCAAAACAAAATCAAGTCAATGATAACTATTGTCCAAGGGATGATAGCTGTGATTAAAAGTTGCAGTAGTTCAAGTTAATGATATGAATATCAATAGCATCATAACACCAAATTTATACATTTATGAGATGTTTGATAGTTAAGACCTATGTTACCAGAAATGAGAAACGGGAAACGAAACGAAAAACGACAACGAAGCGAGAAACATAGTTTTGAGGTTCCGCATTCAAGAAACGAGGAGAGAGAAAAAAAACATTAAAATTACTTTAAAAACTCATTTACTAGAATACCAAGTATTCCAAACCCATCCTTCTTCCTAACAGTTTTATTATGTTAACCAAAATTCAACAATATATTAATGAACTATAGCATGCAACAAAACAAAACACCAACAAGAAATTAACAATTTAATGAAAATAACTAAATACCTAGAAATGTCATCTTCCCTTTTAAGTATATGTTGAGTGGGGATTGCTCTTTGTTGGGAACCATAGATTTGTGTATTTAGGTGGAAAGATGGGGAAAGATCTTTGATCAGCTTGTATAGAGGATTGCTGGTTATAATAAGAAGAAGTAAAAATCTAGGTTATAGAATGACCATCAGATTCATTCCAGAAAGTTGTGGTGTTAAATTCTTCGTCTTCTTCCATTCAGAGACCTACCTATTGGACGGTTAATGATTTTATTGAATAATTATCTAACATAATTAATAGCGCCCAACTGAGACATTCCAGATTTCACAGGTTTGCAGGTTTCACAGTTTCAATTCATGATCTATACAAAAAAAAACTAAAGATATTAAACTCTTGACATTAAAAATAAATACCAAATCATTACTTCAATCATTGAAAATTTATTCATCCTAAATTGTTCCCCTAAGCTGCGCAACTGGAAAATGAAAGTAGTTGTCTCTCTGCATGCCGTGCGTTTTGCGCAATGCTTTTTTGGGACAAGAGTTAAACAGAGTTTCTAAGATGTAACCGAGGAGAAACCGGTGATGACTAAACCTTGGGGCATAAAACTGTTGTAATAAAAAATGATTCATTTAAGAAAAAACAAATTTAGCACCAACAAAGACTAGAACAACGTTGGGAACGGCGTTTTCCATACCGTCTATAGAAATGGTTGTCGTCGTCTCGTTTCTGGTAACATAGGTTAAGACTATTACATCCTCACTACATTGTTTATTGCATCCCCTCTAAACTATAAAATTCATTGATAATGTTGATGTCACCTTTACACTTCAAAATTTAAAATCTTACCCAAAAAATGTATTTTATATAATTCAATAATTTGACATTTTATAGCTGTATTTTTTTAAATTAAAAATATTTATCAAAAAGTGAAGACACTTAAACTCGGTGGATAATTGATGAAATGAAGATGATAGTTATTATATCTAGAATTCCATCTCAACCCTATAAGTTGAACATACAAAATTAAAAGATGAAACACGAAAGTAATGGATGAATAGATATTGTGTTAAGAAACAAATTGATTTAGATATTTAAAGATAAAACACAATTTATTATATTTAAATAGTACTTATAGATTTAAAAATCAAACCATCATAAATTTAGTATAATATATTTGATAAAATAAATTGATATTATTAATAAAGATAATAATATATTTGATAAATTAAATTGATAAGATTAATAAAGATAATAGGAGTAAAAAATATTGATTGATATTGAACCCATTTTTGAAAAAAGTCTACTAATTTTCCCTTTGTCTATATCACCCATGGAAAGAGGAAGTTCAAAAATTTCAAGCTAAGCCTAGTAAAATAAAATAATAGTATTAATTGTCCCCTTTTTTGTGTCTATTCCATCAACAAAAGATTGGCTAGAAAAGTTGAAACCATCCCTACAATGACAAAAGAAACCAACCCCAACAAGACATGACCTATGATTCTTAACAATTAACAACACTTGCCACATAAGGTCGGTATGGTATATGTAAGTGAAGGAAAAAATGGGAGAATGTATTTTCCATGAAATTTTAACAAAATAGGAGAATGTATCTTGACCTCAAAAATCAATTCATTCTTCGTATGGCATATTTCAATCAATTACAAAGTCAATCATCAATCATCTGTAAAGCATCTCCAATACATCTGTAGTAGTAGTCTTCATGTTCTTCTGGTATATACACACTTTCTTCACTAGGTATTTTCAAACCCATAAGTTCTTTTAAGAAGCTCTTCTCGTGAGAAAATAGGGAGCATGTGGGCAGGGGCAAGTGTCACTATTTTCATTAAAAGAAAAATTCTGAAAAAGCAACCTATCATAGCAATTTTCTTCTTAACAAATTTTGAAACTTTCATGGAAACAACTTTCAAACTATTGAGTGAAAGGGCTAAACTTAATTTCTTCAAGCTTACTTCATGGTTTTGTAATACAAAATTGGTATGATAATTCTCCCTATATAATAAAAGATAATGATACAAATGTTTTCTAGAGTTTGAATTGGGGAACTATGTAAATGGATCTTAGTGAAACCTAAGAGAGCTATATTAATTGCAAGAAATCTTGAATCCAAAATAAATTTGGCATATACAAATAGGCTGTGGATAAATCCCAATCATCCAAGTAGGCAAATACTTCAAACACAAGCCTTGTCGGTTTAAATACTTATGGTTGTTTAACCAAAAGACCAAATCAAGGTCTTCTTGTCAATAATTGCTAAGGAAATCTTTAATCTAAAATAAAGTTGGCATATACAAATAGGGTGTCAATAAATTCCAATCATCCATGTAGGCAAATAATTCAAACACAAGTGTTTCCAGTGTAAATACCTATGGTTTTTCAACCAAAAGACCAAATCAAGGTCTTCTGGTCATCAATTGCTAAGGATAGAGATCTGTGTTATCTCTATATTGCATTCTTTCACAACTACACTAAATAACAAAAAGGAGAGAACCTGATATGGTGGATACTCATGACATGTCAATGATGTAATTCACCAGACCCCCCTCTTTAACTAAGATCCAAAATCCTACTTATAATATCTGGTGACACTTTCACTTTCATCATGGAAGAGTAAAAACTTATAGTTACTCTTTCTTACACTACTGCTTTATCACATTTCCTTTGCAACATATGATGCAATTTCTAGTAGTATTTAGTATTTATTGAACATTGTCATTATCTATATATATATATATATATATATAATTATAATAATACTTATTTTATTTAAAATATTATTATAATGCCTTTCGTTTTTCTAGGAGTGTGGAGAGGAATCAAATTTCTTCAAGAGCAAACTTATGTTAGAGTGCAAAAAACAATGTGTAATTTTTCATTGTTTAACTTGTATTTTTGAATGTTATAGAGATTACATAACTCGGGAAAATTACATATACATTAGCATGAGATGCCATAAAATTCATCAAATGCATACATTAATAACAACATAGCAGGACACAACACGACATGCGATTAGCTAGGGTTATAGGCTTTTGTAGAGGTTGTTCTCCATGGAATGAGGCAAAGGATGGAGCTCCACTCCCTCCTATAAGCAAGCTATGGCCAGTAGGGGTAAAAAGCCAATAGAAAATGATAGAAGTCCTACAGAAGGAAGGAAAAGGAACAATGAAGAGGAGAAAGATGGTACTAAATCAAGGGAGAATAATAGCACTAAGGAAAATGAGGAAGAAGACAAGAAACAAGGAACAAAATACAAAGCACCAAAGGGACCATTTAAACCCAGAGCTTTGATCACTCCCAAAGTAGTTTTGAATGATCTTGGTCTATAGGCACACAGGGACCACAAGCAGACATATACAATTGTTTGTAAATTCATGGGTTTATGGCCCACTAAAAAAGCTTTACAAATGTGGATTAAATACCACTAGAAACCAAAAGGAAGTATAGACCTACATCTTGGGTCAAAGGGATTATTCACTGTAGTCTTTGCAAATATTGAAGATAAGGACAGAGTGTTTGAAGGAGGGCCCTACTTTTATGTAGCACCGGGCCTCTATACACGACCATGGATTATGAATTTTGTCCTGGAGCGTGAAACGTTTTCTTCAGTCCCGGTTTGGGTAAGACTCTACCCTCTACCTCTCAATTACTGGCAAACGAAATCCTTATCTGCCATAGGAAATAAGTCAGGACATTTTGTCAAAGCTTCTGAGGGCACTAGAAGGGGAAAATATACTTCCTTTACAAGAATATGTGTTGAGATGTATCTCTCTGGAGCTATATCAAATGAGGTAATATTAGAAGTGTTTAATGAAGAATGGGTGTAACTAGTCGATTATGAACATATTCCATTCAGATGTCGCAAATTCCATGAGCATGGGCACCTATTCAGAGACTGCCCTGTTAGTAGAATAGAGAACAAGAGTGAAGCTGACAGAATGAAAGATACTAAAAGCTTTCACAAAGTGGTACATAAAGGAAAAGGAGGCAAATGGGGGCCAAAGCTACATCAAAAAGAAGGGCAACAAGCCAGTGAGAACAGGGTCCAAGTACTTGAAGAAGAAGAAGTGATAACAAAAGTAGATCAGGAAAAGAGAGGAAGTCTAGGGGAGGAGGAGAAAGAAGAAGATGGTGAACAAACACTAGATACTAATAATTAGAAGGAAACTATGATGAGTGATGTAGAACTAGAAATGGACCAGGAAATGACCCAGAGTGAGATGGAAATGGGAAAACATGAACTATAGGAAATTCTTGATAAAGAGAATCTATATCTGGAAGGATTCTTGAAAGAAATAACCAGGGAAGGGGTAGACTCGTTACCTCCAGAGAATTTCAATAGAGTTCAACAACTATTCATATGGAAAACTTAGACCAAAGGATAGGAGAGGCAAGGAAACAATGAAAGGTAGGGTAGTGAAGGTGTGAAAACTATGAAAACCACACCAGTATTAGCACCTAGAAAACCAGGAAAGAAAAGAGGCAGGAAAACACAGAATGAGCTATTGATGGAATGCAGAAAGTTAATGATACATTCAGGTAAGATGAAAGACCTAACCAGCTACTCCTTTATAAATCTTTAATAATTAAGTTCACTTCTTGGAATATCAGGGGTCTAGGTAGTAAAAGAAAACAAATATTACTTAGTAATAGAATGAAACAAGAAGCTCTAGATGTGATCTTCATCTAGGAAAATAAGTGTTCCATTCAAAAAATAAAAGAAATTCATAGCAAATGGCCCAATGGATTTGAGTTTCTGGAAGTCAAAGCAGAGAATAGAGTAGGAGGCATACTGACTCTTTGGAACCCCCAAAAAATTAGCATAATAGACGCTGAGGCATTTAGGGATTATTTATCAGTGGTCATTCAGCCTGTGGGAGATAAGGAAACCTACCTGGTCACGAATGTATATGGCCCCAAAATAATGTATGATAAACTCAGGTTTCTAGATTCTCTGGAGGATATCAGAGATAGACATGCAGGAATACCGTGTATCTTGTGGGGTGGTTTCGACATGATCAAATCACTTTCAGAGAAGAAAGGGGGAAATATAAGTCTAAGAAAAGACTCTTTAGCATTTCAAACCTTTATAGATAATATGAAGCTAGTGGACATTGTAACGAGTAATGGTATCTTTACTTCGAACAATAAAAGAGGAGGAGAGTCTTAGGTAGCCTCAAAATTAGATAGATTCATAATCTCAAAGGACCTTATGCTCATTGACAAGGAAATGATAGCGAGTGTTCTCCCCTTTAGAGGCTCAGATCACTGGCCAGTTCACTGGAGGTTCAAGGCATTCGTACCCCTAGGAATAGACCTTTTAGAATTGAGAATATCTAGCTCTCCCACCCAGATTCCATCAGCAACATTGCCAACTGGTAGTCAGAAGATTTTAATATTCAGGGCTCAAGAATGTTCCTTCTTCAAAAAAGACTAAAACACATCAAGGTCACACTTAAATATTGGAACAAGAATGAATATGGCAATATTTTGAAGCAAAAAATTTTGTTGAAGGTAACATGTAGGAACTCAACCAAGCCCTTATCACAGATGGCTTTGATAAAGTTAAAAGTGATCAAGTTACCAAATATCATCATGACTACGAGAATTTATGTAAACAAGAGGATATATTTTGGAAACAAAAATCTAGAGTTTAATGGCTAAAAGAAGGAGAGTGAAACACTAGATTTTTCCATAGATCCACTATGGCGAATAGAGCTCATACCAAGATTTCTTCAATCAAGGATCAAGGAGGTAATATTATCAATTCTCATGAAGAAATAGAAGCTGTTCTAGTTCACCACTTTTGAGTTATATCTAAGGAAACCATTTCAGATAGAGAACATTCCATCGGGGACTTAACAAGACATATACCTAGGCTAGTATCTAGAGAGGACAATTTCAACCTTAATAGGCCAGTGACTGAAGAGGAGGTTAGTGAGGTCCTCAAAGAAATGTAGAATGGTGAAGCACCAGGCCCTGATGGTTTTAATGTAGATTTCTTTAAAGCTTGCTGGAATATAGTCAAACAGGATATTCTGAATGTAGTAGAAGATTCCAGGATGAATAGAACTATTTTGAAGGCACTCAATACCTTCTTTATCTCCCAGATCCCTAAACAGGACTTGGCTCAAACTCCTAATAGGTTTATACCCATATCTTTGTGCAATGTGGTTTACAAGATAATATCCAAGGTTGTGGCCAATAGACTCAAACCCCTTCTTGCTACACTAGTTTCTGTGGAACAATCTAGATATGTGGAAGGTAGGCAAATTCTCAATAACATCATTCAAGCACATGAGGTGGTGTTCTCTCTGATTAGCAATAGGAAGGCTAGAATGATCATGCAATTGGACATAGCCAAAGCTTATGATAAGCTGAATTGGACCTATCTTAGGAAAGTTCTTATTGCTTTTGGGTTTGATCACAACTGGGTTAGATGGGTCATGGCCCTGGTTACTTCTTCGAGCTTCTTAATTTTGGTTAATGGTTCTCCCTCAGAGACTTTTATTCCTTCAAGAGGACTCAGGCAAGGATACCCACTCTCTCCCTTTCTCTTCATTTTCATGATGGAACGACTGGGTCGGTCTATCAAGCATGCAAAATAAATTGGTAATATTAAATGTCTCCAACTTTCTGACAATGGACAGTCCTTGACTCATCAACAATTTGTTGATGATACCATGCTGCAGGGAATCCCCATAGTCAAAGAAGATCTTGCGTATAAACAAATCCTGAGTGACTTTGCTATGGCTTTAGGTATGGAAGTTAATCTCTCCAAATCTAATATTTTTTTCTTTAATACTAATATTGCTATTCAGAGGAATATCTTCAGAATTATAGGCTTTCAAAGGGATATCCTCCCATCAAGATATTTGGGCGTTCCTCTAACTGCTAAACCTTTGCACACAAGCATTTGGGAGCCAGTGATTAATAATATGGAGCATAAAATCAGGAAATGGACGATTAGATCTTTAAACATGGTTGGCAGGTTGGTTCTCACAAAGGCTGTTCTTCAATCAATCCTAGTTTTCATGCTATCAGCTCTCCCAACACCAAAAGGAGTCTTGCAACAATTAAGATCCATACAAAGAGACTTTCTTTGGGGTAAGGGGGAGGAAAGAAGGAAATGGGCCTTGGTTGCATGGGATAAAATCTAAAAACCTAAAATCCATGGGGGACTTAGATTGGAGGATCCAAAGGTTCTTAGCAAGATTTTAGGGGAAAAATTATGGTGGCGCTGGGTCAAAGATCTAGAGGCTCAGTGGGCTAGTATCTGGAAAGAAAAATATGCCAACACTTGGCAAAATAGTAATCACATAAGAATGTCTAGAAGTATAAAGGGCCCACACATCTGGAATAAGGCCTTGGAGAACAGAGGATGAGTACAAAAAAACATCTTCTGGGAAATCAGAGAAGGAAATATGGCTTTATTTTGGGTGGATAAATGGCAAAAAGAACCTATACTGTTAACAAAGGACATTTTGGATCTCAAGAATGAGACAGAAACCAAAGGGTTATCGAAGGTAAGATATTTTTGGGATCAAACCAACAGTGCAGGAAAATGGAGAACCTAGAGGAACTGTTATGAAACCAGCTCAAGAAAAGATAGAAAAGATAGATCAATGCCTTACAATTTAGCCTCTTCAAGGGGGCAACCTCCTTTACATTACATAAATGAATAATTCTTGGATGATTCAAATGACAAAACCTCCTTTCTATATATAGGAGTCTAAGGAGTCACAGTATAATCCAACCGACCTAACAATAGTAATATAAAGCCACAAAAATAACAAGAGAGGGATTCTATGGGGCACAAAAATAACAATATGGGGGTAATAGGGGCACAACAATATAAATAAGGGGTATAACTACAATAGTAATGGGGTAGTCACTAGTATTATAGGGACCCAACATGCCCCTCTCCTTCAAAAAAGTGTTGTCCTCAATGCTTGAGTAGTTCTGGATACTTCTGCATAAAATTCTCATCCTCCCATGTGGAATCTTCAGCGGATAAGTTCTTGCACTTGATAAGATACTCTGAAATTGATCAATTTCGTAGCTGTCGAGTTCTTGTTTCTGTGACTGCTTCCGGTAACAATATAATTTTTCCTTCCTCGTCAAGTTCTGGAAATATTGTTTGAATTGGGAGCTTGTCGCCTATAACCTTCTTTAAACATGAAACATGGAAAACTGGGTGCAATCGAGAAGCTGCAGGAAGCTCCAATTTGTGTGCCATAGTACCAATCTTTTGCAACACCTTGTACAGACCATAATACTTTGGTGATAATTTATTATCCTTCTTAGCTTGCTTTAGGGACATTTGCTTATATGGTTGTAGCCATAGGAATACCCAATCACCTACATCAAAACTTCTTTCGCTGCGATGTTGATCTGCCTGTAGTTTCATTCTATTTTGTGCCAACACGAGGTTATCCTTTAAGAGTTGGAGGACTTGTTGTGTGTTCGATGTGATGTTCCACTACCTGAACCTTAGAATTTTCTCTTAAATATGATGTGATGGATGGTGGTTGATACCCATAAAGTGCCATAAATGGGGTCATTTTTGTTGTTGTATGGAAGGAAGTGTTATACCACCATTCAACAAGAGGCAACCATTTGACCCATTGTGTCTGTTTATCAGATACAAAGCAACGAAGATATCCTTCGAAACGTTTTTTTACTATCTCAGTTTGCCCATCAGATTGAGGATGATAAGATGAGCTATGAGCTAACTGAGTACCAAGACAAGAAAATAATTCTGTCCAAAAATTTCCAGTGAAAATGGGATCTCTGTCACTTACAATAATCTTTGGGTTTCCATGTAGTTTTTGAATTGTTTCCATAAATGCAGTAGAAACTATACTGGCTTTAAATGGATGTGATAATGCACAAAAGTGTGCATACTTGGTATGTCTGTCAACTACCACCATGACGACACTCTTTCCCTCAGACTTGGATAAACCTGTGATAAAATCCATTAAAACCTCCTCCCAATGTTGGCTTGGAATGGATAAAGGTTGTAATAGACCCGGTGTCTTAATTGTTTCAACTTTATTTTGTTGGAAAACCAAACATTCCGCCACAAACTTTTGAATATCTGATTTAAGGCCATCCCAAAAAATTTCCTTCCTAACCCTGTGGTAAGTTTTTAAAAATCCTGAGTTCCCTCCTAAGGGAGAAGTATGCAATTCCATAAGAATATTTTGTTTTAGCTGGGAATTCTTACAGAGGTATAAGCGATCTTTGTACCATAACGAATCATTTTGCCAGCTAAATGTATCAGAAGTACTGGAATCTTGTTGTAGCTTTTGAATAAGTTCCCACACTTCTTCGTCATTCTTCCATTCCTCCCTTGCTTCGTTTATCCAGTCTGGTTGGATAATAGAAATGGCACACAACAATGCTTCCACATCCTCATCCTTTCTTGAGAGTGCATCTGCCACCACATTTTTCTTCCCTTTTTTGTAGATTATTTCAAAGTCATAACCCAACATCTTTTTGACCCACTTTTGTTGCTCTTCAGAAGATAATCTTTGTTCTAAAAAGTATTTAATGCTATCATGGTCCGTTTTTACCTTGAAGTGTCTTCCCATTAGGTAGGGTCGCCATTTCTTAAGTGCATGGAGTATTGCCAACATTTCCTTCTCATAAATAACTTTGCTTAAAAACTTTCCCTTGATTGGACAAATTTCAAAAGCAATGGGTCTTTCATCTTGCATTAGAACAACACCAATTCCATTTCCTGAAGCATCAAATTCCACAATAAAGGTTTTTGTGAAGTCCGGTGTAGCTAAGACTGGTGCTTCGCACATTGCCTCTTTAAGATGTTCAAAGGCCTTTGTTGCTTCCGGAGTCCATGAAAATGAATCTTTCTTCAATAATGTTGTTAGAGGGGCTTCTATTCTCCCATAATTCTTAACAAACTTGCGATAATACCCTGTCAACCCAAGAAATCCTCGCAGATGCTTTATGGATGTGGGGATTTTCCATTCCTTAATGGCTTTAATTTTGCCAGGGTCAACCTTAACTCCTTCATGAGATACAATATGACCCAAACATTCCACCCCCTGGACTCCAAAGAAACATTTGGATCTTTTTGCATATAATTGTTTCTCCTCCAATAGTTGTAGCAGCCTGTCAACATGTTCAACATGATCCTTCCAAGACTTGTTGTAGATTAGTATATCATCAAAAAATACTAACACAAATTTTCTAAGGAATGGTTTGAAAATTGAATTCATCAAACCTTGAAATGTTGAAGGTGCATTGGTAAGGCCAAAAGGCATGACCAAAAATTCATAATGACCCTCATGAGTTCTAAATGTCGTTTTCGGAATGTCTTCAATCTTCATTATGATTTGATGATATCCCGAACGAAGATCCAACTTGGTGAAGTAAATTGATCCATGCAATTCATCCAGTAATTCATCAATGACAGGAATGGGGAACTTATCTTTAATAGTGAACTTGTTGAGCTCCCTAAAATCCGGACACGTGTGCCGTGATCCATCCTTCTTGTGCACCAATACTACTGGAGCTGAGAAAGAGCTTTTACTCGGTTGAATTATACCAGCCTCTAGCATTTCTGCAACCATACGTTCAATTTCATTTTTTTGGACATAGGGATATCTGTACGGCCTGATGTTTGGAGGAACACTTCGTGGAATCAGATGAATAGCATGATCATGATCACGCATAGGTGGGAGACCTTTGGGAGTCTCAAATGCCTTGAAATGATTGTCCAGGACTTTTTGGAGATCTGGAGAAATAGATGATTCCAATGTGGAAACATCTAGCGAACATAATTGTGCAATTACACCTCTTTTCTCCTTTTTTAGAAGCTTAGTCATGCCATTAGAGCTGATTATCTTTCCTGGTTTCCCTGAAATACCCCTTAATTCAACTTCCTTTCCTTTCGTAGAAAATTTGATGAAAAGTTCTTGAAAATTAAAAGTTATTGTACCCAAGGATTGTAGCCATTGGACTCCTAGTACAACATCAGCGCCTCCCATTGGAATGGAAAGCATTGGGCTAGTCAATATATATTTTCCCATGGATAGCTTGATATTATGGCACTTTCCAGAGCAATTTATTATTCCTCCATTTGCAATCATCCCTTGACACTCTGGTGCTGGATATAGGAATCAATTCAATTCTTTTGCTACCCTACAATGAATAAAATTGTGGGTGCTTCCTGAATCAATCAACACTATTACCTGTTTCTTCTCGATTTGTCCTTCTATCTTGACGGTTTGAGGAGTGGTAATTCCCTCCAATGCATTACAAGATATGGTCTGATTTATTTGTTCTTCATCTAGGCTTTGTTCCTGGAGTATATCCTCTTCTTTTGACCTTTCTTGCTTCTTTTCTTCTTCTTCTTCACAATCTATGTAGAATAATTTCTTCTCAGCACACTTATGACCTTTTGTGTATTTGCTATCACAACTGTAACAAAGCCCTTTTGCTCTTTTTTCTTCCAATTGTTGTGGTGTCAGCATTGTAGGTTGTGGAAGACTAGGGGCAACAACACTTCCGTCTTTATAGTTGTGAGTGGTATGCTTCCTAGTTGCCATAATTTTGCTTTCCATTTTTCTTGCTAATCTGAATGCCTTCTCTAATTAATCAGGTTCCCAAAGGCGAACATCATGTTGGATATTATCCTTTAAAGACCCTATGAACACATCAATCCTATGCTCCTCTGGAATATCTTTTACCCTTATGTTCAATTTTTGGAACTCCTCAATGTGCTCCATTATTGAACCCTTTTGTTTGAGACTTATCAATTGGCTAAAAAAAGAGTTTCTTTTTGTATCCTCATAATGTGCTATCAATTCTTCCGTAAAAATTGCCCAAGTGATAAATTGTTTACGAGAACAAAGCCATTGATACCATAAAAACTGATTTGGTTCCCAATATACAGTTGCCATATGTACCTTATGTGTGTTTTGCACATTATTGAGATCGAAGAATTGCTCCATCTGTAATATCCATGTGGCGGGATCCTTGCCATCAAACTTCCGCATATCGATTTTTGGAACATGGTGAGTCTTTGATCCAACATTAGAGTCTATGGGATCATGATTAACATTTCTTTTGTTCTCATCATGAGTTTCCTTTAGTACCCTTTCACCCTTAGTGACCATTTCTTATAGAAACTTATTCATATTTATCTTCAATTCTTCCATCTTATCATCCATGCCATCAATTTTAGCGTCCATGCCATTCACCTTAGCTTCCATGCCATCCATCTTAGCTTCTACACCTTTCTTTAAACCATCCATATTAGCTTCTACATCTTTCCTTAAAACATCCATTTTAGATTCTGTTTCTTTTTGTGCAAGTGACACTCGTTGCACTTGTTCTTGTAATTTTGATATATCATATAGCATTTCTGCTTCTTCTTCATGAGCCATGCTAGAGCTTTCAGGTTCCTTACTAGGTGTTTGCATTTTATTTCCTCTGGGCATCAGTTACCGATAATAATGATCTATTATGCCCTTTGAATTCCTTCAAAATAAATTTTCAAACCAAGCTTAAGAAAAAATTTAAGAAAATCTACACACCTTTTTTCACTTTGTAGGAGCTCAATATTGCCTCTGATGTATCTCTATACTTTTCAATCATCTAGTTCTGAATTTGTGACCTGCAGTAGCTCTCTGTGTCCTCTTTCCAATGCCACAAGTCTAACCCAAATTGGATTCTCCAAGGAAGATTTATGTGAAATCTCCCACAGTGACTTGCTTATAGACTAGTTCAGTAGATCGAACTTGTACGACGCGCCACGAGTCACTGTTTTGATATTTGGATCTGAAAATGCATACAAGAAACTACAGCCCATCCTATTTCTGTACCTTCTTACGAAATTTCAATCCGATCCCCAGAGAGAAAGTTATGACGATTTTCCCCAGGTCACCTGTTTTGAATGTAATTCAGGAGTCTGCAAAAAGACCAACTTCATTAGATCCTATATCTGCAAATATTGCGCGCAAAGCTCTAAAATTTAGACCCAAGGCTCAACGCAATTTCTTCTCAAATGGGTTTTTTTTGCAACTTCTGAAACGTAACAGAAAAAAAGTTATAGCGAAAATTCCACGATGACCTGTTTGGAGCAGTGAAACCCTAGAATCCAAAGCTCTGATACCAAATGTTATGAAACCAGCTCAAGAAAAGATAGAAAAGATAGATCAACGCCTTAGAATTCAGCCTCTTCGAGGGGGCAACCTCCTTTACATTAAATAAATGAATAATTCTTGGATGATTCAAATGACAAAACCTCCTTTCTATATATAGGAGTCTAAGGAGTCACAATATAATCTAGCCGACCTAACAATAACAATATAAAGCCACAAAAATAACTATAGAGGGATTCTATGGGGCACATAAATAACAATATGGGGGTAATAGGGGCACAACAATATAAATAAGGGGTATAACTACAATAGTAATGGGGTAATCACTAGTATTATAGGGACCCAACAGGAACATCGATTATAGAGATGAAAGTCACTAGGAAGAAAAATAAAATGAGCTTATGAAATTGCTGGAACAAAGAAGGATATTAGTGACAGAAGGGCATGACCAACTTAGATGGGGCAACAATAATGAGGGCTCCTTTAATCTTAAAGAGGCAAAATGCTTACTCCTTGAGCTGGATTCCCATGTTCCGGACAGGATTTGGACGAACCTACGGAGGCATCAAGGCCAGATGAAGATCAAACTTTTCATGTCGCTGGTTTATCATAAGAAAATTTTGACTTACAATAACATGAGGAAGAAGGGTGTCCTGGGGCCTTCCAGATGCCAGCTCTGTGAAGCCCAAGAGGAAACAATGGAGCACCTTCTTAATAATTACAGTTTCACCTCCTCGTTGTGGGATACTTATGTCTCTATTTTCTAATAGATTGAAAGGGACCAAGGGAGTATTATCAATACCCTAACCAATTGGACATGTAACTTTTCAGATTATGAATTTCTAGGCACTTCTTGGGTTCTTATGCTAGGATTCATTATATGGAATGTCTGGAAAGAAAGGAACAAAAGAATCTTTAAGAATGATAAAAGTCCCTCCCAATGCCTTTTTGAGTAGATCTTAAACCAGATTAAGGAGACAGTTGGCACCACAGTGTGGAACTCCCCTAAGAACCCACCATCAGATGCCGAATTATGGATTCTTCATTAGCTAGGTATGCAGGGGCTCATTCCCCAGGAGCTGGATAGGAAGGTAAGGAAGATGGATACTAAACAGGATTTCTGGCACCCTCCCCCTCAAGTTTTTTTGAAATACAACATTGATGGGGCTTCAAAAGGCAACCCGGGAGCTACCGGCTTTGGAGGGGTGCTAAGGGATGAAAATGGAATAATTCTTTTCATATTCCATTGCCATCTAGGAAGAGCCGCCAACAATTTCACAGAACTAATGGGTATAGAACAATGTCTATATTTCATGAAGCAGGATAGCCGCCAGAATGTGATTGTCAAAGTTGATTCTGAGCTAATTATTAACTCTATCAAGAGAATTAGTTGTGGCATGGCGTCGGAAAAAGTTTGTAAACAATGGAAGATGATCCAAGTTTTTCAAAGGATTTAGCTTCACCTCCAGTGCCTACGTACAATTAGTTTTAATCATGTGTGAAGAACGGCCAATAAATTAGCAGATATTCTGGTCAATCAAGGAGTGATCTGTACCGAGAACAGGGTCACAATGGAGTGGCAAGAGATGCCTCAGAATAGATTAAAGGCGTATTGTCAAGACCAAGATGATGAAGATAGGATGGTGTTTCGTAACAAAGACATGGAGGCGGGGTCTAGATGACTAGGTTTCATTTTGTTTTTCTTCCTTTTTCATAGTTTGGTCTTAGCGGATGTAAGATCAATGTCGGCCTCCACATCCTAGATAAGTACAGATACAGATGCTCAAGAGGGAAGCTTCTTAGAGGACTCACGTTAACGGAGGGTTGGCAAAGAAGGATTAGTGCAAGGTGTCATAATCTAGGCTTTCTCGTAATATCCCTGGTTCTCTTTCAATGGACACATTACCGCTCTCGAGGTGGTATATGGTATATCGCATGCATTTTAAGCGGGAAGTGGTTTTGACAAAATGGGAGGGTTTCCGTTCATCAAGCTACACATGGCCAAGGTGAGGGATGGAATACCACCCTCATCGCGCAATAATGTTCGGTGATTTAGACCCATGCATTCTGAGCCTTAGCCGTTGGATTAAGTAAGGTGGATCTATGGTCAGGAATGATTGTGCATGTAGGTGGGTCTAGTGGGTTAAGCATCGTGCTTCTAGGTACCATGATATCTTCCATTGTCGTTGGATCAGGAGAGGAGATTAGACGGTGGAGATTAAAGATGCAAGTTTTGACAAGGAATATATTCATTTCATGGCGCGAATCGATGATTGGAGCATGTTCATCAGGTTCGTGGGTTATTTCCCTAGGTTGACCTAATATCCTTTCATATTGATACACTTTTTCTCTACGGGCCCGATTTTAAATGTAAAGTGGGGGCTTGGCGCTAGCTTGAATTGAATCTCATCCATTGGATTTCGGTGGGATGACCGAATAGTCTTAACATTTTCTGTCCATTGAAAGTTCTGACGTTTTGTAGTTAGGGTTCAAGGTTTCGGCCCTTAGCTTAATGGCCTTGGCCCATAGTTCTTCGTGGGCTCTTCTATTTTATGTAATTTAATTACCTTATTAATGAAATAGAAGGTACGACTCTTGCTTCAACAAAAAAAGAGATTACATAACTTAAACTTGTAAGTGAACTTTTCTTGTTGGATTACTACAACAAAACATATAGCTAAAAATGAATTACAATGTAAAATACTAAGACCACTTCAAATGTTTTAAACATAAAAATTTATATTTTTTCAATACCTTTAATGATATATAGATAAGTTTTTAAAATAATATATAAAATATCTTAATTAAGGTGTGCATTGAGCCATTTTATTAGTGCACATTAAAAATGCTTTTTTGTTATTAATATATTTGTAGGTATACTTCAATATTAATTCATATTAAAATATTTTCCTCATACAACATGAAAATATTGAACATTTTTTTCTATATAGATAAATATGAAGTTTCAAATACCATAAGAAAATATGGGATGTCAAAACCTGAAATGGTATGACTTCATATATATGGATATAAAAAAAAAAAATTGTTAAAAAAATATTTTAATATTGTATATAATAAATATAGTAAATAAAATATTGTAATATAAATTATATAGAAATAAATGTTAAAGTAAAATATTTTAATGGGTGTTGATATTTGTTGTTATATTATTTAAAAAATTTCGAATAATTTTTTAACTCTAATCAATTAACCTATTCATTTAATCGTATTAGTATTTATTAATAATTATCATTTTCAATACAAATAATTAAAATAATACTTATTTTATTTAAAATATTATATCTATGACACAAAATTAAGTATGAAGTTACAATGGATTTCCTTTTTCTTTCCATCCACCTTATATTAAAGAACACATACTAAATATTATTATATTTTTATTTTTATTATATTGTTATAATAATAATAATAATAATAATAATAATAATATTTTTTTGATATAAAAGAATATTTCAAAATTATATAACATTCTATTTAATTACCAACATAGATCTATCTTAATCACGGATTTAATGTGAGAGCTCAATTTTTTTTTAAGTTATATTTTTGAATATTATAACTTAAATTTGTAAGTCCAAAATCTATTAGTTGGATTAAGAAATCTAAAAAGGGATTACGACCATTTCCAACATTTTAACCATAAATTTTTTCCCAATCACTTTAGATGATATATACATAATACTTTAAAACAATATATAAAACTTTTTTATTGTTATTACTATATCTTTAAGTATACTTCAATATCAATTCATATTAAAATATTTTCTTTTAACATTTTCTTGCTATATATAGATATATATCAAATTTCAAATACCATGGGTTGTCAAAACCAAAACTAAATAACCCTTAATAGTAAAATTTCATATACATGAGTATATAGAAAAAAATAGAAAAAATAGGTTAAAGGAAAATATTTTAATGTTGTATATAATAACAACAATAAATATCCAATATGAGTTATGGAGAAAATAATTTAATTTTAATTAATATTGAGATAAAATTAAAAATATTTTAATAAAAAAAAAAAATCATTTTAATGTGCCTTGATATATGTTCATTTGTAGTCGACATCATCTTTTTGTTTAAAGAATATTTTATTTTTCTTTAAGAAGGATGCGTGCCAATTCCAAATTGAGGACACACATACTTCCACACACGTATATACTTTTTTTTATATAATTAAAAAAATCAAGGACACACATACTCTCTCTCTGACACACAGATATATATATTTTTAATATAATTAAAAAAATATTCCAAAATCATATAAAATAACATTTAGATCTATTTTAAGCATGCATATAACATGAGTCAAGAGGGATGAAATTTCTTTATGTGCAACTATATGTTAGAGTGCAAAAAAATAATATGTAATTTTTCATTTTTTAAATCGTATTTTTGAATGCTATATAGATTACAGAACTTAAACTCTTAAATGGAGGAAATTTGTGTTCTATTAAGAAAAAAAAATATGAACAACCTAAAAGATTTATTTTTTTCCAATAGCTTTATATAATAAATATACATAGTATTTTAAAACAACATATAAAATAATTCTCACATTAAAACCATTTTTTCCTTATTAATATATTTTCAAGTATACTTCAATATTAATTCATATTAAAATATTTTACTCATAATCCATATTGAATATTTTATTATATACAACATTAAAATATTCAAATACCATGGGTTGTCAAAACAAGGAACCAGAAAATCACCAATGGTAAGATTTCATATATATGGTAAGGCTTCATGGATATGGACATATAGAAAAATGTTAAGAGAAAATATTTAATGTTGTATATAAAAAATATTATGAATATCCAATAAAATTTGTGAATAAAATATTTTAATATGAATTAATATTGCGTAATAGGTAAAAATATTTTAATAACAAAAAATCATTTTAATGTGCATTGATATATGTTGGTTGTGGTCAACATTGTTTTTCTATTTAAAGAATATTTTATATTTATTTGAACAGGAATTCATGTCAACTCCAAATTGAAGACGCTCATACTTATACATCCCCTTCACACTCCAAATTGAGGACGCACATACTTATACATCCCCTTTACACTGGGTTGTGGAATAAGTCTCTTATCTCAATAAAATGTGTCCTCTAACTAATAGATTAAATAATTTTTCTCAAGAAATTTTTTCCAAATTAATTTTAATCAAAATTTAGTAGAGATTTTTAAAAGCTGAAGTCTAAATTATTTAATAGGTTTTTATATGTGAAATTCTAATGGCCAAAAATTTAATAAAATTACAAAAAATCACAATCTCTTAATCTTAATAGAAATAACATTTTACTCTGTAACTTAGATGAAGACAATATAAAATATCAGCTATAAAACCGTATTTTAAATATGAAATTTATAACTTTTCGTTGACCTCCTCTTGATAACCCTTGATTAGTTGAACATTACATTTATTTCCAGGTCCCTGGTTTAAGTTGCGTGACCTTTCTTCCCACGACTCTATTAAATTTAATGTTGTCAAACATTGCTTGATATTCACAAATTCAATATTTAAAATGATAATGATTTTCTAATCTTTATATATTCGATAATTTAAAGGGGAAAATCATTTTGATTTCCAAATTATTTTAATATTTACTATGTATATTTTTAATGTAATTGTATATTTTATAATAATAATTTAAAATTTAAAATTATATATAAGTTAGATATCAAATTGGTTTTGGTTTTAATAGACGTGTTGAATAAGAAATCTATATTTTTATAATTTTGAAGACTATAAAAAATATAATTAAATTATTTTATATTAATTTTTATAATTAAATTACTTTATATTATTTAATAGTTGTATAATATTAATGTGGTTTATAGAACTATAGCTTTATTTGTATTTATTATTGACAAATATATAACAAAAAAAAGATTGTAACAAAAATATTATTATTAATTTTGATTTTACTTAATCTTTAAGAATCTTATGATTTGATAAAAAACAGAAGTGTTGAAAATTTTTTGTCCTTTACAACCAATATATATAACATCTTTTTTTTAGATTAGGTATGCTTTGAAAATCCATAAGAAATTGGTGGGGTTCGAACATCAATTTGTTTTAAATTTATTAAAAGTTAATGCAACTTAACAAACTCTCTAACACACCACAAACATTGATAAGCATTCAGAAGAAGCATGTGTTGAGCATATTAAATTAAAAAATAAAATAGAAGGTCAACACATCTTCATCCACCTTAAGTCAAGTGCTCTCTCTCTCTCTTCCTTAAGCTCTCCCCCTTTCTCTCCCACCTCCCTATGTCTCTCCCCCATCACACTCTCTCTCTCAACCATCCAACTATGTCACTATCTCCCAACCTCTCTCCTTATCTCTATCCCCCACTCCCCCTTCCATACCTATGTCTCCCTCTCTCCCTTCCCCTTATTTCCCTATCTCTATCCTCTCATTTTCTCTCTCTTCCATTGTATCTCTCCCTCATTCTATCTTCATCTCTCCCTTGTCACTCCCTCTCTCTCGTCATCTCTATCTCTCAATGTCTTTGTTCTTCCATCCCTATATTTACCTCTGCAAATCCATCTCTCCCTCCCTCTCTCTCTTTCCTTATCTCTCTCCCCCCTCTCTCTCTTCCTTCCTCTCTCTCCCACCTCTGTCTCTCTCCCCCCCACTATTTTCCCCTGTCTCTCGCTCCCTTTCCCTGAAATTAGATCCCAATGTATTGCATTTAAGAAAGTATATAAATTTAAAAAATTATAACTAATTGTATAATAATAAACATATATTTTGGATCAATAATGTCAAAGAAAATACAATAATAAAAAACTTAAAAGAATTGTGCACTATCTTTCCTCTATAGTGGTTAGTCACTTTGTTTTCTCTCTTCGCATGGATCTTTCATTAAGTTGTTGTCATTTCTATTCTTTATAATATTATTTATATTATATAAATTTCACATGTGTCATGATCTAAATTGGATCCATGAAAATAATGAGAGAGCCCTGACTGCATCAAAATAGGATAGACTTCAAAATTTATGAACACAAAGCGATTAGGAAGACGTTTGATAGTGGCAGTTTGCAGCCAGTGAGGAACAACGAGGACCTTGGTCAAAGCGCGCTGACCGAGGCCCATGGAGACTGTGGAGGAGCCAAAACTGGCCATTAGGAAGCCTGAATCAGGAAACAGAGGGCATTTATGATGCGTGATTAGTGCTTAAATCATGCATTGCTGGGAAAAACCCCTTGAGAAGGAAAAACCTCGAGTGCTTAGTTGCATGGAAGCTGAGAAAACCATCAGGAAAGTGCTGAAGGCTAAAGGTGGAACCCGCACTCCAAAACCGACGTATATCGGGGGCACCCTTGGGCAATAAGTGGATTTGGAGAACAATGAGCGATTCCACTCAGTGCCCAATGTGTGGCAGGCGGAGAAGAGAGAAAATCGCCACTCATCGCGTGCTAACAGTAGAGCAAGTAAACCACGTGAAATGAGTGAATGTTGTAGGATCTGGGCACTCCATATCTAACTACAGAGATCACGCCCGATGGAGAAACTAGATTTGACAGGGGATTAAGCCGCAACAGAGAGAAGTTTGACATCCGATTTAACCGCTGAGGTGGCAGATGATTCATTCCACGATGAAATTGGAAAACTGAATTGATGAGGAAGAGCTGGCGCAGTTTGTAGGGGGACAAGTGGCCACTCACTGTGAGTCATTGATGACGACACCGAGACAAGGAACTCCAAGCAAGCAGTAGCAAGCGATTTGATGAGGGAGAAGAGGAAGCGACCAGTCATGAGATCGATTGGCTTTAAAGCCATGAACAGACAGAGAACACACAAGGGAGAAAAGAAGAGAATGAAGACAGAGAGAGAAAAAGAGAAGAAAAGATAGTGAAGCAAGAAGCAGAAAGACAAAGAGCCGAGCTGACCTGCAGCACAAGGTAGCATCAAGAAATCCCTGAGAGGATTGGTCGAGAATTGAGCACCACATTGGGCTCCTCCCATTGAAGACCACAAGTTTCAAGAGCTAGTAAGGAAGAGAGTCTATGTACTCTAGTGGCTTGGGGAATCCAAGGACCACCCTGCCAATAAATTACATTTCAGGAGACTCAGAACGAGCTCCTCGTTGTAAATCTTTGATTTAAAAACACAATAAAAGAAGGCCACCACTGAAACTTGGACAGGAGATGTAGCCCTGGAGAATAGGGTGAAATCCTTATTAATTTGTTATGTTCTTGTATTTTCTTATTGTGTTTCTCTTGTTATTTTCCATATTGCCAGTGTCTATGTATTTTATAATCTGATCGA
Source organism: Pinus tabuliformis (assembly GCA_031772625.1). Taxonomy (NCBI): domain Eukaryota; kingdom Viridiplantae; phylum Streptophyta; class Pinopsida; order Pinales; family Pinaceae; genus Pinus; species Pinus tabuliformis. Next base: position 770,615,721 of record CM062815.1, read on the forward strand.
TCCGTTGCCTAAAATAACATAGACACACACCAGCACATGAGTCTATAATACCTTCATTCATAAATTATTAAGCTAGGGCCACTCAACGGTGATTTTTCAGATCAAGTGGTATCAGAGCCCTAGGTTGTAAGGTTAGACAAGCTTGTGTTGGATTAGCTGTTGAAAGCTAACTAGATCAAAGCTGAAACTAGGAGAAGGATAGTTGGTCGAAACTAATCCTGAAATTGGGAGAGTCTATCCTCGGAAGACAATGTCAGAGGAAGGTTCTACGGGGCCAGACCCTTAATTCATAGAAAGTTTCCTAGCCAGAAATTCCATGGTAGAAGAAATGTATAGGGACTTTAGAAAACATAAGAATGAAGATTCATCAGGATCTAAGCAAGACAAGGGAGAAGATGAGTCTCACTTCCATGACCACTCAAAATGAAAATGGAAAGAGGAAAACTTTCTCACACCTCTTAACAATTATGAACACAAGAAAAAAGCATCTTTGATCAAACTAGATGTAAAATTTGATCGACCTATATATGATGGAGATTTAAATGTAGAAAAGTTGGACAATTCAATTACACAAATTGATGTTTATTGTAGAGTACAGAACATAGACTCAGACAAGAGCAAGATTCAGCTAGAAGGCCTACCCCTAGGAGGCACTGCCTTGGTTTGGTGGGAAGGCAGCACCCAAGCTAACATGAAAAGACATGGTAAGACTATCTCTATCTGGAGTGAATTTGTTTCTACAATAAAAAAGCAGTTCTATCCATTGGCCTACATGCAACAAGCCATGATGAGTTGGAAAACTCTTCGATAGTTGAAAAGGCAAAGTGTGCAAGGGCACACTCAAGAATTTAGAAAGAGAGCATTGATTCTAGGAATCTCATTAGACTCACTAGAGGCTCTGTTGAAGTACATTGGTGGTCTACATAGCTACATGAGGCATACCATCCTCATGTCTAATCCCACTAGTATAGATGAGGTATCTATACAGGCTACTCATCTAGAAGCTGGAGGAGAGAATGGAAATCCATAAGTTGGGGGACCATCCCAACCCACTGCAAGTAAGAGCAAGGAGAAAAGAAAGTAGAAGTGGAAAGAAAGGAAGGCTAACACTGCATAGAAGAGCAAGGCTTCATGCACTCACTGTAAAAAGGATGGGCATGATGATGAGCATTGTTAGATTATACATCCAGAGTTGAGACCTAAGAAGTTCAAGGTCAGGAAGAAGAAGACTATTGCATCCATTCAGAAATATTTGGATTCAGACTCGGGAGATGAAACAACCATGGTAGCCATAGGTATAAAAGGTAAGAATTCTGAACCATCTACTAGTAATTCTGCACAATCTATTATTGATGAAGAAAAAGAGAGAAAAAGACATGAGCTTTTCCATATTTGAGTTATTTCCAAACATCAAAAGGTTGATACTTTTTTTGATAGTGGCTCACAAGTAAATTTAATTTCTGAAGCAATTGTAAAGAAGTTGGGATTAGCAACTACACCTCACAAGAAACCATACCCATTAGGATGGTTGAATGATAAAGAACAACTACAAGTGACTAGACATTGCAAAATAAAGTTTTCTTTTGCGTCAGCATTTGTAGATGAGGTTGAGTTAGACATAATTCCTTTGGATATATGTGGAATTGTTTTAGGAAGTCCTTACTTGTATGATAGAAAAGCTATTTTCTATAGAGTTGAGAACAACTATCTACTTGTTAAAGATGGAATCGAATATTTCGTAAGAGCTCATAAACTCAAGAATAATTATACTGTCATAAACTCAGGGCAGATGAAAAGAATGATAAATTCATGCAAACAATTCTCACTGATGGTTGTAAAGGAAAAGTAACCTGATAAAACCAATGTATTTGAGGGCTGTAATGCTAAACAGCAAGGTAATTTAGAAAATGTTTTTTTAGAGTATTATATCTTGTTTCAAGGACCTAAAGGTCTGCCACCCAAAAAGGAAATAATACACAATATTATTTTGCAACAAGATGCTCCATTTCTGAACATTGGAATGTATAGATTGTCTGCTTTAGAGAATGTTGAAATCAAGGAGTAGGTGCAAGAGTTGCTTGAAAAGGGGTTCATTAGACCTAACACATCACCATGTGGGTCATCAATTGTTTTGGTGAGAAAGAAAGATGGCTCGTGGAAAATGTGCATTAACTACCAATCACTAAATAAGATAACAATAAAAAATCGTTATCCCCTTCCTCACATAGATGATCTTTTAGATCAATTGAAGAAAGTTGTTTGTTTCTCCAAGCTAGACTTGCACAGTGGATACCATCAGGTCAAAGTTGCAGAACAAGATGCATGGAAGACTACTTTCAAAACAAAGTAGGGATTGTATGAGTGGCTGGTTATGCATTTTGGCTTAACTAATGCTCCTGCTACTTTAATGAGATTAATGAATAATGTACTTAGACCTTTTCTTGATGATTTTGTTATTGTGTATCTAGATGACATTATGATTTTTAGCAAAACATGGGAAGAACACTTAAAGCATGTTAAGCGGACACTAGATGTCTTGAAAAGAGAAAAACTTCATGTTAAACTCTCAAAATGTGAATTTGGCAAAACATCTCCGAATTATTTGGGTCATATAGTAAGGGGTGGTGAATTGAAGATAGATCCCTCTAAGGTGTCAGTCATTGTAAACTGGCCAAAACCAAAATCTGCTACAGAAGTTAGAAGCTTCTTAGGAGCAACACAATATTTGAGAACTTTCATTTCTAACTTTTCCTCAATTATAGCTCCCTTACATGCTTTAACAATATTGAACAAGGTATTTTAGTGGGGAGGCAAACATCAGAAAGCCTTCGACACCTTGAAAGAAAAGATTAGTACAACACCTATACTAGCATTGCCTGATCTTCAAACAACATTGGAGATCCAAATAGATGCCAATGACTATGCCATGGGAGCAGTAGCATGGTAAACCCATATGTTATCATTCTGAGACTTTTAATCCTACAATAGTTAACTATCCTACATATGATAAAGAATTGTATGCATTAGTTCAAAGTATGAGAAAGTGGAAACATTACTTAATGGGGAAAGAGATAGTAATACATACTGATCATCAACCACTTCAATATTTACACTCGCAAACTAAGTTGCAGAAATCAAGACACTACAGATGGATGGGTTTTCTACAACAGTTTCATTTAGTCATCAGATATAAAAAGGGGATACATAATAAAGTTGCAGACATGTTATCAAGACCCATTGTAAATGCATATACTATACTTAAGCATAATTCTATGCTACATGAAAGCTACATTGAACAATATGCTCAAGATATAGACTTTAAAGATGTATATGCAACTTTAAGTTAAGGAAAATGAATAGAAGAATTGGACTCTCATGTAAAGGACCGACTCTTATATCATTGTGGGAAGTTATGCATTCGACAAACTAAAAGAATAAAGATAATTCGAGAATCACACACTTCTCTAATATCAAGTCTCTTTAGGGTAAGTGGAATAGTTGCATAGCTGCAAAGATTTTGTTATTACCCAAAAATGAATGAGACAGTTTCTAGATATGTAATAGGGTGCACTATGTGTGCTAAAAGCAAGCCCAGCAATAGAAAGTTAGGCTTGTACACTCCACTACCAGTTCCTTCTCACCCTTGGGAAAGTGTTTCCATGGATTTTGTTGGAGGACTGCTTAAATTTAGGAAAGGTCATGATTATCTGTATGTTGATGTGGATAGGTTTAGGAAAATGTGTCTTTTGATACCTTGCAATAAATAGATTACCACTGAACAAACTACAAAATTGTTCTTTGAACATGTATGGGTTCATTTTGGATTACCCACTTCCATTGTATCTGATCGAGACACCTGATTTGTGTGAGAGTTTTGGTCAAGTCTGTGGGAACTAATGGCCACCAAACTAAAGAAAAGCACCGCTTTTCATCGACAAAGTGATGGCCAAACAGAAGTAGTTAACAGGAAAGTGATCCAGTTACTCCGAGGATATTGCAGCAAACATCCTAAGCTATGGGATGAACATTTGTGTTATGTGCAACATGCTTACAATAGAGCAAAACATTCTTCTACGCAGAGATCTCCTTTTGAAACCTATTTTGGTTTCACACCAAGGTCTCCTTTTGATTTTGTCTTTGGTAAAGACAACATAGTTGAGGGACACAACGACGTCGATAGGGAACCTAGGTTCATTGAACAAATCCAGGTGATCCACCATGTAGTGTAGGAACAGCTAGAAAAGAGCCAAGCCAATACAAGGCAAGGAATGACAAGCATCAAAAGGAGCATAGTTTCCAAGTTGGTGACAAAGTCTGGCTGTATATTAGTAAGGACAGGATGCAAGGTGAAGGTAAAAAGCTAAAGCCTATCAGGTATGGACCTTTCAAAATACTTGAGAATATTGGTAAAAATTCTTTTCGCCTTAATCTACTGGCTTACATGCACATCTACTCAGTCATAAATGCAGATTGCTTGAGATTTTTGAACCTTCTCTAATTGAAGATCCCAAAGAGCAAAGTCATTTGCCTTCTATTGATGACCTGCTACCTAAATATCTTAATGAATTGCAAGAGGACACAGTTTTGGATAGGAAGGTGAGGATGGCACGCAAAGGAGATGTTGAGTACCTTAGAATTGGGCTCAAAGGTTCAAAGTCGAGTAGTGCAAAGTGGATAGAGATTGAGCAAGTGAGATAGTTGTACCCTCGCTTAGTAGATGCTTGAAAACCAACTTTTGGTGGTCCAGAAGCTTTTTCAGTGGGAAGGTTGTGATCTGAATTGGATCCATGAGAATAATCAGAGAGCCACGACTGTATCAAAATAGGATAAACTTCAAAATTTACCAACACAGAGTGATCAAGAAGATCTCTAAAAGTGGATGTTTGTAGCCAGTGAGGAACGACGAGGAGCTTGGTCAAAGCGCATTGACTGAGGACCATGGAGACCGCACAGGAGGAAAAACTGGCCATTGGGAAGCCCAGATTGGGAAACAAAGGGCATTTCTGATGCACGCTAAGTCGGGAAAAACCCCTCAAGAAGGAAAATCCCCGAGTGCTCAGTCGCATGGAAGTCAGGAAAACCATAGGGAAAGCACTGAAGGCTAAAGGCAGGACCCGCACTCCAAAACTAGCGGTATATCAAGGGCACCCTTGGGCAGTAAGCTCATTTGGAGAAAAATGAAATATTCCACTTAGCGCCCGACACATGGCAGGCGGAGGAGAGAGAAAACCACCACCCATCATGTGTTAATGGTCGAGCAAGTCAACCACATGAAATAAGTGAATGTCGTAGGATCTAGGGGCTCCAGATCTAACTGCTGAGATCATGCTCCATGGAGAAACTGGATTTGACAGGGGATTAATCCGCGACAGAGAGAAGTTTGACATCAGATTTGACCGCTGAGGTGGCGAATGAGTCATTCCACGGTGAAATTGGAAAATGAAATCGACGAGGAGGAGCTGACGCAGTTCACAAGGGGACAAGTGGCCACTCCTTATGAGCCATTGATGATGATTCTAAGACAGGGAACTCCAAGAGAGCGATAGCAGGTGATTTGATGGGGGCGGAAGAGGAAGCGAGCAGTCATGAGATCGATTGGCTTTAAATCCATGAACAGACAAATAACACATAAGGAATAAAAGGAGAGAACTAAGACAGAGAGAGAAAAAGAGAAGAAAAGATAGTGACGGAAGAAGCAGAAAGACAGAGAGCTAAGGTGACCTGTAGCACAAGGCAACATCGAGCAATCCCTGAGAGGATCTGTCAGGAATTGAGCACCACATTAGGCTCCTCCCATTGAAGACCAGAGAGGTCAAGAGCTGGTAAGGAAAAGAGTCTATGCACTCTACTCTGTTTCTCTTACTGTTTTCCATATTTCTAGTGTCTATGTATTTTGCAATCTAATCGATCCGTTGCCTAAAATAACATAGACACACACCAACACATGAGTCTGTAATACCTGCATTCATAAATTATTTAACTAGGGTTAGTCAAGCGTGATTTGCAGGTATGTATTATAATTTTTAATTTAATTAAAACTTCTATTTAATCTCTATAGTCATGAGCGGATGGGGGGTTTAGATATACCTGATATGTAATTGTATTCTTTTGGCTTTTAAATTTAATAAAAAATGACATGAAATAAAATAAAAATAAAATATTTATAAAATATTTTGATTTTGAAATAAGTTATCATTTTTGTGCAAATGGTACTGATAATTCATGGTATTGGCCCACAATATTGTAACAAATAATTAAAATCTTAGATCTATTCATAATAATCAGAAGCCTAGATAGCCCATGGTATTGATAAACCAAGGTATTATGATTTTATTTTATCTAAAATATTGTTTATAATTCTATTAATATTTAAAAAAATTGAATATTACAAAATTCTATTTTATTAATTTTATTACTTGGCTCAAACTGATTTATTGCACTACAGAGGACTAAAGAGGACATGGAAGAATCTGTTGTTTTTTAAGGATACTATCATTATTAGTAGTTGTATTAATTATAATATAGTTGGCATTAAAAATGTTGACATACAATCTTTCTTACACTACATCTAATGATTACACATTTACCCTGTAATGGGTTGTAGAGCGCCTCTCGATGCAATGCAATGTTACTATTGGTAGCTTTTGGCTTCGAGGATTTGACTACCCATGGTATTTCAAACTTCATATATATGTGTGTGTGTGTGTGTGTGTGTGTGTGTGTGTGTTAAAAGAAATTTTTTTAATGTTGTACATAATAAAATATCCAATGTGAGTTATGAGTAAAATATTTTAATATAAATTAATATTGAAATATATTTAAAAATATATTAATAACGAAAGAAAATAATTAATGTGTGCTCATAAAATGACTTAGTGCACATGTTATGTAAGATATTTTATATATTGATTTAAAAAATTATGTGGATATCATATGAAACTATTGAAGGAAATAAGTTTTTATGTTAAAATGTTTGAAGTGATCTTAGTATATTTTATAGTGTAATCCTTCTTAAGTATATGTTTTTCCGTAATGAGACAAATATTTTTTGGAGTTACAAGTTTTAAGTTATCTTATCTCTATAGCATTCAAAGACACAATTTAAACAACGACAGAACAAACATTTTCTTTTTGCACTCTAACATAACTTTGCACCTAGAGAAATTTGATCCCTCTCCACTCATGTTACATTCATGGTTAAGATAGATCTATGGTGGTTTCTTTAAAAATAATAATAAGGAAAATGTTTCAAGATCATCATAATATAGATTAGTTAAATTATTAGGAAGGTTGGTAATATTTTAAAATTGAGATCTAATTTAAACATATAGAAGCCATTTTAATAACTAATGTCATTTTATCTTCAATCCTCTTAATGTGACAAATACGACATAAAAAATGTGAAACACATTTCTATTCCAATATCTTTTTCAAATTTAACAACATCAAATTTCGCTATGGACATCACCGAAATTAATTTTTATATTTGTTTTTTTTGGAGATGAACTATGTGTAGATTTCAACAATATCTAAATAGTTTATCTATAGAAAATAAATCACAAACACAATTAATTATTTATTGTTATATTTTATTTTTTTATTAACAACTATTATTTTCTTCTCCACCTTCATCACAAGAAATAGATAATTTTGAATTTTTTAAATAAAGGAGACCACTTCCTTATAATATCTTAATTTGTTATTGTCTAACCCTTTATCTCACCACACTTTTTCTTAAATTTCATTATAATAATATTTTTAGTGCTATTATTATTGATCCTATATTTGTAAATGTTTTAGCTAGAACTATGAATCCTTATGCCATCTATATTTTAGATGGAGGTGGTGAAGCAATTTTAAGACTTGAGTTTTGTCTTCCATGTTGTTTAATGCGATCTTGTACATTAAGTAACTAGTCATAGTTGTTCTCTCAATTGAGGAAATAATTGCTTCTATGAAGAAGATAAAATACATTGTATTTGCTTTAATTTTGAGATTATAAGTTATAAAACACTTTTCTATCTAATTTATCATTCTCCATAACTCTCTAAGACTACTACATTAGTAGTTTTGCATCCATAATAGTAATATTGAAATCAAAGAAAAGTTTTTACTTATACAATATCTAAACCCCTACTGAATTACCATTATTTCTAAGCCCATTAAAAAAAAAATCCCTTTCATTTATACTTTCTTAATGTTATAATCATCTTATTATGATTATCGATTATTATGAAATATTCGTATGCAAACAATTCCTCTAAATTATTATGGTCAAATTTAAAAATATTATAAATAATTTTATTAAACTTAATTATCATAACATTTGTTATCTCACTATAAACCACCATACCTATCTTAAAACATAAAATTTTAAACAATCTTAATTAATTACCAGGATCATAAAAAATTATCATCGTAAAAACAATATTAGATATATAAATATATATTAAAAAATAATATATAATTATTATAAATTTAAGGAAAAAAAAACGTTTATAAATAACATATTTTTTCTTTTATAACTTTATTAAGTTTTTATCTACATTAATATATTTTATATTTTATACCTCTACAGAATTATATATTCGTAATGTTACTTTAAGTTATATATTCATAGTGTTATTTAAGTTGTTCCCATACTGACTTTGTTTTTTAACCTTCCTCTCTCTACTATAATGTCATCGTGTATTTACAGTTAGGTTTCAGATTTCCCTTTTTTAGTTTTTTTATATTTGTGTATATATATTATTCTCTTATTACATAATTTATATAATAATTTATTTAACCTATGAAATGATTTTGTTTTGAATAAATTCTTTTGTTGAATTTTTCCAGAACTTAATGAACAAAATTATGGATGCAAATTTTGAGCGAACCAATAGTTTTTAGGACGTTGAATCTTTTTATACATTCAAAAGTGCATGAAAATACATTGAAAAGTGCATTTTAAACAATAAGAAATCACAATCTCACTTAAAATTTTATTGTTTAATTCTAGCCAAAATAATCGTTTTGTCTATAAACTATGCCTTATGTTATCAATTATGTTTTAAAATTATTATTTCATCATTTTTTGACATTCTATAAGTTTAAGCACATCATTTCTATCAAGTTTAATGTTATTGTAACTTTATATTTGTTGTTTGTTATTTTTTGATATAAGTTATGTGCATGAGTTGAAATGTCCAAGGTTTTGGATGGACATTGAGAAAGAGAGTAGAGAAATGAAAGTTATAGCTTATGTGAGTTTCAATGTCATTTTCTAGAACTCTCTTTTTCGAATGGGAGTAAGCTATAGTTGAGAGGGAATCTTTATCCCCTAACTTGTTGTGCTTATCTAGTCAATTGATATCATTACTAAATAATGGAACTCTATCATCCATATGGCATGTGGAGTGAGCGTAATTTAATAAAATTCTCTCATTATATGGTTTTGCCATTTATTTATTTTATCTATTTATTTTGGCATCAGAGTTGACAACATGTTTATTATGTAAAGTTGATAATAGATAGAGACAACAGAGAAATGCTAGAACTCTCTAATGAGGGACTTATTAAGTGAATCTCACACCACATACTAGATACATGATAAAGTCTCACTATATATCGATGGGATTGATAGATTAGATAAGAACAAAATCATAGAGGATAAAGACTCCTACTGAACTATAAAACACTCACATTAGACAAAAATGAGTTCTATAACATGACCTAAAAACTCACATAACCTAGAAATTTCATTTCTCTATCATCTGTAACAACACCCTTAATGAAGAAAATAATTATTTGCAGCACCTAATTTCTCTTTACATAATGTAAACTTATATTTTCCAAGAGGCTTAATAAATATGTATGTCACATTATCATTTGCATTACAACAGATCAGATTAATTTCCCATGTCCACATATTTTCATATACAAAATGATGTTTTGTTTCAATATGTTTTTATCTTTCATGATAGACTTGGTTATTTTCTAGTTTGATAATCGTTGGCCCTTCCTTTGATTCTCCCATGTCTTCATTATTTCTTCTTAGCCAAGTTGCTTCATATGTTGAGATGTATAAGGCTTTATACTAAACTTTAGTGGAAGAAAACAAAAAGTTTGCTATTGCTTACTACTCCATGACATAATATTGGATCCAATATTGAATGCAGAACTATAGGTGGACACCCTTTCATCTAGATCTCCTTCTCAATCAGAATATGCACACCCTATGAACTAAACCTTCAACTTATTAATAGGCATACCAAAAATTATAGTCTCCTTCAAATATCAAAGGACTCTCATGGCTTCTTTCATGTGAATTTAATGTTCCTTAGCCATGAATTGGATATGTATGTGGAGTGATGATGTTATATTTGGACTTATTATACAGGTAAGTAATTCATACTTTCCATCATCTATACAATGTTCCATTCACTTCTTTTGTTAAATCAACACTGATGAATTTTAGATTTTTCCAGTGGTGTAGATACTACTTTACATTCATCCATATTGAATCTTCTAACTAGTTCTTGTGTATATTTTTTTTATGACTACGGTTCTACCACAATCTCTCGAATCTTCAAGACCTAAATAGTAATGCAACTATCCAATATCCTTCATTTCAAACTCTTGTAGAAATAAATTCATAGATACTACTTTTCAATTAACCTAGTAGAACGTCCTATTATGATAAGTTCATCAACATATATATAAACTAAAGCAATATTTTGTTTTTGTCCCTCTTGATATACATATTTGGATCTCATTTACTTTTAGTAAAACCTTGTGGAGAGAAGAATTTATCAATCTTCACATACCAAGACTTGGGTTCTTGTTAGAGTATATGTAATGCTTTCTTTAACCTATAAACGAGATGTTCTTCCCCTTGTTGTACACAACCTTCTAGATGATTAAGATAAAATTATTCCTTTAATTCTCCATTCAAAAAATCTTACATGACATCTAACTGATTTAGCATCTAATTAGGCTTTAGTAGACAATGTGATCATCATTAGAATGGTATTCATTTTAGCTACAAACGCAAAAATTCCTTCATAATTCATTGCATCTTTCTATGAGTAGCCCTTCGCTGCCTATATAGATTTATATTTATCAACACATTCATCAACACTAAATTTAGTTTTCAATAACCATTTTGAGCCTATGGGAACTTTATCCTTAGGTAATTATTTCAATTCTCATGTATACCTTTTCATAATATAGTGATATTATTCTTTCATGGCATCCGCTCATTCTTTATGATCTTTATCTTGTTAATAATTTGAAGGCTCAAATTTGTTCATAACATGTAGCATTACTGCATAATATTGATACCTAATTGGTGTTTGAATTTTCCTCGTTAATCTTGTTAATGGCTCATTTCTTTTTGTATCTGCTGCACTTCATCTTGGTGTTCTAGTAGCTTCAATTCTACGTTGTTCTTCGACATCAACCTATTGGTCTTCACCTTATTTTGATTTCTTGTATTTAGGTTTTCCATACATTGTTCTCTACCGACTTAGGAATCATGTTTATATATTCATGAAATATAATCCCCCAAAAAAACATGCATGAAATATAACATCTCTTCTTGTAAAGACCTAGTGAGTCATTTGATCATACATTTTATAATCTTTATAGTTAGAAAAATAACCAATAACAATGAATTTGCTTTTCTTGGAATCAATATTTCTCTTATATTCTTTGGGAACATGCAAAAATGTTGTACTTAGAAAATTTCTCAAATGACTCACTATTGGTTTATACCTAAAAAATGCGTCATCAAGTGATTTTTGTTCTAGAATTTTTATAGGACTTCTATTTTTCAAATATATAGCGGTGCTAATTGCTTCACTCTGTAAACCATTAGCTAGATTTTTAATTTTTATCATGCTTCAGAAAAATTCAACCAATGTTTATTTTTTCTTCCTTTCTACTACATTTTGTTGAATACCACAAATTTTGTAATATTTAACGAATGTTTTTAATGTCTATTCTCCCCCTTCATCTAACTTGATAATATTGATGTATTTACATATTTTCTTTGCAACCATATTTTTAAATTCCTTAACATATTCAAATACATCTCCTTTTCTTCTGATATGGTTGACTCGTGTGTATCTAGTTTTATCATGAGTGAAATTAAGGAAGTATGAAGCTCCACCCATTGAATTAGTTTCCGTGGGACCACACACAACAATATGTGTTGGCACACGAAGTTATTTATTTATTTTTTATTTTAGGAAACTCTTTCCTATGTTGATTTTCGACAAATAACATTCAACATATTTGTTCTTAAAATATGGAAGATCTTCCACAGCCAATTTTTTTAATTAATAAAATATCATTGTGATTGAGATGACCATATATTTTATTTCATAGATCATATTCTATCATACTTGTAAATTCCATTGCTTGATGATCTTTTTTACTAACATCAAGCTTGTAAAATCCTTGAACATGTACTCCATTTTCTATGATGTCATAGTTGTCGTGTATATTTTTCACAATACAATGTGACTTAAAGAAATCAGCTTTGAGATTTTGATTTTCAATGGTGGATATGAAGATTAAACTTTTCTTGATTCCAAGAAGATCAAATTTGAATTTGTCTCACATGGCCATTCGGTAAAGTTACACATACATCTTCATAACCTTTGATTTCATGACATGTATCATCTGAATGATAGATGTGAGTACAATTATTATTTTCATGATAGATATCAAACTCCTTTTTGCATGTCATATAATTTGAAGCATCAATTCCAATAAACCATGAATTAACATCATCATTTACTAAACTAAATAATTTGAGATTTTTGAGACTATCACAAACTATGGCTTCTTTATCAACAAAATTGCTTGAATGTCTTCTATGCTTGGACTAGTCATTTTTTTTCAATATTTAGAAAAGTGTCAAGTCTTGGATATAAAAGAACCATTCATTCTTCCTCTTCATATAGATATTTTTCATTGGTGGTTGTGTGCCTTGATGTGGTTTTCACTCTCAGTTGATTCCTTTGTTTTTGTCCCATGCCTTTTCTTTGTATGTTTTTTTCCCTTTGTCTACAAACAATAGATCTAAACTTTGAGATCCTCCTTTGAGATTCTTCCTTATTTCTTCCTCTTAGATAAGAATAACTATCAACTTATCAATTGTAGGAGCCTTTTCCCTAGCTGTAAATTTAATGACTAACAAACGATAATCATCCAACATCCCATTCGATGTAATTGTTGCTAGATCACTTCTGGAACTCTTTTCACCAATAGTACCAAGATTATCATAAAATTTCTTTAATTCTACAAATAAAATCACGAATTTCTTAATTTACCTGATATTAGTTCATAAAAGCCTCTTCTTTAAAACCAACACTATATCTCAAGTTCCATAAAACCTCTTAAGTGTTTCACAAATTTCTTGGAATGTATTTTAATTCATGATGTGTGGAATAATGTTTTCCTTTAGAGACATTCACAAGAGTACCTTGGTCATGGTCACTTTGTGCTCCCAAACCTAAGCTAAAAATGTGGGTGCCTTGACCAAACATTGTAGCCTTCTATTAACATATGTATCATAAACTTCCAATTTGTGTAATTGTCTCCATCTAGCTTTGTGAGCTAATTTAGATATTAACCTCCTAATGGATTTACCATTTTAAAATAAAAAAATATGAAATATCCCCAATTAAAGGAAAATCCCCCATATCTAAACCTAATCTCTTCAATACCTAAAAAATCAAACATATCAGCAAATCCCTCTACTGATTGACAAAAGCATACTACCTATAGCTAGATAAAATCCTTGAAAACCACAACCAATGCACATTGGACAATTTACCTCCATTTAAGGAAAGAAAACAAGATTCTGGATCAAATTCTAAAATCCCAAATCAAAAAGAAAATTATCTTAAACTCTAACATTGTAAAATATAAACTATAAATAACACTTGGAAGCACCGTTGACCACAATTTCAGGATTTTCTTCTATCTCGTTAGTTTGCATGCAAGAAACTTGAAAATATAAAGGCTAAGTTTTATCCCAGAGCACACATATAATATGACAGAATGTCATCTGAATTTTCTCTTCTTATATCATCGTTTCAAGTAGACATCGTCCAAATAAGAAAATAGGCATGATCTTTTATCTTCTATAAATATAGTCTATGAAATCTAAAATACCTATAGCATAACTAAACCTCTCGATGACTAACTTTCCCAACTCCCAGAAGTCTCTAGCTTCATCCCTCGATTGTTTCTGGCCTCTGCGCTTGAAAGTGGTCACCAAAAACACGGTCCAATCTGCTCTTTTCATCAATGGTGTTCATATCTGATCTAATATTATCAGATATGTTCCATATCAAATTTTGGTGATATCTTGTAAATGGAACTGCACGAATTTTGCCTTCTTGGCTGACACCAACAAAATCAAACAAATAACACTGCTTTAAGCACTCTGATTTACAAATTTAACCTACACACTTGGACGTAGTGTCTACATCTAGATTCCCATCTGCGTGTTTGAACAACTACTACTTTTCTAGATCAATCTGAAGGACAACGTATTGCGGATTGGAATGTTAGGCTACAAGTTGGGGACGCTTACGTTACCAAGATAATCCTCAAGATATTCCCCAATCATGTGACACACTATTGTAGGAATTCTTGCCACGATTTTTTTTTGGAAACACCACAAAAGCATAGACTACTTCGAGAAATTTTAAATGAGAATAAATATAGCCCGACCTATGAGGTCAACTCAACACAGCAACCATGCCCTCAACTCTCATACCAAAAAGAATAAATAGAGACAACATAGAAATGATATAACTCTCTAATGAGAGACTTGTATTAGAAATCCTATTCATCATTAGAAACAAAAGAAGAGAATTAAGATTATAACATTTAGATCATCTTTTATAATAATAAAAAATAAATGTTTTAGTTCATGTTTATTTAGTATTATTAATTATGTATAATATTTACCATAATTGTTAGGCCAAGGGAGTGATTCTTGGAGTTTCATCTACCGATGACTCTTTATTTTTCCTTATTTATTATTTACAGTATTTACAATTGTTCACCCAATCCCTATGATTAGGTGTCAACATTCCTCCCCCCAATCTAAAGGGATGTTAGTGAGTCCAAGCATCATTCTAAATCTTTCAAGATTTTCTCTTCCAAGTGCTTTGGTGAAGATGCCTCCAATTTGCTCATTAGTGGAAAAATGGCGAAGCTGGATTGTTTTGGCCTCGACATGATGTCGAATCAAATGATATTTTGTATTGATGTGCTTCGTTCGATCATGGAAGTTTGGGTTCTTGTCCAACTTTATTGCAGAGGTGTTTTCAATCATGATTGGAGTTGAATGTACTTGTCTTACTTGGAAATCTTCTAGAATTTTCTTGAGCCACACAATTTCTTTTGTTGTCTCAGTTGTAGCCACATATTCTACCTCTGTTATGGAATTGGAATCTATTGGAACTAATTGTTTGCATGATCTCCAGAAGATAGGTCCAGATCTAAGACTCATAGCATAACCAGAAGTAGATACCCCAATTTATTTCTCTCAATCGAAGTTTGAATTAGATTATCCAATCAAGCTGAATTTTCCCACCTTTGTATACTTGAGTCCAAAGTCTTCAGTTCCCTTCAAGTACTTTATAACTCTTTTTGCAGTAGACCAATGTCCCTCACAAGGCTTTTGCATAAACCTAGAGAGGATTCCAACAGCAAATGAAATGTCTCGTCTGGTAGTAGTCAGGTAGTTGAGACTTCCTACAAGCTATTTACATTTTGTTGCATCCTCAAATTCTTTTCTTTCAATGGATGTGAGCTTTCGTACGTTTTCTTCCATTGGAGTAGTTAGAGGATTGCATTTAGCCATGCCAAACCTGTTCAACAAATCTCCAATGTACTTTTGAGAAATGAATATGGGCTTCGGATGTTGAGTTACTTCAATATCAAGATGGTAATGAACATAGCCCAAATCAGTCATTTCAAAACCTTTCCTCAATTCCTTCTTTATCGATGCAATGTAGCTCTCATTGTTCCCTATCATCAAAATATATTCTACCTATACCACAAGATATACAACTGTTTTTCCAACTTTCTTGACAAACAATGTTTCATCATCAAGATCATAATGTTTGAAATTGAGTTTTAGAAGATGCTGAGCTGATTTTTCATACCAGGCTCATGGTACTTGTTTGAGGCCATACAAGGATTTCACATGTTCACATCCTTTATGTTCATGTCCTTTCACAGAAAATCCTTCCGACTGGGACATAAAGACATTGTCTTTTAGATATCCATTCAAGAAAGAAGTTTTTACATCCATTTGATGGGCTTTCCAACTGTTCTAAGTTGTTATGGAAAAGAGGGTCAAGATGGTAGCCAATTTTTCTGTGGGGGAAAAGGTCTCCTCATAATCGACCCCTTCCTTCTATGCAAAACCTTTTGCCACAAGCCTGACTTTATGCTTCTCAAGTGAGCCATAAGATTTATAGTTGTTCTTGTAGACCCACTTGCAGCCAATTGGTTTGGTTCCAAATGGAGGATCAACCAGCTTCCAAGTGTCATTCTTTCTCAAGGCATCATATTCATTTTGCATCGCTTTTTTCCATTGATTATGAGAAGTGGTTTCTTTTAAGGAAGTTGGTTCAAAAGATGTAGACAAATTCAATTCACAGTCATAAGAAACATCCATATCAATGGGTGAATCAGAGTCATCTACATCACCTCCATTTTGTCAGGTTGAATTTATTATTCATGTCCTTCCAACCTCTTTAGGATGAACACATTCAAGTTTCTTTGTCAACCACTTTGGGGAACCTTTTCGAGATTTTCCAGGTTGCTTGGTTGATTGAGTTGGGACTAAATCAAGATTGAGTCTCCCAACTTTGTTAATCACATCACTTAAAGTATCATGAGTGGTTGGAGTTTCATGAAGGGGAGAGAGTGCTTTTGAAGAAGATTCCACAGGTTATTCCACTATAGGAATCCCCCTTTCAAGATGTGGAATATGATTATCAAATTATTGAAATGATTTTTCATTTGCGAATCTATCCAAGCGATCAAGTTGTCGCTCAAAAACATTGTCAGCTTTGGATGATTCAAGAAAGATTACATATCTAGATACAAAAATTTTTTTATTGACTTCATCATAGAGATGGTATGCTTTGGAGGTGTTTGAATACCACAAGAGGATACACTTACCACTCGATGCACCAAGTTTCTTTCTATGTACCTTTGGTATCAAGGCAAAATAGGTGGAACCAAAGACCCTGAGATGCTTTACCGAAGGAATGTGCCCATACCAAATTTCATAAGGCGTCTTGTTTCTAATAGCATTAGATGGACATCTGTTAGTTACAGATACAACACATAGAACTCCATCGGCCAAAAACATCAATTTTACATTCTTGAAAAACATCATGGAGTGCACCATATTTATGATTTTCCTATTCATTCTTTTAGCTACTCCATTCTGTTGGGGATTATAAGGCACAATTGTTTGATGTTCGATCCCATGTTGGTGAAGATAGTTTTCAAATTCATTTGAAGTGTATTATTTTCCATTATCTGTGCAAATAGAACCAATATGATATTGTGCATAATTTTCAATCCATGTATGAAAGTTCTTGAATGTTTGAAAGGCATCAGACTTGTTCTTCAATAAATAAACCCAGCACATTCTAGCGTAGTCATGAACAAATGTCATCATATATTTCTTTCCATTTGTAGAAGGAACATGCATTGGACCACATAAATCTGAATTAATGAGTTCAAGTTTTCTATGTTCTCTAGAATGTGAATCATGAAAACACTGTTTGTTATGCTTTCCTAGAATTCAAGCATCAGATTTCTTAAGTTTCCTAGGAATTGTAGGCAAACTAGTAACACAATTTTTCTTCAACAAGTGGAGGTTGTCATAGCTCAAGTGTACAAGTCTAGCATGCCATATAAACTCGATGGAAATGTACTTTCATCGTAATGAGAATTGTATGAGAAATTTTGTGCATGAGAAGAGGTACCTTGCAGCTTGAGAAGCCTTTCTTCTTCTATCCCCATCATGACAACTGAGTGATTTGATGCTTTTCTCAGCTAAACCCTACCATCAAACATATGAATGGATTTTCCTTGGTGGTGGATGTGGACCAAGGACAACAAGTTTCTCCTCAACTGTGGGAGATATAAAACATCATGCAGAAGAAAGTTTGCAGGACTAAGCAATTTAAGCCTAATTGTGCCAATCCCTGATGGCTTGAGTTTTGATTTTTCTGAAAAGTATACTGCTCCATCAACATTGTCAGTAAATTCTTTAGAAAAATCTCTTCCAAAGGTCATGTGGCAAGTTGATCCTGAATTAAGCAACCAATATTTTTTTGAAGAAGCAAGTGAAGAATTAAATAAGTCCTCATTTACTCCAACATTACAATGTTCCACAACATAGTGAGCAGATTCAGGTTCTTTACCTTTCTCTTTGTCATTAGTTTTACCTTTGGTTTGGTTTCTTTCCTGCTCAATTCTGTCCCAAGGAAACTTGCATGTGGAAGCATCATATGATCCATATCTATTGCAACATATGAAATGCAAATATAAATTTTCTCCTTGAGAGTGTCTGGCCCCCCTACCTCTAAAATTTCTTCTTCCTCTTCCTCTTTGACCACATCTTCCTCTAGAAGAATCTTGAGCAAAATTCTTCTCTCTATTTGCAAGACACACAACCTCTTCAGAAGGCTGAGGATTTGTCTTCTTCCCAAAAGCTTTCTCTCTTTCAGCACATATTTTCACAATGGAGTCAAGGGTAATTTCTTTGAGGTTTCCATTTGCTTGCAATGACTCAAGATAATTTGAGTAAGTGGGATAAAGTGCCTTGACAAAAGATATCAAAGGAATGTTCAGTTCAACATTAGTGACTTTGATATCATGCATAATAGATTTTACTTCTGATGCAAGATCAAGAGGATCATCATGATTTCGTAATTTAAGGCTAAACAATTTAATCATGAGTTGAACAACTTCAAGTGTAGAATGTGAGTGATAGAGTTCCTTTAGTTTTTCTAAGGCTTCAAAAGCATTCAAAATGGAAAAATATGGTGACTCACCTCTTCATTTACTAAAGGCATAAGCCTTGTTGTTCTTATTTTCCCAAATGGTGAATTCCTTGTCCGAGGTAGGTTGTTTTGATTCTTTGTCTCTGTCTCCAACACACACTCTTTTCCACAACTCATTAAAAATGAGAGTATGTTTGATTTTCCGTCACCATTCTGGATAGTTCTCCTTGCCGGTGAGAACCACTCCCATAATAGATATTAATGAATGCATTTTAAAAATATGTGTATTGTAAAAATACTTATGTTTCCAATGTATAAAATTTTTATTTCTAGTGGCAAAAAAAATTACAATATGATATGTATAGAGCAGAGGTATTACTGGGGGAGGGTATATTTGGGAGAGGGAGTATGTGGGGGAGGTAGTATATGGGGGAGGGGTTTTATGGGAAGGTGTATATGGAGGAGGGTCAACGTACTAACGAAACTGTGGAAGGGAGGTATTAAAAAAATCGAAGTTATTTACTATGCAATGGAGTTATATGGAGGAGCGCATTTGTATGGATGAGCAGCATCCAACAGTGCGTTAAGTAGCTTCAAAACTGGGAAGGAAGCATTATATGGGCACAAAAAAATGCTTCGATGTCGAGTTATGAGGGGAATATGGAAGCAGAGCAAAGGGAAGATTAAACACAAGCGTTTATACAATGGTAAGAGTGGCCTTCACATTGAATTCCAAGTAGCCAAAGGACAGTGGTATTCCCAATGAAAAGTGGTATGGATTATGGAAAATGGGCCGAGGAGCATCGCAGTGTGGTAATATCTTAACAAAACAGTGGAGTGATGTGAGCCCCTTTTCAGTCCCTTTGGTATTTATATAATTGACCTGTGTAGCTATGAGAGAATTGTAGTGAAATTACTCAAAAGCCTTACCATTTTTTATTGCTCCTAATTCCTTTGCCCAGCTCGTTCCCTTCATTCCTTCTGCGACAATGTCAAATATCATTTCTTTCCTCAAAGCAAAGATGGTGAAATTTTTCCCCTGTTTCACATCATTGTGTTTGACATGATGACCAGATGGCCCGTCTTCTCCCCTTCACCCACTCAACTAGAGTGTAAGGGTGATTTGTCTCCTATTGAAGAAGGTGGATGACCTCATGAAAAAGGAGCTCCGATCCTACACTCTCTATCTCATATTGAAGAGGGTAAGGGTGATCTATCTGAGAAAGGAGGCAACGTTAAAAAAAACGTGGATGTACACCAAATTATTATGCAAAGGGTAGAACTCAAAGAATGATAACAAAAGAGAAATTGAAAGAAATGACAGCTTCTGGAGCTTCCAAGAAAACGGGATAAGGGAGTTATAGGAGAAAAAAATAAAAATAAAGGCTAGCTCTGATACCATGTGTTTAGTCAATTTAGTGTGTCCTAAATTCCTACATTAATTATCAATCCGAGAGTCGTAGACTGATGAAGTGTGGTGCAATATATGTGCAAGACAACCTCTTTCTTACGTTTTTGTCATTTTCAATTTATATTTTGTTTTGGGGGTTTTTACCTTCGTTTATCTCCTAATATGAATGGAAATCCTATTCCTGAGTTTTAAGAATACTCTAGAAGGAAACTATGGATATAGATTTTAAGGCAATTATGTCCTCTATAATGATTTCCAGAACCTAACACTTCAGAGGGTCTTAGAACATACTAGTGATGAAAATTAATACTTAAACAAGAATAAAAATGTGTTCTTATTCAAATCAAGCAAATAATGAACTACTGATCATGAAACCATTATCTCTGTTGCCTTCTAAATACAGAAAAATGAATTAAGGTACTGCATTCAAATAAACCAAAAAATGCAATCTAGTAAAAGTAAAATCAATTCACATCATTCATAGTCCAATACCTCGCCAGGTAGTCTATGCTATGGCTTTCGGAGATAATGTCAATGATATGAGCAAGTTGATGTCTAATTGTCGAAAAGTAAAACTAAAATCAATTCACATCATTCATAGTCCGATACCTCACCATGTAGTCTAAGCTATGGCTTTCGGAGATAACGTCAATGATATGAGCAAGTTGATGTCTAATTGCAGAAAAGTAGAACTAAAATCAAATCACATCATTCATAATCCGATACCTCGCCAGGTAGTCTAAGCTATGGATTTCGGAGATAATCGTCAAGGATATGAGAAAGCTGATATCTAATTGCAGAAAAGTAGAACTAAAATCAAATCACATCATTCATAATCAGATACCTCGCCAGGTAGTCTAAGCTATGGATTTCAGAGATAATTGTCAATGATATGAGCAAGTTGATATCTAAACTAACTAACAAAGCAAGTGAATAAGACTGAAATCAACAAAACAGAACTGGAATTAAAAAAAAAAACTAAGAAAAGCAAATTCAGCAGAGAGGCTAATCCCATGTCACTAGTTATTGTGAAAATTATATGAAAATGCCTGAGCCTACTCTATCCTAAAACATACACACCAGTATCAGTGTTAACAACAATATACAAAGCTTGTAAAATCATAAATAGGAATGAAATGTTAATACCATAACAAATGAAATATATACACATGCGGATAACTATGAAACATGTGCACTGGAAATAAGGAAACAATACATAAAAAGCTGTACAGCAATAAGGAAACAAAACCTCAGTGTGCAGGGGCCCTCTACACAGCCTTGGTCAACAGGCTATCAATCCAAAATTGTGCTCAAGCAATCATATAAAAACAGAGTCTTCTCTATAATTCAAAATAGATGAATAATCCTCTTGTTACCACAGTGGGACTAGTGTCACAACATAGTAAACTTTAACAACGAAATTACATCAACAAAGACTAACTCTATGCGTTTTCAAACGCGTTATTTATAACAAAATATTTATAATTGTTTTCCTGTGAAACTACGTCAACAGAGGACATGTAAAAGACAGTGTCCATCAATTTAGCATAATGGTTGCCGAGATTATTCAATCTATCCAAAGTGGCTATTGAATTCGCATCGTGGGGCAGTCTACAGCTATCAACATGACCTAGGGATCTAGGAACGACCATGAATCCTTCACGTGCTTGAAAGTGGAGTCCTGTTGCTGTGGGACTCCTCTGTTTGACCACTACTTGACCACCCTTGACCACGACTTTCCTTAATGAATTCGGCTAAACCAATAGGACCTGATCCATGTCTAGGTCATTCCTGATCTTCCCACGTGTCCTGTTTTTCCTAATGTCACATGAAACCTGGAGTTTAACGAAAATAGTTGTGGAAAGTTGAATCAGCTGCAGAAAGTGGCAGCATTCCGCAGCTAATGAGCAAAATCTAAGTCAAACAGCAAACACAAAAACATAGTTAGAAAACCACTTAAATGCTCTTTTAGAATTGATATGCAATGATCTCTGATAGCTTATGGAGTACTGGTGAGGGGCAAAAGTCTGGGAAAATGTGTAGGAGAGGTGTAATTTCAAAGCTCAACACCATGTCAGGCCAGGAGGTAACTCCTCAAATGAGAATGTATTTATTCATTTAGGTCGTTCATAGTTATCTAAATGAGGGAGTGACTTTTGAGTTTCATCTCCCGATGAATATTTATTTTCCATTATTTATTATTTACAGTATTTACAATTGATCATCCAATCCCTATGATTAGGTGTCAACAAAAATAATTAAATTTTAATATTATAGTTTAGTTAAAATTCAAATTAATATATATGATTTATTTTTCTGTAACATAATTACATATTTCAGCTTCGAGGGTTAGGTCAATTGGTTGATGTCCCATTACTAAAGAACCTTTCCATTTGTAGGTCACGGGTTCAATTCTCCTCCATGTCCTCGAAGTGCGGCTCCTATTATTTTGGTCGGTGGTGTGGTCCCTTCGACTAGAACTTGTTGCTGCACTAAGATGACTATTTAAATCAATCTTAATTCCTACATTACAGTATCAACTTGGGATTTGTCTTTTAATTTCAAGGATGTCATCACTATCTATGTAAGAGAGATTAGAGTTTTTTACGTAAATAAATGGATCTAATAGTTCATCAAATCATTGCAAGAATGCATTAACAAGTCTTTAATTCTTGAAGTTCAATCAAAGACAATTCATAAAATAAATATCAAACCATACTCAAACCATAAATCTAGGTTCAATCGTAACTTATTTATAAATGAAATGAATTTTATGCACATGCACTAAAGGAAACCATATCTAATGGGCTATTGCATGATCCATTATATGGAAAGAAATACTACAACAATTGAACATAAAGTAACTACTTCAATCTTTGACATGAATTGGAAAGAACATCGATCAACTGTAACACTCGGCTTGATATACGCAACCAAGTAAAAGAATAACATTAAAGTAACAACATTTAAATATCTATTTCAAATGCAAATATAAACTATAAAGAATAACTTGATTGTATAAAAGAATAGTAATAAAGACTTGCAGAAAATGAGGAAATAATTATGACACAAAAGAGTAGCGAATCTTCTAGTTACTATGCCCAAAGCCTTCAAAACTTACTGCTAATAAAGCTCAAAACCTGATAAGGATAGAATATTTGTATTTCTCATTATTTGAAATAATAAAAGTACATAATTAATGTAATGTCAAAACATGCATTGTTTAATGCAAAGTTACAATAACGGATAAGAGTCCTTGCTTATTTTCACCCATCGACATCATATAGTCTAATGGAAAACTAAAGGATGAAAGAAAATCCTGAGGATCAAGAGATCCTCAAAATTTTGCGGTTAAATGATCTAATTTCTATTTTCTGAATTAGCACCTTCTTTCCTATCTTTCACTAGCCCGGATAGCCATGGAATGGTTTCCTCCTAGTTTTGAAATTTCGTTCTATCAACTGGAGATCAATTGTCCAATTCTGATTTCCTGTGCATAAAAACAAGAAAAAGTTAGAATTTTTGTGCTAAAACATGCAATTTGTTAATTATTGGTTTTACCTAACTTTCATAATCTTTTCTTCCAAACCCTTTCCAAGAATGAAAAAATACATAAAGGTAAGTGATTTATCAAGCAATCTAAGGGTACAAACATACCTTTTGTGTGATCTAACATACTCCCCTTCATAGCTTTTTGCATGTCGTCGTGCAAGAAGATGATTAACATGCAATTGTGTTACGAAGTAGGAAGGATAGTTTTCTTCTTGATATAACCAAAAACCATTTTTTTTAAGCATTTCAAATGCTTGGCCATCTTGGCATTTTACCAATTCATAGTCAAAATGATACTCATCAGGTGGATACAAAATAATGAGGCTTCTATATTGGCAACCTAATCATGTAGGGCCCATGCATAAAATAATATTGTTGTGCTTAACCAAATGAGCAGCAACTTTGAAATTTTGGTAATCAAATGACTCGCTGTCTTTAATGATGTTAGAGGACACCATCCACCTTTGTTTTGTAGCAAGTAGGGCTTCTTCTTTAATATCCAAGAAATATTCCACTCCTAGTTTTATATTGTCTTTATGGACATGACCTAAAGAGGCCACGACCTTCGGTTGCTCCATAAATCATTTATGTTGTACAAAATGGCGTGCGGGTTTCGTAGGTTCTCCCCCCATCCAAAGATCTAATTCATGATCCATTTTTTGGAAAATATTATATGCCTTAGCCCACTTAATCTGATTACAAGCAAAAGAAATGAAGGCTTGAAATTGAACATCTTAGATGAAGGGGATAGGATTAACATCCCCTTTGTCTTACAAGATAAAGTTGTGTAAGTATAATTCACGGAGGAAATGCCTCACCTTTTCATCTCGCTCCTTCCAACATTGAATAAAGTCTGGGGTCGATTGAAATTCGACTAGTTTTCCTGCCTTGATAGCCATAACCTTTAACAGTAAATACCTCTCAAGAAAAGACAACACACAATTTGCAGCAGGTGACCCACAAGAGAAAGCATATAAATAAATGGAGCAGACAATTTTAATTTGCTCCATAGCTTTCTGAAGCTGACTTTGTACTCCTTTTACTTTTTTCTACTCAACTATGAGACTAGTATAAGTCTCATCCTCTATTGTAGTTAGCTCATCAAACTTCTTCAACAAATCCTTATGTGTTTGTAGGGGTACCACTTCTCTTTGATATTGTGCTAGACTATGATGTGATTCTGTTCTTTCTCCATCTTTTTAATGGTGGCTTGCCTTACAAAAGGAGTATACATGGGTTTGTCCTCAATCTAAGCAGCGCTATGATAGGTTACCAGAGAGTTAGTCTAGAACGTTGTTTCCACTGTATCAATTGCTTGAGAATTTTCTAGAAAATATGTTGGAATAGCGGCATCCATAAAATTCGCAGAAAGAAAAAAAAATATCTGAGTATCCATCGAATGCATGCAAATGTCTTCAGTCTAAGCCCAACGATTTTAGTATGATCCATTTCAGTTTGATTTCCAATTGAATTTACATGGGTTTCTTATGATTTCATTCCAATGGTTTGAAGGAGGTTATCACTTTTAGTGCCACTAGTATTCGATTCCACTTTGTTCCTGCTAGCCTCAGTCACTTCTTTCAAACATTTTCTCAAATGTTTGATCCTTTTCTTCAATTTCTTATTATGTTTTCTCAATAGATTCATCCTTGCACTATCTGCCTTCCTTTCCTTCTTAGTGAGATGTTTTATTGGAGAAGAAACAACCATATTTGTTTTAGGGGAAAGAGGGTTTATATCGTTACTAGGATCACGTTCTAATAAAAAATTGTCTCTTGACTGAGCTTTTGATTGAGGGCTTCTTTATACATAAGTTTCTGGCTCAGGACATCTATTTATAAATGAAATTTGTCCCCCTCATTCCTGTGACTCCTCCATATCTCCAGAGGGTGATAAAATTTAAGTATGACCAGAACTACCAACAGAAGCAGACTGGCTAGGGGCGCAGTCCTGGTCCTGTAAGTGTTCAGATTGTCCATCCTCCATATTTTCGAAGGACGGTAAAATTTTTGTATGACAAGAATTTCTGGTAGAGGCATACTGGCTAGGGGTGTGGTCCAGATCCTGTAAGTGTCCATATTGACTTTCCTCTATGAAGAGCGTCTCCAATTTTTCCAAAACTGGGGCCACCTCTTCTTCATCACCTTGTGGAAAAACATTGTCTCGACTTGCAGGGGGCATATGAGACGGTCTTGCTTCCTCTTTCAATTCTATAATGTTTTGTTGTGAAATTATCCTCTTAGAACATCTTCGTTTTGAAGGGTCAGAGGATAAAGTAGAGGATTTTCTTTTTCGAGCCCTCCCTGAGATTGTTGCCTCTGAAGTTTTTTGTTCATTATCTAGTTCATCAACATTCTATACAATTTGGTCAACAACTGCCCCTGCCTATGCATTTCCTGGGTTTTCTTCTAATGAGGGTATGACAGGGTTTACAAAATTGTATGAGGTTAATTGTTGTTGGGCTAGTTCTCGAGTGGTAATGAGCTTAATTAGACCATGACAACTAATTGTAGCCTACGGGTTCTTAGCTTTCCTAACTCGACTAGCAACATCATGCAGTAAAGAATTTAAAAAGAATGGCAAGTTAACTACAATCTTCTACCTAAGTATTTCTAACATCTTAAGGTGTCTAGACTGTACCATATCTTGTCGTCCATTGCAAGTGATATGTTTCCAGACAATCATTGCCAATTCTCACCATGGTTCCCCCAAAGACATGGGTTGAATTCCTTTTCCCTTGCATATTATTTCTTCACCCGACTCTTTGAATACTTCAACAACTTCATGCAATTGTACATGCTTCTCTGTCCACTTCATGCCTTCTATTGAAAGTCCTAAGACTTAAGCTATGACTGCTTCAGAGACTTCTATAGCTCTTCATTTTACGGTTCTGTGTCCATTTTGTAAATTTTTCAAAAAAATCTAGTGTGACATCATTGTGAAATCCCTGCAACCTGACCAGGTACTGTATCCACCTGGCGTGTTCAATAATTTCTCGAGCATGTTATGTTAATTGCAATAGTGTGGGCTCGTTGTGAATGGTGTTACCTCCCATGCTTTTTGTGACCTTGTACCAATTTCACAACTCTTGATTCAATAACCTTAGTTCTATGGTTTTAGTATTGGACAACAATGAATAATCCTCATGCAAGAGTTTTGATTAGAAAACGTTTTATATAAATGTTATAATAATGATCCATCAATCAAAAAAGTATTTTTATAAATGCAATACTAATTAGTAGGTCAAATCAGAAAGTCATGGTGGAGTTGGATAATTATATCTTTTCAAATCATCATAGCACATAACCTTCCCCCTCTAATAAGAAAAGGGCGTCCACATCCTCAGAGTAGGGGAAAATGAGAAGTACGCATGGTGGAATTAATGTGGAATGAAGTTGTTAGAGGAGTCTAATAGGTCGAGTGAAGTTAAATAATTAACAGTTGTATGAGTGGTTAGAGATGATCAAGAAAAAGAATAAAGCATGTAAGTATTTATTATGAGAATTAATTTACATTTTGTGATTATTAAAGTGAAATCTGACATGGCATGAAAAACATAATGACTATTGTCACCAACTGATTGGATGATGCTGAAGTGATCCATTCAATGGATTTTCAACGATTATGCCGATTTTTAGAATTATAAACATTATTCGATGGTGGTTTCTCCTTTTGGATTAATTGAATGGGAATTATTAGCATGCTAAGGAATTGGCAATATAGAATAATCCAATACCATATGCAAAGCCACTGCTACCAGTAGGCATCTATAGCCTCAACAGCATTGCCACTTAAACCCAAAAATGAGCCAGTATCCTCAACTTATGACCATTTTATTATTATTATTTACGTATTTATACAAAGAGACCATGATGGCATTGTAACCAAATAACCACAATGTCATTCACTAGGTTAGAACAAAGTGAACAGGCTAGCTATTAAATAGATCCCCTATCCTTAAACATATATAATGTCTTAAAGGCCATTACCTTAGTGTGGTAGCCAGAATGGGAATGTCACTTGTATTAATTACTTATGATCATGGTAGGTTGGCTCATAATGAGACCTCTTATCCTCTTTGAGAAAGATTTATCTTACTTACACTTTTACATTATAAGTTGAGGGAGGCTAACTAACTCCTTAAGAGTCAGGGATGGTGTAAGAAGTATAAGAATGCCTACAAAAGATATGATTTATTTCATTGCATTGTGTCAAAATGAAGTTACCTTTCAAAACTATAAAAGAGAGAACAAAAAAGCTATTGATATTGGTAATGAATCAAATTAATAATATATCCACAAGAAAGACATACAATAAGTCATTCAATAGATGAACCATGTCAGATTTAGAATAAAGGAAATCAGCAAATGGTTAAAAGAAATCATAATATAATCAATATGAATGATTTTTAAAAGCTGTTTAGATGCAAATTTCTAGCCAAATAGATGCCTGTATATGTAGAACAATAAGCGATCTATCGGAAAAGAACAACAAATGTTATGTCAGAAATGGAATTGTAAACATTCTATCGGGAACAGAAAAACAAATTTTTAATTAGGAACGGAACAACAAATCTTCAATCGAGAGCAAAATAGAAAATGTTCAATAATGAATGAAAGAACAAATTTTCAGCCGAGAATGGAACAATAATTGTTTTGTCAAGAACAGAATAGATAGTATTCTATCGATAACAAAACAACAACTGTTCAATCAAGAATGGGACAACAATCGTTCTATTGGGAAAGGTCATAGAAATTGTTCTATTGGGAACGGAACATCAACTTTTCAATCAAGAACAAAAAAAAAATGGTTGTTGGATATAACAACGATCGTTCTTTTGACGGAACAACACTTTCCCGCTCGGTGGAATGGAAACAGAACAACAGTCATATGTATGAAAGTCGGTAAAAAGGAACATCAGTCGTTCTTTTGGAAAAGAATAGTGGTTGTCCAAAAAATGGAACAACAATTGTTCATCCAAAAGGAACAACAACCATAAAACACACAAACTATAAAATAAATAGCAACTATTCTTTTTGGAAAGGGAACAACAACTGTTTAAGCAACACTTATTTCTAAAAAATCCAACTCATTCATACAACAATGTTTACTCTATTCAATCATGCAAGTAAAAAAAAAGGAAGATGGGAAAATTAATAAGCTATGTTCGCAGAAAATATATACATTATTTACAATTGAAAAGTAACAAATTTCATACAGGTAAGGTTTCCAGGTCATCACCCCCTGCAACTAAAATTTGCATAGTAGGATCATTGTGTACCTATTGGCAAAAAGACTCTTTGGTGAGTGGCTTGCGATAAAGTCGTGACTAATTTCCATTCATTGGAGAAGGAGAGACAAACCCATCAATGGTAATTAGGGTTATAGTGGCATTATTGTGTACTTCATGAATCGTGTAATGGCCAAGCCACATGGTCTGCAGTTTGTCTGGAAAGTATTCAAACCTGGAATCATAGAGAAGCATCTAGTCTCCTTTCCAAAACATTTTCTTCTTACTAAGGTTGTCATGCCACTTAGCCCTTCATTGTTGAATAATCATTGTACGTTGTAGAGAAAGTAGTCATGCTTCATCCAATTCATTTAATTGCTAAATTTGTTTCATTTGGGCCTTCGTCGGACCGAATCCCACTTCCTGGGCTATTCTGAGAGTCTTTATTTCAAATTTGACAGGAAAAATAGGTTCCTTACAAAACACAAGTTGGTACAAGGAATAATGAGTAGTGTTTCACCAAGTTGTGTGATAACCCAACAAGGCCTCTAGCAGTTTAGCAGCGTAGTCCCACCGGTGTGTTGAAACTATTTTATTCAAGATCACCTCAAGGACCTTGTTGATGCATTCAACCTACCTATTCACCTATGGGTGATACATGGAAGTGACTATATTTGTAATGCGATGGTTTCATAGAGTGGTCTTAAGCTTATGTCGTATCAACTATGGCCCTCCATCTACTATCACTTCCCTAGGTGAACCATACTGCACAAATAACTCAAACATAAAATTAATTATAGTTTCTTTTATAGCCCTTGGCAAAGCTACTACTTCTACACACTTTGTTACATAGTCTGTAGCAACTAGTATGCGGGCTTTTTGGTTTGATGGCGGATTGAATGACCCAACAAAATCCAATGCCCATGGTTTCAAAGGTTCCATTACCAACTGTGGTTGCAACAACATTTCATTAGCTTGACCAAGATGGCCCATCCTCTGATACCTATCACAAGCCTAGACATATTTTTTTGCATCTTTAAAAATAGTGGGCTAGTAATAGCCAATCCGAGGTATTTTATGTCTATTCCTGTGATCTACAAAATGTCCGCCACAAGTCTCGTCATGGAAATATTTCATATTGTTGTAGATCTCATCTTTGCGAATACATAACTGTATCTACATATCAAACCCTATGTGGAAAATATAGCCATTTATCCAATAAAATTGGGCATTGCATTGGACAATCAACTTCCTTTCTTTAGCTAACAAGTGCCTTGGTAGTTTTCCTACCACTAGAAAGTTTACCATGTCTGCGTACCAATATGTCTTTACCGTCATGGAAAACAAATGTTCGTCTGGAAACTGGTCATCCACTACTAATAGATCATTCATTTTAGGTACCTGAGACAGAAAATACACAAGTGGATTTCCCTCCCCTGGTCGATCCTTAATAGTAATATCAAACTCCTGCAAAAGTAATATCCAACAAGTCACTCGCCTATTCATAAAAATTTATTCGCTAAATATCTAATAGTAGAATGATTAGTATATAAAAGGACTAAATAGATTGCTATATAATGTCTAAATTTGTTTATGGCATAAATAACAGGTAACAATTCCTTTTCTATGACTATGTAATTGAGTTCAACAGAAGTGAGATTTTTTTTTATATAATAAATAACATAGGGTGTTTTGTCCTCCTCTTCTCTAAGAACAACTCCTATTTCCATGTCTGATGTGTCTCTAGAGATATGGAAAGGTAGCTCCCAATTTGGTCCTCGTAATATTGGTGCAATTAAAATCAGCTTCTTGAGATCTACAAAGGAACATAACATTTGTAAGACCAATTAAATTCAACGTAGTAGTTAAGACATACAAAGGTGCAGCAATTTTTGAAAAAAAATCAATAAATTTGCATAATACGCTAAATACCAATGAAACTATGTACCTCGATCTGGGTGCTATGTGTGCGTAGTGCAAAAATTACCTCTATTTTCATTGGATCTACTTGTATTCCTGTCGCAGAGGTCTAGTATCCCAGAACCACACCTTCAATCATAATCATATGAAAAATTACATATCTCAATCATAACCTAGTCGAAATGAATCGTTTGAGTACCTTTTCTAGACTTCCCAAGACTACTCAAAATCATTCCCATAGGGGGTAAAATCATCCATATAAATTTCAATCCCTCCATTGATTAGATCAGAGAAAATGATCAATATTTCCCTTTGAAATGTGGTTGGGACATTGCATAAACCAAAGTGTAAAACTAGGTATGAAAATTTACCCCACAGATAGGTAAACGTGGGTTTTTCCTAGTCTTCACGGGCGATCTGGATCTGATTATAGCCACTTAAGCCATCAAGGAAGGAAAAATATTATTTCCCTGCTAAGGTGTTGAGCACTTCATCAATGAATAGAAGAGGGAAATGGTCCTTTTGGGTCGTTTTATTTAGTTCCCTGTAGTCCATACAAATTTGCCATTTCCCATTTTTATTTGGAACGACTACCAACAGGGAGACCCACTGGATTTCCAAGATAGGATAAATAAAATTGACATCCAACAATTTTTGCAGCTCCTCTTTCACAATATCCCTGAGATGAGGATTCAACCTTCTTTGGGGTTCCCAAATGGTGTGAGCATCCTTCTTAATGTAGATATGATGTGTACACAGTTGGGGATCTATACATTTCATGTCTGAGTATTCCCAAGAAAAATATTTTTTATATTTCTGAAGTACTTGAATAAGCCTTTATTGCTGGTGGCTATCCAGGCTATCCTTAATGTTAATCATTTTTCCTGGTTCAATGTCAATTGGCTTGCTATTATAAATAGTGGTCATGGGTATAGGTTGATCGTCTCCGTTATTGGAGGGATCTCCTTGTTATTCATTATCAAGAATGGCTTTTAATACTTGACATGTCAGATTATTCATGAAAACTGGCCTATTGATGAAATTGTTAATCACATTTCCGATGTCTAATTCTTAAATTCAAGAGCTTCTTCCATTATGAGAGTAGAGAATATATTTTCTTCCAACTCTCTATGTGGATGTAACTAAGTATTTACAATAGGTAAACTTGGTTTAGCGGGAGGATACAAGACAAGATTCTTCACAGAATTTCCTTGTGTAATAGTCATGCTCCCTACATGACAGCCTATATAGGCATCTGTTGTTGCTAATTGAGGTCGACACAATATCAAAGGATGTCCATCTAGCTTACTCCTTGGGTTAATGTCTAGGAAATCCACAAGATATTCCGAGGAATCAATAGAAACCGTCACATCTTGTAAGGTCCCTTAAGATCTGACTACTCATCTCTCAGTAAGTTCTAATAAGGTTGAGGTGGGTCCCAAAGTTGTAATGCCCAAAACCTGTAGGTTTCAGTAGTTAGAATATTAATGGATACTGCAAGATCTACTGATGTGTTTGGAAAGGTGAAACCTTGAATTTGAACAGTTGCTACAGGATTCCCTGGTTCTTCATATTTAATCGACTCTTGTTTAGCCAGAAGTAGCTTAGATAAATTTCTTAACATGTGCACTATTGGTGGATTTTTCAATTTCCTCCAAGGCTTCTTCCCACATAATTGTTTAATTGTTTTTGCATAGATCAAGATGTCTTATACGACGTGGAGGAGTGGAATATTTATACACTAATTTTTTAATTCCCATAATATATCAAAATCAGGATAGAAAACAGGTTTAGATATTTCTAGTCTTTCGGGGAATGAGGGAGAAGAAATTATAGCTTTATCTAAATTATGTTGCTAAATTGTGTCTTCTCGGTATTTTATTTCCATAGAAATCACATTCGATGTATTTATTTCGAGTTGTTTTTCATTTTCAATTTCTTTATTTTCTTCTCTAGAAATAATGCACCCTAATCTTAGCTGAAGCTCATTACATTCTACTGGTTGTGTGTCGTTGTCTGAACTCTCAAGAATTTGTACATATTGGATTGGTCTATTGTTATTGGGATTCATTTTTGGTTGAGCTGGAAATTGGGGGCGTACTCAAGGCTGAGGGTTCTGAAATGGACTAGGAAATGTGGGATGAGGTTGAGAACCTACTCCTATGGGTAAATTGTTAATCCCCATAAGGCACTGCCATTTTTTAGTCCAATTTGAGTTCTGTGAAGTGGAAGCAACCCACTCTGAAGAGTAAGGATTACTAGCTAAATTTTCACAGAAGGGGGCAGAGCATCATCGATTTGGCCAACGAGCTCTTCGGAAGGGTTGGTTTTTCTAGGGTGACACGGAATACTATTGGGATTTCCAAGTAGAGAAAGGTGGTTGACTTTAACATGATGTTCTAGGATTCTGTTGTTGATGATATTGAATAGGAAAGATCAAAGTTGGGTCTTGCGTCATACTTGAGGGTTGTGCTTGCGATTGTCGACATTGTTCCATTAAGTATGTCAGCTCTATTCCTTATTTAGCTTCTTTTAATACTATTTTTAACTCCATAAGCGATGGACACTGATCTATGGCATGGTCCTTGGTGCATATAGAGCACATCTGGATCATGTTCAAAGGAAATTCCCTTTTATTGTGCTTCCTTTAGCATCATGGGCAGAATATGGCTAGCATTTGTTTTGCCTCAGCTTGTCTATGTCTGGCATGTAAGACGTCTAACTGTGTAGTCATTATGCCTAAGATATCTATCTTGAAGTCTTCTGGGAGGTCGTTGATCTCTATTATCGTCACGCCTCCACTGGGAGGTTTTCTTCCTCTAGTCACAGAGTCTTGGCTTCCTAACCCGGTGTGTGTGCTTCCTCGCGAACACCTAATACATAACCAAACAATTTCATCATAATGTTCTCGAGAAATGTCACATTTTGCCATCATCTTTAAAGTTTCTACCCATTCTTATTTCATCCCTTTTGTTAAAATGTGTTTCAGCACTGCTTTTTGTAATGTGGAGTGAGAGGATCTCTGCAAATTGTATTAAAGCCATTCGACATATTACTCTACAGTTTCATTATCCTTTGCAGACATTTTAAAGATTTCATCGTTTAATTCCCTAGTCCTACAGTAGTCTTGATATTTAGTGAGAAAATAAGTTTCCATGTCATCCCAGGAGCTAATGGCATGTCCACCCAAACCCATAAACCATCACAAAGCTGCTCTTTTTAAGAAAACTTGAATATTTGAGGATTAGTGGTGTAATTATAACCTTTACAGAGGACATCAAACTCAAATAAGAAAGCATTTGGATCCTCTGAGGTCATCCCATGGAAGGTTGGGATATTTTGCAAGGAATACTTTCATCAGAGTGTTGGATACTAGGTCGACGATGGCATATTCCAATGTCGAGTTCTAGCACCGAGGTAGTTGATTTTCCACTTGGTAAAAGATGTGCCAATATTCTTCAGGAATTTCTTGGTCAGGGGGTGTTATCTAAGTGGGTGGAGCACTCACAATTCAAAGGGGCTTTGCCGCACTGCTTAGTCTGGGATCACAGGACATACTAATTCAGATGGTTGTGGCTCTGCCTTAGCAGTTCCACTATTTTCTCTCCCTCCTTCTCTCAAATTACATGATTTTCCCTCTTGTGACAGCCAGAGTATTTGCGATTTTATCTTTGGAAACTTTGCTCATATCCTTCAGTTCTTCTATGGATCTCAGCATAAGGTATAATTGGTGATTATGCTGCTTGAGGGATCGAAGTAGTGCTCTTCCCAGATTCTATCTGGGGTCCTAATGACGTTTGATATTTAGCTTTCTGAATGATTTTTCCTTTGAAGGTTGGTCTCCCAAGGGTCACTGATCCCTGGTATTTGGTGGTTTTTGGTAGTTGTTTCTGATCTATTGGTATATTTTTCCCCTAGCCATTCATTCCTATACAATCCCTATGTATCTTCCAAGAGTGGGCACTAGGAGCAAGGTTTTTACTTATTTTGTACACAAGTTCTTACATCCAATTTCAATACCCAATTATCTTCAGAGACACAAATTAACTATTTGTTGAGGGAAATGTTCCCCTAGGGCTTTTTGGGTTGAAACCCTAGCAGACTGAAAGTTGTCTATGTAGAGAAACACACATTCACATAGCCATTATGCTATTGTAAGCAAATTCTATAATAAGAGGGCGTACCTTACGTCCTACGTTTGAGAAGGCCCTTTAGGTTGGAAACCGTTCTTGGAGTTCCCTTTTTGCTCCTTTGATCTGCAAAACCACAAATTCCAAAGAACACAGCAATATATGGACAAAACCTTATAAAGAAACCATCTTCATGTTATAAAGAAAGGTAGTTAGTTATGAAATATAAACAACCATTCACATATGTATTCTAACATGAATATCATAAACATAAAGAAGATTTATATCGGGAACCAAGACATGTGTTTCTCTTATTATAGACAAATAAAGTACAAAAAAGGAATAATTTCACCTGAGTCACCTTTCGCAGGCTCCAGGCAAAGCTTCCTTCCAGATCCGTCCAGCCTCAAGCCTTTAACAAACTCCTTCCATGACTTACTCCATGATATCATAAGTAGTGGATGAACATCAACACACAAGGAAACAAGGGTTTCCTGTACAAATGGGGGAAGTGCAGAAGGCACAAGGGACTT
This sequence comes from Pinus tabuliformis, assembly GCA_031772625.1. NCBI lineage: Eukaryota > Viridiplantae > Streptophyta > Pinopsida > Pinales > Pinaceae > Pinus > Pinus tabuliformis. Next base: position 770,651,543 of record CM062815.1, read on the forward strand.
CAGACCTGGTCAGGGGAAAAATTTCAGCATAATAACCTTTCTCTCTCTTCTCTCCTCCCTTAGGCCTTCCCATTTAGGTCTTTTTATACCTCTCCCAAAGTAGTTTTTTAGTTGGGAGTTGGTTGGGAACAGTTGGGCCACGGGAAGTAACATGTGATCATCAGGTAAAACCCGCGATCTCCGCCCGAAATTAAGGAGTTTTATATTTTTTAAGTGTTTTAATAAATATACGTGGGTTGGGTATATGCCTACCCACGTATACACATGTTTAACTCAGGGAAATGTCGCGTATGAGGGATAAAACACAATTTTTTAAATTTTAGGACCAGGTCTAGAAGGAGGGGTTGCCCTAGGCCATGAGTGCAGCATCACAAACCATAAGAGTGAGATTTCGAGCTATAACAGATGCCCCCTAATATATGATGTCAAAAGGGGTACATGATGGCCAAAATGTATTATGAAAGTACATGGAAAGGAAATCTGTCAAAAGCTGAGGAGGACTTCACCAGAATTCAGCCTCCCAAGCCACAAAAGGAGATCAGAAAGAAACGTTGTCTGAGGCAGGCATACCCATGCTCAGAAAAAGTAAAGCATGTCCGCATATCAAGTACAAGCGGATCCACTAAGTATACAAGTATAAATGACTGGAAAATACATAATGGATCATCTGATCATGATTGAACAAGTACATGTCTGAATATCACATAAAAGACTGTCAATGATGCTGAAAGATGCAACAGATCACTGATATCAAAGACTGATCCCAAAAGGTACCAACTGAACATGATGGAATAGGATGGTACTACACTGCAAACTCAGGTGCTAGCATATAGAATGTCTCCGTGATTGACTGCAACATATAAGGTGGAGTGTTATCAACTAGCAGCAACAATAGCAACTGTCAAGTGAACCAATGAATGTTGATACAACCTCGGGTCTTCACCAACCGCTGTGGTACATTTCTACACCCTGGGAATAAATGATCTGAAGTCGACCATGTGAGAAATCAATTGATTACCGGTCATTGATTTATACTATTAACAAACGCGAGACCACTCACCGATAATGATAATGAGCGTCAAGGTACCCAGTACAATCTAACAAGTGTGAATAGATGAACTGGAGTCGAACACCTGTAAGAATCTATGGATCAAGAGACAATGATGATTTCCCACTGTCGATAGCGAAGGATCTGCCACTAATGACTGCAAACCCCAAGGTACTGCCAAATGGACTCTAGATCTTTGCCCCAGAGCAATGAGTCAGAGTTGATAGGGAAAGATCTGCTAGAAGGAAGGCATTAAGGCATCCTTCATCAATCTAGCGCGAGTGGAACCCGTAGGCCAATAATGTGGAAGGAATCGGACGAAAGAGATGTAGTAACCCAACCGAAGTACGTTTCTAGCATACAAAAGATGTGTCTAGCGCACGACAGAAACTCTCTGAGCCAACCAATAATGTCGAGGTATCCACCAATAGGGTCAAATGGAAACCAAGGTACTACACGAATCCCAATGTGTGATAATGTAAGCTGATGTCGAAGACAAGGGAAACCACTCAGTCAAATACCCATGATACTGATTGATGTTGAGCACAAGGTGACCTATCAATAATGAAAATAGGGCCAGGGTGCAGCTCTAGGCCTGTCCTTAGAGCAAGGTGTCGTCGTCGATAAGGACAAGACCAGCCAGCAAGAAGTCAATGGGGACCTTCTCAAACCGGCATGAGTAAAGGACCAATATAGCTGATGTGATGATAGACATGACACTGACAACCAGGGATGCCCGACTGAAAAATGAGTCAAGAGACACCACAAAGAGGCCAACTTAGGCTAACTTCCCTTGAACAAAAGCATGACTCAATGTCACTATGTGGCAGCATATGATGACTCTGTATACGTTCGCCATGTAGGAGGCACGAACGAACCCTCCATATGATTGGAAGAGATAACCAATTGCGGGAGAACTGACTCAATAACAAGGTTAAGGTATACCTAAGTCAAACTAAATCCCGCCCAAGTGGAGGAGACTTTGCTTTGAGTGCTTTGTTCAAGGGCGACACGACTGACTCTAGCTGCCAAAAATAAATGGAAATACTGTCCCATTCCCGCTCTTTTCGGAATATTTAATTTTTTTGTCTTTTTCTGTTAAGCTTGAAAAAGAATAAAAGAATGCTATGGTACATTGGAAAGAATGAGTTTCGGTGAAATAGATGATCTAGTTCCTGGGAATGGAATGTTCCTATGCTCAATGCAGGGAGGTGAAAACTGGTCAGTGACACTCAAAGGTGTGTTCCTTCCACGGGTCAAGGTGTGTCAAGCTACAGAAGTCAAAGGTATGCAAGGTTGATTTTGCAGTCGTCATGGTCAAAAGTTGGCTTAAACATGAGTCCAAGTGAAGCCTGCTCTAGGCCAAAAGGTGCAAGCGGTCAACATGCAATGCAGTAGTACAACTCAACGCAAAGGAGCCTCTATGGTATAAGGCCAGAACAAAGCGAAGAAGCTAAGAGGAATGAGTCTTCAATGCATAAGTCATGGCGGGACTACAGAGGACTCCCGAGCCTACTCAAATCGGAGCAGCATGGGCAACAAATGTTAGTGAGGTGCTAACTACGATGCCCATGTAAAGGACGGATCTACCATCGTGTCATGATTTAAAGAATTGGCGAGTGAAGATGGCTTACGAACCATAACACAATGGGGTCGACCCTATGGCAGATGTATCGTCAAATGGAGGCTAGTATGCATAATGCAACGGAAAAATGGTGTCCCTAACCTATATGCCAGTGAGAAAATGATACCTGCCATGACGGGTCAGCAGTCATGGAACCGTCTTGAAACTGTCGAAAAATGTCCAAAATATCCTGAAAAACAAACCATTCTCGACATTCCAAGCTCCCAAGTTAAAATTCACATGAGGCAAAACAAAATAAAATTTTCAAAAAAAATTTCATTTTCAAAACCTATAAAAAGGATTTTGGACTCACCATTTTCACCATTTGAGTTTGAGAGCAAAGAGTTGGAGCAAAAGGAGAAAACTTCCCATAGCCAGATTAAACCGCTCAAATTCTTCAAAAACCTCCAGGTAACTCTTATACTTAGCTTGCAATTGATTGTGACTAGTTTTAAGATTTTTAATTAATGTTTCACCATTGAATTTTTTGCCTAAAATTTCACTGCGGCGTATACGTGGGTTGGTAATATGAAACCCGCATACACACAGGCCCTATACGCGACTGTGTGCATAGGGACCCGCGTATACGCCGCGAATCAATTTTTAAACAAAAACTAATGGTTGCAAATTAATTTTTCCTCAGGATGCCGGTCACGTGGTGAGAAAGGGAGCATGCAGCGGTGGATAATGAAGTGATGAACGATCCTGATGCTTTGGATGCCCTACGAGGATGTGGTTTGCTTAAATTCTTCAAACTTCCGAATATGAAGGCAAACACACGTCTGCTTGAGATGCTCATTGATTACTGGGACGTCGAGGAGGAAGCCTTTATGATTGACCAGATGCCGCTCAGGGTAGAAGTGGAGGATATCTATTTTATCATGGGCCTTTCCCAAAGGGGAGAGGTAGTACATTCCAATGGCAGGACACAGAGCAGTCTCACAATAGAGGACTGTGTACAGATATATTTCCCGAGACATCCCAAGAAGGTTGGGAGCCAGATTTCCATCACACATGTGGCGAGTTGATCATTGAGGATAATCCTGTTCACATAGCTCGAGTGAACGGATTGTCCTCTCTACATCAGACATCACAACTAACCATGAGCGTGGCAGTTGACTGTCTCACTACTGTGTTCGACTGGTGTACTCCTCTTCTGGCCAACATGAAGAGCCAGCTCACTTCTATCAAGAGGGGACAGACCAAAAACTTTGGATATGGGACTATCCTGTGTACTTTCTTTTTCGAGAAGGTTCCCGCACTCCGCCCCAGGGTAGCAATTTCCATCAGCACCCCACGAGATCCACGCATGGGCCGGTGGGTTGATCTGATGAAACGTCTGGGGGGTGGGGAGGTCCCAAGGACTGCCTTCAATGATGACTTCTTCACCTGGTGGGATCAGCAGATCATCGTCGTAGATGACTACCCCTATGCTGGGCTGGATTTCCGAGGAGATCCTGATCTAGCATTACCACCGAATGCAGCATGGGGCGAGATTGGTAAGAATTTTTTATTTTATGATTTTTTGGATTTTTCAAATATAATGATGAATTTTGAAAAATATTTTTGATGAGATTCAAATGACTGATATGATGATCATGTTCCAGACATTGTGCCGGTATGACCAAATGGGTTCCCGCGGCATGGACGGCGTGGCCGAGCAGCCGAAGAGGCGGCTGCTGATACAGAGCGGACTCTAAATAACGTCCAATGACACTTGGCGAGACTGAGCTTCCCAGTACTGATGGCTACCATAGAGGACCTTCCTGAGGATTTGTAGCATCATGTGGTTGGCATGCCACGTGACTGGGTTCACACTTTTCGCTGTGTGGCCAATGCGATAGTTACCTATTTAGCCGCTCATCCTGAGTCGGGGCATTAGATATTTCGGACATGATTATGGGCATTTTAGTCCCAATTTTGTATATTTTTGGACAAACATATGTACACTCGAGACGCTTTATGATATATATATATATATATATATATATATATATATCTATATATATATAGTTCGACTTTTTGATGCTTGATTTTATTGTGATGAACGATTGATGTGCTAGTCTAATGCTTGATTAGCGATAGAATCAGCTAACCAATTATGAGATCTTGGAATGTGAAAATAATTAATATAAGTAAATGATCTTTGCAACAACCTCACCCTTAAATATTGGCGATATAAACATGGATCCCTTACCCGATAAATGTTGTTTAATTGTGACACTATCAATTGAGAATCAAGATAAACTACCAACGAGTCGATCCCATGAGAGATTGCCTCAGATAATAAATTAATAACGGCAGTATACTCAGCCATATTTTTTGAAGTAGGACCGATGCATACGCCTCTTGATACCATCAATTGACCAGTTGGATAATAGAGTACCCAAGCTGTGGAAGCAAGATTCTGAGTGTGCCGACTAGCACCATCGGCGAACCCAAAATAGACCAAATCATCCATCAACACCTACCATAGCAGACCAAAAAGTGTTGATATCAAAAAAACTCTCGATGATATATGTACAAATATACATAAAGTACAAAGAAGCCATTACTTGGCCTAAACTAAGCAAAGAACTTCCAGAGGTAGAGCCCATCAGGGGGCTCCGTCAACTTGCTCCTAGGGATGTTTATAGGTACTATGATCGAACCAACCAATATACTTCCTTCGGCAAATACCTGTGTTGGAGCCAAAGGAACCGTACAAACATCACTAGTTGAACTGGAGGACCTAGATTCAACTTCATGCGAAGGGGAATGAAAATATGACCAACAATTTAGATCTTCCAAAGGTTGATCTACAGCCGTCATGGCTTCGAATATCGCTTCGTCAGATGGAAAAACAATATCCGAGCAATACAACATAGAAGTGGAATCAAGGGTCCGAGCATGAGCTACATCACCATCTATCTCTTTCCCAAAGGAAGGAGTAGAATGGTTATTTGCAGAGTTATCAATAGATTCACATCTAGGTTCTACTACAGACATAAGAGATTCTATTCCACCCGCCTCATCGTCATCTGATGTGGTCATAGATGAAACTAATGTTCCAGGATACGAAGAATAAGCAGTTTGAACAAACTCTCTCCTAAAGGGTCCCTGGAGGATGAAATTGTATCTATTCTAGCTGTAGGAGGGGGAAGATCAAACGTACCCATCAATGAAGAGTACATCCTGACTCTAACATTCTCAGTAGGTGGACGGGGGTTATCCACTAAGGGAACAATAGAGTCAAAATTTGCTCGAGGATCAACTGGAGAATAATCCAATTGATCAACCTTAATGATTTTCCCTTCATGAGGAAAGCAAATGACACGAAACAGAGTCGAAACGATAGCTTCCATCTCATATACCTAGTTCCTTCCTAAGAGGAGATTATAGTCTAGGTTAGCATCAATGACTTCTACTTCAATATTAACGACCTTTCCTACAACACATATAGGAAAGGCCGGGATAATCCCGTATGGCCTATGAGAATGACCATCAAATACTGTCAAGAGGGTAGGTGAAGCAACAACCGACGGTGATCCAATGGCCTTCCAGCATGACATAGACATGACACATGTGGAAGCTCCCTCATCTATAACCATTCGAAAAATATTCGTTTTCTAGTAGGTAGACTTTATTGGGAAAGCCATGTGATGAGGAAGTCTCTTTTTGACATTATTCATATCAAAAGTGAGAGCTAAGGAATTACTTGGATCCACTGCCCCCATTGCCGATAGCAAGGAACTTCTTTGAGCAAGACATGACCAGAGAACCTCTAAAGCAGACATAGCACATGGACTCTAAGCCAGATCTTCAACAATGGAGTAATTCTGGGCTGCCCTAATATTAGGATTGATAGTTGCGCGTTTAGCGGAACCTCTCAGTACCTGTGGTATAGTCTCGATAGAAGGTCGCTCAATATGAAGTGGGTTGTTAGTTTCGGGAACTGATTTACCCTTGGAAGTTTCACCTTCATCATAATCGCATGACCGTGTGGACACATTAGCGTGATACCCATCATGAAAACATTTGATGACTTATCCCCTTCCTGGTTGCCCCCTGCGGAGGTACCAGGATTTGAACTCGTGCCAGCAAGCATTTTCTTCCCTTGGGGAAAGGGTTGGTTAACACAGCCTGAGAACTAGAAGTCCCTTGCTGCCCTAACAAGCACTGAGCATCTTGAATCTTGGGGCAGAGATGAGTTAAATGGTCTCCACTGCACAACTTGCATGGAAACTTGACTTTCTTTCTAGACTAATTTCTACCACCACCAGCATTTATTGTCGGATTTATTTGCATTAGCCTTCCCATCTTGGTTCTTTTTCTTACCTCGTCCTTTCTTTTTCCCATTGGAATTTTTATTTCCTTTGGGATTATCAGATTGGATGACATTAATCGAAGAGGTTTGGGAAGCCGGAGGGTTAGACGATGTGACTTGGTTGTTAGAAGCAGTTCGTAAAGATAACTGCTGCAATTGGTTCAACAAGTTCACTGCATTTTTGTCTATCGACCCAACGATACCATCCGCGTGGGGACTTGGCTTCGACTTAGCTATGTCAACCTTAGACCTAGGAACATCTAGCAAGTATTTTTGTAGGATCCCAGACTGAGAGTAGACCAATTCTAATTGTTGGGCCCTAAAAATGGCTTGCTCCTCAGAATAGATTCCAGACATGGAGACATCCTTGGAGACCTCGAGTTGTAAAGATTTCAAAAACCACTCGAGATGGTACTCCAAAGGGATCTTGGCTTTAATGAGCCTCTTTCTCCATCTCCATTCCTAAATATGGTCAAAAATGTGAGTTGCCTTATCCTAACGAAAGGTGGATAGAATTTCAGTTCCGACATCATAACGGACAGGCAACTAGAAATGATTTAAGAAAATATTGGCTAGTCAGCAAAAGATGTAAAGCTGCACCCTGGAAACTCTATATACCATTTGGTTGCATTGCCAGTCAAGGTGCGTTGAAAAAGTATCAACCTAATCGAGTCATCGATAAGGGAGTTAGATGAGCACCACAAATGGAATGTGGTTACATGGTCGCTTGGGTCCTCACCGCTCTGCCCTTCGAATTTTGGAATGTCTGAAGGGAGTTTGGTTGGGACCGAAGGCTAGGCCGGATTATACTTGATTGGATCGTTTGTTAACTTAGTGAGATCTGGCAAGTTCAACATTGCCAGAAACGGAAGCCTAGGAGGACCTTGGGGATTCCACCCAGACTGGGCGGAACTCCCAAAGTTCTGAAAAGATTGGTTTGCATTTTGGAAGGCACCAGGCTGCCCGCAGTAACCAGTAGAACCAGCTGAACCAAAAGGCAAGACTTGTGATCCAGCAAAATTTGGAGTTTGACCAACTCCGGCCGCAAAGCCTCCATAACCAGCAAAGTTTCCTCCTAAACGATTATAAGGAGTTGATAACCCCTGATACGGATTCCAATCCAAAGCTAAGGGAGGAATACTTTGAAACGAACTAACTGTGGAGTATGACCTATTCCCTTGTTGGCTGAAATATGGATTCCCAGTTCCCGTGCCACTAACCCTAGGGTTAGTCCAACCTTGGAAAGGATTGTTGCTTTGTCCTATAGAAGAAAAAGGCATGGATCCTATCGTCGGGTTGGAATGTGGTATACGACCACTTCCGAAAGGAAAACCCTGGAACAAAGCTGATCCGCCCATCATGGACATAGCGGCACTAAACGAAACTGATGGAATACCCTATGAATGGGTGCCAAATAGGAAGAATCCGGAACTAAAAGCATTGGTTTGGGCATTTCCACTCGTGGAAGGAATGGAGGTAGACCCAACTAAAGATGTGCTAGCAAAAGATCCAAAAAAAGAAGAAGAAGAGATGGAAATCATTCCTCCCCCCTGTACCGATGTTGGAGTGTGCATAGTTGTAGCACTTGTAGTATAAGCCATGCTTCCAGTAGTGGTCATCGATGGTAAGCGAGTAGCATAACCTGGACTTGACGGTCTATGCATCGGAATCCCAACTTATTGTAATACGTCCAGATGACTAGATGGTAAGGGAGAATTCGGAGCCGTTAACGACTCTGAGAGTTCTTCTACCTCTATGTAATTCTCCACTTAAAAGAGAACTTGAGAAAGAACTGGAGTGTCCCTCTCTTGCTCTGCAGAAGTGCCAGGCCTTGCTTGAACACTAATGCCCCCGGGTGGAGGATCAATCCCCGATGTGTCAACTGTCGTGGGACGAAACCCACCAGCAGTATTACCCCTGCACCTTCTGGGAGAAGGCTCTAAAATTGGTGGTGAAAGACCACGAAGTCTTCGAGACCGTCTAGGGCATCGGTCAACTACTTTGAATTTTTTGTTATGATCTAACTAAAGACTCAAAAAATTAAAAGCTAGGCCAACTAAGAGCATAGAGCACACACTATAAAGTCCCTAAAGATAACAACCAGTCAAACAACTTCCAAGTATTTCCACTCCAGGTTATTAGGACCAGACACCAAAATACAAGAAAGTGAATTAAGGGGCCTTCTGAAGATATTCTGGGATGATGAGGGCCCAGTCCTATCAGTGAAGGTATCAGAGGAAGCTATGCTGACCTCCTAACAACAGCCTGCGCCGATGTAAGCCCCCAAGCTTCGCAAGGGTGCCCTCCAGTAGTACTGTCGACAGTGATGCAACGTCTACCTCAAGTGCCACGGGATTCCCCTCCGTAGCCACCTGTGTAGATCCCTAGGAGTAGCAACTATGGATACCAACTCGTCGTAGAAGCCAGGCGGAATAGTCATGAGGTAAGTTCGGACAAGTAGGAGAGGGGGTATCTCTCTTCCTTGTCTTCACAGACCCTCTTGCTTAACTCCTAGATCCAGAGCTTTCCTGGTCTTCCTAACGCTATTGGATTTTCACTCGCTATTCAGACTCCTATGATTGACGTTTAAATGGCCTTGGAGAGTTAACTCTCCACTCGCCTAATCCATGGCCCTAAAATCCTAAAACTTGTTGGTGTATCTGACTTTAAAATACGTTTTAGTGAATTTTAATTAGCTCTTGATTTTAAAATAGGTCGTTCTTTAAGTCACAGGATAACGGAAGTGAAAGTAGTGGTGTTTTTGACGCAAAAGAAATTAATAAAAACCTAACTACATGCACATGCACTTGTTTTCGTTTTTCGATGAAAAGCAATTTCTACAGGGTTCATAGGAACTTCTAATAAAACAAACTTTTCTTTTCTTTTTGTTAATTCGCGCTTCACACTCCCAAAAGTTAACAAATCTATGTATGCCTAAAATAATATGCAAATCTATCCTAATGCAACAAATATATGCTGATGCAAGATTCAAAACTACTCTAAGGACAAGAAATGAAAGTTGCTTGATTATCAATTTCTATTTTGCCACTTAAAATGTCTAGATGGAATATGAGATGTTACCATTCATTTCGTCTAAACACTAAAAACAAGTTTCAAGACAAACATAAAGCACTTTCATTCACTAAAAGGAAACCAAACGAAAACCAAGCTCAAGAAAGCAAAACAAAGTTTTTCAAAAAAATTTCTTCAAAGCAACAACAAAAAAGTCTTTTCAAAAATGCTCACAACAAAACTGAAACTTTGTGATTGAAGAATAGGCAACAAACACTTTTGCAAGTTGACACCATACAATGGATGAAAACTCAACAAAACAAAGCATGTTTAAGGATGCTATTAACAATCAAAAGTAGCAATGAAAGCTTTGGCAACAAAAACCAAAAAGATCAAAAAGACAAATTTCAAGAAAGTATCAATCAACAACTTTCATGAAACAAAGAAGTGGATGGTCACAAAAAGTGCTTTTGTCAAGCAAACAAAAAGTCACCAAAATCAAGATTTAACACAAAGATTGAGATCAATCTTCCTGCCCTGATGAAATAGAGCAGCCAAGATTCCTAGCAAGAAATCTTGCATGCTTTAGAAAAAATGATGACGCTTGTAATGACAAAAACAAGACCAATACCTCTTACAATCAGAGAGAATTTGGAACAAGATGCTTGCTGTAAAACAAACAACTAATACTAGAAAATTACTGTTTCAAACTAACTCAAACCATCAGACAGACCTTCAGCAATAAAAATATTTACAAATCTTGAAAATTGCAAGATATACGCGACTGTACTGATGTATAGATTGCGTGTATATGCTACTATAACTAAGGAAACCTGCGTATATAAAAGGTTTCAAGAAAAATAAAAAACAAACTCAAGAAACTGGCAAAACTTAAAGTTCAAAAATAGAGCACACAGCAACAGTAAGCAAACAGGCAGCTGAGCCTTGATTGGCTTGAAAACACCCAAACTAGGAACAACAAGAGTGTTGTCCCCAATGGAGTCGCCAATTCTGTTGAGGGAAATGTTCGCCTAGGGATTTTTGGGTTGAAACCCTAGCAGACTGAAAGTTTTCTATACAGAGAAACACACATTCACACAACCATCATGCTATTGTAAGAAAATTCTATGATAAGAGGGTGTACCTTAGGTCCTACGTTTGAGAAGACCCTTTAGGGTGGAAACCGTTCTTGGAGTTCCCTTTTTGCTCCTTTGATCTGCAAAACCACAAATCCCAAGGAACATAGTAGTATATGGACAAAACCTTATAAAGAAACCATCTTCATGTTATAAAGAAAGGTAGTTAGTTATGAAATATAAACAACCATTCACATATGTATTCTAACATGAATATCATAAACATAAAGAAGATTTATATCGGAACCAAGACGTGTTTCTTTTATTATAGACAAATAAAGTACAGAAAAGGAATAATTTCACCTGAGTCACCTTTCATAGGCTCCAAGCAAAGCTTCCTTCCAGATCCGTCCAGCCTCAAGCCTTTAACAAACTCCTTCCATGACTTACTCCATGATGTCATAAGTAGTGGATGAACATCAACACACAAGGAAACAAGGGTTTCCTGTACAAATGGGGGAAGTGCAGAAGGCACAAGGGACTTTAGACCTGGTCAGGGGAAAAATCTCAGCATAATAACCTTTCTCTCTCTTATCTCCTCCCTTAGGCCTTCCCATTGAGATCTTTTTATACCTCTCCGAAAGTAGCTTTTTAGTTGGGAGTTGGTTGGGAACAGTTGGGCCACGGGCACTAACAGGTGATCAGCAGGTAAAACCTGTGATCTCCACCTGAAATTAAGGAGTTTTATATTTTTTTAAGTGTTTTAATACATATATGCGGGTTTGGTATATGCCTACCCACATATACATGCGTTTAACTCAGGGAAATGTCGTGTATGAGGGATAAAACACTGTTTTTTAAATTTTTGGACCAGTTCTGGAAGGATGGGTTTCCCTAGGCCATGAGTGCAGCATCACAAACCATAAGAGTGAGATTTGGAGCTATAACACTATTATATTGGACAACCTCCCTAGAAATGGCGCAAAAATGTTGGTGCACTAAGAGGGATATTTAAATCAATTTGATTTATAAAGGAAATGAATTTCACACATATGCACTAAAAGAAACCATATCTAATGGGCTACTTTCTAATCTAGTAGACAGAAAGAAATACTACAACAATAGAACAACAAGTAACTACTTCAATCTTTTACATGAATAGGAAAGAAAATAAATCAACTGTAACACTCGACTTAATCTACGCAACCCATTAAAAGAACAACATTAACGTAACAACATTTAAATATATATTTCAAATGCAAATATAAAATGTAAATACTAACTTGATTATGTAAAATAATAGTAATAAATACTTATAGAAAATGAGGAAATAATTATGACACAAAAGAGCAGTGAATATTCTAGTGATTGGGCCCAAATCCTCTAGAAGTTACTACTGATAAAGCTCAGAATGTGATTAAGAGAGAATCATTGTATTTCTCATTAATTGAAATAATAAAAGTACAAATTTACTATAATGTCAAAATATTCTTTGTTTAATGCAAAGTTACAATAATGGGTAAGAGTCCTTGTCCATTTTCACCCATATGCATCATATAGTTTGATGAAAAACTAATGGATGAAGGCAAATCTTGAGCATCGAGAGATCCTCAAGATTTTGTGGCTAAACAATCTGATTTTTGTTTGCCTCATTATCACTTTCTTTCCTATCTTTCATTAATCCACATAGCCAAGGAATGATTTCCTCCTTATTGGGCGCTATCATTCTATCAACTAAACAACAATTGTCCAATTCTAATTTCATATGCATAAAAACAAGAAAAAGTTAGTCTTTTCACGCTAAAAATATGCAATCTGTTAATGATTGGTTTTAGCTAGCATTCACAATCTTTTCTTCCAAATCCTTTCCAAGAATGAAAAAAAATGCATAAAAGTAAGTGATTTATCAAGCAATATAAGGGTACAAACATACATTTTCTACAACCAAATAAAACTATCATGATTTACCATAGAATAAAAAAAAAAAAAGAGAACTACATACTTTATATATTTATGAGATGTAGAATAGTTAAATTATATGGGGTTTAGTATCCATCAAGTTATTGCTCCAAATCTTGTAGGGAGGGGTTGAGGGTGGTTTCTTGGTGGTTTAGTGATGATAAATTCATCAATTATAAATCGTATGGGAAAGGTTCAGGGTGAGATCCACTTGTAATGGATAAAATTATCCCACAAGGTCTCTAAGTTGACCAATTTTTAGCACACTCATGGTGATAGCATCTTGTAAGTGGGTAGATCATTACCGGTAATTGTTCCCATAAATTGTTAGGAAATAATCAGTACAAAATATCAGAATGGAGGAGAAGAATTCCATCATAAGAGTAGCATCAATAACTACTCTTTGAATTACCATCATATATTGACATCTAATTATTACTCTACCTAATCCTTCCTCCATTTTTTTTACTTTTTCAGCTCATAACTACTCTGATTAGGGTGGTGTCTTAGTGAGTGTATCTATCTTAATTTCAATATCTATTTCCTCATCATGCACATATCAAGTCCTCTTCTCTTCTTATTTCCTAACCATTTCAATCAAATATCTAAAACTTACTCTCAATTGTACCACATAGGTGTAGGTCATTCACCCTTATTATCTGCTACTCTTTCTAAGGTGCACTCATTAGTCAACTTCTAATCATTTCAATCAAATGTCCCAAAGTTACTCTCATTCGTCTCACATAACTGTAGGTCATACACCCTTATTATCTACTACTCTTTCTAGGGTTCACTGATTAGTCAACTTCTAATTGTATTTTCTCATTACAAGAACCCAACGTTTCCAAATTCTACTGTCACATATTTGTTCTGCAACCTTAATACTCCCTCTTGGTGCAACCTCATTATCCTCAAAATTCTAAATGGGTATTCATTCACAATCTCTAAAAATATGGTACCAAAAATTTGACTCTTTTGTGCTACAATTGAGATTTATGATGTACACCCCATTTTAAACCCTACGTTTTTTTACTGTAACAAAGACATATAATGTTGGAAATAACCATCATGGATATATTTACAAGATTTATTTGATGCAATATGCATTTTATTTAATATATTACCAAAATCTAAAGGAGAGAGTATCCAACATGGATCCTGATTCCTAAGAGGAAGATTGAGGGGAAATGGGATGTTTCCCATATCACATTGAATCAAATCTCTAAATTTTAGATTTATTATTTGAACTATCAAACCACCAATAGTTGTAGGAAGGAATGGAGAGTGATATTGAACTTCACTAGAGGTATGGAAAACATTCCCATTTTTTATCTGTAAACTACCATTGAAATTCCACTGGACATCTCATCACACCAGATCTAATAAATTTGTATCTGCAAAATCCAAAATCTACACTATTAGGGTTATATTCTCTTTATATTTATGTATCCTTAGATTGTTTTCAATTACGTATGCATGAAAATTAAAATTATGTATAAAATAGGGAATGATGAAATAAAATTTCAGAAACCATGATTTTATATGAGATATGACTTGGGAAACCCTTTCGGGAGAAAACCTAGCTGAAAGGTGAGGTAATCATGCCCTCTTTCACTGAATAGAAAATACTACTGGTACAAATAAGTGTGGTATGTGGCTCATGGGATACTATAGTCCACAAAAACCTCTCTTTTTTATTTATCTCATATCCCTCTCAACTTTTGTTCCTCTATGGAACTAATACGGTTCAAAGAATCACACTCCTTTTCCTCCTAGTGGTCTTGTTATAACACAACCTGGTGGCCTTCTAGTGCTTAGGTTTGACTAATTCAACTCTTTGTCAGAGTTACAATATGGATTTTTCTAGAGACTTATTAATCATAATCATGTAGCTAGCCCCATTCCCATGGATAGTGGGAAATGATGTCACATCATCTCAAATTATGGTGGTGAGAAGGGAGAGGTCAAATTCTTACTGGTATATGTTTTGCATATGGATTATGATTGTCACAATACTTATGTAGTTCGAAAGGTATGTATGTGTTTAATATTTAATAAAGGTGAAGTTCTAAAGTGACACATTTTCACCCCCAACAATTGTTTATTTATGCCTCAAAATTATCTCGGAAGGTTTCAAACCCCATTTTTCCAAATTAGGTCCCGCTAGTAAAAAATGGTCTTATGATTTGATTCCTCCATGTTTCCCACTCTAAAAGCATCAATATGGATTAAAAAATAAATATAATGATCCAATTTGGATAACACCTCCCCATTTTTGGATGCGTTTGGTCCCAAAAATCTTCTATAAATGGGGTGAGGAATTTTTTCTTCCACCTTCTCTTACGTGTAGCGCTTAGCTTTTCCTAAAAGTTGTCTTTTCAACCAATCTGCCAAAGGTCATGTTGCCCATGTCTTGTAGTTCTAGACCTGCTATTTAAAATTGTATCTTTTGTTAACTATGCCTGAGAATGAGGTGCCAAATCGTCCATAGAAGGTAGAACTTGTTCCTCTTCCTTATCTAACATGGAAGGCTCATAGATTTTCCTATTTTCTACATTCAAAACAAAGTAAACGTTCATGTATGGTGGTGGACGTAGTCAATATGCATTATCACCGACCTTTTCCAGTATCTCGAAGGGACCATACTGCAAAGTCTTCATTTCTTAGCTGGACCCTGAAGCCTCTCTTTATTCAAGTGTAAGCATACTTTGTCTCCCACCTTAAACACCTTATCTATTATGTGATGACCATGCTTCGCCTTATTATTTTCTTGTGACATATATGATGTCTCATATACCTATATTTCCATCTTCCTAATCCTCTCCCATAAACATTTATACCTCAAGGCATCCCCTATAATACCCTCCCTAACTCTTTTTGGCCGATATGCAATATCCAAAGGTAAAGAGGAAAAACATACAAATCTAGCATCAAATGGTGAATCAAAATAGAAGTTTGGACTTAAGAGTGTTGTGTGTGCATATATATATATATATATATATATATATATATATATATATATATATATATATATATATATATATAGATATATATACCAATTTCTTTATCATAGGTCTTCATGTGCTTCTGATTATAACCCCTCGAAAATTGCATCAAATTCATGTTGACTACATCAGTGTGCCCATCTGTATTTAGAAGGAATGTTGTAAACCTCCTCAACTTGGTGTCCATATTCTCTCGTAATCTAGTCCAAAATGCACTAATAAAGTTTGTTTCCCTATTTGAAATGATTTTCCTTGTAATTCGAAAGTGCTCCTAGACCTATACAAATAATGAGTTTACTACTTCTTTGCCATTGATGTTCTTTTTATAGGGAATCAAAGGAAGCATATTGATAAACATGTCAACTACCACAGACAAGTAGTCATGTCCATTCTTAGTTGTTTGTAAACCTGACACAAATTCCATGGAAGTTATTTCCCAAGGATGAGTGGGCATACGTAAGGGATGATATAGACCTTATTTCCTATTACTAGGATTGTTGGTACAACAAAGCACACATCCTCATATGAACCTAACTACCATTTCATGGATCTTGTGCCAATAAGAATACCTCTGCAATTTTTCCATTCTCTTCCCTACACCAAATTTCCCTGTAAACTTGGAGGTGTGAGCCTCTCTAATAAAATACAGTCGATCACCTTTAGGAACATATAGATTATCCAACACTTATAGTAACCCATACTACAGATGGTAGTCAATGGTGTTGTTACAATCGTACACATGACTCTATCTTTGTAACAATTGAAACAACTCATTAAAGTCCTCATTCTCTAAATATGAATTTTTGTATGCATCATGGATGAATGGATCCAGATTCATTAGAGCTCCAAAATATGTGATCTTTGATTTGGGTTGCCTTGAAATGATGTTGACCAACTTTTTTTTGTTATCCTTCTTATACTTAACCAATAAATGAAACTACTATAGAAACTCCATTGACTTGTAATACCTGGTCTTCTATAGCTTACTCTAAGCCTGCAAGTACCGTACTGGATAGTGATATCTATATATTACGGTATCCTTTCCCATTAGACAGTGCTTCCACTTCTTCATAGATTTCGCAATGGAATATAGATCCTTGTCATAGGTATGGTAGTTAAGAACTTCCCCATGAAATAATTTAGAATGGTGGCATGCAGACCTCCCTACGTACACCAAGACCACTCCCATAACATACCCACTTGCATCTATCTCCACTTCGAATGACTATTTCAAGTTCAGTAATGCCAAAATTGATGCTTGACTAATATTCTTCTTTAAATCCTCAAAAGACCTTTTTTGACCCTTTCCCCACTAGAAATTGCTTCCACTTGTTGTTATGGCATGGAGTGGCACTGCTACGACTAAAATTGAGGCTATGAATTGATCTGAATTGCATCCATGACGAAAAATCGGAGAACCATGACTGTTATAGACATTTTTGTGCCTTACAACTCCAAGCATGAAATGTCCATAAACCAAGGGCTCCTAAGTCCCTAAAAGTGTTGTTCTAACTCCTAAAAGAACAAGGTCAACAGATTACAGCTTCTCCCAGAAGTTCTCCACTAGAAACTGCTCAGAATAAGTCAAAACAGGATCATTTCAACTACTCCACTGGCTAGGTGTGTTGCATTGCACCTAAATACACTGGCTAGGTGTGTTGTAATGCACCTAAATACACTGTGAGGGTGCGTTGGGCGAGAAATGACAAATGGCAGTGTCATTCCGCAAGGTGGAGAGACAATGGAAGCTTCCAGAATCTTCTCCTGTGACACTTGCCTCACTCAATTCGACCAAGGATGAGTAAGAGGCCTTCAGTCTCCAAGTGGAAGCAAGAACTGACAGAGAGAAGACATTAATCAAATCACAAGCTGACTCATCCTCCTTACACACATCTATATATGGATCCCTCATCCCAGAGATCCAGAGGCTGGAATTTTGCATATTGTAAGGAATTGTTGTTGGTTTTGAGGCAAACATCAGAGTATTGGGTGATCTATGCTTTGTTGGAGGTGCATAGGGGCTTCTTTGCTGGCAGGTTGATGCTCGGTCAAGAACCATCGGTTGTAACTCCTCCTAGATCTTTTCTTGTTTATCAATAAAAACTATTTGAGTTTTTCCTCCATGCTTTTGTATCATTCATGCTTGTTACATTTGTATGGTTAACTTAAATCTGATCCTAAGTTGTTTATGAATATAGATCCATGTCTTTGTATAGTCTTTTTCTTCTGTGATCTTACAGGTACTTGGTGAAGCTGGGCAAGTAAGGGAGAAGGTAGCTGGAGACTGTCAAAGAAGAGAGGGATTGGATCAAAGGATTAGCGCAAGACACAGGTTGGTTCTTGCTATTCCTCTCTATCTATAGTTCATAAAGGAAATACAAAAGTAGTTTTTCTCTGTTTGTTTCTAAGGCAGCTATCACACCTTAGTGGGATAGAGCAGTTCTTAATAGACACTTTTCCTGGTAACAAAATGGCGACTCCGTTGGGGAAGTCTAATTAGTTTGTTTGTGTATCTCTTTTTTGTTTGTTTCATAAACTTATAAGTGGCGTTCGAACTGCATTTGCCATAACAAATCCAAAGTAGACATCTGCTGCTTCAATCCATTCACTGGATCTGTTTATGATTTGAACAGCTGATTCACAAACTATCTGATTGCTCTTGTGATAGCTCTTAGACCCTCCTTAGATCTACCCCTGACTGTGCATTACTGATTGCTTTTACTCGGCCAAAAACCAAAGACTGAACTGCAAACTGTGACCCAGAACCCGGATGGATTCTCGTTTCTCGCCCAGCGCAGGTACTGTTAAGAGATCCTGAATTTCAACGCACTTCCCGAAAGGGAAACCTGCGCTGCAATGCAGTTTCTCTGTGTTACAGGTGCGCTGATCAGACTAGCCCTGTGCAGCTGTGGTTCTTGTGCTTCATTCTTTCCAGTTTTGTCTCTGAATTTTGCTGCTTGTGATCAGTATATGTCTGTTTAAAACCCCTTTTCCTTGTTGTTATTCCGCCTCCTTTGTACAAAAGAACTGTAGATGTTTTTGTGTGTTTGTTGAGTCGTTTACAGTTTTCCATTGCAAAAGTAGAATAGTCGTACTGTCGTCCTTTGATTTGGATCTGTCGCAAGTGTCGATTTCGATCATAGGAGGAAGTTTGATTGCTATTGATGGTCGATTATACTGTTACTATTGCCTTTGGTATGAATTTGTGATTTTCCAGTGTCAAAATGAGTATTCATTTCAAAATCGTAAAGTGTCGTAATCGTCTCTATCTTTTGATTTCGAAAAGAACTTGTTTATATTTGTCGCTTGAAAAGAAATTCAGATTTGTACATCAACTTTCTTTTTAGCATCAATACTAAGAAAGTTGAAAACAAATACATGCATGTGCATTTGCATATAGACAGTCTGTTTGGCTTGATTTAGGAAAGTGCATTTACAGTGTGCTCTTTTCTCTTTCTGAAAAGATTGTGTCTTTCTTTTCCTCTAGTAGCTAGGATTTTCATTGCACAAAAGTGATAAAAGTTTGTTTATCATCTTTAGATTGCATTTTAGGAATTACATCTACATCTCGTGGTGAACCCAAAAGGAAAACTTCATAAGCAAGATCAACTTAAAATAAATTCAATGAATCTAACCACGCTTTGGAACTTAACGCGCAACATTTAGAGGTCTAGGCTAGAGACGTATTCCAACGTCATAAAGCCTGGTAACTGTTGTCCTCACTGATGGTTGGGTGATTCCTCCACTTTGAGACGATAAGTGCCAGTATGGACTTGTGCTCCCACGTACCTTCGAGTATATTTTGGGAGACCCCTATAGGCTTAAATCCTTTATCCATAGGAAGTCGTGTCTGCCGCCCTATCGATCGCAATGCACTAAACACAGCATTCGGGAAGATTGACTGCCGTACTGTAAAAATTATTCTGCAGTTTTGCGATTGGTTTGGTACTCCCTCTACCTAGACCTCCAGAGCAATCCCTTTCGTTCCTTTTTAGACTCCTTAACGGAAAAGGTCCATCTGAGCACTTGTCACTTCAGGCTCATTAAAAATCGAAGGAGACTAGAGTCATCTTTTGTTTTTTCTCGACTCTTAAAAACTAAAAAAACAAGTTGTGTCAAAGCGTATAACAATTTATTTTAAGCAGAATATTCATTACCCTTTCCTACGTTGATCTTGGGTTGAGAAAATGGAGTCTACCAACCAAGGAATTCCCCTTGGAGGAAATCCTAGTCCCTTCTCCTCTTGGGGAGATGTTGGTGCACCACATATGGCCACATTGTCGCTTCCAGGGCTGACAATTGGTTTGCCTGTATGGCTCTTCTCAACCTCTGTCGTTCAGAACACCACTATTCCTGAACAATCGAATCAGCAATTAGACGAGTCCAGAGTTGCCCACCAACCTTCTACTTCCTCTAATTATTCCTCTCCTCCTTCCTCTTCAATTGATGGGGCTGGTAAAGTCAAAAGTCAAGTTCCTAAGGAGAAGAAGGAAAAGAAGAAGAAAGAGAAGAAGAAGAAGGAGCCAAAGGCAAATGGGGGAAAACGAGTGTCGTCTAACGAAAATCCACACACTGCACTGACCAGGCCTAAATCGCCATGTGTCATTTGCAAAGGAGACCACTTTCACAGAGATTGTCCTTGCATCCCTTGGATATTAAGGGACTGGTCTCCTCGTTTGCACAACCCGGTGTCGTCAACCTCTGATGATCATGTTGAAAGCACACCATCAACTAGTGAAAGTGAAGCCCCAGGACAAAAAGGGAAATGTAGATTTCCTTGTAAACTGTGCGAAGGCAATCATGCATCCAACATTGTCCCTTCTTAGACAAAGCTAAAAGAGTTTTGGATGATCATCCGGTTTCACCATTACAACCTCCTCCTCGATATAAAAAAATCTTTCCGAGTCTGTCACTAGTTGAAAATCCGGCTGGCCCGCTCAGGTGGTCGGCTGAAGCACCTATCATTGAAGATAAACCATCTTGATCCATACCAGACGAAATTCAAAAGGTCGAGGTGGCAGTTTACCCGGTCTTGCCTTCAGAACTTTTATCTTCAGAAGATACAGTCACTGAAAGGAATAAGGATGAAACTGTCCAAATTCTCTTCATAAACACAGACTCCAACGAACAAGGGGGCAATTTACCCGTTCCTTTACCGCAGGAAGGAAGTTCGTCAGAGCCGTACCCGTCCGTCTATTCGGTCCCACCTCCAAGCATCATAGTTGTCTCCTTCGACTGGAATCAACTAGGCAGACCCCGTTTACCAGCAAGCGTACCATTCCGAATTATCGTTCAAATATATAGAATGGTTATGGCTGGCACCATCATAGATGAGGGGGCTTCTGTGAGTATCCTTTCCTCAACTGCTTGGAAAGCGCTTGGTTCACCATCGCTTTTTCCTGAGATGAGAAATCTGACAGGCTTTGATAAAGGAACCAATCGACCTTTAGGGATCGTTCCTGATGTGCCCATAACATTGAGAAGGAAAACAATTCACATGAACATAATGGTAGCTCAAGGACCCCTGGATTACAATCTACTCCTTGTATGAGACTATATTTATTGCATGGGAGCAATTGTCTCCTCACTCTTTAGAGTAATGTGTTTTCCGCACGAAGGAAGAGTGGTCAAGCTCGTGGGCCAGCTTTCATTTCCCGGATCATACAGAGAAAATAGTCATATACCATCCCTGAATGGTCTTTTCACGCAAGAAATGTCTCAATCTCTAGTCCGTCCTCCCGATGAGCACGAGTAATTCAGAGGGATATGACTGAAACCCAGGGGGCATGCATCCTGGTCTGCTTCGGCAGGAAAACTTCGGGTATAAGGTAGGTTTCCGCGAGAGAATATGACCTCCATACTCCCGTCCGTGATTGGAAGAGGGAGTTGGACTGGAACAAGATCCTCTTGTCAAAGTTATGTCAAGGATGGTAACACTATACCATCTGTTCACCTTTGTTTATTTCGGTAGACATTGCCAAAGAAGTGTTTTTTTTGCGCTGTGAATAGAACAATCTTTGGGTAACCTGTAAGAGGTAGGCCTCTCTCGGTAAAACAAATGTTTTGGTGGAGAGAAGTAGAGGTAACCTTGAAACTCTATTTTATACCTGGGGACATGCAAACCTTTTGGAATGCAAGCAAAGAGCGATTATTTATCTGTTTTTTGGATTAGTCGTTTCCTAACTTGCATAAAGAAAGGATGTGGGGCAAAACTCTAAAAGTTGTCGTTTTTATATTAGACATTATTATCATACAACTGGATTAATCGAGCAGTGTTACCGCAAGGTTCAAGCTCGTTAAAAATAAACCCACATCGAGCAAATGTTTCGACCCGTGTTTAAGCTTGTTAAAAAATGAACTATTCCCGGGTAAATAACCATCGTGAATGTAGTACTTCAGCCATTAAAGCCTTGGTCGTGTTTGCACCATCACCTCCACTTTTTCATTGGCCGATCATTCACCTCCATTTGATTGTTTACCCATTTTGAGGAACAGCTGCGAAGAGTGATTTCACTAGCCATCCTTGTGACATTGCCGTGATTGGAAAATTCCAAACCTTACTTGGAATCAGCTGCTACCCGTTTTATCACTCGTTCCTCAAAAGACGAGTCTTCTTTAAGCTCTTTTCAACTGACTCGTAAAATATGAAAAGATTGCCGAGTCCTTGGCCTTCCATCTCATTAAAGGGACAGGAAGTGCTATCCCTCCTCTAGATTTTAATCTTTTTGGACCTGAGGGATGCACAAAAAGATCGAGCGCTTGTTTTGTTCGGCTCGTTAAAACTATCAAAAATTCATCCCTTCTGTATTGTTTTATACTTTTTCGGACTTAATGGATTAGATGACGAAAAATGAATTTTGGAGTTACCTTTACGTACCTTTTCAGACTCTCTAAAATTGAAAAGGACCGAGTTATCTTTGTCGTTAAACTCGTTAAAAAGATTAATAGCGCCAAACTTGTCTTTAGACGAGAACGAGTTTCACTATCGCTAGGCTCGTTAAAACATAGCAATGGGTTTGCCTGAAGGGAAAATTATAGAACAAGCATATGTTATCCTCATCAAGCTTGACAAAAATAAGAGGTACTGGTCAGCAATGACTGGGGAAAAATTAGGAAGAAAACTCAAAGAATCTTTATTGGTAGCAAGTCGCTCTTGAACATGACACTTCCACTCCGTGTCTGAGTCGGGTTGGGTTGTTTCATTCACCGGTCACATCGCCATGGTCACACCATACCATCCACATTTGGGGTTAATGCTACCAATCCATCACATCAGTGTCACCGACATGTTCAAGAGAAGTCATCCAGAGAAGCCACCTGTGTCTCACCCACTACCATATATTTTACTCCATTCTTTCATGACCGCCACCCTGAACCGTATATCATCAGATCGTTTTCACCTCCATCAAAATCATTTGCTCCGTTCTGTGTCATTGATGTGGGATTCATTAAGGCCCTCCTTTGACGGATCACTTCTTGTCGACATCAGCTCATTATCCAAGAAGTTGGTCTAGGAACACCCCATTCAGTACTTTGAAGCTTGCATGCCTCAATGGCAAGTTTCTCACTTCTGACGACAGGTTTACATCAATGACCTTCAACTGAAAGATTTTGCGTGGTGTTTGACGCCAAGTCCTTTATTCACACCACGTGAATTGTACTGCAGTACCTTGAGGATCATTATCATTATCGGTGATTCCTCTCGCGCTTGTTAATAGTTTACATCATTGACTGGTAATCAAGCGATGTCTTTCCATGTTCGACTTCAGAACATTTCTCACATGGATTGACTTGTACTTCGAGTGAAGATCGGGCGAGATTGAAGACCCCATATCTAGTTTCATCCATCCGGGCTGCGATATATATTCAGGGAAATAAAGACATTAAATGTACAAGTATTGCAACACAGATAATCATCCTACCAAAAGGATGATGGCTCTATCAGAATCATCAGTCTACACTCAGATGATTGTTTGTCCTATGTACATAAAAATGAATTTATAAAGCTGAGCATGGGAATGCCTGCCTTAGCTAGATCATGAAAACAGTATGAAGATAATGTATTGTATCGTATCTTATTACAGGTCTCCTCCCAACATTGAAAGAACTTCGGATCCTCATAATAAAGCATTTCACCCGACACCAAAAGGTTAACGGCCTCATACTTTAGGGGGCAACTGTTATAGACATTTTTGTGCCTTACAACTCCAAGCATGAAATGTCCATAAACCAAGGGCTCCTAAGTCCCTAAAAGTGTTGTTCTAACCCCTAAAAGAACAAGGTCAATAGATTACATCTTCTCCCAGAAGTTCTCCACCAGAAACTGCACAGAATAAGTCAAAACAGGATCATTGCAGCTGCTCCACTAGCTAGGTGTGTTGCATTGCACCTAAATACACTGGCTGGGTGCGTTGCAATGCACCTAAATACACTGTGAGGGTGCGTTGGGTGAGAAATGACAAATGGCAGTGTCATTCCGCGAGGTGGAGAGACAATGGAAGCTTCCAGAATCTTCTCCTGTGACACTTGCCTCACTCAATTCGACCAAGGATGAGTAAGAGGCCTTCAGTCTCCAAGTGGAAGCAAGAACTGAAAAAGAGAAGACACTAATCAAATCACAAGCTGACTCATCCTCCTTACACACATCTATATATGGATCCCTCATCCCAGAGATCCAGAGGCTGGAATTTTGCATATTGTAAGGAATTGTTGTTGGTTTTGAGGCAAACATCAGAGTATTGGGTGATCTATGCTTTGTTGGAGGTGCAGAGGGGCTTCTTTGCTGGGAGGTTGATGCTAGGTCAGGAACCATCAGTTGTAACTCCTCCTGGATCTTTTCTTATTTATCAATAAAAACTATTTGAGTTTTTCCTCCATGCTTTTGTATCATTGATGCTTGTTACATTTGTATGGTTAACTTAAATCTGATCCTAAGTTGTTTATGAATATAGATCCATGTCTTTGTATAGTGTTTTTCTTTTGTGATCTTACAGGTACTTGGTGAAGCTGGGCAAGTAAGGGAGCAGGTAGCTGGAGACTGTCAAAGAAGAGACGGATTGGATCAAAGGATTAGCGCAAGACACAGGTTGGTTCTTTCTATTCCTCTCTATCTATAGTTCATAAAGGAAATACAAAAGTAGTTTTTCTCTGTTTGTTTCTAAGGCAGCTGTCACACCTTAGTGGGATAGAGCAGTTCTAAATAGACACTTTTCCCAATAACAATGACTGTATCAAATCAGGACAAAACTTCGAATTCAAAGAGCATGGAGCAATCAGAAAAACCTCTGAACAGTGGTAGTTGGCAGCCATCATGGAATGATGAGGACCTCGGTCAAATCGCACTGACCGAGGCTGATGGAGACTGTGCAGGAGGTGAAATTAGCCCCTTGGAATGAGAGGCCTCGAGAGCTCGGTTGCATGGGAGATGGGAAAACTGTGGGGAAAAGGTTAAAGGCTAAAGGTGGGACCCGCACTCTAAAACCAGTGGTATTTATCGAGGGCACCCTTAGGTGGTAAGCAGATTTGGCGAAAAAAGGAGCGATTCCACTCAGCACCCGACGCATGTCCGATGGAGGAGAGAGATAGCCACCTCTCATCGTGCACTAACGGTCGAGCAAGTCAACCATGCGAAATGAGTGAATGGTGTTAGATCTGGGGGCTCCAGATCTAATGGCTGAGAATGCACCCGACGGAGAAACTGGAATTGACAGGGGATGAAGTTGCAACATGTAAGAATTTGAGGTCTGATTTGACGCGAAGGTGGTAGACAAGTCATTTCCCAACGTAACCAAAGAATCAAACGGATAAGGAAAAAGCGGGTGCAGTTCGTTGGAAGACAAGTGGTCACTCACTGTGGGCTGATGACCATGATGTAGAGATAGGGGATTCCAAGCGAATAGCAACAGGTGATTTGACGGAGGCAAGAAGAAAAATGAATAGTCGTGAGGCCGATTTCCTTTAAAGCGAGAAACAGATAGAACATAACATATACAGAGAAAAAGAAGGAAACAAAGACAGAGGAAGAAAAAGTTAAGAAGATAGTGAAGCAAAAAGCATAAATATAGTGAGCCGAGCTGACCTGCAACATAAGGCAGCATCGAGAAATCCATGAGAGGGTTTGTGAGGAATTGAGCACCACATCGGGCTCCTCCCCTTAAGACCATAGAGGTCAAAGAGCTGGTAAGGAAAAGCGTTTGTGCACTCTAGTGGCTTGGGGAATCTAAGAACCACCCTGCCAAGCAATTCTATTTCAGGAGACTCAGATTGAGATCCTCATTGTAATTCTCTACTTTGAAGAAACAATAAAAGAAGGCCACCACTAAGAGTTGGACCGAAGATGTATCCCTAGAGGATAGGGTGAACTCCTTATTAATTTGTTGTGTTCTTGTATTTTCTTACTGTGTTTCTCTGTTGTTTTCCATTTTCCGGTGTCTGTATATTTTGCAATCTGACCGATCCGTTGCCTAAAATAGCATGGACACACACCAACAGATGAGTCTATAATACCTTCAATTAATAATTCTTAACTGGGATCACTCATAGGGTGATTTTCAGATCAAGTGGTATTAGAGCTTTAGGTTGTAAGGTTAGACAAGCTTGTGTTGGTTTAGCTATTGAATGCTCACTAGATCAAAGCTCAAATTAGGAGAAAGAGAGTTGGTCGAAACTAATCTTGGAAATGGGAGAGTCTATCCTCGGAAGACAATGTTAGAGGAAGGTTCTATGGGGCTAGACCCTCAATTCATAGAAATTCTCCTAGCTATAATGTCCATGGTAGAAGAAATGTATAGGGACTTTAGAAAACATAAGGATGAAGACTCATCAGTCTCTAAACAAGACAAAGAAGAAGATGAGTCTGAATTTCATGACCACTCCAAAGGAAAAAGGAAAGAGGAAAGCTTCCTCACCCCTCCTAATAGGCCTGTGCATAACAAGAAGGCATCTTTAATCAAGCTAGATGTTAAATTTGATTTCCCTATATATGACGGAGATTTAAATGCAAAGAAGTTGGAAAATTGGATTAGACAAATTGATGTTTATTGTATAGTACAAAACATTGACTCAGACAAGAGCAAGATTCAGCTGGAAAGCCTATGCCTAGGAGGCACTGCCTTGGTTTTCTGGGAAGGTAAAACCCAAGCTGACATGAAAAGACATGGTAAGACCATCTTTGTCTGGAGTGAATTTGTTTCTGCAATCAAAAAGTAGTTCTATCCATTGGCCTACATGCAACAAGCCATGATGAGTTGGAAAACTCTTCAACAGTTGAAAAGGAAAAGTGTGTAAGGGTACACTTAGGAATTTAGAAATCGAGCATTGATTCTAGGAATCTCATTAGACTCACCAGAGACTCTATTGAAGTACATTGGTGGTCTACACAACTACATGAGGCATACCATCCTCATGTTTAATCCCACTAGTATAGATGAGGTATTTGTACAAGCTACTCATCTAGAAGCTAGAGGAAAGAATGGAAATCCAGAAGTTGGGGGACCATCCCAACCAACTGTAAGCAAGAGCAAGGAGAAAAGAAAGAAAAAGTGGAAAGCAAGGAAGGCTAAAACTGCACAGAAAAGCAAAGCTTCATGCACTCACTATATAAAGGATGGGCATGATGATGAGCATTATTGGATTTTGCATCGAGAGCTGAGGCCTAAGAAGTTTGAGGGAAAGAAGAAGAAGACTGTTGTAGCTATTCATAAAGATTTGGGGTCAGACTTGGGAGATAAAACAACCATTGCAGCCATAGGTATAAAAGGTAAGAATTTTGAGGCATCTACTACTAATTATAGTAAATCTGTTATTGATGAAGAAAATGAGAGAAAAAGCAATGATCTCTTCCATATTCGAGTTATTTCCAAACATCAAAAGATTGATACTTTGTTTGATAGTGGTTCACAAGTAAATCTAATTTCTGAAGCAATTGTAAAGAAGTTGGGATTAGTGACTACACCTCACAAGAAACCACACCCATTAGGATGGTTGAATGACAAAGCACAACTACAAGTGACTAGACAGTGCAAACTAAAGTTTTCGTTTGGGTCAACATTTGTAGATGAGGTTGAGTTAGACATAATTCCTTTGGATATATGTGGAATTGTTTTAGGAAGTCCTTACTTGTATGACAAAAAAGCTATTTTCTATAGAGCTAAGAACAAGTATCTACTTTTCAAAGATGGAATCAAATATTTTGTAAGAGCTCATAAGCTCAAGAATAATTATACTCTCATAAACTCAGGGCAGATGAAACGGATGATAAATTCATGTAAAAAGTTCTTACTGATGGTTGTAAAGGAAAAGAAACCTAAAAAAAACAATTTATTTGAGGGCTGTAATGTTAAATAGCAAGCTGATTTAGAAAAGGTTGTTTTAGAGTATGATATCTTGTTTCAAGAACCTAAAGGTATACCACCCAAAAAGGAAATAGTACATGATATTATTTTGCAGCAAGATGCTCCATTACCTAGCATTGGAATGTACAAGTTGTTTGCTTTAGAGAATGCTGGAATCAAGAAGCAGGTGCAGGAATTGCTCGAGAAAGGGTTCATCAGACCTAGCACATCACCATGTGGGTCACCAATCATTTTGGTGAGAAAGAAAGATGGCTTGTGGAGAATGTACATCAATTACTGAGCATTGAATAAGATAACAATAAAAAATTGTTATCCCCTTCCTCGCATAGATGATCTTTTAGATAAATTGAAGGAATTTGTTTATTTCACGAAGCTAGACTTGCACAGTGGATACCGTCAAGTCAAAGTTGCAGAAAATGATGCATGGAAAACGGCTTTCAAAACAAAGCAGGGATTGTATGAGTGGCTGGTTATGCCTTTTAGCTTAACTAATGCTCCTGCTGTTTTCATGAGATTAATGAATGATGTACTCAGACCTTTTCTTACTGATTTTGTTATTGTGTATCTGGATGACATTCTAATTTTTAGTAATATGTGGGAAGAACACTTAAAGCATGTTAAGCAGACACTAGATGTTTTGAAAAGGGAAAAACTTCATGTTAAACTCTCAAAATGTGAATTTGGAAAAACATCTCTAAATTATCTGGGTCATATAGTGGGGGGTGGTGAATTGAAAATAGATCCCTATAAAGTGGTAGTCATTGTAAACTAGCCTAAACCCAAGTCTGCTACAGAAGTGAGAAGCTTCTTAGGGGCAACACGGTATTTGAGGAAGTTCATTTCTAACGTTTCCTTAATTGTAGCTCCCTTACATGCTTTAACATGATTGAACAAGGTGTTTCAGTGGGGAGCCAAACATCAGAAAGCCTTCGACACCTTGAAAAAAAATATTAGTACAGCACCTGTACTAGCACTGCCTGATCTTCAAAGACCATTTGAGCTCCAAACAAATGCTAGTGACTATGCCATGGGAGCAGTGTTGACACAGCACGGTAAACCCATATGTTATCATTCTTAGACTTTTAATCCTGCAATAGTTAACTATCCTACATATGATAAAGAATTGTATGCATTAGTTCAGAGTGTGAAAAAGTGGAAACATTACTTAATGGGAAAAGAAACAGTAATCCATACTGATCATCAGCCACTTCGATATCTCCACTCCCAAACTAAGTTGCAGCAATTAAGACACTATAGATGGATGGGTTTTCTACAACGGTTTCATTTAGTCATCAGATATAAAAAGGGCATACATAATAAAGTTGCAGACATGTTATCTAGACCCATTATAAGTGCATCTACTATATTTAAGCATAATTATGTGTTACATGAAAGCTACATTGAACAATATGCTCAATATTGTTATAGACATTTTTGTGCCTTACAACTCCAAGCATGAAATGTCCGTAAACCAAGGGCTCCTAAGTCCCTAAAAGTGTTGTTCTAACCCCTAAAGGAACAAGATCAACAAATTACAGCTTCTCCCAGAAGTTCTCCACCAGAAACTGCTTAGAATAAGTCAAAACAGGATCATTTCAGCTGCTCCACTGGCTAGGTGCATTGTATTGCACCTAAATACACTGGCTAGGTGCGTTGCAATGCACCTAAATGCACTATGAGAGTGCATTTGGCGAGAAATGACAAATGGCAGTGTCATTCTGCGAGGTGGAGAGACAATGGAAGCTTCCAGAATATTCTCCTATGACACTTGCCTCACTGAATTCGACCAAGGATGAGTAAGAGGCCTTCAGTCTCCAAGTGGAAGCAAGAACTGACAGAGAGAAGACACTAATCAAATCACAAGCTGACTCATCCTCCTTACACATATCTATATATGGATCCCTCATCCCAGAGATCCAGGGGCTGGAATTTTTCACATTGTAAGGAATTGTTGTTGGTTTTGAGACAAACATCAGAGTATTAGGTGATCTATGCTTTGTTGGAGGTGAAGAGGGGCTTCTTTGCTGGGAGGTTGATGCTGGGTCAGGAACCATCGGTTGTAACTCCTCCTGGATCTTTTCTTGTTTATCAATAAAAACTATTTGAGTTTTTCCTTCATGCTTTTGTATTATTGATGCTTGTTACATTTGTATGGTTAACTTAAATCTGATCCTAAGTTGTTTATGAATATAGATCCATGTCTTTGTATAGTGCTCTTCTTCTGTGATCTTACAGGTACTTGGTGAAGCTGGGCAAGTAAGGGAGCAGGTAGCTGGAAGCTGTCAAAGAAGAGAGGGATTGGATCAAAGGATTAGCGCAAGACACGGGTTGGTTCTTTCTATTCCTCTCTATCTATAGTTCATAAAGGAAATACAAAAGCAGTTTTTCTCTGTTTGTTTCTAAGGCCGCTGTCACACCTTAGTGGGATAGAGCAGTTCTAAATAGACACTTTTCCCGGTAACAAAATGGCGACTCCACTGGGGAATGTCTAATTAGTTTGTTTGTGTATCTCTTTGTTGTTTGTTTCATAAACTCATAAGTAGCATTCGAACTGCATTTGCCATAACAAATGCAAAGTAGACATCTGCTACTTCAATCCATTCACTAGATTTGTTTATGATTTGAACAGCTGATTCACAAACTATCTGATTGCCCTTGTGATAGCTCTTAGACCCTCCTTAGATCTACCCCTGATTGTGCATTACTGATTGCTTTTACTCGGCAAAAAACCAAAGACTGAACTGCAAACTGTGACCCAGAACCCGGACAGATTCTCATTTCTGGCCCAGCGCAGGTACTGTTAAGAGATCCTGAATTTCAGCGCACTTCCCGAAAGGGCAACCTGCGCTGCAATGCAGTTTCTTTGTGTTACAGGTGTGCTGATCAGACTAGCCCTGTGCAGCTGAGGTTCTTGTGCTTCATTCTCTCCAGTTCTATCTCTGAATTTTGCTGCCTGTGATCAGTATATGTCTGTTTAAAACCCCTTTTCCTTGTTGTTATTCCGCCTCCTTTCTACAAAAGAACTGTAGATGTTTTTGTGTGTTTGTTGAGTCGTTTACAGTTTTCCATTGAAAAAGTAGAATAGTCGTACTGTCGTCCTTTGATTTAGATCTGTCGCAAGTGTTGATTTCTATCATAGGAGAAAGTTTGATTGTTGTTGATGGTCAATTATACTTTTACTATTGCCTTTGGCCTGAGTTTGTGATTTTCTAGTGTCAAGTACAAGCGTTCATTTCAAAATCGCAAGGTGTCGTAATCATCTCTATTTTTTGATTTCAAAAAGAAGCTTGTTTGTGTTTGTCGCTTGAAAGCAAATTCAAATTTGTACATCAACTTTCTTTTTAGCATCAATACTAAGAAAGTTGAAAACAAATACATGCATGTGCATTTTCATATAGATAGTCTGTTTGGCTTGATTTAGGAAAGTGCATTTATAGTCTGCTCTTTGCTCTTTGTGAAAAGATTGTGTCTTTATTTTCCTCTAGTAGCTAGGATTTTCATTGCACAAAAGAGATAAAAGTTTGTTTATCATCTTTAGATTGAATTTTAGGAATTACATCTACATCTCATGGTGAACCCAAAAGGCAAACTTCATAAGCAAGATCAACTTAAAATAAATTCAATGAATCTAACAATGCTTTGGAACTTAACGCACAACATTTAGAGGTCTAGGCTAGAGACGTATTCCGACGTCATAAAGCCTGGTAACTGTTGTCCTCACTGATGGTTGGGTGATTCCTCCACTTTGAGATGATAAGTGCCAGTACGGACTTGTGCTCCCACGTACCGTCGAGTATATTTTGGGAGACCCCTATAGGCTTAAATCCTTTATCCATAGGAAGCCGTGTCTGCCGCCCTATCGATCGCAATGCACTGAACACAACATTCGGGAAGATTGACTGTCGTACCGTAAAAAGTGTTCTGCAGTTTTGCGATTGGTTTGGTACTCCCTCTACCTAGATCTCCATAGCAGTCCCTTTCGTTCCTTTTCAAACTCCTTAATGGAAAAGGTCCATCTGAGCACTTGTCACTTCAGGCTCATTAAAAATCGAAGGAGACTAGAGTCATCTTTTGTTTTTTCTCGACTCTTAAAAACTAAAAAAACAAGTTGTGTCAAAGCGTATAAAAATTTATTTTAAACGGAATATTCATTACCCTTTCCTACGTTGATCTTTGGATGAGAAAATGGAGTCTACCAACCAAGGAATTCCCCTTGGAGGAAATCCTAGTCCCTTCTCCTCTTGGGGAGATGTTGGTGCGCCCCATATGGCCACATTGTCGCTTCCAGGACTGACAATTGGTTTGCTTGTATGGCTCTTCTCAACCTCTGTCGTTCAGAACACCACTATTCCTGAACAATCGAATCACCAATTAGACGAGTCCAGAGTTGCCCATCAGCCTTCTACTTCCTCTAATTCTTCCTCTCCTCCTTCCTCTTCACTTGATGGGGCTGGTAAAGCCAAAAGTCAAGTTCCTAAGGAGAAGAAGGAAAAGAAGAAGAAAGAGAAGAAGAAGAAGGAGCCAAAGGCGAATGGGGGAAAACGAGTGTCGTCTAACGAAAATCCACACACTGCACCGACCAGGCCTAAATCTCCATGTGTCATTTGTAAAGGAGACCACTTTCATAGAGATTGTCCTTGCATCCCTCGGATATTAAGGGACTGGTCTCCTCGTTTGCACAACCCGGTGTCGTCAACCTCTGATGATCATGTTGAAAGCACACCATCAACTAGTGAAAGTGAAGCCCCAGGACAAAAAGGGAAATGTAGATTTCCTTGTAAACTGTGCGAAGGCGATCATGTCATCCACCATTGTCCCTTCTTAGACGAAGCTAAAAGAGTTTTGGATGATCGTCTGGTTTCACCATTACGACTTCCTCCTGGATATAAAAAACTCTTGCCGAGTCTATCACTAGTTGAAAATTCGGCTGGCCCGCTCAGGTGGTCGGCTGAAGCACCTATCATTGAAGATAAACCATCTGGATCCATACTAGACGAAATTCAAAAGGCCGAGGCGGTAGTTGACCCGGTCTTGCCTTCAGAGGTTTCATCTTTAGATGATACAGTCATTGAAGAGAACAAGGATGACATCGTCCAAATTCTCTTCATAAACACAGACTCCGACGAACAAGGGGGAAATTTACCCATTCCTTTACCGCAGGAAGGAAGTTCGTCAGAGCCGTACTCGGCCGTCTATTCGGTCCCACCTCCAAGCAACCTAGTTGTCTCCTTCGACTGGAATCAACTAGGCAGACCCCATTTACCAGCAAGCGTACCATTCCGAATTATCGTTCAAATATATAGAATGGTTATGGCTGGTACCATCATAGATGAGGGGGCTTCTGTGAGTATCCTTTCCTCAACTGCTTGGAAAGCGCTTGGTTCACCATCGCTTTTTCCTGAGATGAGAAATCTGACAGGCTTTGATAAAGAAACCCGTCGACCTTTAGGGATCCTTCCTGATGTGCCCATAACATTGAGAAGGAAAACAATTTGCATGAACGTAATGGTAGTTCAAGGACCCTTGGATTACAATATACTCCTTGGAAGAGACTATATTTATTGCATGGGAGCAATTGTCTCCTCACTCTTTAGAGTAATGTGTTTTCCGCACGAAGGAAGAGTGGTCAAGCTCGTGGTCCAGCTTTCATTTCCCGGGTCACGCATAGCAAATAATCATATACCATCCCTAAATGGTCTTTTCACGCAAGAAATGTCTCAATCTCTAGTCCGTCCTCCCAATGAATGCGAGTAATTCAGAGGGATATAACTGAAACCCGGGGGGCATGCATCCTAGTCTGCTTCGGCAGGAAAACTTTGGGTATGGGGTAGGTTTCCACGGGAGAATATGACTAGTCTGTACCCCCGTCCGTGAGTGGAAGAGGGGGCTATTCTAGAACAAGATCCTCTTGTCAAATTTATGTCAGGGATGGTCACACTATACCATTCGTTCACCTTTGTTTATTTCGGTACACATTGCCAAAGAAGTGTTTTGTTTGCACTGTGAATAGAACAATATTTGGGTAACCTATAAGAGGTAGGCCTCTCTCGGTAAAACAAATGTTTTGGCGGAGAGAAGTAGAGGTAACCTTGAAACTCTATTTTATACCTGGGGGCATGCAAACCTTTGTGAATGCAAGAAAAGAGCGATTATTTATCTGTTTTTTGGATTAGTCGTTTCCTAACTTACATAAAGAAAGGATGTGGGGCAAAACTCCAAAAGTTGTCGTTTTTATATGAGACATTCTTATCATACGACTGGATTAATCGAGCAGTTTTAGCACATAGTTCAAGCTCGTTAAAAAATAAACATAAGACATGAGCAAATGTTTCCACCCACGTTTAAGCTCATTAAAAAATGAACTATTCCCCGGTAAATAACCACCTTGAATGTAGTACTTCAGCCATTAAAGCCTTGGTCGTGTTTGCACCATCACCTCCACTTTTTCATTGGCCGATCATTCACCTCGATTTGATTGTTTACCCATTTTGAGGAACAGCTGCGAAGAGTGATTTCACTAGCCATCCTTGTGACACTGCCGTGATTTGAAAATTCCAAACCTTACCTGGAATCAGCTGCTACCCATTTTATCACTCGTTCCTCAAAAGACGAGTCTTCTTTAAGCTCTTTTCAACTCACTCGTAAAATATGAAAAGATTACCGAGTCCTTGGCCTTCCAGCTTGTTAAAGGGACAGGAAGTGTTATCCCTCATCTAGATTTTAATCCTTTTGGACCTGAGGGATTATTGCACAAAAAGATCGAGCGCTTGTTTTGTTCGGCTCGTTAAAACTATCGAAAATTCATCCCCTCTGTATTGTTTTATACTTTTTTGGACTTAAGGGATTAGATGAGGAAAAATGAATTTTGGAGTTACCTTTATGTACCTTTTCAGACTCTCTAAAATTGAAAAGGACCGTGTTATCTTTGTCATTAAACTCGTTAAAAAGATTAATAGCGACAAACTTGTCTTTAGACGAGAACGAGTTTCACTATCGCTAGGCTCGTTAAAACATAGCGATGGGTTTGCCCGAAGGGAAAATTATAGAACAAGCATATGTTATCCTCCTCAAGCTTGACAAAAATAAAGAGGTACTGATCAGCAATGACTGGGGAAAAATTGGGAAGAAAACTCAAAGAATCTTTATTGGTAGCAAGTCGCTCTTGAACATGACACTTCCACTACATGTTCGAGTCGGGTTGGGTTGTTTCATTCACCGGTCACATCGCCATGGTCACACCATACCATCCACATTTGGGGTTAATGCTACCAATCCATCACATCAGTGTCACCGACATGTTCAAGAGAAGTCATCCAGAGAAGCCACCTCTGTCCCACCCACTACCATACATTATACTCCATTTTTTCATGACTGCCACCCTGAACCGTATATCATCATATCGTTTTCACCTCCATCAAAATCATTTGCTCCGTTCTGTGTCATTGATGTGGGATTCATTAAGGCCCTCCTTTGATGGATCACTTCTTGTCGACATCAGCTCATTATCCAAGAAGTTGGTCTAGGAACACCCCATTCAGTACTTTGAAGCTTGCATGCCTCAATGGCAAGTTTCTCACTTCCGGCGACAGGTTTACATCAATGACCTTCGACCAAAAGATTTTGCGTGGTGTTCGATGCCAAGTCATTTATTCACACCAGGTGAATTGTACTGCAGAACCTTGAGGATCATTATCATTATCGGTGATTCCTCTCTCGCTTGTTAACAGTTTACATCATTGACTGGTAATCAAGCGATGTCTTTCCATGTTCGACTTCAGAACATTTCTCACATGGATCGACTTGTACTTCGAGTGAAGATCGGACGAGATTGAAGACCCCGGATCTAGTTTCATCCATCCGGGCTGCGATATATATC
This sequence comes from Pinus tabuliformis, assembly GCA_031772625.1. Classification (NCBI taxonomy): domain Eukaryota; kingdom Viridiplantae; phylum Streptophyta; class Pinopsida; order Pinales; family Pinaceae; genus Pinus; species Pinus tabuliformis. Next base: position 770,687,802 of record CM062815.1, read on the forward strand.
CAGGGAAATAAAGACATTAAATGTACAGCATTGCAGCACAGATAATCATCCTACCAAAAGGATGATGGTTCTATCAGAATCATCAGTCTACAATCAGACGATTGTCTATCCTATGTACATGAAAATGAATTTATAAAGTTGAGCATGGGAATGCCCGCCTCAGCTAGATCATGAAAAATAGTATGAAGACAATGTATATTATTGTATCTTATTACAGGTCTCCTCCCAGCATTGAAAGAACTTCGGATCCTCATAATAAAGCATTTCACCCGACACCAAAAGGTTAACGGCCTCATAGTTTAGGGGGCAACTGTTATAGACATTTTTGTGCCTTACAACTCCAAGCATGAAATGTACATAAACCAAGGGCTCCTAAGTCCCTAAAAGTGTTGTTCTAACCCCTAAAGGAACAAGGTCAGAAAATTACAGTTTCTCCCAGAAGTTCTCCACCAGAAACTGCTCAGAATAAGTCAAAACAGGATCATTTCAGCTGCTCCACTAGCTATGTACGTTGCATTGCACCTAAATACACTGGCTAGGTGCATTGCAATGCACCTAAATGCACTATGAGGGTGCTTTGGGCGAGAAATGACAAATGGAAGTGTCATTCCTCGAGGTGGAGAGACAATGGAAGCTTCCAGAATCTTCTCCTATGACACTTGCCTCACTGAATTCGACCAAGGATAAGTAAGAGGCCTTCAGTCTCCAAGTGGAAGAAAGAACTGACAGAGAGAAGACACTAATCAAATCACAAGCTGACTCATCCTCCTTACACATATCTATATATGGATCCCTCATGCCAGAGATCCAAGGGCTGGAATTTTGCACATTGTAAGGAATTGTTGTTGGTTTTGAGACAAACATCAGAGTATTTGGTGATCTATGCTTTGTTCGAGGTGAAGAGGGGCTTCTTTGCTGGGAGGTTGATGCTGGGTCAGGAACCATCGGTTGTAACTCCTCCTGGATCATTTCTTGTTTATCAATAAAAACTATTTGAGCTTTTCCTCCATGCTTTTGTATCATTGATGCTTGTTACATTTGTATGGTTAACTTAAATCTGATCCTAAGTTGTTTATGAATATAGATCCATGTCTTTGTATAGTGTTCTTCTTCTGTGATCTTACAGGTACTTGGTGAAGCTAGGCAAGGAAGGGAGCAGGTAGCTGGAAGCTATCAAAGAAGAGAGGGATTGGATCAAAGGATTAGCGCAAGACACGGGTTGGTTCTTTCTATTCCTCTCTATCTATAGTTCATAAAGGAAATACAAAAGCAGTTTTTCTCTGTTTGTTTCTAAGGCAGCTGTCACACCTTAGTGGGATAGAGCAGTTCTAAATAGACACTTTTCCCGGTAACAAATATATAGACTTTAAAGATGTATATGCAACTTTGAGTCAAGGTAAAAGAATAGAAGAATTGGAATATCATGTAAAGGACCAACTCTTATACCATTGTGGGAAACACTACATTCCACGAACTGAAAGAGTAAATATAATTAGAGAAGCACACACTTCTCTGATATCAGGTCACTTTGGGGTAAGTGAAATAGTTGCACAACTGTAAATATTTTGTTATTGGCCAAAAATGAATGAGACAGTTTCTAGATATGTAAGAGGGCATACTGTGTGTGATAAAAGCAAGCCCAGCAATAGAAAAGTAGGCTTGTACACTCCATTACAAGTTCCTTCTCACCCTTGGGAAAGTGTTTCCATGGATTTTGTTGGAGAACTGCCTAAATCTAGGCAAGGTCATGATTATCTATATGTTGTTGTGGATAGGTTCAACAAAATGTGTATTTTGATACCTTGTAATAAATAGATTACAGCTGAACAAACTACAAAATTGTTCTTTGAACATGTATGGGTTCATTTTGGACTACCCACTTCCATTATATCTGATCGAGACACCCGATTTGTTTGGAAGTTTTGGTCTATTCTGTGGGAACTGATGGACACCAAACTGAAGAAGAGTACAACTTTTCCAACACAAACTGATGGCCAGCGAGAGGTAGTTAACAGGACAGTGATCCAGTTACTCAGAGGATATTGCAACAAACATTCTAAGCTTGGGGATGAACACTTGTGTTATGTGCAGCATGCTTACAACAGAGCAAAACATTCTTCTACCCAGATATCTCCTTTTGAGACCTGTGTTGGTTTCACACCAAGGTCTCCTTTGGACTTTGTCTTTGGTAAAGATAACAGAGTTAATGGACACAATGATGTGGACAAGGAAACTAGGTTCATTGAATAGATCCAGGAGATCCACCAGGCAATACAGGAACAATTGGAAAAGAGCCAAGCCAAATACAATACTAGGCATGACAAGCATCAGATGGAGCATAGTTTTCAAGTTGGCTATCAGTTCTGGCTATATATCAGCAAGGACAGGGTGCAAGGTGAAGGTAATAAGCTAAAGCCTATCAGGTATGGACCCTTCAAGATACTCAAGAATATTGGTGAAAATGATTTTCGCCTTGATCTACCAGCTTACATGCACATCTACTCAGTCGTAAATGCGTATTGCTTGAGATTGTTTGAACCTTCAATGATTGAGGATCCTAAAGAGCACATTCAATTGCCTTCTATTGATGACCTTCTACTTGAATATCTTAATGAATTGCAGGAAGACACAGTTTTAGACAGGAAGATGAGGACGATGTGTGGGGGAGATGTTGAGTACCTCAGGATTGGGCTCAAGGGTTGAAAGTCAAGCAGTGCAAAGTGGATTGAGATTGGACAAGTGAGACAATAGTACCCTCACTTAGTCGATGCTTGAAAACCAAATTTTGGTGGTCCAAAAGCTTTTAAGTGGGAAGGCCGTGATTCAAATTGGATCGATGAAGAAAAATTAGATAACCATGACTATATCAAATCAGGGCAAAACTTCGAATTCAAAGAGTTGGAGTGATCAGAAAAACCTTTGAACAGTGGTAGTTGGTAGCCAGCATAGAACGACGAGGACCTCAGTCAAAGCGCACTGACTGAGGCCTATGGAGACTGTGCAGGAGCTGAAACTAGCCCCTGGGAAGCACGGATTGGGAAAAGGACACAGTTTTTGAAGCACAATTAGTGCTAATTATGCATCGCTGGGCAAAACCCCTTGAGAAGGAGAGGCCTTGAGTGCTCAGTGGCATGGGAGCTGGGAAAACCGTGGGGAAAATGTTAAAGGCTGAAGGTAGGACCCACGCTCCAAAACTAGAGGTATTTATTAGGGGCACCCTTGCGCGGTAAGCAGATTTGGCGAAAAAGGAGAAATTCCACTTAGCGCCCGATGTGTGGCTAGTGGAGGAGAGAGAAAACCATCACTCATCGTGTGCTAATGGTTGAGCAAGTCAACCACGCAAAATGAGTGAATGGCATCGGATCTGGGGGCTCTAGATCTAATGATTGAGAACGCGCCCAGTGGAGAAACTAGAATTGATAAGGGATTAAGCCGTGATATGTAAGAATTTGAGGTCCGATTTGATGGGGAGGTGGTGGATGAGTCATTTCCTGATGTAACCGAATAATCGAACTGATGAGGGAAAAGCTAGTGCAGTTCGTTGGAAGACAAGTGGCCACTCGCTGTGAGCCGATGACCATGACACAGAGATAGGGAATTCCAAGCGAACAATAGCAGGTGATCTGATGGAGGAAGAAAGTAAATTGAACAGTCGTGAGGCCGATTGGCTTTAAAGCCTTGAACATACAAAACAGAACATATACAGAGAAAATGAAGGAAACAAAGACAGAGGAAGAAAAAGTGAAGAAGATATTAAAGTAAGAAGCAGAAAGATAGTGAGCTGAGGTGACTTGTAGCATAAGGAAGCATCGAGCAATCCATGAGAGGATCTGTCAAGAATTGAGCACCACATTGGGCTCCTCCCCTTAAGACCAGAGAGGTCAAAGAGCTGGTAAGGAAAAGAGTCTATGCACTTTAGTGGCTTGGGGAATCCAGGAACCACCCTGCCAAGCAATTCTATTTTAGGAGACTCAGATTGAGCTCCTCATTGTAATTCTCTACTTTTAAGACACAATAAAAGAAGGCCACCACTGAGATTTGGACCTGAGATGTAGTCCTGGAGGATAGGGTGAACTCCTTATTAATTTGTTGTGTTATTGTATTTTCTCACTATGTTTCTCTGTTGTTTTCCATTTTCCGGTGTCTGTATATTTTGCAATCTAATCCATATGTTGCCTCAAATAACATGGGAACACACCATCACATGAGTCTGTAATATGTTCAATTAATAATTCTTAACTGGGATCACTCATAGGGTGATTTTCAGATCATGAATTTCCTCAAGTACTATGCTACCCAAACGAAACTCCTAATCTCATAATCATAGTAGGTACTGACCATTTCATGATGGCCCCCATATTGATAGGATCTATCTTCAACTCTCCTACAACTATCACATACCCCATGTACACCAAAGCATACTATGAAAACTCAAACTTCTCTAGATTTTCTAGTAGTTAGTAGTTCTTTAATGTCGCCAACACCTATGTTAAATAAGTGATGCACTCCTCCCAGGTATAATTGTATAACATTTTATAATACAAATAGAAAATAAAAAATGAATATAGAAAAGGGAACATTATCATTCATTAACGTCACAAATGTAGTTGGTTCATTACAAAGTCTAAATCACATGACTAGGTATTGATAAAAACCTTTCTTATTTATGAATTTCATTTTTCAAGTATCTTCTTCTTTGACTTGAACCTCGTACTATCCAAACTTTAACTCTAGATTGGTGAAGTACTTTTCTTCCTACAACTAAGATAGCATATCATCTCTCCTAACTAGGGCTACCTATTCTTGAGCATGATTTTGTTCAATTCCCTGTAATCAATACAAATTCACCAATTCCCATCCTTCTTGAGCAATATGGTGATGATTGACCCACATGATGATGTCCATAGTCGAATCACACCCTATTATAGTAGTTACTGTAACCTTTTCTTCATTTCACATGCTTCTATAATATACTACCTATAAATCCTAATATTTTTCAATGGAAAGTATGTCAATAATTGGATCTGCGCCCCACTTCCCTCTTGGGTGGTAACCCTTTTAGGCTCCTGGAACACATCCATACATAGACGTATCAACTCTTCTAGTTGTTCTTTATATTCCTTTGTGCACACCTCTAGGTATGCCTTCCCTCTTACATAATCTTCTATAGACTCGTTTTCTCTTAAAATTAGTAAAATGTTATTCTTTCTAAAAGTTATCAATTTATTGGCTTGGTTGGCACCTACGGGTGAAATCTTTGTCTTTCCTTTGTGCGCACTAATGGTAAAAAAATTTCCATCATTGATGAGATGATATTCGTTGGCTCTTTACAGGAATATTGCATCTTGCATGTACATGTATGGACTTCCAAATACCACTCCACATGCATCAAGGGGAACCACATTTGGTTCAACTTCATCAATAAAATCAGCAACAACAGCAAACATTGTTTTGCACTCTTTTTTTACATTCAATTTTGCATCATGATTTACGGATCCAAATGGATATGGGCACGGATGATCTTGAACTTCCAATATGAATTTTTTTGACCAACTCTATTGCAATGAGCTTCACCTACAATCCAGAGTTAAATAGAGCATTAATCTTTTTCTTATTAACCTGCATATTTATGTGGACAAATTTGGTGATTTCTTTCTCTTCCTGTTGTTGAAAGCTACTTAGATTAACCTACTTCTCCAGTGATATAAATACAATCTTCTCATCCACTCCTGAGGTGATATCAAATTTGTTTCTCAAATTGGTGTGTATGTTTTCTTATTCTTTTTGTCTTTTTTGTATGCTTTAGGTTAAGCTCTAGATGCAACTTCCAATAATTCTCATTATTAGGTTTCGATATTGATTATCTTCCTTATTGTTCAGAGGTTCTTATTTCAATCATAATTTTATCTTATTCCCTTACAAGGTTGGTGTGGGGGGGATTCCCCCCCCGCCCACACACTATTTTCACCAAGAGGCTCCATGGCGTGTAGCGAGGGTTTGAGGTAGCGTCCCTGATCCGAATGGAAAATGGCATCAACTCATGGTATTCATCCACTCATATTATTCATCCACCCATGGTATTGTAAATGGCATCCACCCGTGGTATTGTAAAATCTACCCATGTTATTGTAATTGAAAAATATTATAAGTAACAAGTCACATTTTGAAAAAGGACAGATTGTTTACCACAATGTAGCCTTTACAGTTATTATCGGTTTTAATAAAAAAATTTCTTTGTGGTTTTGTTTATTGGGCATTCTCCTATTTCTCGTCTAGCAATTCAAGTTTTCAGATCTTGGGGGTCTCTCCCCCTAAGATCCATTTCAAATTTTTTTAGATCTTGGGGCCCTCACCCCAAGATCTAGATCAATGGTATTAGAGCATGCTATGATTCCATGGGAATGAGGGTTTGATTCATATTTCTGTTTCAAATTTTGCAGCAATATTCAACAAACTTCAGGCATGTGCTACATCCTCCACAAAGCATTTTCTTGGGCTAAGGGGGAAGAATTTTTCTTTTTTCATTTTTTTGCAGGAATGTTTTTGGGCGGCGAGTTTGCAAATCAGATCTAAAACATTTGGTACAAAATTTACAAAAACAACTATCAAATCTGGAATTCTTGCGAAAAAATACCAAAATTCAAAAGAAAGTCGGCCGAATCAGAGTCCATATGAGGGAGATATCGCTGATTTAAAATCAGCTACGTCATAGAATTTTTTTCTAACGACAACTGGTGGATGACGACTCTTCTGTCATTTTTTTAAGTTTTTGTGCAGAATTTCAGAAAAAGGATTGTAGATATGAGCTCCTCTTCAAAAATCACCCAATTTCAAAAGAAAAATGGGTCTAATTGTAGTTCAGATGTGGGAGATATCGTTGATTTAAAATCAGCTCTTTTTTAGAACTTTTATGATGGCAGAACTGTTGCAGCATGAATCTGAGATTCTAGAGTGTCCAGATAAGGATTTCCATCACATGGGAAGATGAAAAATTGTCCTTCTGCTTCCAAAAAAGGTTATAATAAATATTCTGAGTTATATTGACTGGGTTATGACCATTTTAATTCTGGAGCAGCATTTAGAGTGGGTTCCCATTGGAGACATGCCCTCCCACCCCACTTTAGTAGGCACCTGCTTCACATTCATCAGTTTCAACATAGCAGCATTCGGCTTGGGTTATTTGGAGACATTCCCTCCCACCCCAAGCTATGTAGGCACCTGCTACTTCATCAGAAACCAACATCATGGTTATGGGTCATCCACAAACCCACAGTTCATCGAAGTCCATTTGCTAGGCCGCACACTATCAGTATCACAGTTGGTCACAAGCATTACAGGGTATCTCTATCCTCAGATCTTCGTTCGTCATGGTTATGGGTCATCCACAAACCCACACTTTATCAAAGTCCATTTGCTAGGCCGCACACTGTGAGAGTCACAATTGGTCACAAGCATTACAAGGTATCTCTATCCTCGGATCTTCGTTCATCATGGTTATGGGTTAACCACATAAAACCCTTATCTTAAATGGCTCTTCATATTCAACAAAGGCTTTGCAGAAGGGAATTTTACGCAATGGGGACCATTGCTTCTTAAGGAGGGAGGAATGATCCGAATGGAAAATGGCATCAACTCATGGTATTCATCCACCCGTATTATTCATCCACCCATGGAATTTACCCATGGTATTGTAAATGGAATCCGCCCGTGGTATTGTAAAATCCACCCATGGTATTCATTCACACATGGAATTGACCCATGGTATTGTAACTAAAAAATACTATAAGTAACAAGTCACATTTTGTAAAAGGACAGATTGTCCGCCACAATGTAGCCTTTATAGTTATTATCGGTTTTAATAAAAAGTTTCTTTGTGGTTTTGTTTATTGGGAATTTTCCTATTTTTCTTCTAGCAATTCAAGTTTTCAAATATTGGGGGTCTCTCCCCCCAAGATCCATTTCAATTTTTTTTAGATCTTCCCCCCCCCCCCCCAAGATCCGGATCAGTCCCCGAAGAGAAAATTAGAGAAACATTTCCTTGTAAAATATTGTAATTTAGTAGTCAATATGGGTTGTTCGTTGTGCGGATGATTTGAAAATAGAAGTTATGTTACTTTAGGTATTTTTCTCTCTAATGAAACCATTAGTTTATATGAGGTAATTATATTATGATTATGTATTATTAAATGTGAGCAAAATAGATACTAAGTGATAGAGAATAGGAAGTTACAACATACTTGTTGTAGGTTGTATCCCTTAATTTTGTTAGATAATATAAAAGGAAGGATAGGTTGTTTCTCAATGGACACAGCCCAAATTGGGTGACCCACATATACCTCTATCTCTCTTATTTTATGCTTTTCTATGTTTTCTTCCACAATATCTTATCTGTTGCTTTCCTCTATTATTTAATTTCTAATTCTCCTTTGTATGGTTATCAATGTTGGAGTGGTTTTTGGGATTGTTTGGCATGGAATCCCCCCAAGGCATATTTTGGGTCTTAAAGCCCAAGTTTTGACCGAATCGTTTTGTAAAAGCTCCGTGAATTGTGGGATTGGGACGCAAATATATAATAGAGTCACAGGGTTTTCCGCCCTATTTTTTGTAATGTAATGACATCTGGATAGACCTACCCATGCTCCGTGAACCATGGGATTGTATAAATAGAGCGAGGCTCTAAGAGTAAAAAATGAACAATGAAATAATAGAAGAGAAGCATAAGAAGTCTAAGTGCTTGAGTCGAAGTGTAAAGTGTGTCTGTGGGTCGTAGAGTAGGAGAAGTGTAGTATAGCTAGGGGGGATATTATGGGGTACAAAGGGATGTACCCAATGGAATAATGTAATAATGGGATGGGCCATAATAATAAATAATGTGGTTAACCTGTATCATGTAAGGGACCACAAGTATTTAGTAATAACGTAATGGGCCTATGGTATTAGATAGACGGTATTGAGGGAACCATGGTAATGACCCATGGTATTGTATGTATGAGGCCTATATAGAGGCTAAATACTCCCCATTGAGAGATGTCAAAGAATATTGTATGAACAAGCATATGGCTTGTGGAGTGCTCTCCTTCCTTAAGGAGTGAATGTATGGCATTGCCCTACCTTAAGGGTTTGAACAGTAAATGAAGCAATTTCTATTCTATATTCAGATCTTTTTATTTCTTGGGTTTATTTTCATTTTCTTATATTTTCATATCAGATCAATAACAAGTGGTATCAGAGCACTTTCTTGGGCAAAAGTGGAGATTTTTTTTTTTTAATTTTTTGTAGGAACTTTCTTGGGCGGTGAGTTTGCAGATCAGATCTGTATGTTTTGGGGTAAATTCTACAAAATCTAATTGTAGATTTGGATTCTTTGTGAAAAAAACCCAAGTTCAAAAAAAAAATCGGCCAAATCGGAGTCCAGATGAAGGAGATATCATTGATCTAAAAATCAGTGGTGTTGCAGACATTTTTCGGGGCAGTGAATTTGCAGATCCGATCTATATGATTTGGTGCAAAATCTACAAAATATAATTGTATGTCTAGGTTGTTAATGAAACAATACTCCATTTCAAAACAAAAAATCCGTTGAATCAGAGTCCAGATGAAGGAGATCTCGCTGATTTCAAAAATCAGCGTTTTTGCAGACATTTTTTTGGGGCAGCGAGTTTGCGGCATAGGTCTATACTTTCTAGTGTAAATATTTAGAATCTAATTATAGATGTTGATTATTTGTGAGAAAATACCCAAATTAAAAAAAAAAATCAGTTGATTCGGAGTCCTTATGAGGGAGATATAACTGATTTAAAATCAGCTATTTTTCAGTAATTTTTGGGGACGGCGAGACAGTTGCAGCGTGAATCGGAAATTCCAGTGCCTAGATCGAGATTTATATCACATGGAAAAAGGCATAATGGTTGTTCCATTTCCAAAAATAGGTCATAATAGGGATTTTGAGCAATATTTATTGAATTATGGCCATTTCAAATTTTCACCAATTTTTTTTGTGATGGCGGGCCTAGATCAGAATTTGAGGGACTTGTATAAATTTGATGGCTCGCATCTAGCCAAATGGCTAGCACAAATGGAGAAATATTTCACATTGAATTACATCATATATGATGCGACTCAGATGAGTGTGTGAATCATGTACTTGGACCATGAAAGATGGCAATGGTGGCAGTGTCATAAAAAATGCCATCCAAAGACAGCTGCTTGGCAAATGTTTGCAAAATCTATTTGTGACCACTTTGATCGTAAATCTAATTTTGTGGGTCCTCTTACTAAGCTCACATAGACATGCACACAACCTAGCAAATATTTTATTGGTACAGAAAAGAAGGAAACCAAGAAACCTAAAGGGTTATTTTCTGCTGGTATCTCCTTATTGCAGGTTCATGGATGGATTCAGAAGGAGAAGTTCAATGTGTCTATAAATCCTAGTTGCAAGAAAAATCTCATAAATGTCAATTTGGCAAAAAAATTGCAAGTTCCAGCAAAACACATTGAAAACACACAGGTTAATGATGAGGATGTGCAAGTTTATAAATATTTGAAGCTTTCGATGGATAACTATGTGTTTCATTGTGATTTTTACATTTCAGATATGGATAACATGGATGTTGTTTTAGGATATCCTTAGATGAAATTTGTGGGTACTGTCAATATTGATGTCCAGAAGAAATTCCTAAAGATCTGATATAAAAAGATGAAAATTACATTGTAGGATATTTCCATTAAGCCACAAACAGAGACTAAGGAGGCAGTAGCACAAAGCTCTAATGAAACTTACACATCAGATGATGAGCCTTTGATGATCGATAATCAAACACAAATAGAGGCTGAAGTATAAAAGGTTATAGGTGTTGATACATCAGATGAGGGCTTAGTGGTTCAAGTAATATGGGAAGATAAGCAACAAAATACTTTAAAACATGTGCAGCTACCAATTAGGCTACATTAGGTGGTGAATTAAAGCAAAAGACATCATGGGTTAACACTTCAGCATATCACCACCCACATCACCCCATAAGAAAACAACCAACAAGACGGCAACGAATTAGCCACAAATACAAAAACCTTCGCATGACAGATTGAGAGGAGCGAAGATCCACCTACTACACATCAACACAGAAGAGCCGCCAAGGTCAACTTCCATCTCAAGCGAGCGAGGCACCAGTGAGATCGAGGGTTCACCTTTCTTTGGATGGCTAGATGCATGTGCATGGTACCAGTGGACTACTCTTTTGAGTAGATCTTATTATTTGTGTTCTTCCCATGTTTCGGGGATGAAACATGTTAAGGGGGGTGGAATGTAGTATACCTAGGGGGGATAATATGGGGTACAAAGGGAGGTACCCAAGGGAATAATGTAATAATGCGATGGGCCATAATAATAAATAAGGTTGCTAACATGTATCATGTAAGGGACTACAAGTAGTTAGTAATAATGTAATGGGCCCATGGTATTAGATAGATGGTATTGAGGGAACCATGGTAATGACCCATGGTATTCTATGTATGAGGCCTATATAGAGGCTAAAGACTCCCCATTGAGAGATGTCAAGGAATATTGTATGAATAGGCATATGGCTTGTGGAGTGCTCTCCTTCCTTAAGGAGTTAATGTATGGTGTTGCCCTACCTTAAGAGTTTGATCAATAAAGTGAAGCAATTATTCTATATCCAGATCTTGTTATTTCTTGGATTTATTTGCATTGTCTTATATTTTCATATCAGATCTATAACAAGAAGGTTCTGCAGATGAGTGCACAAAGGCCTAGTAGTCCGTGGCTGAGTGTGCAGACCCCTGTAGCCGAGTGCACAGGGTAGGTCGAGTCTGTAATCGTTGAGAGAATCAATAAAGAGAAGTTTTGCTATAATTTTGTGTATATTTTCCTGGTTTAATGCATGATTGGATATACTTTGCAAGTATATTATTTATTTACTACGCGATCATGTATGAATGTTTTGATTGTTAATTATAACTTAAGACATTCAATTAGGCGAAGGTAATTAATTAAAACTCGAAGATAATTCAGATCTCAGGTAATGCACTGAGCGTAGCACATCCCCTGTTTAGGACTGCATGAAGGCAGTGTATCAGGCCGCGAGGAACGGGAAGTGCACGAGGAGACCTTCATGCAGGAACAAATAGAGAACCAGTCGTACCTCTCAGACATCTCAAGGGTGTGGAAAACTGGTTCTAGCACCCTCCCATATTACTTCGAGTGAGACCTCAGTTCACCCTCCACGGACTACTGCCAAAAGGGCCAGTAGTACAGGGATTTGTTTGGCTAATTAACTCTGAACCTGGGTCAGGTCCCAACAAGCCAACAAATGGTTTCATTGCCAGGACTAGGACTTGAATAGAGATGTATGATGTTGTATCACTCGAATCTCATAGAGAAAGGAATTGAAGATTGGTTGGACAGAAATATTCACGAGTTTGCGGCATAGGAAAATAGAAAACCATGACTATCAAAGGAAGGGTGGTTTGATTGCTACTTGCATACGGAGATCCACAAAATTTTCTTTGCATCCTTCCCCACTGAGTTGTACGAGTGTATCATGAATCTAGCAGATAGCCAAGGAAGGTGTAAACTCGACAAACCTATTGTGTGGACTCCAAAATTGGTGCACAGACTGGAAGCCTCAGAAGATAAGATCACACGTGTTATCAATCATTGCCTCGATTGAATCATAGGAGGATTGATCACCGTATTCACGGTAGATACTTCAGTCAGCTACAGTGAGGTAGAATGACACTTCCTCAAGGGACTACGAGGTAAGTAAATTAAATCTTTGAACCCTTGGATTAAAATGCTACTGTGTGAAAAGTGGGTTACGCAAATAAATTGATGTTTGGGGCTATGCGGAGTGGGAGAATCTAAAGAAACAAAGGTAGTGCAGAGCTAGAAACTACCCCCTTGATTTCACCTTGGTGAGGGGGCAAAGAAGAGCTCACAAAGGTCTCACCAGGAAGTGAAATCAATCTGATAAGACAAAGAATTCCTGCATACCACCCCCACCCACACCACCACCAGTTTGACCGTCCTCACCCCCCTCTTCACCCATACCACCTCCACCACCACAGCGAAGCAGTATGGCAAGCGCTATAAATCTAGCAGTGTTTAAGGGAGTAGGAAATGAAGATCCGGACCAATTTTGGTTCATAATAAAAGTTGTATAAGAAGCACAGCGTGTCACGGACGACAATATAAACAAGGCAATGTTGGTTTGCGCTCTCCAAGATCACGCACTGACCTAGTACATTAATCATTCCAATGACAATCTGAATGTGGGGATCATGAGTATCTAAGCTACACTAAACAGAGAATTTAGCAGGCCAAAGTCAGAGGCATAGTCGATCATTAGATTCAAGGAAATCACAACACTACCAGGTGAAACCTCGTGGGAGTTGGATCAAAGATTGAAGTGCATAATTCGTGAAGCAAACATGACATTAGCACATGGGCAACACCACGAATGGTTCGTAGCATCATTAATGCTACATATATGAAACACGTTGTCGCAACAAGGGCTAACCACTCTGGCTAAGGCTTTGGAGGTGATGATGAGATTGCACGAGACTCTGATAAAAGATCCTAACCTGGGAGTTCATCAGATTCATGTGCAGTTGAAAGACTTGTGCCAGGAGATGCATAGTTTGAAACAAGATAGGACAACCTGCCTAGAGGTGCGCAATGAGGTATGGTGCATAAAATGCAAGGGCAAGGGACATGACAAGGATCACTTCCTGGTGTTCATGAATTACCTTGTGAGAGGAGGGCCACTCCCACTAATACCGGAGGCACAATCAAGACCAAGTGCGGTGCTTGCACTATGGTGCGTGATTTGTTATATGGGAGGAAATCATGGTACAAATAATTGCCATCTATTATAGAAGTATATGCAGAATTCACAATAGTTTTTCTGTAATTTTTGCATGTTAGTAGGACATGATGAGCACACCTGTAGAAGTTATGAGTTGATGATGGATCGAACTCCTACTTATAGAGTTCAGGCTGAAACATGGACCCTCGATCAAAATGTAGGAATGATGCACACTGGATTTCAGGGGCGTGGATGAGGTCAAGGTGGAGGGGGGCCAGGCAGAGGTCACAGGCAACTAATATGTTATAATTGTAGAGGGCCATGGCATTATGCCCGCGATTGTATGAATCCAATGTGACCATCATGCTTGTATCGTATGTTTTTTGATCATGAGACAGAGCATTTTTCCACACTGATATCAAGGTTGCGCGATAAAGGAGCACTCCAACCTCCCCTGACTTAGAACCTAAAAATGATGAGGTATGAGCTCCACGAGGAAGACCCTAATGTAAATATCATGCTCTGAAGTGGAGCTATGATAGGAGATGACAAAGGCAAGCAACCTAAAGAAAGTACATGGGTTTGCAAGGCTCCAACGAAGGAACCAGAATTTGATTTAGAGCGTGCTAAGGAGACCTTCATGGAAGCTAAGAGGAGCTTCATTAATGCCTCCACTTCGGGAAGTAAAGAGAGACTGGAGCTGGAAATGGACCCATCGATGCTCACTACATTCTTGGAGACATGCATGAAGCTACTGTACGAAAGTAAGGCTGTAATGGGGCTATAAGAACTGACAAGTAGATGTGCTGGGACCACAATAGGATAACCACGCGTAGTCCAAAAGCTCAAAAAGCACACGACACGAATAGGAAGCGAAATGAGATTGACTGCACAGATCAGGGAATATGAGATGGACCAAGTGATTCTAGATCTAGGATCGGACACGAACGTCCTGCTAAAGTAGACATCGGAGTGCATGGGTAGGCCTATGCTGCAAAGGTATCTGATCCATCTACAGATGGCGAGCCAACAAAATATCCTCCCTATGGGGAGATTTCAGGGAATCATAGTAGATATCGAAGGAGCAAGTGCGTAAGAAGATTTTAAACTGATAGAGATTGTTGATGACAACAATCCCTACCCCACACTATTTGGAATAGATTGGGCCACTGACATGAATGGAGTGATACATCTAAAGAAGCGCAAGATGATCTTTGAGAAAAATTCACTGCACGTAGTGGTACCTTTAGACCACGTAGAGGGATTGTACTACACGAAGCTAGTGCATGACTACGATACCGATGATGACTTGGGTTGCATCTACAAGATAACCGTGTGGGAGAAATATTGGGTAAATCCAACAGCGGATGGCTGAATCTCTTGGGAGTTTGAAAGATCCTGCACATTAGACTCTGACAAGGAGATAGAACACTCGCAGAACCAGTTACATGAGGTAACCACGCTCAACTGTAACATGATGACGAGGTTACTACACTGTGTAGAAACATAGGTAAAATTCTTGCCTATGTATGACAGGTTAAGCAAGGTGGATGACATCCTGAACAAATTTGAATGAGAATTGCGGGAAAAGCAGCCCTTCGATGCTCTGAAGTGGGTACTGCACACTACTCCCTTGAGGTGGTGGGGTACTGATCCAGGTCCAGGTGTGACAAAGGACCCTTCCAATACCTTTTACTTTCGTGATCTATTAGATTGCACTTTTAAAATAACATAAATGGATACATGTGCATATTATAAATAAGAGGAACATGTCAATCATCAACAACATAAAACATAAGTCGTTGGGAATAGAGTTTGTCCAAGAGGAGCTACGTCTCTAGGCCCCTGTGTCAATATGGTGTAGGCCGCTACATTAAGTGTTGTCAATAGTGATGATGTACATAAGAGGTGATGTCACAATCATAGAAGGAAAATTCCCTCACACAGGAGTAGCTTTGCTGGCTTGGTGGGGCTTGACCTAGGTTTGGAAGTGATTTAGCCAAGAAAATCCTGGTACTAGTGACCCTTTCGGAAATAGTCCACAGAGCGTGGACTAAGGTCTAACCCAAAGTAGTATGGAAGCGTGCTAGAACCAGGTTTCCACACCTTGTGGATGTCTGAGATGAGGTGATTGGTACGCAGTCCAACGTTCATACTTACTGCACTATGCACCCCTGCGGGTACCCCGGGCCCTGTGATCGTGTCTTTGCACAACTCGATCCGCAGCATGACCCATGTTATTTACCCAAGTCTTCCTTAATTAATCTCCATTAGCTGATTATGTAGATTTAATTCACATATAAGCATTCATATGAGTATTCAACAAGTGAGCGCAGTATATAAACAGAGCAAAAGTAATGTATAACATCAACATAAAGATTCCAAAACAGATGCACAAAATAAACTTCTCTTTATTATCTTTCAAATCCAAGTACAGACCCGACTTTTCCATATGCACTCAGCTACAGGGGTCTGCACATTCAGCTGCGGACTCTACTAGGCCTCTGCGCACTCAGCTACAGAGCCTCCTCCTACCCCTACGACCCAATACACTACAGATTTCCCTCTATGCTCTAACCATGCCTTCGCTATTCTGTCTATTCTCTACCAATCTTCCCAAAAAATATCTTTACACTTAGAGCCTCGATCTGTTTATATAATCCCATGGTCCACGAACCATGAGTAGGCCGACACAACTTTACATTAAATTACAATATTTTAGGGTGGACAGCCCTATGACTCGATTATACAATTCGCACTCCACGCCCATACTTCATGGAGTTCTACATCATCTTTGACCAAAAATTGGGCTTTAAGCCCCATTAACTCCTGCAATGGATCCCATGCCTAATAGGCCCCCAACACAATCATCACGACTCGTCCCCAGTCAGTCTGCTAGTGCAGAGATCTTGGCATGGATCCCCTCCAACTCTGCCTATTCTGTGCGATGTTCTGTAGCACACTGTTCGGCCATCTAATGGAGCTTCTCTACTCTTTTCACCAAATGCTCACTTTCAGGGACAGATCCCTATCTTAAGGCATGCAACACCTTCATTTGTGCAAGCTTTCCTTCGATATCGGTAGTGATGCAGAAGGCCTCATCAATCCAAGGTTGGAAGTGCGCTTTAAGTACTACCTCTTTCGGTCACGTGGCATCCACCTGTTCCTTCAACACCTTCACTTGTTGGAGCTTCGCCAATTGTTGGGTCAAAATAACTATTTGCACTATTCCGTGCACACTGTCATACCGTACTTGAAGATATTTTGCTTCTATTTCTAGGCGTTGTATGGTGGGGTCCTCCTATAATGAATTGAGGAGCACAAGGGATTCTTCCAACATCGTAGTAGAGTCCTACACTACCTATCCTATTTCCTACAACCCCTTTTGGATAGCACCTGCGCATTGTTCCCTAACTTTCGGGGGTGTGGATGAATGTGCCTTTAATCATAGTTCGACGATCTGAACGTTGAGGTTCATCTTCATCCTCGTTGCTTCCTCCTTTTCCTCATAGAATCCACTAGCCAATCTATGAATTCACTCTCCAACTGGTAGGTCTCTCACAGTTTCTAACTCTGGAGTGCAGTGACATGCTTCCTCTACTATCTGCTCCATCTGATGATTCTATGCCAGCACTTCATCACGTTGTAGACTAAGTTGCCCAACGGTGATTCATTGTTTGTTGAGCATTTGTATGATGTGTCCTTCCCTCGCTCAGACTTCTCCTGTTGCTCCATCCTGTAGCTGGTATAATGTATCCTGCAAAAGGGCAGCCATGTTTAGGCCAAGTCCCTTGATCTGGCCCATCGCGACTCTGTCCTCTATGCTATCTGTTCTCAGTTCTCCTTCTGGTAGTCCAACGGTGTTAGCCATCTTGGCCCACATCAACTGCTCTATTTTCGATGTACTTGTGGCACCATAGGTCGCTATTTTTCCCTCCTATGGGGGCTACAGCTACATGCTGAGGGCCCCCAACACATTCTACTACTTTGTCATTGCTTCCTAGAGCACTTCCCTGGTGATGTCGCGAACTGTGTCTCCGATGTCATAGAGGTCACCCTCTGTAAGTTTAATAGGTTCACTGTCCAATTTGGAAGCCTTGGTCTTCTTCCGTGGGCTTGTTCGTTCCATACCACGCGACCCTTCCAGTTGTGAAGATGTTGTGCTTGGGTCCGCGCCTTCCACTGTGCCCTCTGTTCCTTATCTCATGATCAAGTTTGGGCCCCCTTCCTCCTTCGTTGTGGTGGCCCCTGTTGCCAGTGTTGTTGCTGCTTTTCTGGTGGCCTTCACTGTCTCACAAGAAGACCTTACCTCCATGGCCAACTGCTTGTTGTGCTTTTGCTGTGCTAGCAGATTGGTGGCATCCTTCTATTTTTGTATTTTTGTCTTATCGTGCACCACCAGATTTGGGGCCCGCCACTCAGGTGGCCATTAGTCGAGCACAATGAAAACAACATCATCAATAGCGATGAAAAGAAGTTTGGTCCAATTCTGCATTGGATCCTTATGCACCTTGATATACACATTGTGCATATCTAGCTTGAAGTCTGTAGATCTCTGCAGACTGTCATACACTATGGGGGATAGGTGCAACCTTTTGTTGATCCACATCCAGACGCTCACCTCCATGAGCACCCAAAATATCTTGGTCTGGTGATTCATGTGGTGTCCTTTGTTAACAATCTCTATTACTTCAAAATCCACCTGCACACTCGCGCATTCAATATCAAATGTTAGCCTTGCAACCTCCCCATCGGAAAAATCTTCTGTTGGTTCGCCATTTGTAATTGAATAGGGGACCATTACAACCCGGGCTTGCTCATGTGTTCCCATGTTTTCTTCGGTAATAAATTCACATCCGAACCCAGATCTAGGATTACCTGATCCATTTCATACTCACCAATCTGCATAGTCAACCTCATTTCCCTTCCAATGAGCAATGCATGCTTCCTTTATTTCCAAATTACACACGTTCTCTTGACCCTGCGCACCTGGTGATCAGTTCTTGTAGTCCTTTAACTACCTTGTTGTCACGAAATAGTTTCAAGCATGTCTCCAGAAAGGTAGTGAGCATTGAAGGATCCATTCCTGGCTCTGGTTGATCCTTACTACCTGAAGTGAAGGCCTCCACGAAGCTCTTCTTAGCTTCCATGAATGTCTCCTTTGCATGTTCTAAGTCAAACTTGGGTTCCTTTGCAAGAGCCTTGCGAACCCATGTATCTTCCTGTGGTTGCTTCCCCTTATGCTCTCCTATGGTCGCACTACTCCTGAGCATCATTTTCACATTCGAGTCTTCTTCGCGTGGCTCAAACCTCATCATTTGTATATTCTGAGTCGGAGGAAGCTGGAATACCCTTTTTTCGTGCATTTGTGTGATCAACATATGACAATCTATTATTTCATGATCAAACTAAGCATAATAGGAATAGGATATCTTCGTCGGGTTGGTCCAATCACATGCATAGTGCCCTGGTCCTCCACAATTATAACAAATTAATTTCTCGCGACCCCTTCATTGTCCCATTCCTCCTCATCCTCAACCTCACCTGTGAAATCTAGCGCATGACATCCCCACAGTTGGGTCGACGGCTCGCATTTCTATTTGCATCCTATAGGCTGGGGTCTGATCCATCATTAGCTCGTAATTGTGGCAAGTGCACTCATCGTGGCCTACCGACCTGTAGAAATTACAAAACAATTGTTGGGGTGTCTACGTATATTTCTGTAGCAAATGATAATTCCCCGTCATGTGTTCCCCTCCTATCTAACATATCATGCACCATAAAGCGGATGTCGCACTCGGCCCTTCTTGTGCCTCTGGTCTCAGTGGCATTGGCCCTCCTCCTGCCAAGTACTTCATGAACACTGGGCAATGATCCTTGTCATGGCCTTGGCCTTTGAATTTTATGCACCATACTTCCTTGCACGCCTTTGCCTACGGTGCCCTATCTTGCTTCAAGCTTTGCATTTCCGAACATAGATTCTATAGTTGTGGATGGATTTTCTGAACTCACAAACCACGGTCCTGTATCGTGGTCTCATGCAATCTTGTCGCCATTTCCAATGCTTCGGCCTAAGTGGAAAGTTTCTATTGTGACAGCGCCATCCTCAAGTGTGGTGCTAAAGATGCTACAAACCATGCATAATTTTGCGCATCTGTCAATGTCATATTGGCTTCGCATATTGTACTCTTCAGCCATTGATCCAAATCCCAAGGAATCTTGCCCAAGAGCATCACAATCTCTTTAAACCCAATGATTGATTGCATCTCTAATTTTGGCCTACTAAATTCTTTGTTCAATGCATTCTAGATCTCTGTTATCCCTGCATTTGGGTGGTCATTAGAGTGCTTGATGTACCAGGTTAATGTGTGATCCTGTAGTGCACTCACCAATGTAGCCTTCCTAATGTTGTCATCAGTGACACCTTATACTTCCCATATTACTCTTACCATGAACGAGAATTGGTCCAGATCCTCATTCTCTACCCCTTTGAATACTGGTAATTTGATCGCTCTCGCCATATTGAACCATGGAGGTGGTGGAGGTGGAGTGGGTGGAGATGGAGGTGAGGGAGGTGAAGCAGGTGGCAGTGTGGGTGGTGGTAACCTTGGAATCTGCTGCATTATCGAAATGATCACACATTTTAGAGAAACCTTCACGAGCTCGTCCTCGCTCTCCTGCAAGGGTGAAATTAAGGGACAGTTTTCTAATTCTTCGTTACTTCCACTTCTGTATCTCTTTCCGCTCCACGTAGTCCCAAACAATAATTTATTTTCATGACCCACTTTTCACATAATAACATCTTAATCTAGGTATTCAAAGACTTAATATACTTATCTCACAGTCCTTGGAGAAAGCATTGCTCTACCTCACTATAATTGATAGTCGTATCCACCGTGAACTCATTGATAAATCCTCCTATTATTTGGTCAAGCCAGTGGTCAACAACTCGCGCTATCTTATCCTTTGAGGCTTCTAGTCCGCGCACTAATTTTGAGTCCACATTATCAATTGGTCGAGTCTACAACTTCCTTGGTTGACGGCTAACCTTGCGATCCACTCATATAGTTCATATGGAAAGTATGCAAAAAAATCTCATGGATTTTCATATACACGTAGCAATCCAACAACCTTTTTCTCATATACTTGTGGAGTTCTGTTTTCTTGTGTCGTGAACTTGTGAATCTTCTTGTCCAACCACTCTTCAATTTCCTTCTTTGTTGGGTTCTAGTGGCATGACATCAGACATACCTTATCCAGATCCCTGTCCCAGCAACAAAACCATTTGTTGGCTTAGTGGAGCCTGACCCAGGTTCGGAAGTGATTTAGCTAAGAAAAGCCTAGCACTACTAGCCCTTTCAGCAATAGTCCGCAGATTACAGACTGAGGTCTCACCCAGAGTAGTGTGGGAGGGTGCTAGAACTAGGTTTCTGCACCCTAGGGATGTCTGAGATGAGGTGATTGGTACACAGTCCAACCTTTGCACTTACTGTGCTACGTGCGCCTGCAGGTACCCAACGCCCTATCATCTTGTCTTTGCATAGTTCGATCCATACCACAATCCATGTTATTTACCCAAGACTTCTTTAATTAGTCTCCATTAGCTAATTACTTAGATTTAATTGATATATAAGAATTCATATGAGTATTCATCAAGTACGCACAGTAAATAAACAGAGTAAAAGTAATGTATAACATCAACCTAAAGATTCCAAAACAGATGCACAGAATGAACTTCTCTTTATTATCTTTCAAATCCAAGTATAGACCCAACTCCATCCTGTGCAGTCAGCTGCAGGGGTCCACACACTCAGCTGCAAACTCTACTAGGCCTCTATGCACTCAGCTGCAGAGCCTCTTCCTAGCATTGCGACCCAATACACTTCAGATTTCCCTCTACGCTCTAACCATGCCTTCACTATTCTATCTATTTTCTACCAAGCTTCCCAAAAATTATCTTTACACTTAGAGCCTCGCTTTATTTATACAATCCCATGGTCCATGGACCATGGGTAGGCTGACACAAATTTACATTAAATTACAATATTTTAGGGCAGATAACCCTATGACTCGATTATACAATTCGAGCACCGCGCCCATACTTCACGGAGTTCTACATCATCTTTGGCCAAAGCTTGGGCTTTCAGCCCCAAAACCTATTGCGAGGGATCCCATGCCCAACAAGCTCCAAGAGATGTTCCACTACGAGAACTCTCAGTCAAAAGGACTCCTATCAGTATGACAAAAAGACATGCATGATGAGCATCCCGCCAACATGGCATAAAAGGGATCTCAATGCAAACATACATGGTGACCACATGAGTATCACATCAACATACAAAAAAGGTATCTCAAAACACAACATGATGAATCATGACAACAAGTACATCACACAGATGATTCCATATCACATCAACCAAGAATCATGGAAATGAGTAAGAAATATGATCCCACATCAAACATCAATAGGGATCTATGCAGCACAATGCATAGCAAAAGAAGTACACGAACACACTACATATACCTCACATCTAGGGGCCATCTGATGGAGCGGATGTCCAAGTGCTGAAGTTGTTCGGACCATCGATATCATGGCATCAAATTGCATGGAAATGGCTACTCACACATAAATGCTGACACCTGCACTCCACCTAGAAACGTGGTCGAAAAATAGAATGAGTAAATGAAAAAACTGAATGCACCATCAGATTTGTGGCATCGAATAGTGCAAAAACAACTGTCAAATTTCTGTATTCCAAGAAAGTGAGAATCTGGGGTTCAAGGAATCTTTTAAATTCCCCCTAGATTCCTCAAAGATTCCCTCCTCCAAGTCCTTTGCAAATCTATTGCTCAGATTAGGAAACCAATTGTGCCATCGAGTTCCTTATGGAATTCTGAGAAAAATGAATATGAAGTTGGTTGCATTATGACTCTGGCAAATTTCAAAGTCTTACGAATCTAGAAGATTCCCTCAAAGATTGTTGAAGATCCTTCTCCACTGGGAATCTACAAATCTACTGCTCAAAAGGCAAATTTGACCTCTCCATGACATTCCCTGTGAAAATCTGTGAAGATTGACTGTAAACTTGGCTACATTCTGATAAAAAGAAATTTTACCTCCCTGGAGAATCTTTGGGCATCAAGGAATATTCTTCCTCAAAATGTGTGTCAAGGTTCTACCTCCTCTGCCTCGAAATCCATGCCTGCTCTTTGTTCCTCCATTTGACTCCCCAGGTGCACTGAGAAAAACTAGGTTTATGTAAATTTGTTGGCAGAGTTTGTAAGAAATTTGTTTTGGTGCAATGATAAAAATAGGCAAATGGTTGAGGAGGGGTCGGGGGATCAAATCCTGCCCCTCCCATATATATATATATATATATATATATATATATATATATATATATATATATATATATATATATAGATATATATATATATATATATATTATTATTTTTATTTTTCTTCAACAAACGTACATGTGTTGGGGGGTCGGGTCTGCATTGGGCAGCCCGCACCATAACTCCTGTAGCACAAAACATGCTAGGGCATTTTATTAGCTTCCATTAAACATTTCTTTTTGGAGTTGTATGGTTTAATGGTTAGTACATTAACATGGGGCCGCTACATGGTGGCGGGCTAGCCACATCACTAGCATAGGCTCGGTACCCACCAGCCTGCCCAAATTAATACATATGAGTTATGAGGTGTGGCAAGGTGGAGGTGGTGGCCCACCACCTCCCGTTATATATATATATATATATATATATATATATATTTATATTAATTTTCTTTAATATAATAAGGCCACTTTGAAATATTTAGAGTTTAGGATGAAGGAGACAAATTAATTAGGCCACAAATTTGCCGGAATCTGGTCTCGGTTGGATGGAATCTGGTGGTTGGATTTTGTCAACCTAACTTTGACTACTTCTAACTTTCACATACATACTCGGTTTGACGAACTGTTCACACCACTACAATCAAGATGACGAGATCTACGTTATGGCCCTTGTTCAAAATAATTTTGATCAGTTTGATTTTCGAGCTTTCATAAGCCCTCTTTGTCCTGTATGTGTCTTTGGAGCCTCAGATAAGATTAAAGAACACGTATGACGGATGAACTGGCCCGCACACCCACCCATCCAAGTGGGTACAAGTGCATAGTGTGAAACCTGCACGAATGCACATTGTCCTCGCGGAAGGAGACATGATTAGTAGCCATGTGTGGGAAAGGCAATGGCGCAAACGACCCCTCCTGTTGGGACCACGAAGTATGGAAAGACCAAGTGTCCAGAATAATATCTACATAGAAGCTTTTAACAAAGTAAGCTAAGCACTGAACAAGGTCCACAATATGAAGTGGACTAACTGGGACCTACGCGTACCAGCGGTTCTATGGGCTTATAGGACAACGTGCAAGAAACTAATAGGACAAACACCTTTCTAGTTGGTTTATGGCATGGAAGTTGTCATGCCAATGGAGTATATTGTAGCTAGTCTATGCATAGCAGCTCCCACAAGTATGACGGATCGTGAAGCCTTGGAAGAGAGGCTTGCGCAATTGGAAGAACTTGAGGAGGAATGGTTCCTAGCTGGCTCTCAGTAGGTACAAAAGAAGTGTGAGAAGGCCTAGCACGATCACCATATTAAGTTGCGCACCTTCAAGGTAAATGATTTAGTGTTGTTGTATGACAGTAAGTTTGATAAATTCCTGGGAAAGTTTAGAATGCATTGGTTGGGACCATACATTGTTAAGGAGGTCACAAATGGAGGCATGGTACAACTACTCAAACTAAATGGAGAGCCTTTCCCAGACAAAGTGAACAGCAGTTGCTTGAAGCCCTACATGGGTGGCCTAGCTATCTGACTATCCGGCAGAAGCATAGTCTTCATGCTCCAAGGATCCAGACAAAGTCACAAGAATCTAAACAAATGTAGGGGATATAGGCATAAATGCAGAGAAGTAGTTCCAATACTGTGGTCTCGAAACAATGCGTACAACAGATCCAGCAAGCAGCAGCTCGGTGCATTGTTAGCATTGACACAATTGGAGAATAGTTAGAGGGACTCCGCGAAAAGATCTCCGCATCGATAGAGTGACTTGAGGGCGAGTCATGATGTTTGTGTTAGGGGCTTGTTGGACATGGAATCCCCCCAAGGCATATTTTGGGGCTTAAAGCCCAAGTTTTGACCGAATCTTTTTGTAAAAGCTTCGCAAATTGCGGGCGCGGGGCCCGCAAGTATAATAGAGTCACAGGGTTGTCCACCCTATTATTTGTAATGTAATGTTAGCTGGATAGACCTACCAATGGTTTGCAAACCATAGGATTGTATAAATAGAGCGAGGCTCTAACTGTAGAAAATAACCAATGAAATAATAGAAGAAAAGCATAAGAAGTCTATGTGATTGAGTTGACCTGTAAAGTGTGTCTGTGGGTCATAGAGTAGGAGTAGGTTCTGTAGCTGAGTGCGTAGAGGCCTAGTAGTCTACAACTGAGTGCATAGACCCCTGCAGCTGAGTGCGTAGGGCAGGTCAAGTATGTAACCATTGAGAGAATCAATAAAGAGACATTTTGCTATAATTCTATGTATATTTTCCTGGTTTAATGCATGATTGGATATAATTTGCAAGTATATTGTTTATTTACTGTGTGATCATGTATGAATGTTTTGGATTGTTAATTATAACTTAAGACATTCAAGTAGGTGAAGGTAATTAATTAACATCAGAAGATAAGTAAGATCTCTAGTAATAACGTAGAGTGCGGTAGAACCCCTGGTTAGGGTTGTGCGAAGGCAGCGTATCATGCTGTGAGGAATGGGAAGTACACGAAGCGTAGGAACAAATAGAGAACCAGTCATACCTCTCAAACATCTCAAGCGTGTGGAAACTTGGTTCTAGCACCGTCCCATACTACTTCGAGTGAGACCTCAGTCCGCGCTCTGCTAACTGTTTCCGAAAGGGCCAGTAGTATAGGGATTTATTTGGCTAATTAACTCTGAACCAAGGTCAGGCCCCAACAAACCAATAGGGATCTTTGCACTAGGATGTTGTGGCTGCCATGTTTTTATATTTTCCCCCTTTTAACCACCTTTCCCCTCTTTAGGAATTTCCTATTAATCCTTCTTCTTGGATCCACTTGATTTTTTTTCCTTTAGGCTTATGTCTTCTTGTTATTGTGCCTGTACAAAATCCTTGCCCACCGATCTAGGCTTGAAAAACATCAATTTATTTCACAAATGGTTGTTACACCACCAAAATACTCGAGGCATACATTATTTGGAGAGATATATAGAATTATAGCTATATTTTAGAACTATATGGTGTACTCTTGTATGTTCTACCCTTTTGTTTGCCTAGAATTGTGCCACCTGATCCACTGGTGCTCTACATGCCCATTAGAGTAAAATTGTGACTTTATGATGGTTTTGAATTCCTCCCACTTAGTCACTAGAGATTCTCCCTCCAACCCTAGGGTCCCCATGTGGATTTCCCACCCAGTAATGGCATGGACCCGTAATTTAATCTACGCAAATGAAATATTCTATTCTTCCTCAACACGATGGATAATGAAATAATATTTTAATTGCTGCAACCAATTATTTAGCTTCAGAGCATCGATATCACCTTGGTACAACTTTCTATCAACCTTGAATTCCATTTTGAACATGTCATATGAATGATTCGTTACACTTGAACTACGATGATATTTTTTGGTTCCTTTCTTCAATTATTCCTTTACTTCTTCCTGATTTCCTAATCCCCCCTATGATATGTCCACCGCATTTGAAACCCCGTCTTCTCCAACTATTCAGAGCTTACTACTTGGGATCAACATGAGGAGATTCATATTATGGCTTATATCTATAACTTGTTCTTCCAGCCTTGAAAACCTCTCCTATGCACGATCATGGGGGTCATTCATAAATTCATCAACCATGATTAATATTTTATGACTTTTGGCCTAACCGATGTATGTTCCTTACAATTATCCATAATATACCGAAAATATCCTACTCTAATACCAATTTGATCCAACCACTTTCAGGGATATTCCACTGGACCATTCGTCACAACAAATATGGTAACAGTATATTTAAAAAATATAAAATATACACTATTAGGATTTTATTCTTATTTACATTTTCGTATCTATAGATTATTGTTAATTGCATGCAAGATAAAGTTATGCACAAAATAATGTAGTGAAATAAAAACTGACAAACAACGATTTGACACAACATATGAACTAGGAAACACTTTTGGGAGAAAAACCAGTTGGAGGGTGAATTTTTATGGTCTCTTTCTCTGAATAGAAAAATGCTATAAGTATAAATAAGTGTGGCCTCTGTCTTGTTAGAAAATATAGAGCACAAATCCTCTTTGTTTTCTCTATCTCTTATCTGTCTTGACTATCTTTTCTCATCTATGGAACAAATGCACTGGAAATAATGGAACCACTTTTCCTCCTAGTGGCTCAGTTACAACATAACTCGATATCCTACTAGTGGTTAGGTTTGACAACCTCAAGTCTTAACCATAGTTACAATATGGAATATTATAGAGTATTATTCAACATAATCACATGGATAGCCTCTTTTCCATAAATAATGGAGGTTGACATCACATCCTCTCAAATTATGGTTGTCAAAATAGGAAGTTCAAGTCCTGAGTGGCATAAATTTTGCATACATACTCTAATTAACGTTATTATTACACCATTTGAAAGGTTTGTACGTGTACCATATAAAAAATGTTGTGATGCTAAAGTGACAAAGTTTTAGCCCCTACAAAAGGTCCCTTCATGCTTCAAACTTCCCCGAGAAGGTTTCAAATCCAAATTTTCCAAATTGGGTCCCGCTAGTAAAAATGGTCCCATAAGCTAATTCCTCCAGTTTTTCTACTCTAAAAGCATAAAATTGGATGACAAGCAATATAATGATCTAATCTAGATCAATTTTGTAGACTTGAAAATTGAGCATGTAGTCTAAGAGGGGGCTCATATTTTGATGTAGGAAGATGGTGTTGCAGTGTGAGAGAATAGGAGATTGTGTGTTTTGCATACATAATGAAGATAATTTATTTTGTAGTGTTTTGTGATCATGAGCATAAAAGTATGTGTGTTTAAACCTAAAACAACCCGTGAGAATAGAATCTAGTCCACACATGTGTGCTAATAGTGTGTCTCTCAATAAAACGTGAAAAAATGCCTTCTAAGTCACAACAACATTTGTGGAGTTGTGGATTTCTATAATTTCACAAAGAAGTTAGTGTTGAATCCTTCATCCTAAGATAGAGAGTCATCAGAGTTTTGTGATTAATTTCTCTAAACTAAACATGAAATGCATTGAGAAAGGGTAAGTACAAACGAAATACCAGATAGGATAATGGTTCCCCTTTCTCTTGTGCATGGTCATTATGATAATATTAGGAGCATTAAAACAGATTGAATTTGTGGATGAATGGAAACATAGTAATTTATGTGTGTCAAGGAGAGTTTCCTTCATGTCCTCTACCTTGATTTGAACCGTATTAATCCTTGAGTGATTCTTCCTCTTAAGGCATCAGGCCTAGCTTGAGGGTGGCCATTTGTTGAAGAAAATAATTTAAATGTTCTTATGGTTGGGTGGAGATTCAGTCACTTATTTAGTTTCCAATCAAGATTAAAGTGACATAGATAAGTTTACTTATTTCCTCTTTAATGAAATGATCTTATTTTCTCAAGCTTCATGATTTTTTCCATGGTAGGTTACTAAATATGTACAAATGATCAGTTAGATGTATTGTTCGTGTATTTTCTCCTATAATATATTTCAATTATATTTTGTTGTTGAAATAAGTACAATTTTAAATGAGATCTAAGTCTCTTTATATATATTTAATGTGAATTCTCTTTACCAAGCTAGTTGTGTGATACAATAGCTTCATTGTATCCGTGTGATTGGAGACCTCATTTCCTAAAAATATAAGTTATAATGATGGAATCTATGTTCCTAAGAGTTTGAATTTGATGTGTGAATTTCTAGTCCCAGAGGAGATGAGAAGAGTCTCATTCGACTAAGTAAATTTGTGGATTTGTCCATGGAACAGATTTATGTATTCTTTAGAGAAGTATCCTTGTTGTTGGAATTTTTCATGGAATTGTTTAATCGATCACTAAGGATTTATAAACATTTAGAAGTTTTTGGGAAAGTGTATTCCATATGGAAGTCAATTTAAATCTTGATATTTACTACAAACATAGCAAAATGTTTAGAAATTTCAAGATTGGTTAGCAAAAGTTTTCAAAATTTTGGGATCATATTTTTGGTCATAACACCTAGGGATATAGGATGATGGGCTAGTGTGAAGGGATAAAATGAATGTCAAATCCAGAGTATGCTAAGTATTGATATTCGTTTAGTGGAAAAAATAGGCACCAAAATATATCAAGTTCCATAATTGGGCATTGGGATCTATCAGGGTAAAATATAAACAAAATGGAAATATATATTTTTGTAATGTTGTTTGTATGGAATTTGGGATGCTTTGAATATCGAAATATTCATACGTTTTGAGAAACTTTATAAAAGAAGAATTCAAAAAGTGAGATGCAATATGACAATCTCAAATATAATAAGTGCAACATATGGGTGTCCAAATATGTCAAGTAGTGAACACTAGCACTAGAATATGTCAAAGGTGGAAGATTGAACATCCATAAAAAGTTATAAATTTATTTGCTTTTTAAATTACATTTTGGATGTCTTGGATGGTGCAAACTACGAGTTACAAAACTATGCATGGGAGGAACCCTAATGTCGAGGTTGTAATAGATCCATTAATCCAAAATTATTTACAACAATACCTTTATAAGAAACCCAAATTCATATGCTAGCACAATATACCATGGAGAAGTTATTTGGATCTCATGTGAGAACTCATAGAACGTATGGCTGGGTGGGTGCTAATTTGGCATGATGATGTGTCACAATGACATGATACGAGGTGCAAGTTTGGAGTGACATGGTTGGATGACTTATTATAAATAACATATCAACATGGGATGATGATTTTGTAGAGTTGTTCTCACATTCAACAAGACATTGGTCATGGTAGGTGATGTGGAATCTAAAAATATGAAAGTCTAGAATTTAATTTAAATTGGAATTATTTGATTGCATAAATCCATATATATAGAGGATTGGTTCATTGAACATAGTGGGAACACAAAAGAAAGTTATAGATATACCAGAGGAAAATAATTCATGAATTTTGATGGATCTAGAAGACTAAAAGTCTAAAAAACTTTGCAACCAGGATTTATGGAATATCCCATATCTATATGTGAGGGACAGGGTGCCATTTTAAGCAACACCATGATTGTAGATGCTGGTGTCACATGGGGAATGACTACTAGATGTCCATGTGTTCGTTAGCATGGAATTTCACAATGGAGACACACAACAAAAAGGATTTCCACATGTATGCCATGTTTTAATGGTATGGATGATGAGATTGCACTAGAAAGGATGAATCTTTAAATGGTCATAACTTTCTTCCTAAATCTTATATTTGGATGAAATTGATATAATCGGAAATATTTCAAGAAGAATAAGGTGATGATGATCTCAATTGGAAATCTTTCAAGAAGAATAAGTTAATGATGATCTCAAAAAATAATTTTAAGGTGGTTTAAGGAAGATAATTTTCGATAAACCCTCTCCATTTAGTAACATTCGAGGTTAGGTCTAGATATACTATTCCATTAAAAATCTTTGAAGGGGATATGTGTCATTACATATGAGATACAAATATACTCTTAATTTCTATTACACATAGTTTGGTGTTAATTTCTATCATATCACTCTATATTTTGATGGTATGTTATTACTTGGTGGCAATGAGAGTATAATTCATGATTTAAAGTCTCAAGTTACAATGAAATATGATATGGACTTGGTCTCTACAAAATATATCTAAAGAATGGAAATCAAGAGAAATAGAGAAAATATAATATTTTTTTTGAGCCTAAGAAAGTATATAAACTCAATGATACAATGTTTTCACATGATAGATTGCAAACCATTGAGTGTTCCAATTTCAGTGGAATCTAAGATTTCAATTTAGTGGTGTCCTATAACTCCCATAGAGATGTAATATATGGATTTTGTTCTTTATTATATTGCAATTGGTAGTTTAATATATGCTATGTTTTATACTATATCATGCATTACCAAATAAAATGAAGTCCTAAGTTGATTCAATGCTAATTTTGGATGTGAGGACTAGGTTGCAACAAAGAGGGTTTGTATGGATTTTTGGAGGTAATTATAAATATTATATTTTCCATCACAATGTTATTTCAATGGCCACACACTCAATGTTTATAGAATCTTATGTGGATTCTATTTTGGCATGGGATTTAGATATATGCAGACATACAAGAAATCACATTTTTTTATTTTTTGGTGTTTTAATAAGTTATATGAGCAAGAAACAAGGTGTGATAAATTTATTCACTATAGAGGTAGAGTATATGACATCTAATCATGATCATACAGATGTCATTTGGATTATGAAACTATGTTAAAATGTATGATTAGGTCAGAGAGCCATTATATTTTATGAATGGATAGTAGTAATGGCATTTTTCAAGCTATGAACTAGACCTTTCGTGTGAGGGTCTATCATAACCACTCACTTTAGGCTAGATAAGAGTTAGTTAATTATTTTATGTGGTCCTCCTATTTAAATAAGTCCCAGTGGGTAATAATGGATAGTTATTAAGATCAAAAGGTTTGTTTTATAAGGCCAACTAGGTAGTTAGTACCCATTAATGATGACACCACAAGTAATTATGGTTTTTCCTATGGAAATGTTATTTAAATGGCTAGGAAACTATGGAATGTTTGTCTTGTTTTGTGTA
Organism: Pinus tabuliformis; assembly: GCA_031772625.1. Taxonomy (NCBI): domain Eukaryota; kingdom Viridiplantae; phylum Streptophyta; class Pinopsida; order Pinales; family Pinaceae; genus Pinus; species Pinus tabuliformis. The sequence continues at coordinate 770,719,538 of CM062815.1, forward strand.
TTTGGATATTTTCTTGATGAAAGGTTTACCCATCTTAAAATTTATGTGAACATTGTTTTATTTTTCACATTATCATTATACAAGGATATTGTTATGCAGCTAGCTCAAACAATAGAAGAGAATATAGATCAACAACATAAAAATTGTCCTCTTTTAGGGGGAAACCTCATTTACATTACATAAATGAAAAATTATTAGATGATACAAATGATAAGACATCCTTGGTATATATAAGAGTCAAAGGGGTGAAAATATAATTAGAGCCTACATAAAAATAATAATGTAAGGGCACAACAATAACAATAATGGGCTTATATGGGGCACAACAATAACAATAATGGACTTATATGGGGCACAAAAATAAAAATAATGGGTTTATATGGGGCACAACAATAACAAAATGGGGGATACATGGACATAATAATAAAAATAGCGGCTAACTAACAATAACAATAAGGTGAATAAACTAGTATTTTAGGGACCTAACATGCCCTTCTCCTTAAAAAAAGTCTTTTCCTCAATAATTGAATAAATCCAGATGATTTTGTATAGAAATATCATTCTCCCATGTGGATTCTTTAGCAGGTAAGTTCTTACACTTAATGGGATACTCTAAAATTAATTGATTTCATAGTTGTCGGGTTCTTGTTTCTGTAAATACTTTAGGCTCAAATATGATTTTTCCTTCTTCGTCAGGTTTTGGAAACACTATTCGAACTAGGATCTTGTCAACAATAACCTTATTTAAGAATGAAACATGGAAAATTGGGTGTACTCGGGAAGATGCAGGTAGCTCAAATTTGTTTGTCATAGACGTACCAATCATTTAAAACACCTTCTAATGACCATGGTACATGAAAGATAATTTATTATCCTTCTTAGCCTACTTGAGTGAAATTTGTTTGTATGGTTGTAGCCTTAAAAATACCCACTCACCGACGCCAAAACATCTTTCACTGCGACATTGATATGCATGTTGTTTCATTCAATTTTGCGCCAGAGTGAGGTTATCCTTTAAGAGTTAGAGAACTTGTTGTTAATACTCGATGTGATCTTCCGCTGCTTGAACCTTATAATTTTCTCTTAAAGATGATGTGATGGATGGTAGATGATATCCATAAAGTGTCATAAATGGGGTCATTTTTGCTACAATATGGAAGGAAATGTTATACCACAGTTTAGCTAAACGTAACCACTTGACCCATTGTGTTTGTTTATCAGACACAAAGCAATGAAGATATCCTTCCAAACATTTGTTCACTATATCAGTTTCCTATCATATTGAGGATGATAGGATGATTTATGAGCTAATTGAGTACCAAGACAAGAAAATAATTCCGTCCAAAAATTTCCACTGAATGTTGGATCTTTGTCATGCACAATAATCTTTGGCTTTACATGTAGATTTTCAATTTTTTCCATAAATGCAGTAGCAACTGTACTAGATTTAAAAGGATGAATTAATGCACAAAAGTGTGCATACTTGGTATATTTATCAACTACCACCATGATGACACTCTTTCCTTCATACTTGGGTAAACCTGTGACAAAATCCATTGAGAACTCCACCCAATAATGACTTTCTATGACTAAGGATTGTAATAGACCTAGGGTCTTAATTGTGTCAACTTTATTTTGTTGGCAAACCAAACATTATGCCACAAAATTATGAATATCATATTTAAGGTCATCCAAAAAAACTTCCTTTCTAAACCTGTGGTAATTTTTTAAAAATCTAGAGTTCCTTCCTAATTAAGGATGTGCAGTTCAAAAAGAATACTTTACTTGAGTTTGCAATTCTTACAAAGATATAAGCGATCTTTGTACCATAATGAATCATTTTTCTAGCTAATTGTATAAGATGCACTAGGATCGTGCGGCAACTTTTGAGTGAGTGTCCACACCTCTTTTTCATTCTTCCATTCATCCCTTGCTTCTGTTATCCGATTAGGTTGGATAATAGAAATAGAGTAAAGAAATGCTTCCACATCCTCATCCTTTCTTAAGAGTGCATCTGCAAAACAAAAATTCTTCCCTTTTTTGTAGATGATTTCAAAGTCATAACCCAACATATTTGTGGCATATTTTCGCTACTCTTCTGACGATAATATTTTTTCCAAAAAGTATTTAAGACTATCATGATTTTTACCTTGAAGTGTCTTCCCATTAGGTAAGGTATCAATTTATTCAGTCTATGTAGTATTGCTAACATTTCCTTTTCATGAATAGGTTTGTATTAATAATTTCCTCTAATTGGATGACTTTCAAAAGCAGCGGGTCTTCCTTATTACATTAAAAAAATACCAATTCCATTTCCTGAGGCATCACATTCCATAATAAAGGTTTTTGTGAAGCTAAGCATAGCTAAGACCAGTGATTGGCACATTGCCTCTTTAATATGTTCAAAGGCCTTAGTTGCTTCTAGAGTCCAAGAAAATGCATCTTTCTTTGGTAATGTTTTTAAAGGTGCTTCTATTTTCCCATAATTATTATCAAACTTGTGGTAATACACTATAAACCTGAGAAATCCTGGAATATGATTTATTGTTGTGGGGATTTTACTTTCCTTAATGGATTTAATTTTGTTAGGGTCTACCTTAATACCCTCCTGAGATACAATATGACCCAAATATTCCACCTCTTATACTGCAAAGAAACACTTGGAGGCTTTTGAATATAATTGTTTCTCCTCCAATAGTTTGAGGACCCTGTCAACATGTTGAAAATTATCCTTCCAAGACTTGTTGTAAGTTAGTATATCATCAAAAAACATTAACACAAATTTTCTAAGGAAGGGTTTGAAAATCGAATTCATCAAACCTTGAAGTGTTGAAGCTGCATTAATAAAGCCAAAAGGCATAAAAAAAAATGATAATGACCCTCATGAGTTGTGAATGCTATTTTCAAAATGTCTTCAGACCTCATTCTAATTTGATGATATCATGAATGAAGATCCATCTTGGTGAAGTAAATTTTTTCATGTAATTCATCCAACAATTTATCAGTGACATCAATAGGAGATTTATATTTAATAGTGAGCTTGTTGAGCTCCCTATAATGTTGACACATACGTCATGATCCATCCTTATTGTGCACTAATAATACTGGAGAGGAGAAACGAATTTGACTAGGTTGAATTATACCAACCTCTATCATTTCTGCAACCCTCTGTTAAATTTCTCTCTTTTGGGCATAAGGATATTTGTAAGGTTTGATGCTTGGAGGAACACTTCCTAGAATCAAATGAATAGTATGAGCATTATCACGTATAGGTGGGAGGCCTTTGGGAGTCTCAAATACCTTATAATGATTCTCTAAGACGTTTTGGAGTGTTAGCTCTCCATAAATTTTGCTAGGCTGAGGAGAGGAATTCAGAGGTAACCACAAAAGCACTTGTAAGCTAGAATTTAGCTCTTCTAGCTTTAGAGAGGGATCTCTCTGTCTAGGATGTTAAATTAATTAGATGGTAGGCTATTTATAGTGCTCAGTAGGGTATGATTTTTAAAGATTTTTTGGTACAATAGGAGAGAGATCCATTGGGCATGGGTTCATGTCTAGTTGATTATGTTTCCAATGATGAAATGAAGAGACAATGGAGTTTCAACAAGGGCGAGGTAGGTAATATTTTTAGATCCTTTTAGTATGATTTCATTTTAGGAGGGTGAGTGAAGAAAAAATGGAAAATTACGAAAGAGAAGAAAGAACCAAGATGAATTATAGTAGTCATTTTAGAAGAAAACATAAGTGTCTAGCAAACTGAAGCTGAGCATTGTTTGGAGTGAATTCTAAATCAAATATTTGTTTAACTAAATAAGAAGATATACATTCAAATCATGATTTTCATATAAAATAACTTACAAATAAAGGAAGCACATATCCAAACCAATCTAACTCAAGAATCCATGCAAATTCTACCTCTGTATTTCATTCACTTTAAAAATATATCAGAAAATAAGTGCAATACACAATGTCATTTTCTCCTAAACTTGAACAACCCTTTTTTCAATTACATTCATACGATAAATAGAAAAAATGAGTTAGTTCCCACCTCCAGGGGTTGAATTCCTAATTAGGATTTAATTTTCTAATTGCTGCAATGAAAATAGAACTAGATGCTAAAGACTAGGGACTTCTTAACTAGATATGTTCTAAGCATTTTACATGTATTTCTCAACCCCAAATCAAGATTTTGAGTCACTTAATTATTTATTACAACTACAAAGACCATAAAAGCCAAATTACATAAATTTTTGAGTAAGTAAACTCATTCAAAAATATGTTTTCCTAGAAGCGCAACACCTAGCATTACGCAACTCCCTAATTCTCCATAAATGCAAAAACGCAACAAGGAAACACACCGCTCCATGGCTGTGATATCTCTAGTTGATTTTTGAGTTCCTCAGTGACTTCAACATCTTTTAATAATACTTAATATCGATATTCCCCCCCTCGAAAATTTCTTTTAACGCACAAAGCCTCCAACTTTGACAAATGCTTATGTAGCCAAAAACACATCGCCATCTTTTTCATGGTTTGAGTGAAAATGATGTTTTTGGAAAAGATTCACTTGATGATGATTTTGACACCAATAATCATGCTATATATCCATTTCAAGCCTTCCTTCACCAAAAAAGAAAAGCAATGAGCTCCACACCAAAAACCCTAACCCTAAAGCTAGATAGGGCAGAAAATGCTATAAAAGATGCTTCTTCGAAAATAAATTCATAGTTATGAATAAATGTAGTTATAAGAGGGACTTTATGCGAAAAATTATCACCTACAATTTCAACCCCATAAACAAGAATACTTTAGGAAAACATTAAAAATACAAGACTGTGTTATTCACCCCTTCCAGAATTCAAACCTTGCCTGCCTCAACAAATAGGTCCAATTTTCCTCTATATTTCTCCTGCATATCCCTTAACTATTTCTTGTTGCCTCTTAAATATTTCCTCATAGATATATTATGCCTACATACATTTTTCATTTTCATGTGTTGTGGAAGGGATCTTCTCAACACATATTTTACATATTCCATGGTTGCCTGATAGATTTCCAGAACATCACTCATTTGTTTCCTCGCCATTTCATATTTTTTATTGAGTTCAAAAATATCCCTATGATCCTCCTTTAGTTGCCTTATCAACCTATTAAATGTGTGCTTCCCCTCATCTACATTTTTCTTCTATTTTTGGATTTGTAGCTTGCTAGATGAGGATATGGCAATCTTAGTTGCTGGAACTTCTACCTTTTTAATAACCTCTTTATTTACCTTTTTTTCCCTTGGGTTTGGAAAAGAACTAGTGTAGCTTTAACCACTAATGTATCTTGACTAGGCTCAGTTGTCTTTTATAAAATGTCTTTCTTTTATTGCTGCAAGTAAGAAATAACCATATGAGCCTTCTTTAGTTGTTCTTGCAATTGAGAAATATCTTTGACTTTTTCATCGACAACTTCATATTCTAGTGTGGTCTCCATACTTTCAAATGTCTACTCCAAGGGAGGCATTTTTGCAATAGACCTAGTGATATTCATTTTAGGGGCATCCACCACTTATGGAGAACATTGTATCTTTTTTTCTTTCTTCATTTTATATGATTGCACTGTAATTGAGGGCCTCTTCCCTAAACTTACAATTGGGGATTGAATGTCCTTTACCACCACTGTGGGTGTTTATTTCTTGCTCAAGGAACTATTTGGCACATCATCCACTAGGTTTGAAGAATAAAAAAAATGACTGCAATGATTGATTTCTTTTATTTAGCTCCTCCAATACCAAAAACTTGGTTAATAAACAGTGGAAAAGGTTAAGTTCCACTTGACATTGTTTTCCCTTTTCTTTTTCCACCATCTCGCTAAGATTCTTCAATAGATAGAGGGGAAAATTCAAAGGGCTCTTCCCACCAAAATGCATCAAGAGTCTGAAATGTTGTTCAGTCATATTTTGCTCACTTTTTGATAGCCTCCTAACACCTTGCTGCCCCCTTTTTGAAGTATTTTGATTCCTAACTACTCCTATTTTTCCTATATTAACTAAGGTTTGATCACAAGGGTGTTGTGTACTCACGGTATGCAAATTATCTTAAAAAGTATTATTTTACATTGTTCTTTAGTACTTCTTGAAGTTAATCATTTCCTAAACAAATTATAAAGTTTGACAGATCGAAAGTTTATGGAGATTAGTCATGATTTGAATCAGGTCCACAATTTCCAGCAGACGGTCGTGGTCATCGATTTCTTGCAAGCACTCCGTGATATCCTATAGATGAGGATATCCCGTAAATGCCTAGATTTCTTGCAGCAGAATCGGTGATTCGATAGGTTCCACTTAGTTTCATGAAGAACAGGAACATGATTTTAATGAGTAAATCCACCTATGTGGATTCTATCCTGTTGTTTGCCTCGAATTCTTCATTGAAACCACCAACATCTTTAGTCCTCTTCTCGATGGTCGTATTGGGAAAAAGCTCTAGCAAGGTAATGAAATTAGTTTGATCCATGCTTTCAGTCATGGATCAAACTTAGCAGAGCTATTTTGTCATTGTATTTAGTTATTGATAGATAGTAGTTACAACTTATTAGTTTTCCTAATTCAAGCAAACATATGCCTTTGAACTTGTATATATTTCATTATGTTTCATTCGCAAAGGAGCTGGTTGGTCGAACATATCAGACTTGTACATCTCTATAGTACTTTTCAAATTAGTAGAAAGTTATATGTTTTGTTGATCTCCTGGTGTTAACTCCTTTAATAGTAGAGGGGTTGTGAGTAAGGGAGGGCCCCCTTTGCTCACAAATCCATTAATTATAGTTTTTGAATTTTTGTTGATTGTTTTTATGCATCAATAAGTTATTTGCATAGCTAGTGTTTCTTTTTTCTAGATTTTAGGAGCATGTGTGAAATAGTTGGATGAATAATTTTATTTCATAAATGTGTTTGGAATCATTTAAGCAGATTTTAGCTTCTTGATTTTTATTACTATTTGTTTGGGCGTTTATCTTGTATGATCGACATCAACAATATCAAGAGTTGTAGAGGGATGATTAGATCCATTGAATAACATTTATTTCCAAGTGTTGATGTAGCAAATATACATTAGATCTATGTGTATGAATGGTCTGTTTATAAAAACACTTAAGGTATTAGCTTGCATACATTTTGCACAGAATATCATAAGCTTACCTACCGTTGGTTGATGATTTATGTCTGTAAAATTATAAGTCTATAATTTTCCCAAACATTTTGACACCATTTCCGAGGAGGTGATAAGGAATGATATTGAAAGTGTTTTAGTATGATTTCTTTTTTTTTTAGTTTCCAGGACTAGGGGGGTCGAAGTGTTAAGATGTCGGGTAAGGCCTATGCACCTGCAGAGATCAGAATTTGCCAAAGCCACGTCCTGATCGTTTGGTAGGTAGAAGTTTTGAATTTTGTTTATAGGGTAGAAAATAAATTCTCAAGAATTTTCGAAGGTGGTGTGAGCATCACTTCATTCTATAATAAACTAGAACGGAAAAAGAAGCTTTCAAAGAACAAGGGGGGATCTGAACCAAGGACAGATAGTTCTGAATAGGGATCGACAACTAATCCTAAGTAGAGAAGTACCCCCACAGTGGAAAATAGTGTTTCTGAGAGAGAATCCTCTATTGTTGCTAATTAACAATCTCCTCTTACCAGGAGGACATTGTCTTTTCTTAGTGGTCATCTTGAAAAAGAATTCCTCTTCAATCCTATTCAAGAACTAGAGTTCTAGGCAGCGGACTCTAAAGGATCTATAGTTTACAATGGTCCGACTCCTTTTTGGTTTAATACAGCTCATTTAGAGGGTCTTAGTACTACTTATGGGCACCATCATGATAAGGAAGGGGAGCCATTTTCAATTTTCCTATCAAATATTATGTTGGGACCAATCATATGAGAAACATTCCGCCCTCTTCTTTGCCTAATTTTCGTGGTACCTCTAGTGAATATCCCGATGCTTTCTTATTCGAATTTGATGTATTATGCAGGATATAGGATTACTCTTCAAATTATCAAAAGTTAAGGTTGTTTCCTGCCACATTAAAGGATGCATCTCTGAGATGGTTCATGGGACTAACTGCAAATTCCATTTCAACATGGGATGACATGAAGAAGGTGTTCCTGAAAAGTGTCAGGGTTATTATAAGACTAGGGAAATTAGGGAAGAAATATTTGGCATGACCCAAAAGGAGGAAGAAAGTCTAGAAGACTTCCTGGAAATATTCCAGTATAATTTGCAAAGATCCAAGACAAATGAGTTGAATAAGGAAACCCTAATACCAATCTTACTAAGAACCATAAGACCAAAATTTCTCCAGGTTTTGAACTTGATGGGAGTAGGTGAATTTTCAAAATTGATTTATGATGATATGTGAGAGTTATTTCGATGATATTTGAGGGGAAATTCTAAGGTTTGAAAAGGATCAAGAGATACCTCTTCTAGATTCACTAATTCGGTTGCAGGGGCCAGGGTAACCAGAGCTGAAATGGGAAACTTATTTGAAAATTTTAAAACTAACACTATTAGCACTTTATCTTCACAGTTAGATTTTTAGAAGTGAAGAAGAAGCAGGAGGAAGTGGAGAAATACTTAGTTGTGTTCTACTCCAAGTGTAGGAAGAAACATACCTTGAGGGAATGTCCTACAGACAATATAAAGGTATGCCTGATTTGGGAGGCTGGTCATTCTATTCATCATTGTCCTCCTCCAGAGATTAAAGCAACATCTCTAGTAGATCACGAAGTTTTCAATGCACTCTATGCAATGGCACCTCAAAAACCAAGGAAGTCACATCCTATAGGTATGTCACAACAAAATTCTCAATTTCCTTATGCTTAGAATCAGTTGTGGAACATTCCAATGCCCTGACATCCCTGGCCTCCACCAACCTTGGTAGGGGAATTTTTTGTATCTTACTACATTAAATTACCCTCCTCATAATTCTTATCCACCACAACCCATTCCACAACAAATGGGTTAGCCACAATAACAGCAACATCAGTTGCCTGCCCCACCAAATCAACCACGACCTACATAACTTCTTGCCCATCCAATATCCAATCCCAAAAATAAAGTGCTCCAATTTACTCAGAATATTGGAGTGGCCACCTATCTCACTTTTCCTACCTATTGTATTACACCACAGCCAGTGGAAGAAATTTATGTTCCTCTGCTGCAAGAATTTCATACGTCATTACAGGAAAGTCTTGTGTTGTTGCAAGAAATCAAACATAGATCAGGAAAACTTGTAACTTGGCCTAGAAAAATTCAAGAGATTATAGAGGAAGACACTTTTGATAAACCTAAAGTAGAAATCACACTGGAACCAGCCGAAAAAATCATTTTAAAGTCACAATAAGCTTCCAAGTTTCATACTTTCCAGCCTCCTTTTCCTGAGAGGTTGGAGATGAAAATAAAATAGCCCGAGTTCGATTTTGTGTCTGAACTGAGAAGTGTATGCATTAGGATACTGTTACTGCAAGAAATTAAGGATATCCTTATTTATGCCAAAACAGTGAGGGAGATATGTACTAAGAAACCAGGGAGACAGAAGAAGGAACCTTCTACAATTCAAGTAGGTGGAAAATTTGCAAGTCTTATGTCCACCAGATTTGTTACTGAGAAATATGAAGACCCTAGGATCCCTATGGTTACCACCTTTATCAATGGGTATCAAATAAGAAACACTTTAATCAATTTAGGTATAACCATAAATGTGATGACCATGGAAACATTGTCTCACATAGGATACTTTGACTTACTTCCTACTCCTACCATGTAAGAATTGGCAGATAGGACTAAGGCAAAGCCATAGCGTGTATTAGAAGACATTTTCCTTTCATTGGATTCCTGTGAATATCCTACTGATTTCTATGTTCTTCAACCTAATACCAACTTGGGGGGGGGGGGCCATCCTTTGATGTTGGGGAGACCTTGGTTGGCTACAGTTGATGCCTACATAGGGTGTAGGTTGGGAAACATGGCCATGGCTCATGGGGCTGAAACTAAACATATCAACCTATTCCCCCATGCCAAACCCCTATTAAAGTCAGAAAATACCTATTGGGATAATGAAGAACATGATTCAAAAACTATTCACCTAGTATTGAAAATAGCCCAAGCCATGAGCCTTAAGGAAAATTCAGAGGAAAATTTGATAAATTGTCATATTTCAAATCCTGATTTTTCACAGCACTTAGAGGGGCAGTTTAGTCATAATCTAGATAGCATTACTAACTTCTAGAACTCTTATAAATATGATATAGTAGTAAAATTACATTCAGCCATACTATCTGCATTTCCTGCATATTCAATGACTGAATGTGGAGGTAAGGTAATTGAAATTTCTTTTAGAAAAACCCTAAATATCAATTATGCCCTAACTCCTGAACATGAGGAGCAACTAATTCAGACATTGAAAGACTTTCCAGATACATTTTCTTGGGAATTCACAGACATGAGGGGTATTCACCTAGATACATGCATTCATCATATCAAAATAGAGGGAGATGTCAAGCTAGTGAGACAACCACAAAGGAGAATGAACCCTGCTTTGAGAGAAATTGTAAAAAATGAGTTGCAAAAATTGTTAAATGTAGGATTCATTTATCCTATTTCAGACAGTAGGTGCATATCCCCACTGTTTATCGTCCCTAATAAAATGTTTAATGGACAGTGTGTGTGGATTACATGGAACTAAACAAAGCTACACTAAAATATCACTTTCCTTTGCCTTTTATAGACCAAGTTTTGGACACTCTAGCAGGGAAGAAGTATTTTTCTTTCCTAGATGGGTTCAGTGGGTACACCCAAATTAGGATAGCTCCAAAGGACTAGGAGAACACAACATTCAGATGTCCCTAGGGAATCTATGCATATAAGGCACTACCATTTTTTTTATGGAACACACCAGCCACATTTCAAAGGTCGATACTTGGTATTTTCTCTAATCTTTTGCATGATTGCATAGATTTTTACGTGGACGATTTTACAGTAATGGGTGATAATTTTGAAGAAGCTCTACATAATCTTAGGAGAGTTTTGCAGAGATGTAGAGAAACTAATATTTCTTTGAGTAATGAAAAATGTTTCATGATTATGCTGGAAGAATTAAATTTGATCCGACTAAAATATAAGTACTTGAAAAGCTTTCCCCACCAACTAGTTGAAAGGGTGTTTTAAATTTCCTCGGACGTGCAAGTTACTACAAAAGGTTTGCTGAAAATTTTATAAAGATAGCCTCGCCATTGTTTAAATTATTCACCAAAGAATCTGAATTTCATTGGAGTGATGAGTGTTAAACTTCATTCAACACACTCAAGGAAAAACTTTCTTTAGCACCTGCCTTGAGAGGTCTAGATTGGAAATTTTCCTTTCATAATTCCACTAATGCCTATGATTCAACTATAGGAGCAGTATTGGGCCAAAAGGAAAATCTCATAACCCATGCTATTTATTTTGTTAGTAAAATTTAACTCCCACAAAATTGAATTACACAGTAACTAAGAAAGAATTTCTTGTTGTAATTTATGCTATTAACAAGTTTAGATATTACATCACTCATTATGAAGTTTTTGTACATACTAATCATTCTTCTATTTGATATCTCATGAACAAACCAGTCACAAACTAGTCATCAATTTCATCCTGCCAATCCATCAAAAAGAGATTGGAAAGAAACATCTATCTGAGGTGGGCATACCCATGCTCAGAGTAAGTAAAGCATGTCCATATATAAAGTACAAGTGGATCCACTATGTATACAAGTATAAAGGAATGAAAGTACATAATGGATCATCTAATCATGATCGAAACACATGTCTGAATATCACATATAAGAAGATGAACAATGAGGTTGAAAGATGAAGCTGATCACTGATGCCAAAAACTGATCCCAATAATACGAAATGAACATGATGGAATAAGATGATACTACATTGCAACTTGGATGCCATCATATAAGATGTCACTCTGAAGGACTGCAACATATAAGGTGGATGGTGTTGACAAGTAGTAACATGAGAAACTGACAAGTGAACCAAAACATGCTAATGCAAACTAAGGTCTTCATCGATCGTGGTGGTACATTTCTACACGATGGGAATAAATGATCTGAAGTCGACCATGTGAGAAATCATTTGATTACTTGTAATTGATGTATACTATTAACAAATGCGAGACTACTCACTGATAATGATAATGAGAGTCAAGGTACCCATTACAATCTAACAAATGTGAATGAATGAGTTGAAGTTGAACGCTTGGAAGAATCTATTAATTAGGGGGCAATGATGGTTCCCCACTGTCAATAGCGAAGGAATCTGCCACTAATGACTGCAAACCCCATGTTATTACCAAATGGACTCTATATTTTTTTCCCAAAGAAATGAGTCGTAGTTGATAGGAAAAGATCTACTAGAAGGAAGGCATTAAGGAATCCTTCATCAATCTAGTGCGAGTGTAACCGGTAGGTGAATAATGTGGAAGGAATCAGACAAAAAAGATGTAGTAACCCAACCGAAGCATGTTTCCAGCATACACAAGATGTAGCTAGCGCATAATAGAAACCCTCTAAACCAACCAATAATGAAAGCTGACACATAGGCGAGCTGTCCACCAATAGGGTCAAATGGAAACCAAGGCACTACATGAATCGCAATGTGTGATAATGAAAGTTGATGTCAAACACAAGGGAAACCACTCAGTCAAAGACCCATGATAGTGATCGATGTTGATCACAAGGTGACCTATCAATAATGAAAATAGGGCCATGGTGTAGCTCTAGGCCTACCCTCAAAGCAATATGTCATCGTTGATAATGACAACACCTGCCAGCAAGAAGTGAATGGAGACCTTCTCAAACTAGCACCAACAAAAGACCAATATAATTGATTTGATGACAAACATGACATGGACAACCAGGGATGGCCAACTGAAAAATAGGTCAAGTGACACCATAGAGAGGTCGACTTTGGCTTACCTCCCTTGAAAAAAAGCATGTCTCAACGATGACTATATGGCAGCATATGACAACTTTGTATAAATTTGTCATGCAAGAGGCACAAGTGAAGTCTCCATATGATTGGAAGAGGTAACCAACCGTAGGAGAATTGACTTAATAAGAAGGTTAAGGTGTACCTAAGTCAAACTAAATCTCGCCCAAAATGAAGGAGTCTTTCTTTTGTCTACTTTGTTCAATGGTGACACGACTGACTCTAGTTTCCAACAATATATGAAAATGTTGTCCCATTCCTACTCTTTTTGGAATACATAATTTTTTTTGTATTTTTCTATAGTACAGTGGAAAGAATGAGTGTCAGAGAAATAGATAATCTAGTTCCTGGGATGGGAAAAATCCTATGCTCAATGCAGGGAGGTAAAACTGTTCAAGGACACTCAAAGAGATGTTCCTTCCATGGGTCAAAGGGTGAGTCAAGTTGCAGAAGCTAAGTGATTGCATGGTTGATCTTGCAGAAGACATGGTCAAATAGGTGGCTTAAACATGAGTCCAAGTAAAGTTGGCTGAAGGCCAAAAGGTGAAAATAGTCAAAATGCAATGCAGCAGTACAACTGAACACAAAGGAACCTCTAGGGTATAAGGCCAAAAATAAGCGTAGAAGCAAGGACAATCTGTCTTCAACGCGCAAGTCGTGGCGGGACTAAATAGGACTCCCGAGCTTACTCAATATAACAACATGCACAACCAATGTTAGTGAGGTTCTAACTACGATGCCCATGTAAAGGATGGCTCTACCATCACATCATGATTTAAAAAATCAGCAAGTAAACATGGTTTACAAACCAAGACATGATGGGGTTGACCCTATGGCTAATGTATCACTGAACGAAGGCTAGTATGCAAGATGTAATGGAAAAAATTGTTTCCCTAACCTATATGCCAGTAAATGAATGATACTGGCCATGACAGGTCAGTGTTCATGGGACCGAAATAGAATCTCGAAGATGTGTCCAAAACATCTTGAAACAATAACCCATTCTCGTCAATCCAAGCCCACAAGCCAAAAAAATCATGAGACGAAAAATCAAGTTTTGAGAATTTTTTTTGAAATTTCAAAGCTATATATTGACCTTTTGGCTCACAAATTTTTCATTTGCATTTGGGAAAAAGATGTGGATCAAAAAGGAGCAAACTTGCCTCTGAAGAATTCAACTGTTCAAATCACAGCAAAGTTACCTGGTAACCCTCAAACCATACTTGCAATGTTTTGTGGTTCTTTTTAAAAGTTTTAATTAAGATTTGACCGTGGGAATTCTTGTCAAAAAATCCAACTCTGCATACACGTGGGTTAGTGTTTTTGGGAAAAGTATCCAATTCGGAATGCCCCTATCCCACTCTAAGAGGTGATAGTGCCTTAGCAACAAACAAGGAAAACTATCTGAGTATTCTTCTTTATGAGATGCAAATAGAGAAAGAAGGATGTAACTAACCGATGTCTTCCGCTAGTTTGTCGATCCAATCACTCTCTCTTTCGTTCGCTTCCCGCTCCCTGCTCTTTCACTGGTCCAGCTTCACCCAGTTCCTGCAAGATCACAAGAGAGGAAACCTACACGAAAGATATAGATTCACATTCATAACTAGTTTAGGATCAGATATAAACTAAATATGCAAATATAACAAAACATCATTGAAATACAAGCATATAGGAGAAACTCAAGTAGCTTTATTGATATGATAACAAGGTTCAAGAGGAGATACAACCAAGTGAGTCCCGATCCAGCATCTACCTCCCAGTAAAAGAATCCCTTCCTGTCCTCCAACAAAGCATAAATCACCCAATGTACTAATCTCAATCTCAAACCAACAGCAATTCTCTGCAAAGTACAAAATTCCAGCCTCCTGAACCTCTGGGTGAGAGATCCATATATAGATGTGAGCAGAGAGGATGAGTCAGCTCATGTTTTGACTTGTGGCTTCTCTTTGTCAGTTCTTGCTTCCACTTGGAGGTTGAGAACCTCTTACTCATCACTTGGTCGAATTCATTGAGGCAAGTGTCATTGAGGAAGATTCTGGAAGCTTCCAGGGTCTTTCCACCTCGTTGAATGAACTTGCCATTTGTCATTTCCCGCTCAGCGCACCCTGGTAGTGCTTCTACCTGCGTTGCAGTGCAACTGGCCAGTGTAACCTCTGCATTTCAACGCAGGCAGCTAGTGGAGCTATTGAATTGATCCTGATTTGACCATTTCTGAGTGGTTTTTGGTGGAGAACTTTTGGGAGAAGCTGTCTTTTGTTGACCTTGTTCCTTTACGGGTAGGAACAACTCATTTAGGGACTTTAGATCCCTTGGATTATGGACATTTCATGCTCAATGCTGTAAGGCACAAAAATGTCTATAACAGTTGCCCCCTAAAGTATGAGGCTGTTTATTAGGTGAAATGCTTTATTAGGAGGATCCGAAGTTCTTCCAATGCCGGGAGGAGACCTGTAATAAGATACAATACAATACATTATTTTTCATACTGCTTTCATGATCTAGCTGAGGCGGGCATTCCCATGCTCAGCTTTATAAATTCATTTTTCTGTACATAGAACAGACAATCGTCTGATGGTAGACTGATGATTTTGATGAAATCATCATCCTTTTGGTAGGATGATTATCTGCTGCAATGCTGTACATGTCAACGTCTTTATTTTTCCTGAATATATATCGCAGCCCAGATGGATGAAACTAGATCCAGGGTCTTCAATCTCATTTGATCTTCACTCTAAGTACAAGTCGATCCATGTGAGAAATGTTCTGAAGTCGAACATGGAAAGACATCGCTTGATTACCAGTCAACGATGTAAACTGTTAACAAGCGCGAGAGGAATCACCGATAATGATAATGACCCTCAAGGTACTGCAGTACAATTCACGTGGTGTGAATAAAGGACTTGGCGTCGAACACTACGCAAAATCTTTCGGTCGAAGGTCATTGATGTATACCTGTCGACGGAAGTGAGAAACTTGCCATTGAGGCATGCAAGCTTCAAAGTACTCAAGGGGGTGTTCCTAGATCAACTTCTTGGATAATGAGCTGATATCGACAAGAAGCGATCCGTCAAAGGAGGGCCTTAATGTATCCCACATCAGTGACACGGAACGGAGCAAATGATTTTGATGGAGGTGAAAACGATCTGATGATATATGGTTCAGGGTGGCGGTCATGAAAGGATGAAGGATAATGTATGGTAGTGGATGGGACACGGTTGACTTCTCTGGATGACTTCTCTTGAACATATCGGTGACACTTGTGTGATGGATTGGTAGCATTTACCCCAAAGGTGGATGGTATGGCGAGACCATGGCGATGTGACCGGTGAATGAAGCAACCCAACCCAACTCAGGCACGGAGTGGAAGTGTCATGTTCAAGAGCGACTTGCTACCAATAAAAGTTCTTTGAGTTTCTCCCAATTTTTCCCCAGTCATTTCTGACCAGTACCTCTTTATTTTTGTCAAGCTTGAGGAGGATAACATATGCTTGTTCTATAATTTGCCCTTCGGGAAAACCCATCGCTATGTTTTAACGAGCTTAGCGATAGTGAAACTCGTTCTCGTCTAAAGAAAAGTTTGTCGCTATTAATGTTTTTTAACGAGTTTAACGACAAAGATAACTCAGTCCCTTTTCATTTTTAGAGAGTCTAAAAAGGTACGTAAAGATAACTCTAGAGTTCCTTTTTCGTCATCTAATCCCTTAAGTCCGAAAAAGTATAAAACAATAGAGAAGGGATGGATTTTCGATAGTTTTAACGAGCCGAACAAAACAAGCGCTCGATCTTTTTGTGCAATAATCCCTCAGGTCCAAAAAGATTAAAATCTAGAGGAGGGATAGCACTTCTGGTCGCTTTAACGAGCTGGAAGGCCAAAACTCGGCAATCTTTTCATATTTTATGAGTCAGATGAAAAGAGCTTAAAGAAGACTCGTCTTTTGAGGAACGAGTGATGAAACGGGTAGCAGTTGATTCCAGGTAACGGTTGGAATTTTCCAATCACGGCAGTGTCACAAGGATGGCTAAGTGAGATCACTCTTCGCAGTTGTTCCTCAAAATGGGTAAACAATCAAATGGAGGTGAATGACCGGCCAATAGAAAAGTGGAGGTGACGGTGCAAACACAACCAAGGCTTTAATGGCTGATAACTTACATTCGCAGTGGTTATTTACTGAGTAGTTCATTTTTTAACGAGCTTAAACGCAAATTGAAACACTTGCTCGATCTTATGTTTATTTTTTAATGAACATGAACCATGTGTTAAAACTGCTCAATTTTATGTTTATTTTTTAACAAGTATGAACTATACGCTAAAACTGCTCGATAACATGGTCTGATTTTGATTTTTTACCATAACTAGCTTTGCCCTTTTCAAAGATAGTACTGTACCCTCAATTGCTGCATCAAACTAGTTAGAAATGAATAACATTTGCTTGAAAAGGAGATTAAAACCCTAATATTTCACTTTGAACTACGTAAATAGAAATTAAAAAGTGTTTTTACCTCTGATTTTACCATTTCATTTGAACTTGGTTTGTTGGAGCTTTGGAGGTGCCTCTTCCCCTTTGATTTTCATCAGCTGATTTCAGGAGATTCTGTGGACGATTCTCGGCGCCGTCTGGACCAGGTAGGAGCTAAACTTGAGCTCTTTCATTTCATGGTTCCCTTTCTGCATTCTGTGCTTGTTTTCCTGTTTTTCTGAGCCACTGGGGTTTGATGGGGTCGTTCTGCCATCAGCGCACCTAGTGCACTCGAAACCTGCGCTGAATGTCGAGCAGCATGAAGGCAGTTTGACCTTCAACGCAGGTGGAACACTGGGTAGTTGCGCTGGGCACAGAAAAATAGTTTTGTTGCACAGTTTTTGATGAAAATTTTTCCAGTTTCTCATCACATCCAAGATCTAACTCCTCTCATGTTTGTTTTTGCAGAGATATTGGAGCAAAATGACCCTTACATGGCGAGAACGAGAACATGAAGAAGAGGACATGATTGCCCTACATGATCCTGTCACAGTGAACGCGCTGCGGAACTGTGGCCTGCTGAAGTTCTTCCGTATCTCTAGTATGAGACAGCAGATCTCCCTACTGCAGCATTTGCTTGACGCTTGGGATCCTATCAACCAAGTATTCCAGATTAGGGGCAAATCTATCCCCTTGACCGCAGTAGATATTTACTTCTTGACTGGCTTGTCAAGGCGGGGTGCCCCTATTTCTTTGTCAGGTTCAGCCCGAGGGAGTGGCTCTGTGTGAGATTATATCCGCCAGTATTGCAGGGAAGGATCTCAGCCGAGTAAAGATGGAAAGATCGTTATCCGTGAGGTTGCTGACAGGTCCCTCAGGTCTATCCTGTACACCATTGGTAGGATGGCCGATAGTGCGTCCCTTCATGTTGCCAACAGATCCTATGTGCAGCATGCCTTGGAGTGCCTCCAACCGAAAATATTCAACTCGTGTGATGTAGCACTTCTTCAGATGAAAAGTCAGTTGACCAAGGTAAAGGACGGGAAGTTGAAGAACTTTGGGTTTGGTTCTATTTTGACCGCCTTTGCTTTGGAGAAGATACCACTGATGCAGCCACAGTACATTACACTTGACTTGCCTTCTCCTACTGAACCACGCATGCAGAGATGGGTTGATCACATGTCTAGGCATGCTGGTCAATCTCAGATTTCTTTCTCTGATACCTTCTTCAGGTGGTTCGAGCGTCATCAGATGGTCTATTCCGAGTATCCATATGTTGGCATGGACTTCCGGGGCGATCCAGATTTGGTACTGCCGGACGTCGAGCAGTGGGGCGCTATTGGTAAAATCTTTGACCATATCACTGTTTACTATTTTTATTCATAATGTCCTTGTGCTTTATTCTATCAAGACTCTAATCAAACTCATGTGTGCATGCAGATGTTGGTCCTGTTCGTCCAGCAGTTCGCCCGAGAGTGTCAGCCGCTGCCCCAGCAGGGGAGACTGCCGGGAGGGTTATTCTTCGTGACCTTGATGTGGCTGAGACCCTCACAGCTGTGCAGGAGCAGGTTGAGAGCCTTACTCTCGGCATTCCGGATGTGAGGATCGATGAGTTACCTCTACAGTTGCACCGGCATACTACTGGTGTGCCTAGAGGATGGACTCGTCTCTTACGTATGATCGCACAGGCCGTGACGTGCTATCATGAGCATCACTAGACTACGGTGCCCCCAAGCTTTTTGAGTTTTTGGGTCATGCGACCGATTTTTTCTTGGTTACAGAACATTATATGTAAACCGTAAAAAGCTTATATATATATATATATATATATATATATATATATATATATATATATATATTGATTTTCGGGGTTTTATTCTGGTTGAGTTATATGATCCATATGTACAACATTGATGATGTGTTTCTTTTTATAAATGTCGCAAATGTCTATCTAACACATAGTTTGCTAATGAGTCAGCTAATGTGTTTAAGTTTCTAGAAATATGTTGGTATTGAATCAAATCAAATTGTCTTTCCAAAATCTTAACCCTTAGGAACATGCCATAAATAGCTGGGTTGCGGAAAGAATATATACCATTGAGTTGTAGTATTACGAGTTGTGAGTCTAGCCTGACAATTAGTCGGCGTATACCATGGGTGATGGCATCAGAGAGCAGTTCTATCAACGCGCTATATTCAGCGATGTTATTCGTTGATTGACCAATACATACACCTCTGAAACTTACTAACTCGCTGCTTGGATAAAAAATGGCCCAGGCTGCGGAGGACAGGTTCCGCGAACTACGACTCGCTCCATTGGCATATCCCACACATGTCTCCAAAAGGTTCGACATCTGCAATAAATGTAAAAAGGTGGATGACCAAAACAACCACTTTAGCGAAAACAAAATACAACAAAAGCAAACCGGTTACTATTTAAGCATAGTAACGCTTGAGGTACAACCCATTACGAGGTTGTGCCAGTGGAATTTCGTCGTAATCCATTAACTCGTAGGCTCCTTTTGCTAACACTCGTTTAACAATATAGGGGCCCATCCATAAAGAATTGAATTTACCTGCTCCCAATTTATCGGATTCTTGGTCGTAAAGCAAGACCAAGTCACCTTCTGAGAAGACACGGGGTTTGACATTTTTGTCAAACTGTGCCTTGACTCGTTTCTTATGGGCTTCGTTAGCCAAAGCGGCATCACGACGGGTTTCATCCAATTGGATTAATTCCAAGAAACGGGCCTCTTCTTCTGAAGTTCCGGGGAGGAGATCTATTGCGAGTTTAAGAGACAAGATTTCGCACTGGACTGGTAAGACTGCTTCCAGGCCATATACCAGTTGGAAAGGTGTGAAGCCGGTCGCATTCCTTACCGATGTTCGGTAAGCCCACAAGGCTAAGTACAGGATTAGGTGCCACCTTCTTTTGTGAACTCCGATCATCCTTTGCAACATACGCTTCAGGACCTTGTTGATCGCTTCAACTTGTACGTTGGCTTGTGGATAATACGGAGTAGAGCTATCGTGAGATAGCCCTAGCTTGGTAGCTAATTCAACCATCATGTGATTGCGAAAATGCGATCCATGATCCAAAACTATAGCCTTTGGTACGCCGAATCTGGCGACTACATGATTGAAAAAGAAAAGGGCAGCTGTTTCACCAGTGTTATCTAATGTAGGCATCGCCTCGGCCCATTTGGTAAAATAGTCAACGGCGACTATAATATACCCATGCCCCCCGGTCGAGGTGGGGTTACATGTCATGAAATCGATGCCCCATTTGGCGAAAGGCCCAATAGCAACTATTGGCTATAAAGGTGCGGGTGGTCTTCTGGTTTTGCTATCAAAAATTTGACAAGCATGGCAACTTCTGACTGCAACATGGTTGGCCAGAAGTATCCTGCTCGTAAGATTTTTTGTGTTGTAGCATATCCAGATTGATGCCCCCCACATGCGCCTGAATGACACTCATTCAGGGTTTTTTCGGCCTCCTCATGGGTGAGGCACCTTCTCAGAACTGTATCGATACCACGACAGTAAAGCGTATCACCGATGATCATGTAGTCTTTTGCTTGGTATCGTATACGTTTTTGTTCAGAGTGAGAGGTGTTAGGCCTGAAATTTTGGGTTTGGAGATAAATTATTATATCTCCATACCACTCATTGCTTGTAGATATCAGAAACAAATTCTCGTCCACGATTGATTTTTCGGATGTTTCATCGTTGGACGACGATGGGAGATCGCACAATAATTCTGCGAAAACTAGAGCTTTCTTTGATTTGGATTTTACAAATTCCAGATCAAACTCTTGAAGGATCACTATCCATTTTGAATATTTTCCCCCCAGCAACTGTCACGACAATATATAAGTCATGGGGTTGCAATCTGACAGAATGGTAGTTTTCCCAAAAGAGGACATAATGTTGAAACCTTTGTATCACTTGAACATCTGCAAGCGCTAGTTTTTCAACATAAGAATATTTGCTTTCTGTATCATTTAAGTTTCTACTTAAATAATATATAGGGTGTTCAATTCCGTCGACTTCTTGAACTAAAACCATTGTGATGGTTGTATCTGCTGCAGCCAGATACAGGTTAAAATCGCTTTGATAATCGGGGGCATACATTAATGATGCTTTTATTAAGGAATCCTTTAAAGCATCAAAGGAAGCTTGCACAACCTGATCCCAAACGAAGGGCACCTCCTTTTTCAAAAGACGAGTATAACCTTTAGCAAGTTCTACGTAATTTGGAATGAACCTCCTCAGAAAGTTTGCTTTCCCTTGGAGTTTCTGAATCTGAAGCAAATTCGAAGGTGGAGGCAAATTGATGATTGCCTGGACCTTGCAAGGGTCGAGATGAATCCCATCCTTGGAGACTACAAAGCCAAGTAAACGACCAGAACTGACGCAAAACACACATTTGTGCGGATTGAGTATTATCTTGTAGCGTCGGCAACGTAGAAATATCGCTCTCAAATGTTGCGGATGATCAATCCGCTTTCGCGAATGAGCTGGAAGGTCATCGAGGTATGGTTGAACGATGTTCTTGATGTCATGGAAGGCATAATTCATTTCCCTCTGAAACGTCGCCCATGCATTTTTTAAACCAAAGGGTAATTTTCGATATGCGAATGTGCCCCATGGACAAATGAATGCAGTCTTTGACTGGTCCTGTGGGCGGATATTTATTTGATTATATCCGGAAAATCCATCCATGAATGAAAAGATTTCACATCCGGCGCATTCGTCAATTATCTGGTCGATGAAGGGTGTAGGGTAGTTGTCTTTTGGACAAGCTTGGTTTACATCCCTATAATCGACACACACTCTAATTGTCCCTTGTTTCTTCATAACAGGGACAATATTCGATACCCAATCGGTTAGAGGAACCGGGTAGATGAAACCAGCATGGAGAAGTTTTTCAACTTCTGCCTTAATGGCAGTGGCTTTCTTGGGGTGCACCTTCCTGAGCCGTTGTCTTACCGGTTTGACATCTGGATACATCTTAATTTCGTGTTCAACGATACTCGAGTCAATGCATGGCATTTCATCATATGACCAAGCAAAGACATCTCTGAACTCGCGAAACAGAGCGTTATATATTTCCAGTTCTGAAGGTGAACAACCTTTGCCGACACAAATATTCTCTATAACATTTGTTTTAGTCAAGATATTTATGGCTATAGTCTCTTCAATATTGGATAAGTTTCGCTCGGAATCCACCGTATTTACAGTATTTGATAGGAATTCAAAGACTGAAGGGTGATAAAGGTCATCTTGAGTATCTTCTTCATAGTTTGGAAGAAGGGAACGATGGTGGCAATCACCCCATGGTGCCCCCTCAATCAACATTGATTGTAAGATTCTTTCGTCGGTTCCATGCACTCTCGACCAAGGATCTAAAGGGGTACCATATTCTCTAGACCGATCTACCCAAACGCTTGATGAGCGTTGATTCGGGTTTGCCTCCCATGCTAGAAACATTGATTGCTACAATACTTCTATTGGGCTTGGGGGCAACACCATTGCATGATCCATGTTGATATCGTCTTCTGAGATCTTCGTGGAAAATATCATATTGCAGGTACCTATCGACGCTACTTCTGCCAAACCAATTGGAGGTGGAAGAGCGAAAGTTCCCATCAATATAGGATCTTTCAGTAGGCCTACTCTGATATTCTGAAGCGAATGGGGGCTTCCATGGATCACGGGAATGCTTCCTGTAACTTGTGAACCATTGGGGATGAAGTTTTGTTGGTCGACAATCGTAATCCCTCCTTGGAAAGGGAATGCGATCTTTCTGAAATAGGTCGACACAACAGCTGCCATGGCATATATCCATGGTCTTCCTAGCAGGATGTTGTAATCAAGATTCCCATCGATGACTTCAACATCTATTTCTACTGTTTTTCCCCCTAGTTCAACCTTCAAGTTATTTAGGATACCATATGGGGTATATGTCCTTCCGTCGAATGCTTTTAATGTTGTCGAAGATCGCGACAAGGTTGGAGATCCTAAAGTTTTCCAACAACTCATCGACATGATACATGTAGATGCCCCCTCATCAATAATTGTTCTGTGAACAGTTTTGTTGAGGGCTTTCACTTCAATAAGGAAATCTAGTTGAGCTGGTAACTGAGGATCGTATCCTTTGTGGTCGAAGGATACAAGATTGGAATCCTTAGGATCAACCCCACCAATGGCTGATAACAAAGCCTGCCTTTGGGATGGACAATTTTGTAGTACTTCAAGAGTCGACATAGCGGATGGCGATTGTGCCAAATCTTCCACTATGTTATAATGCTGCACTGCTCTGGCACGAGGATTAAATGTCGACTTGTGTACTACTCCCTTTGGCAGTTTTATTGTTAATTCAGGAATGATGGGTGGTACAACTTCTGTCGAAGTTGTTGTTGAACTACTTGGTTGATCTTTACCTTTGTCATTCGACAGCTGCGGATTCCCGTAATCTTTGTTCCTTGTCGAAATCAAAGCATCATTTTGTTGCTTGGAAATCAACAACATTAGCACTTGCGACGGGGAAGCATTTCCACTATCAACCAGATTTGTGCCTGGATTCAGAAATGGATCAGTTAATACAGCTGAGGTTTGCGAACTCTTAAAGAATCTTTTAAGCTCAGCTTTATATGGACATTTTGAGGTCCAATGATCCTCATCACATATGTGACACCCTGCGGTGGGTTTCCTATCTCCAGGAGGGTTTGAAGAAGTTTTTTGAGGGGATTGCTCACCCTGTTTCTTCTTCTTCCCTTTGCCTTGTTTCTTCTTGCTTCCTGGTTGTTTGGTTTCTTTGCCCTTATCTACTGATACGGCATTTACTTCCGAAGCAAGAATTTCGTCTTTTGCATTTTGATGTGAAGTCTTACGGGCTTTCTTGGACGAAGCCTTTGTCGATTTCGCGTTTGTCGT
The DNA here is from genome assembly GCA_031772625.1 of Pinus tabuliformis. Classification (NCBI taxonomy): domain Eukaryota; kingdom Viridiplantae; phylum Streptophyta; class Pinopsida; order Pinales; family Pinaceae; genus Pinus; species Pinus tabuliformis. The sequence continues at coordinate 770,743,949 of CM062815.1, forward strand.
GCCAATCACGCCATCGCCGGCATGAGAGTCATTATTTGATTTAGGAGGAGGAGGAATTCAGAAGTATGGTCTAGGGGCGTCAGGTATTTTGTCGTAGAGCGTGCCAGACTGAGTATAGACCAAGTCCAAATATTGTGCACGAGCGATAACTTGCTCTTCCGTTACGACTCCTCCCTTCGCCACATCTTCCGTTATGGCAGGAAGTAATGACTTAATAAACCATTCAGCTAATAGCTGATCGAGAATGTACGTTTTTACCATTCTACGACGACGTCGCCACTCATGTATATGATCAGATATGTGAGTGGCCGTTGTCTGTTTGAAGTTGGTTAAGATTTCCGTTCCCGTTTCATACCTTATCGGTAATTGAAAATGGGTTAAGAAAGTCGTGGCTAAGGTGTTGAAATTGTCAAACGAAGCTCTAGGTAATTCAATATACCATTTTGCCACTGGACCCGTTAACGTCCTCTGAAAAAGGCGAAGCCTTATCGAATCATCGTTTATGGCGTTTGATGAACACCACAGATGAAATGTCATCACGTGATTCGATGGGTCTTCACGTGGATTTCCATTAAATTTAGGAATGTCTGATGGAAGTTTGTGAGGAATCGCTGGCCACCAAGGGGCGTAAGCAATTGGATCATTTGTTAACCGGTGTAAATCGGGTAACTCTACAGTAGCCACGAATGGTAACTGTTGATTCAGGTTAGGTGAAGCATACCCAGGGTATGATGGAATTGCCTGAGCAGTTGGCCTTTGCATACCAGCATAATGTAATTGATGTTGGTATGACTGGTACGGTTGGTGGACTTGACCACTGTAAAGTGGTTGATTTTGACCATTTTGAATATACGGTTGTCCACTGTTCGCAAAGATCTGCTGCTCAGAACCTTGGTACACTTGTTGGAATTGTGGTTGTTGGTATTGCACCAGCCACGGTTGTGAAGCCATGCTCTGTTGTGCTATACTAACCGTCGGACCAAGATGTGGGGTAATTGTACCCGTTTGGACTTGTGTCGCCCCACTAGTTGGCGATTGTGGTTGAGTCACAGGGTCAAAGGGCTGTTGCATTACAACCTGAGAAATCTGAGGTTGACATACAACAGACATCATTTGAACTTGTGACACTGTTACAATAGTTGGTGTTGTCGGGATGTTCGACATAGGTACACATTGTTCCATAGAATACACAACTCTTGGTTGTTGGGGTAGCATAGGTACCCAACCACTTGTCGTAACTCCAGTATAACCTGAATACTGTTGAGAAATCCCGTATGGATATCCTCCTGAAGGGGGTAATGAAAGGGCATACTGCCCCCCATACAGTGGTAATCCGGAACTCAAGGGGATTGTTTGCCCTTGGGGACTGGATGGCCCAAATTGACCTCCAAATGGGTCAATTTGTCGAGTCTCAACATAAGAGTTGCCGGATATTATTCTGGAGGAACAAACAGGAACAGACCAAACTGTCGAAATAGTCCCTGGATGGACGCCTTCTAGCGGTTGTGAGCTAGTCGGGACAGATGGTACGCCAGCAAACATTGTCGGAGTGACGGCAGGGAGTTCTGCTGTCGCCGTGTCATTCGACACAGTCCTAGATGTTGACGGTTGTTCAGACATTTTGAGTCTATCCAATAGATTGCCTAGCGATTCTACAGGAACTTCCACTGGTGGTAGACTAACTTCTGATGTCGAAGGAAATAGAGTGACCCCAACTCCAAAATGTGTTGGAGTACTTGCTTGCAGATCTTCTACAATTTCCTCTATCACAATCAAACTAGGTGGAAGGGGAAGACCGTCAGGTCCGTAAAATATTTCTGGTGCCGAAGAAGGGGTTGATTCGACAGCGACAGATGTTTGAGGAGTAAGACTCTCTGAACCGGTTGCGGATGGAACTGGTTCAGTAACGCAATTAATTGCTCTCAGACTAGGATCAGTATCACTGTCCCTCTGTGGCTGTTGAACTTCTTCTGTAGGGGCAGGGGTTCCAGAAATGTTTGGAGTAACCGAAATCTCAGATGTTGTTGGAACACTTGTTCTAACTTTGATAGGAGATTTCGAACCGGTTAAACAAGTCCGCTTTGTCCGTACTATTTTCGATTCCGGAGACAAAGACGGTTGACTCGTAAGTCTCGGCGAACGACGGGGTTTCAATTGACTTTCTTCCACGATTACGGATTACTCGATCAACCAAAATACAAAAGGGGAAAATGTGTTTCTGAATTAAATGAATTTTTAGATGCTTTAGACACAACTTTCTTTTTCACTTTTAAAGAGTCGAGAAAAAGCTAAAGATGACTCTAGTCTCCTTCGATGTTTTAACGAGCCCGAAGTGACAAATGCTCGGATGGACTTTTTCCGTTATAGAGTCTGAAAAAGGCCAAAAGGAACTGCTCAGGAGTTCTAGGTAGAGGGTGTGCCAAACTTTTCGCGAAACTGCAGAATACTTTTTAGGGTACGGGTGGTCAATCTTCCTGAATGTTGTGTTCAGTGCATTGCGATCAGTAGGGCGGCCGACACGGCTTCCTATGGATAAAGGTTATATTCCTATAGGGGTCTCCCAATATATATGTGATGGTACGTGGGAGCACAATCCGTACTGGCACTTATCGTCTCTTAGGAGGAATCACCCAACCATCAGCGAGGTGACCAGTGACCAGGTTTTACGATGCCGGAACACGTCTCTAGCCTAGACCTCTATGTTGTGCGTTATGTTACAAAGCGTTGTTAAGTTCATTCAATTTATTTTAGGTTGATCTTTCTTAGAAGTTTGCCTTTTTGGATCACCACGAGATGTATGATATGATTCCTAAATGCAGTCTAAAGATGATAAGCAAGCTTTTATATCTTTTCAACAATGAAAATCCTAGCTACAAGGGGAAAAGAAAGACACCATCTTTTCTCAAAGAGCATAGAGCACACAGTAATGCACTTTTCCCTAAATCAACATACAAACTATCAAAATGCAAATGCACATATGCATGTATTTGTTTTCACTTTCTTAATATTGATGCCTAAAAAGAAAGCTGTTATATAAAGTTGAATTTGATTTCAAGTGAAAACACAAACAAGTTCCTTTTTCGAAATCAAAAAGACGATTACGACACTTTATGATTTACTTGTTTCGACACTTTGAAATGCATAAATTCAAACCAAAAGACAAAAGTAAAAGTTAAATCAACTGTGAACAGCAAACAAACTCACTCCTAAGATCAAAACGACACTTACGACAGGTCTAGATCTAGGGGTGACAGTATGACTAGTTTACTTCTGTAATGGGAAACTGCAAATGATGTAACAAATACAAAAAGAACAAATACAGTTTCTTTATATAACTGAGGCGAAATTGAGGTAATGAAAAGGGGTTTCAGATAGGTACACTGACTGATAACAGGCTGCAAAAAACAGAGATTAAACTGAGCAAAAGGAAGCAGGGAACCACAGCTGCACAAGGCTAAGACTGATCAGCGCACTCCTAACACAGAGGTTTTGACATTCAGCGCAGGTAGCCTTCACGGGACCTGCGTTGAAATGCAGAACCTCTTCACAGAGTCTGCGCTGAAGCAGAAACGAGAGTTGTTTCTGGGTTCTGGGTTACGGTTTGCAATTAAATCTACAGTTTTTGGTCGGATAAAAGCTATCAATTAGGTACAATTAGGAGGATTATTTATAGGAGGACTAAGATCTATCACAAAGGGCTGTTAGAGCACTTGTGGATCAGCTTCTCAGATCATAAACAGGCCCAGTGAGAGGGCTAGAGTAGCTAATCTCTACTTTGCATTTGTAAATAGCAAATGCAGTTCGATTCGGCACTCTTGAGTTTATGAAATGAATAGCAATAGAAACACAAATAAACTAACAAGATAATCTCCCCAGTGGAGTCACCAATTTGTTGTTGGGAAAAGTATCCAATTCGGAATGCCCCTATCCCACTCTAAGAGGTGATAGTGCCTTAGCAACAAACAAGGAAAACTATCTGAGTATTCTTCTTTATGAGATGCAAATAGAGAAAGAAGGATGTAACTAACCGCTGTCTTCCGCTAGTTTGTCGATCCAATCAATCTCTCTTTCATTTGCTTCCCGCTCCCTGCTCTTTCACTGGTCCAGCTTCACCCAGTTCCTGCAAGATCACAAGAGAGGAAAACTACACGAAAGATATAGATTCACATTCATAACTAGTTTAGGATCAGATATAAACTAAATATGCAAATATAACAAAACATCATTGGAATACAACCATATAGGAGAAACTCAAGTAGCTTTATTGATATGATAACAAGGTTCAAGAGGAGATACAACGAAGTGAGTCCCGATCCAGCATCTACCTCCCAGCAAAAGAATCCCTTCCTCTCCTCCAACAAAGCATAAATCACCCAATGTACTAATCTCAATCTCAAACCAACAACAATTCTCTGCAAAGTACAAAATTCCAGCCTCTTGAACCTCTGGGTGAGAGATCCATATATAGATGTGAGCAGAGAGGATGAGTCAGCTCATGTTTTGACTTGTGGCTTCTCTCTGTCAGTTCTTGGTTCCACTTGGAGGTTGAGAACCTCTTACTCATCACTTGGTCGAATTCATTGAGGCAAGTGTCATTGAGGAAGATTCTGGAAGCTTCCAGGGTCTTTCCACCTCGTTGAATGAACTTGCCATTTGTCATTTCCCGCTCAGCGCACCATGGTAGTGCTTCTACCTGCGTTGCAGTGCAACTGGCCAGTGTAACCTCTGCATTTCAACGCAGGCAGCTAGTGGAGCTATTGAATTGATCCTGATTTGACCATTTCTGAGTGGTTTTTGGTGGAGAACTTCTGGGAGAAGCTGTCTTTTGTTGACCTTGTTCCTTTAGGGGTGGGAACAACTCATTTAGGGACTTTGGATCCCTTGGATTATGGACATTTCATGCTCAATGCTGTAAGGCACAAAAATGTCTATAACAGTTAGCTATGACCAACCTATGTATATGACAACCCTACATGCGACTGTGTGTAAAGGGAAGCTGCGTACGCATGTTGAAATTCAAACTCAAATTCTAATAGTTGAAACTCATTTCTTTTCAGGATGACCATCAATGAGACCGTGCGACTTGTTGAAATTTTCAAAATGTCGAACATGAAAGCAAATACACGCTTGCTCGAATTACTGATCCACTACTGGAGTGTGGAGGACGATTCCTTCATGATATATCAGATGCCTCTCAGGATTCAGGTGGAAGACATCTACTTTACTAGAGGTCTATCCTAAAGAGGGGAGGTTGTGAATTCGACCGACAGGACACAGAGTAGTCTTTCAGTAGAAGACTATGTACACATATATTGTCCTGGGCATTCAGAAAAGATTGGAAGTCAGATTCCAATCACACACCTGGATATTTTATCTCTTAGGTTTTTGTTGTTTACCATTGCCAGGGTAAACGGTTCAACTTCACTACATCAGGCTTCACGGGTGTCCATGAGCCTAGTAGTGGAATGCCTAACCATTGTGTTCGATTAGTGCACACCTCTTCTAACCAACATGAAGAGCCAACTTACCTCCATTTAGAAATGTCAGACTAAAAACTTCGGATATGGGACCATTTTATGCTCCTTCTTCGAGAAGTTATGTGGGTACATCCTAAGGTATCTGTCTCTATCAGTAACCCAAGAGATCCATTGATGGGTAGGTGGGCTGACTTGATAAAATGCCTTCGAGGTGGGGACGTGTCGAGGACAACTTTCGATGATGAGTTTTTCGGCTAGTGGGGCCAGCAAAGCATCGCAGTCGACAACTACCCTTATGCTGCCATGGATTTCCGAGCAGATCCAGACTTGGTGTTGCCACCAAATGCAGCATGGGGAGACAAAGGTAACAATTTTTTGATTTTTTGTCAATTTTTAAGATTTTTTTTGTTTCTAAATATGTAATGAACTTAAAAATAACTTTTATGGGATAAAATACTAACAAAATGATCACGTTCCAGATGTGGGTCCAGTAAGACCAAATGGATTCCTGTCGCACAGGCGTCGCGGAAGAGGTGTCGAAGAGGTAGCTGCTAAGACAGAGGGGGTCTTATATGCAGTCCAAAGAAACCTGGTGAGATTGACTCACCAGTTATCAATGGTAGCCATGAAGGACCTACCTAAGGATATGCAGCGCCACGTGGTAGGAGTACCACAGGACTAGGTCCGCATACTTTGGCATGTGGCCAATGCAGTAGTTAACTTCTTAGCCGCTCATCCTACGCCGGGTAGATAGACATACTAGACATGATTATGGGCATTTAGTCCCAATTTTGTATATTACCTTTTGAACGCTTTATGTATACGGAGGTGGTTTTATGATATCTATATATATATATATATATATATATATATATATATATATATATATATATATATATATATATATATATATATATATATATATATATATATATATATATATATATCTATATATATATATATATATATCTATATATATATATATATATATATATATATATATATATATATATATATATATATAGTTCCAAATTTTTGATGTTTGTTTTTAATTTGATGAATGATAGATATTCCAATCTAATGCTTGATTAGCAAGAGAATTCGGTAATGAATTTTCAGATCTTAGAATATGCACATATGTAATATAAACAAATGATCATTGTAACACCCTCACTCTCAAAAATTGGCAATATAAATAAGGATTTTGAACCCGATAAATGTTATTTAATTGTGACACTACCAGCTGTGAGTAAAGATACACTACCAACGAATCAATTCCATAAGAAATAGCTTTGAATAGTAAATTAATAATGGCAGTATATTCGGCAATGTTGTTTGAAGCAGGACCAATACATACTCCCCTTGACACCATCAACTAACCAGATGGATAATAAACTACCCAAGCTGCGAAAGTAAGATTTTGAGTGTGCCAACTAGCACCATCGGCAAATCCAAAATAGACCAAGTCATCCATCAACACCTGCCAAAGAAGACCAAAAAAGTGTCTATATCACAAAAATGCCCGACAGATATGTACAAAAATAGAAAATATACAAACAAGTAATTGCTTGGCCATAACCTAAGCAAAATACTTCTTGAGGTAGAGCCCATTTCAGGGCTCCACCAACTTGTTCCCTTCAAAATCAACTAATTCATAAGCCCCTTTTCCTAAAACCAATTTTACTATAAAGGGAACGTACCACATAGACTTGAATTTGCCTACCCCCAAGGCATCTTTAACTTGGTCATAGACCAAGACAAGGTCACGTTCAGAAAAGACCCGAGGACATATAGCTTTGGCATACTGAGTTTTAACCCTTTTCTTATGGGCCTTGCTTATTGTGGAAACATCTCGATGTTGCTCATTGAGATGTTAAAAATGAACGAGGAACTCTTTGAGACTAGAGGTCTCTAGAAGAAGATCAACAATTAACCTAAGGGATGGAATTTCGCATTTAATAGGAAAAATAGATTCTAGCCCATAAACTAACTGAAAAGGTGTAAAAATGGTGGCAGTCTTCACCGAGGGTCAGTATGCCCAGAGAGCAAGGTACAACATGATCTGCCAATTAGAGGGATTTTCACCAATTGTCCTTTGCAGCATTGTCTTGAGGGACCTATTCACGGCATCAACTTTCCCATTGGCCTGAGGATAATACGAAGACATATGCTCCTATTGGAAGCCCAACTTAAGATCCAATTTGGTCATCAGTTGGTTCTGGAAGTGATTGCCATGGTCAGTGACAATCTCCCTTGGGATACCAAAATAGGAAATAATCTGATTGAAGAGAAATAATGCTGTTGTTTCACTATCATTTTTATAAGTAGGCTTGGCCTCAACCCACTTCGTAAAGTAGTCTATGACCATTACAATATACTTGTGATTCGTCGTTGAAGGCAAATTACAAGTCATAAAGCCAATGCCCCACTTCGTAAAAGGACAGACAGTGATAACAAGGAAAAAAGGAGTTGGATGCGCACACATCTTCCAAGTATAGACTTGACAAGAGTGGCAACGTTTGACCACTTAAATACAATCTTTGAAACTTGAAGGCCAAAAGTAGCTGGTACGCAGGATTTTCTGGGCTATTGCAAGCCCTGATAGATGACCACTGCAAGCTCTATTGTGGTAATCATTGAGTACAGACTCTACTCCGTCTAGATTTAAACAATGCCTAAGGATTGAATCAACCCCTTGGCAATATATGTATCACCAATGATAACATAGTTCTTAGCAAGGTGACGTAATTTTTGAGGTTCATCCTTGGAGGAAGCATGTTGGAACTTCGAAGTCTGGAGATATATGATAATATCTCCATACGAGGCATCTTGTGAAGAGATGAGGAATAAATTTTCATCTAAAATTTTTTCCTCATAAACAATGTCTTCCTCACAAGGTAGCTCGAAAACTAATTCTGCAAAAACCAATGACCTCTTAGAATTGGCTGACAAGAACTACAGATAGAATTCTTGTAAAATAAAAATCCATCGTTTGTATTTGCCCCCAATCACTCACCCACTGAGGACAAAATGAAAAGGATTGGCAGCCACTAAGACGAATGTTTTGCGTAGCAGAATATAATGATGAAGCCACTAGACAGCATGGAAAACTGCTAATGCCAATTTCTCAACACTAGAATAGCATAGTTCAGGACATACCAAGCCTTGACTCATAGTTCAGAACCATACCTATGGTTGATTCTGCCACTGCAACATATAAAAGGAAATCACTGCCATAATTTGATGGACTCAACAATGGGGCAGAGATTAATGCCCGCTTCAAGGAAGAAAAATATCGTTGCGCAAAGTCATCCCATAAAAATGGAACTCCTTTCTTCAACAAACGCAAAAATCCTTTAGTTATCTCGGTGTAGTTTGCTATAAACCGTCTAAGAAATTTGCCTTTCCTTGTAGACTTTGAACATGTCGGATGGAAGATGGGGGAGGCAACTGAATTATTGCCTCAACCTTGAAGGGATCAACTCGAATCCCTTCAGTTGATACGATGAACCATAAAAAATGACCAGATGTAACCGTGAAAACACACTTATACGGATTCAACCAGATCTTGTAAAATCGACATCTCTCAAAAACTAACTGAAGGTGGCTAGGATGATTGATTCTCTTTCAAGAACAAGTAGCTAAATCATCCAAGTATGCTTTGATGAGATGCTTGATGTTGTGGAAAGCGTAATACATGGCCATCTGAAACGTAGCTCCACCATTTTTAAGACCAAAAGGAATCTTTTTGTATGCAAGGGCATCATAAGGACAAATGAAAGCTATCTTATGCTGGTCTTCTGGATGAATAGATATTTTATTATAACCAGAGAATCCATCCATGAACGAGAAAATTTCGTTACCCGCACATTCATCAACTATCTGATCAATAAACGGTGTGGGGTAATTATCTTTCGGACAAGCTTTGTTCAAATCCCTAAAGTCAATGCACACTAGGATTGTTCCTTTCTTTTCATCAACTGGGACTACATTAGAAACCCAGTCCATTAGAGGAACGGGGTATATGAAACCCACCTTTAGTAGCTTTTCTACTTCAACTTTAATAGTTGCTTCTTTCCTAGGATTGATCGGCCGAAGCTTCTGATGAATCAGCTTGGTGTTCTCATATGCATTGATCTCATGCTAGATTATAGATGGATCAATACCAGGCATTTCTTCATAAGACGAAGAAAAAACATCTCTAAACTCTTTAAAGAGGTTGGTGTAAATTTAAATCTCTTTAGAGGAACAATCGGCCTCGTTTGACGACATTCTCTATAATGTAAGGATTCTTAGAGATGTTTATAGGTACAATTTTTGAGATAATCGACATATTACCTTCGACAAATAAATGTGTTAGAGCCAAAGAGATTGACACTATACAAACATCACTAGTAAACAGATTGGACAACCTGGATTCGACTTCCTGCAACGAGGGAAGAAAATACGATCGATGACGTAAATCTTTCGAAGGTCGATCTACACCCGTCATCGCTTCTAAAATTGCTTCGTCAGTTGGTAAAACTATATCTAAGCAATCTAGAGCAAAAGTAGAGTCAAGGGTCCAAGCTGGAGCCACATCACCATCTAGCTCCTCCTTTAAAAAAGTAGTTGGATGGTTGTTTGCAGAGTGAACAATAGATTGATAACTAAGCTCTTCTGCAGACATAGGGAATGTCATTCCACCAACCTGGCCTCCATCTAATGTGTTCATAGATGAAGGTAATGTCCAAGGGTCCGAAAAATATTGTGTTTGAAAGAACTCTTTCTGTGAAGGCCCCTTGGAGGATGAAATTGCATTGATTCTAGCTATAGGAGGGGAAAAATCAAACATACCCTTCAAGGAAGAGTACATACCAACACTTAAATTATCTATAGGTTGATGAGGATTATCCACCAATAACAATGTAAACTTTGAAACGGGAACTATAAACTCAAAACGGGAACTCTGGCCCAGAAACCCCAAAAAAACCACAAAAACAGTGTTCAAAACGAAAAGTGTGTATACTGGAACGATGTTTTTTTTTTTTTGGTGTCAATTTTGTGGCTGTTTTAAAAATGGCGGTGAAACCCAATTTTTTGCACAAAAATTATCCAAAAAACACCCTCAAAATGAAAAGGGTTGATTCTGGAAGAAGACTTTTTTTTTCAAAAGCTAAATTTCAACATCTCGAAATAATGGCATGAACAAAAAAAAAAAGAAAATATCATGACCCCAAAAAAACATTAAATTTAAAAAAATAATGAAAACATAAAATTTAAAAAAAAAAATAAAAAATTAAAACAATGAAAAAAAAAAAAAAAAAACCAAAAAAACAAAACATAGATTAAAATATCTATTAAAAGAAAAATATAAAACAAAAATAAAAAATGAAAAAAAAAATCAATCATAAAATGTAAAAAGAACGAAATTAATGATAAGAACTAAAAAACTTATAAAAAAAAAAAATAAAAAAATTTAAACAATTAAATAGTAAAAGAAATATTTTTAAAAAATAGGGAAAAATTGAGTAATCTTGTAAACCAAAAAAAATTGGCAAAATAAAATATATATGAAAAAAAAAAAAAAAAAAAAAAACATTTAAAAGAAACAAAAAATTTAGTGAGTGAAAATAGAAAATAAAAAAAAAATGAAAACAAAAAAAAACAAAAAAACAAAAAAATTAAAAATTAAAATTAAAAACAAACTAAATTTAAAAAAAAAAATAAAAAATAAAAAAAATAAATTATAAACTACTAAAATTAAGATTAAAATGTTAATTACTTAAAAAACAAATATAAAAATATATATAAAAGACAAAAATAAAAAAACAAAAAATGTTAAAAAAATTATCTCACAAACAATAACAGGATTTGGAAAACAAAAAAAACACAAAATTAAAATATATATATTAAGTAAGTAAAAATAGAGAAATAAAAAAAAAAATTAAAAAAAACCGGAAAAAAAAAAAAATTAAAAAAAAAAAATTAAAAACAAACTAGTTAAAAAAAAAAATAGAAATTAATGAAAAAAATTTAAAAACTAATAAAATTAATATTAAAAAATAACAAAAAAAAAAATTCAAGTTATAAAAAAAAAAGTATTTTTTATTAAAAAAAAAATGTAATTAATTTTTATTAAACATAGATATTTTGTTTAAAAAAAAATCAAAATTTAATTAAAAAAAAAAAAAAAACGTTTTTTATTATTAAAAACAAATTTAACTTTTATTTATATTTTTTATTTAAAATAAAACTATTCAACAGATCTTTTATATTTAAAAAAAAATAAACCTATATTTTATATTTAAAAAAAAAATTTACATTAAATTTTTTTTTTAAACAATGTTTTACAAAAAAAAAAAAAATGATTTTTTTTTTTTTAAAACCATTATTTTTGGTTATAACTAAGAATATTTTTTTTTAAACCATTTTAATTTTTTTTTATTTAAAATTTTAAAAATTATTAAAAAAAAATTAAAAACTTTAAAAATGAAATGGGTTTTTTTTTTTATAAAATTAAAAATTTTAAAAATTAAAAATTTTAAAAATTAAATAAAATTTTAAAAATTAAAAAATTTTAAAAATTAATAATGTTTTTTTTTCTTGTTAATTAAATATTTTAAAATTAAAAATTTAAAAAATTTAATTGTTTTTTTTTATTAATTTAAAAAAAAAAAAAAAAAAATTGGCGCCCCCGGGCGGCCTGCGGCGGAGGGGCTGCACGCAGGCCCTCCGCCCCGGGCCGCGCCGCCGCGGGCCGCCAATCGACGCTCCGCCCTCGAGCAGCCCGCGGCGGCGCGGCCTGGAGCGGAGGGCCTGCATGCAGCCCCTCCGCCCCGGGCCGCGCCGCCGCGGGCCGCCTGGGGGCGGAGCGTCGATTCCGGGAATCGACGCTCCGCCCCTGGGCCGCGCCGCCGCGGGCCGCCCGGGGGCGGAGCGTCGATTCCTGGAATTCACGCTCCGCCCCCGGGAGGCCCGCGGCAGAGCGGCTCGGGGCGGAGGGGCTGCACGCAAGCCCTCAGCCCCGGGCCGCGCCGCCGCAGGTCACCCTGGGGCGGAGCGTCGATTCCCGGAATCGACGCTTCACCCCCGAGCGCCAATTTTTTTTTTTATTATTTTTTTTTAATTAATAAAAAAAACAATTAAATTTTTAAAATTTTTAATTTTAAAATTTTTGATTAAAAAAAAAAAACCCATATTAATTTTGTAAATTTTTTAATTTTTAAAATTTTATTTAATTTTTAAAATTTTTAATTTTTAAAATTTTTAAGTTTTAAAAAACAAAAAACCCATTTCATTTTTAAAGTTTTTATTTTTTTTTTAATAATTTTTAAAATTTTAAATAAAAATAAATAAAATGGTTTAAAAAAATAAACTATTCTTAATTATAACAAAAAACAATGGTTAAAACATTGTTTAAAAAAAAAAATTTATGTAAATTTTTTTTTTAAATATAAAATATAGGTTTATTTTTTTTGAAATATAAAAGATCTGTTGAATAGTTTTATTTTTAAATAAAAAATAGAAATAAAAGTTAAATTGTTTTTAATAATAAAAAACGTTTTTTTTTTTAATTAAATTTTGATTTTTTTTTAAACAAAATATCTATGTTTAATAAAAATTAATTACATTTTTTTTTTTTTTTTTTATAAAAAATACACTTTTTTTTTGGTTTTTTTTTTTATAATTTGAAATTTTTTTTGTTCTTTTTTAATATTAATTTTATTAGTTTTTAAATTTTTTCATTAATTTCTATTTTTTTTTTTAACTAGTTTGTTTTTAATTTTTTTTTTTTCCCGGTTTTTTCTAATGTTTTTTTTTTATTTCTCTATTTTTACTTACTTAATATATATATATATATATATTTTAATTTTGTGTCTTTTTTTGTTTTCCAAATCCTTTTATGGTTTGTGAGATAATTTTTTTAACATTTTTTTTTTAAATATTAATTTTACTATTTTTTAAATTTTTTTCATTATTATTATTATTATTATTATTTAATTATTTTGTTTTTAATTTTTTTCCCTAGTTTTTGCTCATGTTTTTTTTCCCTCAATTTTTACTGACTTATATATATCTATATTAATTTTGTTTTTTTTTTCCAAATTGTTTTATGGTTTATAAGATATTTTTTTTAACATTTTTTATTTTTTATTTTTGCCTTTCTTTATATATAATTTTTTATTTGTATTTTAGAGAGAATTATTTCATTTGGATTGAAAATTTAATTAACGATGTATAAATATGTAAAATATCGAAAATGAAAAATATCGACCTTCTTTTTTAAATATACAAATCAATAAAAACCTCACTACAAAAAAAAATAAAAACAAAAAACTATGAAGAGGAAGACCACTTCCAAAATTATTAAATTTACGAAATAATTGTTTACATTTCATACATTAGAAAAGTTAAAGTCAAGAAAACAGGCTTTTTAAAAAAAGGGTCTGATGCAGAATAACCATTTTTTTAAATCGGCATGAAAATCACTACCATTCTAAAACGCAATGTACATAACAAGAATTTAAAAAAATTAAAGTTCCAAAAACCATGTTCTAAAAAAAACATGTGTATTCTGCATCACCACTTTTGAAAATCGGGTCATTTTTTTGCCACCTCTACGAAACGGGTAACAGTATCAGTTCCCGTTTCAAAGTTTACATTGTTCAATGGAATGGTAAAATATGAAGTTGCACGAGAATCACCCAGAGAATAATCTAATTGATCAATTTTAATGATTCTCTCCTTGTGAGGATAACAAAGGATGTGAAACAGAGATGAAACTATGGCGTCCATCTCATAAATAAAATTTCTTCCCAAGGGAGGTTGTAATCCATGTTGGCATCAACGATTTCTACCTCAATATTAATGACCTTTCTTCCAACACTTACGGGAAAAGCTAGGATAATTTCGTGTGGCCCATGAGAATGACCATAAAATGTTGTTAAGAGAGTCGGTGAAGGAACAACTAATGGTGATCCAATTGCCTTCCAACATGACATAGACATGACGTATGTCGAAGCTCCCTCATTTATAACTATATGAAAAATATTGGTTTTCAGTAAGTAGACTTTATGTGGAAAGCCATATGGTGAGGAAGTCTCTTTCTGACATTCAGTAGGTCAAAAGTGAGGAGTAAAGAATTTTTTGGATATATTGCCTCGATTGACGAAAGCAAAGCACTTATTTGAGCAGGACACGACTGGAGTACCTCCAATGTAGGCATAGCACATGGGCTTTGAGGTAGATCTTCTACAATTGAGTAGTTCTGGGTTGCCCTAGCATTAGGGTTAATTGTCAAGAACTTAGCAGAACCTTTGGGTATCTGAGGTATAGACTCAATAGAGGGTCACTCAATATGAAGTAGGTCTAAGGTTTTAGGAACATATTTTGCCTTAGATGTTTCCAATTCACGGTAATCGTGTACATGTGTGGCAACGTCGACATGAGAGTTTATCATATATAGATTTGAGGAATTTTCCCCTTCCTAGTTGCCCCTTGCGAAGGTACCAGCGTTCGAGTTCACACCAGCAAGTAATTGCTGCTCTTAGGGAAAAGGGTTATTCAGGATAGCTTGGTAGATAGAGGACCTTTGTTGCACTAACAAGCGCTAAGCACCCAAAATCTTGGGGCAGAGGTGAGTTAAATAAACGCCATTACATAACTTCTATGGAAATTTAACCTTCTTCTTAGACTATTTTCTACCCTCACTGGCACCATTTCCAGGCTTCTTTGCATTACCCTTCCCTTTCTGATTCTTCTTCTTACCTCATCCCTTATTCTTCCCATCAAATTGTTGATTTCCTTTGGGGTTAGAATCATGGACGATGTTAATGGAGGTAGGTTGGGAGGGAAAAGGTGTAGACAGTGTTGCTTGACTAGAAGAAGCAGTTTGTAGAGACAACTATTGCAATTGGTTCAAAAGGTTCACCATATTTGCGTCAATTGATCCAACTATACTATCGACGTCAAGGTTAGGCTTTGGTTTCACTAATTCAAACTTGGATCACGGAGCATCAAGTAAGTTTTTCGGAAGAGTCCCAGACTGAGAATATATTAATTCTAATTGTTGGGCTCAAAAAATAGCCTACTCTTCTGAATAAACACTGGAAAGAGAAACATCCTTAGAGATTTTATGTTGTAAAGATTTTAGAAACCATTCAAGATGGAACTCTAGTGGAATTTTAGCTTTGATAAGCGTCTTTCTCCATCTCCATTCCTGGATATGATCTGAAATGTGAGTTGTCATGTCTTGATGAAAACTGGCCAGAAGTTCAGTTCTGGCTTCATAACAAATAGGTAACTGAAAATGGTTTAAGTAAATATTAGCCAAATCAACGAAATAAGTAAAAGTTCCCCTTGGCAACTCTATATACCATTTGGCCACATTCCCCATTAAGGTGCACTAAAATAACCTCAACTTGACTGAATCATCGATCGGGAGTTTGATGAGCACCATAAATGGAACGTGGTCATATGGTCTTCCTGGTCTTCACCATTATTCCCTTCGAATTTTGGAATATTCGACAGAAGTTTAGTTGGGACTGGAGGCCAAGTTGGATTGTACCTAATTAGATCATTCATCAATTTAGTCAAGTTTGGCAGATTAAGCATGGCCATAAAAGGATGTTGTGGAGGACCCTAGGAATTCCATCCGGACTGGGTGGGGTTCCTATAGGTCTAAAAAGAATGATCTAGATTTTGAAAGGTACCAGGTTGCGCAAAGTAACTTGTAGGACCTATTGAACCGAAGGGTGATCCTTGTGGTCAAGCAAAACTTAGAGTTTGACCTACTCCAGCTGAAAATCCCCCATAGCCGATAAAGTTACCCCCTGACGAAGTATTCAAAGGAGCTAGCCCCTAATAAGGGTTCCAAGCATTAGAAAAGGGTGAAAAACTTTGAAATGAAATAACCAATGAATATGGCACATTCCCTTGTTGGAAGAAAAACTAATTCCCAACTCCTATCCCACTAACCACAGGGTTTGTCCAACTATGAAAAGGGTTACCACCTTGACTTGTGAAATAAAAACGCACAGACCCTACTGTTGGATTAGAATCTGGTATATGACCACTTCCAAATGGGAAACCCTGAAAAGAAGCCAATCCAATCATCATGCATGTGGAGGTGGTTGATGGTATATTCAACGGAACTAAAGGAATACCTTGAGAGGGCATTCCAAAAGGGAAAAATCCAAAACGGGATGCATTAGCTTGAGAAGTTCCACTCGTCGACGGAATGGAAGTAGACCCAAATAAGGAAGTACTAGTAGTTTTAGAAGGGATGGACATAGTTTCTCCCCCTTCCTCAGATATGGGAGTTTGCATGTTCACAACACTTGTGGTGGATGCCATGCTTCCAGCAGTGGTCATCGAAGGGATAGATGTGTGTGGACCTAGGCTCCAAGGCCTATGAGTTGGAGTTCCAATGCATAACAATAAGTCGGGATGATCAGGAGGGAGAGGAGAATTCGGAGCCACAAATGAATTCGAAAGCTCTTCTACTTCAATACTATCTTCCGACTGGAAGAGTACTTGAGAAAGAACTGGTGTGTTCCTCTCTAGATCTGTAGTAGTAGTAGGTCTATCTTGTGAACTAATGCCCCGAAGCAAAGGATCAATCTCTGATGCACCTGCTGCCACTGGTTGAAAACCATTGGAAGAATTTCTCCTATGCCTTCTAGGAGAAGGCTCTGGACTCATAGTTGAAAGCCCACAAAATCTACGAGACCGCCAAGATGGTCGATCAGCCATTTTGAATTATTTTGATAAGATCTACTTAAAGACTCAAAAAAATTAAAAGCTAGGCCAACTAGGAGCATAGAACACACACTAAAAATGTCCATAATGTTAGGTCCCTATACTACTAGTGTAACCCCTTATTGTTATTATTACAACCCCCTTATTGTATTGTTGTGCCATTGTAGTTCCCATATTGTTATTATTGTGTCCTTACATTATTATTGTTAGTTCGGCTGTGATTATATTATGACCCCTTAGACTCCTATATATAGAAAGGAGGTCTTGTCATTTGGATCATCTAAGAATTGTTCATTTGTGTAATGCAAAGGAGGTTGCCCCCTCGAAGAGGCTTATTTCTAAGGCATTGACCTATCTTTTCTATATTTTTGTGAGTTGGTTTCATAACATTTGGTATCAGAGCTTTGGATTCTAGGGTTCGCTGCTCCAAATACGACATCATGGCATTTTTGCTATAACTTATTTTCTGTGGCGTTTTAGAAGCGAAAAGAAAACCCATTTGAGACGAAATTGCGCTTAACCTTGGGTCCGTATTTCAAAGCTTGTCTTGCTCTATTTACTGATATATGATCTGAGGAAGTTAGGGTTTTTGCAAGCTCCAGAATTTAAGCCAAGATAGGTCATCGTGGGATTTTTGCTATAACTCTTTTGCTACAAAGTTTCAGAAGCTAAAATAAAAACCTGTTTGAAAAGGAATCAATCTGAACCTCGGAGATAAATTTCAGATCTTGTCTCACTATATTTTGAGAGATATAGCCTGAGGAAGTTAGGGCTTTTACAAACCCCCAAATTAAATTCCAAACATGTTACCATGGCAAAATTGTCATAACTATCTCTCTGAGCATTAGATTGAAATTTGGTAAGAAATTATAGAATGACGGGTTATTATAATTTTTTGGGTACCATTTTCAAAACCTAAGGTTGAAATAGTGATCTGCGGCACATCGTACAAGTTCACTCTACTAAAGAAGTCTATAATTAGGTCACTATGGGTGATTTGGCATAACTCTTTCTTGGAGAATCCAATTTCGATCAGACTGGTGGCATTGGAAATAGGACATAGAGGGCTACTTCAGGTCAAAATTTAAGAGCTTGAGGAGCAGAAATTACAGATTTATAGTTGTTTCAATATTGAGCTCCTAAAATCAAGAAAAGGCGATATGAGGAAGCTTGATAGCAAGGTCCGGTAAATTGGATACAACAGATGGAGCAATATTTTGATTTACATGAGGTGCAACTGTTACAAAAGGTACGTATTGCATCTTCATATTTAGAACCAAATCAATTTTTATGGTATAAAGGGCTTTGTTCTCGTAAACCACTTGTTATGTGGTCAATTTTCATGGAGGAAACGATAGCACATTATGAGGATACAAAGAGAAAAACCTTCTTTAGCCAATTGATAAATCTAAAAAAAAAGTGTTCAATGGTAGAGCACATTTAGGACTTTCAAGAATTGAATATAAGAGTACATGATATTCCAGAGAAGCAATGGATTGATGTCTTCGTAGGTACTTTAAAGGATAACATTCAACATGATGTTCGTCTTTGGGAACCTGATTCATTAGAGAAGACATTCAGGTGGGCACCAAAAATTGAAAGTGAAATTATGGAAACAAGGAATCCCACCACTCATGACAATAATTATGGAAGTGTTTCTTCTCCTAGCCTTCCACAATCTACAGGGTTTACACCACAACAATTGGAAGAAAAAAAATAAAAATTGCTTTGTTACAATTGTGATAGCAAGTGCACTAAAGGTCATAAGTGTGCAGAGAAGAAATTATTTTACAAAGAGAATGAAGAGGAGGAAGAAAATGATTAAGAAACATAAAAAAAAGAGGATATACGCCAGGAGCCAACCCCAGAGAAAGAAGAAATGAATCCGACCATATCTTGTGAAGCAATGGCGAGAATTACCACTCCTCAAACTCTCAAGATGCAAGGACACATAAAGAAGAAAAAGTTTCAAGAAGTGAAACATCACATCAATAAAGACGAAATTAATCCAACCATATATTGTAATGCATTGCCCAGAATTACCACTCCTCAAACTATCAATATAGAAGGACATATCAAGAAGAAAAATGTTCAAGAAGTGAATGATCACATCGAGCATCAAGAAATGAATCCGACCATATCTTGTAAAGCGTTTGAAGAAATTATCACTCCTCAAACACTCAAGATAGAAGGACATATGAAGAAGAAAAAGATTCAAGAAGTGAAAGATCACATCAAGCATCAACAACAAGTTCTCCGACTTTTAAAGGATAATGCCACTTTGGTATAGAATCAAATGAAAAACAAGTAGATCAACATCCCAGTGAAAACAAATTTGATATAGGTGATTGGGTATTTTTATGGCTACATCTCAAGCAAGCTATTTATGAGAAGGAAATGTTGGCAATACTACATGCACTTAAGAAATGGCGACCTTATCCAATGGGAAGACACTTCAAGGTAAAAATGGTTCATGATAGTATTAAATACTTTTTAGAACAAATATTATCTTTAGAAGAACAGAAAAAATGGGTCAAAAATATGTTGGTTTATGACTTTGACATCATCTACAGAAAAAGGAAGAAATTTTTTTTTGCAGATGCACTCTCAAGAAAGGATGAGGATGTGCAAGCATTTTTTTGTGCTATTTCTATTATCCAACCAGATTGGTTAAACAAAGCAAGGGATGAATGGAAGAAGGACAAAGAAGTGTGGCCACTTATTCAAAAGTTGCAGAATATCCCAATTCAAATAATATTCCCAGAACTTGAAGAAGGAAAATCATATTGGAACCTGGAGCAGTCACAGAAACAAGAACATGATAGCTATGAAATCGATCAATTTCATAGCATCTCATCAAGTGGAAGAACTTACCCATTGGAGATTCCACATGGAAGGATGAGAATTTTATACAGAAGCATAAAGAACTGCTCAAGCATTGAGGACAACACTTTTTGAAGGGGAGGGGCATGTTAGGTCCCTATACTACTACTGTAACCCCTTATTGTTATTACTACAACTCCCTTATTGCATTTTTGTGCCCATGTAGTCCCCTAGAAGCCCACTATTGTTATTATTGTTAGGTCAGCTCTGATTATATTATGACCCCTTAGACTCCTATATATACAAAGGAGGTCTTGTCATTTGGATCATCTAAGAATTGTTCATTTTTGTAATGTAAAGGAGGCTTCCCACTCGAAGAGGCTTATTTCTAAGGAATTGATCTATTTTTTCTATCTTTGTGTGAGCTGGTTTCATAACATTAAGAGATCAACAATCAAACAACTTCCAAGTATTTCAGCTCCGAGTGATTAGGACCGAAGACCAAAATACAAGAAAGTTAATCATAAATTCCTTTCAAAAATAGACTAGGGTAACTATGCCCTAGGTCTACTAGTGAAGATATCAGAGGTAGTTGTTAGTTCCAGTCTTCGCAGCCTGTCACCAGGGATCAACATGACCTCTTACTATGTATGGTTTTGTTAGATGTTTTGCACATGATGTTCAGATAAAAAACATGTCACAATTGTGTCCATCAAAAGAATCTTAGAAAAATCTTTCCAATGGTATATCACACTTCTGTAACCGGCTCCCGGATTAGAAGAGTGATTCTTGGTTATGCATCTTTTGAGGTCAGTTGCTACACACAATGACAATTTTAGTACAAAATCAGTTTGTGAAATAAAGTTAAGGAATTTTTCAAAAGAAAAAGAGGTTTTTGTTCACCACATACTAAATAAAAAAAACCTCCTTCCGTTTATGCACAGGTGCTACTATGTGGGAGATATACAGTGATATTTGGAGCCTACATTTAAACAAAGAAAAATTTTCATAATTTTTACTGTTTAGTCATTTTAGTGCGGGGCCATTTTACAACAGATTGAAAGTCATATTGAGTTACCCAAATAGGTTTCTGTTACAAACTATACATACAACATAAACCTATTTTATGTTATTCATAGATGTCATGGATTGGGATATGTGACTAGATATTTAGAGCTCATTTTCACAGAATTAAATTTTTAATGATTTTCTGTTTTATAGATGATTTTATGGAACATATTGCGAGCAACTGGAAATTAATTTCAAAAATTTGAGAGAGTTTTTTTATCAAAAATGACCTTATCTACTAAAACCTATTTCCATTTTGTAACAGGTGCTATGTTTTAGGAGATACGATTTCATCTTCAACACCTATTTTTAGAAATTCGGCCCAAGTTTAATGTAACTGATTCTATTTTGAAGAAAATGGTTGAGCTCAATTCCCTTAGTACAAGGATGATAAAATGTATATATTTTATGAATTTCATAGTGTAGGGGTTGGATTTTGTTAGAAGGTTGGAATTTTGAGAAAGCAAGGAGCTTCATTTTATACGAATATCAGCATTTAGGCTAAGGAATTGAGACCATGGATTGCAGCACTCTTTGGATTCATGTGGCATTTTGTCTTGGTATAGCACTTTCTTCTATAATTGTGAATTTTTTCATGTATTATGTATGCCATTATGTATCTTGTTTCTTCTTAACTAAAACAAACAAGGGAAAAGGTAGAATCCATTAGAAGTGCAGTGCTCTACCTAGGGTTTGCTTTAGTTTTTTATGTTTTCAGCTGTTTGGAGAGGATCCCTAAGCTTTCTTGCCCTATTCAACTCCTCACCTGTCTAATCTCTCCATCTCATTCAATTTAAAGTGCCAAATCAGTTTGTTTACCTTACCCCATTGAGATCTCTACAAAACTGAGCCTCATTCCCCGCACCCAAAATCTGCTTTTCCATTTGAGCCAACAAAAACATCATTTTATTTAATCAATTTTTTTTTCACACATACCTAGCCTAAAATCAGTCAGCATATTAGTCATCTCAAGCCCTTGTTGATCATATTTTCATTGAGATTGACTAAGAGAGAGCCCTCTCCCGACCTAGTAGGGCTAGCTACTAGGTTAAGTGTGGTTTGATGTTGGTCCTGGATCCTACCTTTCTCAGCCTGAGGTAGATTTAGGCACTAACATAGTGGCAACCATGCTGGGGAAGAAAAGTTTATTACCATTGTTTCACTTTGTAGACTATAGACAGAGCCTGAAGTTAGCCAGGTAGCCTTCGAAACACTCTTGCTTTGCATTAGCGAAAGTAGATGAATGTTGCTTTAGTCAATCTCTGGTCTAGTTTATAAATTGAACATCTGACTTGCAAATTGCCCCACTACAATTTTGTAATCATGTTTAGATATGATCGCTGATGGTGGATAGTAGTTAGACACATATGAAGGTTGAAATCATCTACCTAGTTACTCCACTGTTCGAAGTCCCGAGTTTCAAAGTATTGATGGTGGCTCCACTGGCTAAATGAAGGACTCAGATGTTGCTTCTATTTGTTCATGGTATTCATGTATCGATTTTTCTAATCTTCCTGGTTTTCCTAATCAATTACCGAAAGATGCATACATTTTGAGTAATGGCCCTAAATTCAATGGGGAAGATTTGACTTTGACTCTAGAACACATAGAAAATTTTAAAACATTTGTGGACATTCTTAGATTTAAAAGGAAGATGTCTTCATCAGATTGTTCTTTGATTCGTTTCAAGGAAAATGTAGAAAATCGATTGAAGGTTTTCCTATCAGATGTATTAAGTCCTTTGCAGATTTTTGACATATCTTTCTTGAAACATGGATGGAGAAATAGGAAGAATTCAAAATAGAGGTGCCCTCTATTCAAAGTTTTAGAGAATGAGAAGATATGTGCATGGATGATGAGGTAGATGAGAACTTTGCTTCATCTCTTTCTTCTTATCTGAAATCCTATTGATGCAGCCATGAAGTTAAGCTCAATTTTTTGCAAGAGTTTGCCATCAAAATTGAACGATATATAATTGAATTGGAGACCCAAATATAGTCCCAGGATATGGCTTGTCGAGTCCCATTCTTTAGGGACCTTTTTCAGCAGAAGGAACAGAAGGTAAGGCTACCCATGGATATTAGCATTGATAGTTTGCAGCTGGAAGCATGCATTGAGGAGTTGGGGCAACAAACAAAGTCTAGTTTCTTTGATCCTATTGAGTATTTTTTCAGTTTGAATGATAAGTCAGATTGTCTTTTACATAACCAGACTCGTTATGTGCATGTATGGATATCAGCATTTACATCTGTGTCCTGGCTGAAGCACTTTCAAGCATCATCCTTGCCACAATTACTTGATTGGTTGATATTGCATTACAAAATTAATTGACCTATCAATTTTGCAGCAAAGTGGGTTAGATTTGTGCACAAATAAGCTGCCCAAGTCAACATTTCAGTTTTCGATATTTGTTTATGTACATGTTGCAGCATGTATATGTTTTTGGATTCGTATGAGTTGTTTAGGGTTTTCAGTTGTTTGACTCCATTCCCAATGGATGAGGCACTTGGTCTATGGTGTTCTTAACACCTCCAAGGAGTTGCCATCCCCAATGGAGCCAACGTTGGTTCCAGTGTTCGCAGCCTGTCACCAGGGAGCAACATGATCTCTTACTATGTCTGGTTTTGTTAGATGTTTTACACATGATGTTCAGTACAAAACATGTCACAAATGTGTCCATCATAAGAATCTCGGAAAAATATTTCGAATGGTATATCACACTCTCGTAATCGGCTCCCGGATTAGAAGAGTGATTCTTGGTTATGCATGTTTTGAGGTCAGTTGCTGCACACAACGACAAGTTTAGTACAAAATCAGTTTGTGAAATAATGGTAAGAATTTTTTTAAAAGAGAAAGAGCTTTTGTTCATGACATACCAAATAAGAAAAACCTCCTTCTGTTTATGCACAGGTGCTACTACGTGGGAGATATACAGTGATATTTGGAGCCTACATTTAAACAAAGAAATTTTTTCATATTTTTTACTATTTTAGTCATTTTAGTGCGGGACCATTTTACAACAGATGGAAAGTAATATTGAGAAAACCAAAGAGGTTTTTGTTGAGCACGAGCCACATAACAAAAACCTCTTTTTTGTTCACAAGTGTCATGGATTGGGATATGTGACTAGATATTTACAACCCATTTTCACATATTTAAATTTTTAATGATTTTATGTTTTAGAGATAATTTTGTAGAATAGATTGTGAGAAATTGGAAATGAATTTCCCAAATTTGAGAGAGTTTTTTTATCAAACATGACCTTATCTACAAAAACCTCTTTCAGTTTTGTAACAGGTTCTATGGTTTAGGAGATACAAGTTCATCTTCAACACATATTTTCAGAAATTCGACCCAAGTTTAATGTAACTGATTTTATCTTGAAGAAAATGGCTGAGCTCAATTCCATTAGTAAAAGGATGAGAAAACTTATATATCTTATGAACTTCATAGTGTAGGGGTTGGATTTTGGTAGAAGGTTTGACTTTTGAGAAAGCAAGGAGCTTCATTGTATATTGATATCAACATTTTGGCTAAGGAATATAGACTAGGGATTGCAACACTCTTTGGGATTCATGTGGCATTTTGTCTTGGTATAGTGCTTTCTTCTATAATTGTGAATTTTCTTGTGTTATGTATTCCATTATCTATCTTGTTTCTTCTTAACTAAAAAAAACAAGGGAAAAGGTAGAATCCATTGAAAGTGCAGTGCTCTACCTAGGGTTTGCTTTAGTTTTTTATGTTTTTAGCTATTTGGAGAGGATCCCTGAGCTTTCTTTCCCTCTTCAACTCCTCACCTGTCTAATATCTCCATCTCATTCAATTTAAAGTGACAAATCAGTTTGCCTACCTTGCCCCATTGAGATCTCTGCAAAACTGAGCCTCATTCCCCACACCCAAAATCCGCTTTTCCATTTGAGCCAACAAAAACATCATTCTATTCAATCAAATTCTTTCACACACATACCTAGCCTAAAATCAGTCAGCATATCAGTGATCTCAAGCCCTTTTTGATCATATTTTTGCTGAGATTGACCAAGAGAGAGCCCTCTCCTGACCTAGTAGGGCTAGCTACCGGGTTAAGCATGGTTTGATGTTGGTCCTGGATCCTGCCTTTCTCAGCCTAAGGTAGATTTAGGCACTAACAGTAGTTATGATGACCTTCAAAAAATAGCCTTTGCTGGTGCAAGCCCCCAAGCTTTGCAAGACTGCCCTCCAGAAGTAACGTTGAATGTGATGCAATGTCAACCTTAGGTTCCACAGGATTCCCCTCCATGGCCACCTGTGTGGATCCATAGGATAGGCAACTAAAGACACCAACTCGTATCAGAAGCCAGGTGGAACAGTTGTGAGGTAGGATCCGACAAGTAAGAGAGGGGGTATCTCTCATCCTTATCTTCATGAACCCTCGTGCTTAACTCTCAATCACGGAGCTTTCCCGGTCTCCCTTGTTTAAAATGAAATTAACTCAGAAAAATATATAAGGCACACATAATAAATCAGAAACCAAAGAATGGCGGAAAAGGTTTCAGCCTCAGGTATTCTGTCTCACATTTTCATTCATTTCAAAAATAATTGAATATAGTGTTACAAATAAATAGATGAGAGACAGTGTTCTCAAGATAGTGTGTGCTATCTTAGACACTTTTGGTTGAGATAATTTCTCACCATAAACACACCAATATAGGAGTTACCTAAACTAACTCCTATCTTAGAGGAACAACCCAAGAGTTAGGCACAAATTCCTAACTTGGAATATTTAATTTATCTATTTATTTTTGGATTTATTATTGTTTTATGAGAGAGGCTAACATTCCCCCCTTCAACGATAAATCCAAAATAAGAAGGAGGAACTATCTTCCAAGTTCTCATGTTGATCCTCAAAAGATATTTCCTGAAAAAACCGCCAAATGTGGATGCTGAAGAAACTGCAATATGAAGAGATTGAGTCAGCTGCATCACTGATTCATCTCAGAAGGACGCTTGACAACTCCATCATGTGCCAAGCCGCAAAAAGATCCAACTGTCCTTTGCTTGAAAACAGCATCTGGTGTCCACTGACACAATTTGATGAACGCCCACTGGCGTATTTGCTGATGATGATCGCCCACTCGTTGAAGATGTTGAAAAACAACTCAATGTTGCTTTTGCTATGATGAAAGTTGCTCACTGCTACTTTGGCTGTCGATCGCCCACTGGTGAATTTGCTGATGCTCACTGCTGATGACAAATGCCCACTGGCTAATGAAGATGCCCACTGGCTGCTTCGCTGATGTTGTCGAGACTTTCAGTCTGACAACCACTTGTCAATTTCATTGACATTTTCCCCCCTTTGTCAGCTGAAAGGAGAGACAATCTTCTCCAAAATATATTTGAACTCCCCCCCTTCAGGTGTAGGATAGTTTCACTATTGTACTCCCTCATTCAACTGCATGAGAGTACCATCATCGGTTCACTGCTGGCTGCACTATGTGTGATTGTAGTCGGTTGTAGAACTGAGATAACCGTTTGACTGTGGATGACCATTCCCAAGGAACGATCCATTCATAATGTATCTTCAATCTGGCTGATTTTTGTTGGTTGCGACATCTTTCTAAGGAATGATTCTTCTTGCCACAATGGTGACAAGGATGGAGATCAAAACACTGATCTTCCATATGACCGGTTCTTTGACAATGAAAACACTTTGGTTGGACTTCAACTCTAGGTTGCGTGCAATTCTGTTTGTCTGCAACTTTCTCAGAACCTGCTGAGGTGTGTTGTGCAAGAAATCCTGCACTGATGAACTTAATTGGCTTGGAATAATCTGGGATATGTAAGTTGGTGTCATCAGTGACATATCCTAAGCCTCGTCGATTCTTGTTATTTTGAATCTCTTCCCAGGACTTGATGATGGGTTTGGAAGATTGAAGTTGTTTGGATGAGTGATTTGGAATCAACATCTTTATCTTCATCTATATGGTTGAATGAATTGGAATAAGCACTCTTTTTTTGCAGCTCATCTCTTTGTAGTTGTGACTCTAGTTGAAGAAACTCAATGGTTTCATGTGTTTGTTGTAGATGTCGTGAAAGATCAGCAAGAGTTTCTTTGCTGATGTGCACCATGTCTTCATCACTAGAGATGATCAAACTGTGAAGAATGTGTAACAACTGAATATGTTGCACCATATGAATGTGCTCACTTGAAATCAGGCTCTCTTGTTGTAGATGTCGTGCTTTGAACTGTTTCACTTGATTTTGTTACTTGAATGACAGGCTTGCTTGCTATGGGACTTGAATGGTATGCTCACTTGATTTGTTGCTTATTGCACTTGCTAGGAACACTTGCTAGAGTTGTAGAACTTTCTCGCTTGATGATGATCGTATTTGCATAAATGACTTCACGCTCACTTGAATGAATAACCACGCTCACTTGATGTCGATCTCAACTTGCTTGATTGGTGTTAGAGTTGAACTTGTTTGGTTGCTTTGATGGTTGCTGCAATGAACTTCACTCTGGCTCGCTTGAAGGTTTGAACTTTGTACTGTTTTGATGCAAATTGCTTGAATGAATACTCACGCTCGCTTGCAGGAGATGTGAACTTGTTGCTTTCTTGCTTTAGAGTTAAAATTCATGCATTCACTTGATTCTGCTTAAAGGAATGGTGTCGAACACTGTCGAAAATGAACCCAAAAAACACTTAATGATTTTAATGACGTGGTTAAAACCCTCAAAGAGGGAAACAGTCCACGGCCTGTCCCAACGTGGGTACTACAGGCAATTTATTAATCAAAGAATGAAAATTTACATAAGCTTCTCTCATGCACGGATTATAAGTTACAAAATGTACAACGGTAAAGAAACACACTTTACCTAACTCTATACCTAACTCTATACTAGACCAAGTTGAACTTAACTATTTCCTATGTGTCGGAATATCCTAACATCCCCCCTTAAGAACAACTTGGGATAGGATTGAAGGATTTACAAATATGACACAATAGGAGAAGGAAGGAGGCACTAGAGCCTATCCCCCCTTAGTGACAACTTCCTGAACTCCAAGCATATATCGAAGTTTAGTGAACTTCACCTCTGTGAGAGCCTTTGTGAAGATGTCTGCAACATGATCATCTGTTGAACAATATTGCACTTCAAAAACATGGTCATGAATGAGCTTTCTGATGAAGTGCACGTGTAGTTCAATGTGTTTGCTGCGCTAATGCTGGACTGGATCTTTGCATAGCTGAATGGCACTTTGATTATCACACCAAAGTGTAGTTGGATGCTGTTGCTCAAAGCCAAACTCTGATAGGATCTGTGGCTATTCTGAAGAGACCTTTACTTCTAAGTAAATCTTCCATGTAGGCTACCCATTGGAAGTAGTTAGTGCTGTCAAGAATGACTTGGCATGGACTTTCCATTTAAAAAAAAGAAAACTGAAGCTGAAGATGCTGAAAGTAAGTGTTCCAATGGATAGATCTCGAAAAAATAGGCGGTTTTAAAAAAAACGGCTCTGAAAAAGGCTTCCGGATGAAGAAGTTATGGCTTTTTGAAAAAAAGTTGTTGACGTGGCCGGCAAAGTGCGCGAATGTGCGGGAATGAAAAAATCCGCCCCCACAAAATGGAGACTTGAACCCAAGACCTCTACTCTCTTAAAATAGCTTTGAACCAATTGATCTATACAAAAAATTTGAGAGAGAGAGAGAGAGAGAGAGGGGGGGGGGGCCTTGGTTTGCGTGCTTGCCTTGAGAAAGCTCTTTTTCCCTACAAAACACAAAACACAAAACCCAACACGAATATGCAAAGAAAAACGAACCTTGCGGCTCGAAGTTAGCTTTAGCCAAAAAACTAGAAATTTAAAAAAAATAAAATCTCAAAGTTAGCTTTAGCCGAAAAACTAAATATTTTTCTCAATGTTTCTGATTTTCCGAGATCACACTAAGGTGCAGGGAAAAGAGCATACGCATGAGAAAAATCCTTCCTTTCTGTTTCTGATTTGCCCAGATCACACAGAGTCACAGGGCAAAGAGCATACGCAGAAATGAAAGGTATAGATCCGGTTAAAAAAAAGGCTAAATAAACCGAAACCGAAATAAGCAGAGAGAAAATAACAGTAAACTGCAAAAAACACTGTATACCTCCCAATCTGAAAAATGATGCAGCTAGGGCTACCGGAAACCTTTTCGCGTGAAATGAAAGGGGTTCCTCACTGGAACAGATGCTCCGAACGCAACAGAGCAGTCCTCTCGGCCCGAAAGCAGTCAGAAACAGCAGATCTAGGAAACGACAGCCGCATGCAGTTCTACCGGCTTCAGATTTGGATCACTAACGGACGCGGCCCTCAAATAGCTCTGATACCATGTAGGAATTTATAGGGTAAGTTCCTTAGAAAGAATACCAAAAGGACACCGCTCACAACCAGATCACAGATCAATACACCAGTATTTTGACGTGGTTAAAACCCTCAAAGAGGGAAACAGTCCACGACCTGTCCCAACGTGGGTACTACAGGCAATTTATTAATCAAAGAATGAAAATTTACATAAGCTTCTCTCATGCACGGATTGTAAGTTACAAAATGTACAAAGGTAAAGAAACACACTTTACCTAACTCTATACCTAACTCTATACTAGACCAAGTTGAACTTAACTATTTCCTATGTGTCGGAATATCCTAACACTCATTACAATGAATTCAATTTGACTCAATTCAAGACTTGGGTGTCGGTTTCAACGGAAAATGCACCCTTACAATGTAATGTAATTTGGGTTTGATTACAAGTTCAATAATGTTGATGTAGAATGTGATCTGAAACGTTGAAGTTTACAGATTCATTAACTTGATTATAGTGATGTACACATTGCTTTGAAATGTTGGAGTCTGCAGATTCATGAACTTGATTTCATTGAGTGAATTTGTTTGTTGAGGTAGAATGCCGATGTTGAAAACTTTGATTATTTGTTGTAGTGATGCAAATGCATGTGTTGAACTTAATTATCCTTTCTTGATGCTATTTTGTTACAAGTGTTGTGCTTGTTTGCATTGAACTTCATGTGTGTTGAATGAGACCATTTATGTGTCAAAACTAGACACAAATCAAAAATTAAAAACATGAAGCCATAAAACACATGCGCCATCAAACACACATAGTGTACCTTAGATCCCCTTATTCAATTTCGGGCGGATCTAGTGTTATAGACATTTTTGTGCCTTACAACTCCAAGCATGAAATGTCCATAAACCGAGGGCTCCTAAGTCCCTAAAAGTTTTGTTCTAACCCCTAAATGAACAAGGTCAACAGATTACAGCTTCTCCTAGAAGTTCTCCACCAAAAACTGCTCAGAATAAGTCAAAACAGGATCATTTCAGCTGCTCCACTGGCTAGGTGCGTTGCATTTCACCTAAATACACTGTGAGGGTGCGTTGCATTTCAAAAGTCCCTTCTGTGGGGTGCGATGGGCGAGAAATGACAAATGGAAGTGTCATTTCGCAAGGTGGAGAGACAATGGAAGCTTCCAGAATCTTCTTGTATGACACTTGCCTCACTGAATTCGACCAAGGATGAGTAAGAGGCCTTAAGTCTCCAAGTGGAAGCAAGAACTGATAGAGAGAAGAAACTAATCAAATCACAAGTTGACTCATCCTCCTTACACATTCTATATATGGATCTCTCATCTCAGAGATCCGGAGGCTGGAATTTTGCATATTGTAAGGAATTGTTGTTGGTTTTTGAGATAAACATCAGAGTATTGGGTGATCTATGCTGTGTTTGAGGTGAAGAGGGGCTTCTTTGCTGGGAGGTTGATGCTGGGTCAGGAACCACCGGTTGTAACTCTTCCTGGATCTTTTCTTGTTTATCAATAAAAACTATTTGAGTTTCCTCCATGCTTTTGTATCATTGATGCTTATTACATTTGCATGGTTAACTTAAATCTCATCCTAAGTTGTTTATGAATATAGATCCATGTCTTTGTATAGTGTTCTTCTTCTGTGATCTTACAGGTACTTGGTGAAGCTGGGCAAGTAAGGGAGCAGGTAGCTGGAGACTGTCAAAGAAGAAAGGGATTGGATCAAAGGATTAGCGCAAGACACAGGTTGGTTCTTTCTATTCCTCTCTATCTATAGTTCATAAAGGAAATACAAAAGTAGTTTTTTCTCTATTTGTTTCTAAGGCAGCTGTCACACCTTAGTGGGATAGAGCAGTTCTAAATAGACACTTTTCCCTGTAACAAAATGGCGACTCCACTGGGGAATGTCTAATTAGTTTGTTTGTGTATCTCTTTGTTGTTTGTTTCATAAACTTATAAGTATCTTTCGAACTGCATTTGCCATAACAAATGCAAAGTAGATAACCGCTACTTCAATCCATTCACTGGATTTGTTTATGATTTAAACAACTGATTCACAAACTAGCTGATTTCCCTTGTGATAGCTCTTAGACCCTCCTTAGATCTACCCCTGATTGTGCATTACTGATTTCTTTTACTCGACCAAAAACCAAAGAGTGAACTGCAAACTGTGACCCGGAACCTGGACATATTCTCATTTCTGGCCCAGCGCAAGTATTGTTAAGAGATCCTGAATTTCAACGCACTTCTCGAAAGGGCAACCTGCGCTGCATTTCAGATTCTCTGTGTTACAGGTGCGCTGATTAGACTAGCCCTGTGCAGCTGTGGTTCTTGTGTTTCATTCTTTCCAGTTCTATCTCTGAATTTTGCTGCCTGTGATCAGTATATGTCTGTTTAAACCCCTTTTCCTTGCTGTTATTCCGCCTCCTTTGTACAAAAGAACTATAGATGTTTTTGTGTGTTTGTTGAGTCGTTTACAGTTTTCCATTGCAAAAGTAGAGTAGTCGTACTGTCGTCCTTTGATTTGAATCTATCGCAAGTTTCGATTTCGATCATAGGAGAAAGTTTGATTGCTGTTGATGGTTTCTTATACTGTTACTATTGCCTTTGGTATGAATTTGTGATTTCCTAGTGTCAAGAACAAGTGTTCATTTCAAAATTGCAAGGTGTCGTAATCATCTCTGTTTTTGATTTCGAAAAGAGCTTGTTTATATTTGTCTCTTGAAAAGAAATTCAGATTTGTACATCAACTTTCTTTTTAGCATCAATACTAAGAAAGTCGAAAACAAATACATGCATGTGCATTTGCATATAGACAGTCTGTTTGGCTTGATTTAGGAAAGTGCATTTACAGTGTGCTCTTTGCTCTTTGTGAAAAGATTGTGTCTTTCTTTTCCTCTAGTAGCTAGGATTTTCATTGCGCAAAAGAGATAAAAGTTTGTTTGTCATCTTTAGATTGCATTTTAGGAATTACATCTACATCTCGTGGTGAACCAAAAAGGCAAACTTCAATAAGCAAGACTAACTTAAAATAAATTCAATGAATCTAACAATGCTTTGGAACTTAACGCACAACATTTAGAGGTCTAGGCTAGAGACGTATTTTGGCGTCGTAAAGCCTAGTAACTGTTGTCCTCACTGATGGTTGGGTGATTCTTCCACTTTGAGACAATAAGTGCCAGTACGGACTTGTGCTCCTATGTACCATCGAGTATATTTTGGGATACCCCTATAGGCTTAAATCCTTTATCCTTAGGAAGCCGTCTCTGCCGCCCTATCGATCGCAATGCACTGAACACAGCATTCGGGAAGATTGACTGCCGTACCGTAAAAAGTATTCTGCAGTTTTGCGATTGGTTTGGTACTCCCTCTACCTAGATCTCCAGAGTAGTCCCTCTCATTCCTATTCAGACTCCTTAGCGGAAAAGGTCCATCTGAGCACTTGTCACTTCAGGCTCATTAAAAATCGAAGGCGACTAGAGTCATCTTTTGTTTTTTCTCGACTCTTAAAAACTGAAAAAACAAGTTGTGTCAAAGCGTCTAAAATTTATTTTAAACGAATATTCATTACCCTTTCCTACGTTGATCATGGGTTGAGAAAAAGGAGTCTACCAACCAAGGAACTCCCCTTGGAGGAAATCCTAGTCCCTTCTCCTCTTGGGGAGATGTTGGTGCGCCCCATATGGCCACATTGTCGCTTCCAGGACTGACAATTGGTTTTCCTGTGTGGCATTTATCAACCTCTGTCATTCAGAACACCACTATTCCTGAACAATCGAATCAGCAATTAGACGAGTCCAGAGTAGCCCACCAACCTTCTACTTCCTCTAATTCTTCCTCTCCTCCTTCCTCTTCGCTTGATGGGGTTGTTAAAGCCAAAAGTCAAGTTCCTAAGGAGAAGAAGGAAAAGAAGAAGAAAGAGAAGAAGAAGAAGGAGCCAAAAGCCAACGGGGGCAAACGAGTGTGGTCTAACGAAAATCCACACACTGCGCTGACCAGGCCTAAATTGCCATGTGTCATTTGCAAAGGAGACCACTTTCACAGAGATTGTCCTTGCATCCCTCGGATCTTAAGGGACTGGTCTCCTCGTTTGCACAACCCGATGTCGTCAACCTCTGATGATCATGTTGAAAACACACTGTCGACTAGTGAAAGTGAAGCCCCAGGACAAAAAGGAAAATATAGATTTCCTTGTAAATTGTGTGAAGGCGATCATGCCGTTCACCGTTGTCCCTTCTTAGACGAAGCTAAAAGATTTTTGGATGATCGTCTGGTTTCACCATTACGACTTCGTCCTGGATATAAAAAACTCTTGGCGAGTCCGTCACTAGTCGAAAATCCAGCTAACCCGCTCAGGTGGTCGGCCGAAGCGTCTGTCATTGAAGATGAACCATCTGAATCCATACCAGATGAAAGTCAAAAGGTCGAGGTGGTAGTTGACCCGGTCTTGCCTTCAGAGGTTCCATCTTCAGATGATACGATCACTGAAGAGAACAAGGATGACACCGTCCAAATTCTCTTCATAAACACAGACTCCGACGAACATGGGGGCAATTTATCCATTCCTTTACCGCAAGAAGGAAGTTCGTCAGAGCCGCACCGGGCCGTCTATTCGGTCCCACCTCCGAGCAACCTAGTTGTCTCCTTCGACTGGAATCAACTAGGCAGACCCCATTTACCAGCTAGCGTACCATTCCGAATTATTGTTCAAATATATAGAATGGTTATGGCTGGTACCATCATAGATGAAGGGGCTTCTGTGAGTATCCTTTCCTCAACTGCTTGGAAAGCGCTTGGTTCGCCATCGCTTTTGCCTGAGATGAGAAATCTGACAGGCTTTGATAAAGGAACCAGTCGACCATTAGGGATCCTTCCCAATGTGCCCATACATTGAGAGGGAAAACCATTCACATGAACGTTATGGTAGTTCAAGGACCCCTAGATTACAATCTACTCCTTGGACGAGACTATATTTATTGCATGGGAGTAATTGTCTCCTCACTCTTTAGAGTAATGTGTTTTCCACACGAAGGAAGAGTGGTCAAGCTCGTAGACCAACTTTCATTTCCCGGATCACGCATAGCAAATATTCATATACCATCCCTGAATGGTCTTTTCTCGCAAGAAATGTCTCAATCTCCAGTCCGTCCACTTGATGAGCGCGAGTGATTCGGGGGGACATGACTAAAACCCAGGGGGCATGCACCCTGGTCTGCTTTGGCAGGAAAACTCCGGGTATAGGGTAGGTTTCCATGAGAGAATATGACTAGTCTGTACTCCCATCCGTGATTGGAAGAGGTGGTTATTATAGAACAAGATTCTCTTGTCAAAGTTATGTGAGTGGAGTAGCCTCCTTCACTCACCTTTGTTTATCTCGGTAGACATCGTTGGAGAAGTGTTTTGTTTGCACTGTGAATAGAACAATCTTTTGGTAACCTGTAAGAGGTAGGCCTCTCTCGGTAAAACAAATGTTTTAACGGACTAAAGAAGGGGTAACCTTGAAACTCTGTTTTATACCTGGGGGCATGCAAACCTTTTGGAGTGCAAGCGAAGAGTGACTATTTATTTTTTAAATTTGTAGGACCTCTAACCCTTTAAACTCGTAGGATTAGTCGTTTCCTAACTTGCATAAAGAAAGGATGTGGGGCAAAACTCTAAAAGTTGTTGTTTTTATATGAGACATTCTTATCATACGACTGGATTAATCGAGCAGTGTTACCGCAAGGTTCAAGCTCGTTAAAAAATAAACCCGCATCGAGCAATTTTAGCACATAGTTCAAGCTCGTTAAAAAATAAACATAAGACATGAGAAAATGTTTCCACCCACGTTTAAGCTCGTTAAAAAATGAACTATTCCCCGGTAAATAACCATCGTGAATGTAGTACTTCAGCCATTAAAGCCGTGGTCGTGTTTGCACCGTCACCTCCACTTTTTCATTGGCCAATCATTCACCTCCATTTGATTGTTTACCCATTTTGAGGAACAGCTGCGAAGAGTGATTTCACTAGCCATCCTTGTGACACTGTCGTGATTGGAGAATTCCAAACCTTACATGGAATCAACTGCTACACGTTTTAGCATTCGTTCCTCAAAAGACGAGTCTTCGATAAGCTCTTTTCAACTGAATCGTAAAATATGAAAAGATTGCCAAGTCATTGGCCTTCCAGCTCGTTAAAGGGACAGGAAGTGCTATCCCTCCCCTAGATTTTAATCTTTTTTGACCTGAGGGATTATTACACAAAAAGATCGAGCGCTTGTTTTGTTCAGCTCGTTAAAACTATCGAAAATTCATCCCTTCTGTATTTTTTTATACTTTTTCAGACTTAAGGGATTAGATGACGAAAAAGGAATTTTGGAGTTACCTTTACGTACCTTTTCAGACTCTCTAAAATTGAAAAGGACTGAGTTATCTTTGTCGTTAAACTCGTTAAAAAGATTAATAGTGACAAACTTGTCTTTAGACGAGAAGGAGTTTCACTATCGCTAGGCTCGTTAAAACATAGCGATGGGTTTGCCCGAAGGGAAAATTATAGAACAAGAATATGTTATCCTCCTCAAGCTTGACAAAAATAAAGAGGTATTGGTCAGCAATGATTGGGGAAAAATTGGGAAGAAAACTCAAAGAATCTTTATTGGTAGCAAGTCGCTCTTGAACATGACACTTCCACTCTGTGTCCGAGTCGGGTTGGGTTGTTTCATTCACTGATCACATCGCCATGGTCACACCATACCATCCACATTTGGGGTTAATGCTACCAATCCATCACATCAGTGTCGCCGACATGTTCAAGAGAAGTCATCCAGAGAAGCCACTTGTGTCTCACCCACTACCATACATTATACTCCATTCTTTCATGACCGCCACCCTGAACCGTATATCATCAGATCGTTTTCACCTCCATAAAAATCATTTGCTCTGTTCCGTGTCATTGATGTGGGATTCATTAAGGCCCTCCTACGACAGATCACTTCTTGTCGA
Organism: Pinus tabuliformis; assembly: GCA_031772625.1. Classification (NCBI taxonomy): domain Eukaryota; kingdom Viridiplantae; phylum Streptophyta; class Pinopsida; order Pinales; family Pinaceae; genus Pinus; species Pinus tabuliformis. The sequence goes on from CM062815.1 coordinate 770,780,368, forward strand.
CATCAGCTCATTATCCAAGAATTTGATCTAGGAACACCCCATTCAGTACTTTGAAGCTTGCATGCCTTAATGGCAAGTTTCTCACTTCCGGCGACAGGTTTACATCAATGGCCTTCGACCGAAAGAATTTGCGTGGTGTTTGACGCCAAGTCCTTTATTCACACCACGTAGATTATACTGCAGTACCTTGAGGATCATTATCATTATCGGTGATTCCTCTCGTGCATGTTAACAGTTTACATCATTGACTGGTAATCAAGCGATGTCTTTCCATGTTCGACTTCAAAACATTTCTCACATGGATCGACTTGTACTTCGAGTAAAGATCAGATGAGATTGAAGACCCCGGATCTAGTTTCATCCATCTGGGCTGCGATATATATTCAGGGAAATAAAGACATCAAATGTAAAGCATTGCAGCACAGATAATCATCCTACCGAAAGGATGATGGCTCTATCAGAATCATCAGTCTACACTCAGACGATTGTCTATCCTATGTACATAAAAATGAATTTATAAAGCTGAGCATGGGAATGCCTGCCTCAGCTAGATCATGAAAACAATATGAAGATAATGTATTGTATTGTATCTTATTACAGGTCTCCTCCCAGCATTGAAAGAACTTCGGATCCTCATAATAAATCATTTCACCCGACACCAAAAGGTTAACGGCCTCATACTTTAGGGGGCAACTGCTATAAAAATTTTTGTGCCTTACAACTCCAAGCATGAAATGTCCATAAACCAAGGGCTCCTAAGTCCCTAAAAGTGTTGTTCTAACCCCTAAAGGAACAAGGTCAACAGAATACAGCTTCTCCCAGAAGTTCTCCACCAGAAACTGCTCAGAATAAGTCAAAACAGGATCATTTAAGCTGCTCCACTGGCTAGGTGCGTTTCATTGCACCTAAATACACTGTGAGGGTGCATTGCATTTCAAAAGTCCCTTCTGTGGGGTGCGATGGGCGAGAAATGACAAATAGCAGTGTCATTCTGCGAGGTGGAGAGACAATGGAAGCTTCCAGAATCTTCTCCTATGACACTTGCCTCACTGAATTTGACCAAGGATGAGTAAGAGGCCTTCAGTCTCCAAGTGGAAGCAAGAACTGACAAAGAGAAGACACTAATCAAATCACAAGCTGACTCATCCTCCTTACACATATCTATATATGGATCCCTCATCTCAGAGATCCGGAGGCTGGAATTTTTCATATTGTAAGGAATTGATGTTGGTTTTTGAGATAAACATCAGAGTATTGGGTGATCTATGTTGTGTTTGAGGTGAAGAGGGGCTTCTTTGCTGGGAGGTTGATGCTGGGTCAGGAACCACCGGTTGTAACTCTACCTGGATCTTTTCTTGTTTATCAATAAAAACTATTTGAGTTTCCTCCATGCTTTTGTATCATTGATGCTTATTACATTTGTATGGTTAACTTAAATCTGATCCTAAGTTGTTTATGAATATAGATCCATGTCCTTGTATAGTGTTCTTCTTCTGTGATCTTACAGGTACTTGGTGAAGCTGGGCAAGTAAGGGAGCAGGTAGCTGGAGACTGTCAAAGAAGAGAGGGATTGGATCAAAGGATTAGCGCAAGACACATGTTGGTTCTTTCTATTCCTCTCTATCTATAGTTCACAAAGGAAATACAAAAGTAGTTTTTTCTCTGTTTGTTTCTAAGGCAGCTGTCACACCTTAGTGGGATAGAGGAGTTCTAAATAGACACTTTTCCCTGTAACATCTAGGACACATCAACACCAAAAAAAATGATATCTTTATTAATCACTGAGTACATCTGAAGCAATGATAATGCCAAGCTGACAACCCTTTGAAACAACTCGCCTTCAAAATATGAATGGATAGTGACACGATCCCTCTCAAAGTAAAACAATACTTTGAATTACAACTTTCCCTTATCACTCCAAATACAAAATAATACACTTATATCTCCACAAAATATTCTTCAAATTTACAAAATGTAATGCACCTTATCACTCCAAATACAAATAGAAACACTCCTTATTTCTTCAATTTCAAAGAGCGAAATACCAACCTTTCAACTCACAATCTCACCACTTTCATGCATATAAAAATGCATCTCCAATTTCATGTCAAGTAAATCCACTCTCACTCATTTACCTTTCTTCCATTAAAAAACAATTTTATGGATTTTATAAAATCACTTTATGAAAGGTGAATTCACGTTCACACTTTTAAGTTTAATGAGTGTAAAATGATAAAGCACGCACCATGCATTGGTGAGGTTCGAGAGATAAAGAGATCATGTGGATACCTTTCTAAAAGGCCGAGGTTGTTCAGTGCATACTGTTCTTCTAGCAACCAATCCAATAAAAAAGTAGACCCTTTTGAATTGTGTTTGTTCACGGATTTAACTATGATCGTGCCTACTTCTCTATCAACACAGGGCGCTCTCTGTTGTTGGAGGGAGGCGTTCCTCTTCTCCTCCAGTGCACCACGTTGAATGATATGATTTCTTCCACGTGCTTGGAACTTCGCATATCTGCAAACAATACTTCAACACCTTCTTTGATTTATTTCCTCTGTGCATTGACAACTCCAGCACTTAGTATTCTCTCCACAAAATTCAGTGTCTGACATTCAACAGCCATACATAACGGTTGGAAGCAAAGGAAAGTGGCTCGGCAATGGATCTCACACCTGCAAAATCATATTTACTCTAGAAATATATTTACTCTGTGCAACATCTTGACCATCAAAGATGGGCCTCGTGATCATCTCAAGTTGGCTCAAGATTTGGTGGTTCACAAGAACAAAAGGCGTGGACTGATTCCTCTTTACGCAGATCTTCTACGATATTTATTTCGCAGCCTGGACATTCTTCAATGATTACTAGTCTCGGTCTTCCAAAACAGGAAACGTTCCTCCCGCAACGACTTTTGCTTCAATTTCAGGTTAGATCCAGCAATAAATCTAACATTTGACACGGTGATTTCACATATTAAAATGGAAATGAAACCGAAGCAGCATCACAGAGAAATAAATACGTCCACACTGGATATGATTTCAATACAGACTAATTTTGACAGAGAATAAAGAAGCAATAATTTGCTAGACGTTGCACCATAACGTATTTCACAGTGAAACACTTAACACGCTGGATTGAATGGCAATACCACGATATCGAGAATTGGCACGATATTCGCCTTCATTGTTGGACATGTTGTAGTCTTCAATGGCGGTTTCCGTTCTCAACACATCAGCTCGATCTCAAAAATGCAATTATGACCTCTGCAATGGACCCAACACTAACTTCTCAACAGGATCCTCAGGAAAATAAGTTACAGAGGGTGGAATTACACCGAGAACTTCCCTTTGGTTTTCAACCAGAAGACTAAAATGACTCCCCTTCACCTCGCTTCACCTCCAAAAGCGCCTGGATAAAGCACGGATCGGTCAAAAATATGGCATTTGGTGGTGCCCTATTTATCCCTTCACATACTTTGCTAAGTCATCCCCAAAATTGCAGAAAACCCCTCAAGGGTTTCAAGCTTAATGTCCACAACGCTGAAATGGGCTTGTTTTGATGAAGCTCGTGAGTCTATTAATAACCTCAGATCTGCCAATCACATTCAAAATACATATTGCTTCGCCCAATCAATGAAACGGAATGGCGAGTCTATAATCACTGTGTATCCGTCTGCCGTATACCGGATGTGTACATGCCTATCATGGCTGGATGATTTAATTGTCCCATTCTCAGAATGGGATGGTGCACGCTCGCTGCACGCATTCCGTGGCCGGAGCCGGGCCTGTTCTAATAGCAAAATTTCACATCAATTGACGGGCACCTTTAAGTGGAGGTATACTCAGTGAGAATACATCCATATTCGGCTCTCCTCCTCAACAACGAGCCGTCCTCAACGCCAAGCCCTTTCGACGCTCAATGATCAATGATACAATTGCTTCATAGATCTTCACGCTGATAGACTCACATAGGCCCTAAGAACCAAAAAAACTCTGATACCACATGTTTAAAATGAAATTAACTTAGAAAAAATATATAAGGCACACATAATAAACTAGACACCAAAGAATGGCGGAAAAGGCTTCAGCCTCAGGTAGTCTGTCTCACATTTTCATTCATTTCAAAAATAATTGAATATAGTGTTACAAATAAATAGATGAGAGACAGTGTTCTCAAGATAGTGTGTGCTATCTTATACACTTTTGGTTGAGATAATTTCTCACCAGAAAGACACCAATATAGGAGTTTCCTAAACTAATTCCTATCTTAGAGGAACAATCCAAGAGTTAGGCACAAATTCCTAACTTGGAATATTTAATTTATTTATTTATTTTTGGATTTATTATTGTTTTATGAGAGAGGCTAACATCCCTAATGCTATTGGATTTCTCTCTTTATTCAAACTTCTATGTTATACAATTTAGAGTGGTCTTGGAGAGTTTACTCTTTTCTCGCCTAATCCAAAGCCCTAAACAAACCAAAAACTTGTTGGTGTATTCTGATGACAATACAAAAAGTTCTAGTTTATTTTATTAAGCGCTTGATTTTAAGTGGTTGTTTTTTTAAGTCAAAGGGGAAATATGGGAATGAAACGGATGGTGTTTGTATGACGCAAAAGAAATTAATGAAAAACTAACTTATATGAAATGCAATCATTTGTTCTTCGTCGAAAAGAAATTTCTACTTGTGTTGTAAGAAACTTCTATAAGGCAAAATTTCATTTCTTTTCTCTTCTTTTCTGATAGAACAGTTAACACTCACAAAAAACTACAAAGACTATTGATGATTTAATAATGCAAAACTACCCTAATGCAAGTTGTACATGAAAATGAAAGATCCTAGATTACTCTAAAAGGAATGAAAGAAATTGTTTATAACTTATTAATAAGCCAACTTAAGTGTTTGAAAGAATACAAATTCTGAATGCAAAATATTCTGCAAACAAGAAGGACTAATCACAAAGATCACAAATCACTTTCAAGAAATCACAAGAAACCAAAATCAAACTTTGAAAAAGAAGACAAAAACAATGTTTTGTAAGGACATTTCTTTTTCAGGAAGCAATGAGAACAACCTTTTCGAAAGCACTCAAAATGCCACTTAAGACTCAAAGACAAAAAGCAAAGCACAAGGAAACTTTGCAAGTCACAAATTCGAGAAAGAATAAAAAATTGAACAAAAAAGGCTTCAACTTGTGCCAAATGACCCAAAAACAACAAAATAGCTTGGAGAGAATGACCAAGAAGTTAGGAAAGAAACACTTTCAAATTCCTCAAAAAGAAACTTTCAGAAAGCAATAAAAGGTGTAAGGCCACAAAATGATGAAAAGCAAAGCAAGTAGACCAATAATCAAGCTTGACACAAAGATAGAAAACAATTTGTTGTTCTAGAGGACCAAAACAATCAAGCACCTCTATAATAAGTCTTGTGTGTCCAAACACAAATCATAGAACTCACTCATATGAAAACCTAGGCAAAAAACTTTTCAAAGTAGAAGACAATTCAAAACAATAAGCTCACTGAATAATTAAATTCTAAAGAGAGAAACTGACCACTCAGAAACCAAACAGATCAAGACACAAATCTTTCTGGGAAGAAAGATTTGAAAAAATCATGCAAAAAATGGTATACGTGACTATGTTCAAGCATAGAGGCGTGTACATGTGGTTCTGATAAAGGAAACTTGCATATACATGGGTTCGCTTCACAACAACAAGTGCGTGTATGCTACTATAAACAAAGAGAAGTTCATATACTGAGTTTTGCAAGAAAAATAAAAAATAAAGCCAGATTAAAAAAATCAGACTTAAGGCTTGAGCTTCTACTAGAACAAACAATACTATCATAGCAAGAAAACCAAGAACTAAGCCGTGATTGACATTAAACAACCCAAACTAGGAATAACCAGGTTGTTATCCCTAGTGGAGTCACCAATTCTATTATGGGAATAAGTACCCTAGGGCTTTGGGTTGAAACCCCGATAGAGCAAGAGAAAACTGCAGTAAGAAACACTCATACAACTCAGGAAACATGCTTATATAAACAAACTATGTGATAACGATCATACCCAGATGTCCTTCGTTTGGGTAGTTCTATCAGGGTTCAGACCCTCTGCAACTCCTGATGATCTTTGAATCTGCAAATCAACCAATTTGAAAATACATAGAAGCATATAGATAAAGCATTTTAATGAAATCAACTTTATATCATATAAGCAAGATGATTAGTTATACATCAAAATGACATTCATAAATTAATTACAACAGCGTCTGATGCATAAACAAAGTTAATGTCAGTAACAAGACATTGTTTCCTTTTATTGTAGAAAGCTATAACCATCATGGAGAGAATTCACCTAAGTCTTCTTCTTCTGGTACCAAGCGGAATCATCCCCCAGATCCGTCTAGTCCCAGTCTTCAACAGCCTCCTTCCATAACCAATACCATGATATCTCAAGCAAGTGGGAGAACATCAACACTCAAGGAAGAAAGGGTTTCCTGAAACTTGGGGAAGTGCTTGAAGCACAGGGATACTTCAGACTCAGTCAGGGATAATATCAGCATAGTAATTCTATCTCTTCTCCTCCTTAAGGCCTTCCATAGAAGTCTATTTATATTTCTCCCAATTAGTTTTTGAGTTGGGAAACAATTGGGTCATGGGCACTAGGAGGTAATCAATAGGTAAAACTCATGAAATTTGCCCATAGTTAAGAAAATTTAATTTTCTTAAATTTTTCAACACATATACATGGGTTGGGTATCGACTAACCCGCGTATACACGCTTTTATCATAGGGAAATGTAGCGTAGAGGGAGTAAAACACTGTTTTTTTAAATATTTGGACCAAGTCTGGAAGGAGGGGTTTCCCTAGGCCATAAACCAAGCATCACAAATACCAAGGCTGATATTTGGAGCTATAACATTACTAGGTGGTTTTTGCTGCTACAGGAATTTGATGTCATGATATTGGATATGCCTAGAAAAGAAAATCAAGTAGCTAGTTTCCTATCTAGGCTCAACCATGCAGGTGAAGATGTTCCTATTAATGATAACTTTCATTATGAAAATTTGTATTCTATCTCTGTTAAAACACCTTGGTTTGTAGATATGGCAAACTACCTTGTTGTAGGGAAGTTACCCCCTACTTTTCATCTTGTCGCGCAGAATGAGTCGATCTTGCGGACAAGATAGACCTTCCTAGAATCTAAAGAAGACCTAACGACAAGCAAACCAACCAGACACTATCTTTCTCTAAATATGCTTCAATAAACCATAGCAAACAAAGGTTTCTAGGGCCTACCTTTGGTCCTACGCAAGCTTGTGGATGCCCTCACTCTTTCGATCCAAATGAGCTCATTTTCGCGAATCTACAAACACAAACAAGACAAACAAATTAAATAGCACTTGAAAAACCAATTGAAAAACTAATTGCATGAAACATATTTAACATGAAAGTCAAGGAGTCCATGAAACAAATAACATAAGATACTTGTTGAGAAAAATGAGTTTGATTGTATTAATTCAAAAGAAGAAGAACCTTATAACCTTTGCCTTGACGCTGTACAAGCTCCTCCCAGGGGCCAACAAGATGTCTCCTCTACTTTGACAAGTTTCACTCACTCTCCAATAGAACCAAGAGGCATGTGATCTCTCCTCTCAAGCTCAACCAAAGAGTCTCAATTTCACCAGCATTTACCCTCAAAATGTTCAGCTTCTAACCTCCCTAGTCCTCACCCCAATGCATGTATTTATAGTGCAATGGAGGGAAGTTACTAGGTCCTCCTTCAAAGGTATAAAGCCCTCCTTGAAAGGGATAGATCCTTTAGTCAAGGGATTATCTCCTTCTCTTTTGGGATGCATGAACCACCTCAGAGCAAACAATCCACGTCAAAATTCCTTCTAGAAAACTCTAGAATTAACCCAAAGTGAGTTTATAAAGATAAAAACTGCGCCTTTTGACTTTCACAGGGGTCTGCACCTGCACTGTTAGGAACAGAGCAGGTAGGTACGCATCTTTTGTACACAGAAGGTGCGGGACCGCAGGTGACCATGGGAGAAAGTGCGGAACCAGAGTTACATTGATTTCTAATGTCTTTCTCCCACTTCCAAAGCTTGATTTGAAGAGCTGAGGTTCTAGACTTGCTTAGGAGGACAGTACAAGTGATGATAGACCCATACTGACTGCAAATAATCATGGTGACGATATTTTTGTGTAACAGATTGCCCCCTAAAGTGCAAAGTCTGTAGTAGATGAGGATTTCATTTGTCATATAGGAAGAGTGAAGTACTTTATCATTTCAAGGATTATCTTGTGGAGAGCCCGGTTGGAACCTGTAAAAACATTCAATGCAAGATATATATATGAGATCATATAATCGTTGAGGTAGGCATTCCCATACTGAGATCAAAACTAACTAGAAACCTATCTACTGCTCTGATATAGGAATGATCTTGTAAAACATCATAAGTATAGACTCGTGTGAACTGGTGGGCTCCAGTATTGCAGCAATAATGCTACAACTCCTGGAGCTCCCTCCTTTAATTTTATCAACCCGGTAGTTCGTAACAAACTTGGAAGCGACGGTGCTGTATGCACAAGTACTAGCTCTTGCCGCAGCTGTCACTTGGTCAGCTGGCACAAGTCCACTAGGAGCTTAAGCCAACTTCTATGAGCTCTTAGAAGAAGCTTTTTAATTGATGGATGAAAGCTAACTCGAAGGAAGCTAATCTAATTGCAAAAAGAAACTGAAAGCCAAAAAGAAACACAAACCCTAGCAAACCCTAATTCTACTAGCTAGTCCTACTGACGCAAAGGAGAGCATGCAAACTACTAAAAGAGATGCCATTACTTCTAAGAAGGTAAAATACATGTTCCTAGACTACCTCTAGCTGAAGAAAACATCTTTTTGTATTTTTGATTAAGTTGTTGGAACTATCATGCATGTGCTTTTAACTATTTTTGACTGTGTAGAGGTGGATCAAGGAGGAGAAATGCTTGGAAGAGGTCGGGAAGATTCAGAGAGGGTCTAAAGAGTCCCCAACAGCCTTCCAGAGAGTTTCATAGAGTTTGGCTATCAAGAAACCGCGTTTATGAGCTTCTACAGGAAGTCTGCAGGGGTTCTACAGGATGTTCTGTAATTTTTCTACAGGATGTTTAGTAATGGAATTTTGGAGCATAGGTGAGTGAGGTAAGGTGCATGAATGGATAGGGAGTCAGGGCAGGGGCCTGAAATGACCTAAGGACTGATGGTTGGAGTGGTGAGAGGGTGTGGAAAGCTGGCTTGGCTTAAAGAAGGCTAAGACAATGGAGGAGCAATCAGGTAGGGTTACGTGGGCAGAAAGATAGTTGTAAGACGAGGAACCTAACTAGGAGATGGAGCAACTGACCTGGACGAAGCTTGGGTGAATGAGAGGGAGATGGAGAAGCCCTGCATGGTGTACACTTAACCGAATCAACTAAGTCGTGCACACAATCGAAATCTTAGCTAATCTAGTCTAACTGTCAATGAAACAAATGAACAACAGCTTTATTCATAAAGAAAACCATGTACAACACTTAAGCAAAGAAAAATTTCAAAAGGCCTGAATGCATTATTAACTCCTACAAATGAAAAAATTACACCAAAGATTGCATGGACAAGCAAACTAGTGTTTTTGTTGGGCAGCAAGGTCACCTTTGTCCCAACTCACGATCCCACTGCGGGAGAGGTAAGATCAGAGGTGCTTGAGCCCTTTTTCCAAGGATCCTTTATGTTATTAACCTATCAAATCAATATGAATATGAAAATCTACTTTAATCATCAAAAGCAACCTAAAAAAAAAAACAAGATTTAGATCTAATTGGCAGATTTTATTCTAAGAATGCAGCAAAAACACATAAAGATAATCAAAGGAGGTATTGGGCACTTGAGATGGGCCCAACCCCAAGAGCTACAGCCTCCTAAGAGAGATTTAGAGCTGGTGCAAAGCTGGATTCATCTTTATTGAGCAAGAAAAGAAGAGTTACATCAAAACTGTCCACAAGGAGAACTTGAAAATGTGCTTAAAGCAAAGCTAATCTACTGCCTAAAAATCGAACTACAAAATGACTACAACAAGACTATGAAATGACTAACTACCAGCTAACCAAAATGAGGCCATAAGCCTTCTTATTTATACAAATTGAGGACCCAACAGTCCTCCTAAACTTTAGGGACTCAGCTGCCCAAAACTTGTAGTTAACAGCAGTCCTACTTGACTTGCTTGGCTGCCCTTGTGCTAATTGATTTGGTTGCCCTTGAACTCCGAGCTGATGGTGGAGAATTCGAGGTAAGGGCCCATAAATGAAGGGGACACCTTCCTACAAATCCTCTCCCTTGTTCTCCCACGAATTTGGCTGCCAAGTGCTCATTAAAACCTTCAATTTTGTCTCCAAGTTGACCAAAAAGGCTACACAAAGCACCCATTAGACTTGTTGGCATAATGACTAACCCAATTCACTCTATTAGCATAAATATAATCAAAAACATGCAATAAACTAATGATAATGGTGGATTAATTCGAATTAGGAGGTTGAATGAGCCCAAATAATTATCCATTTTTGGGGCTCATCATGAACACAGTATGGACGCAACCATCTTTTATGAATAGTCCACAACATAATGAGTACAAAGTTCCTCACAGCCTGGATGGCGGAAACTAGATTCAGAGTCTTCATTTCTACTTCCAGAAATAGTACAATCCTATCCATGCGAATAAATGTGTTGATGTCGAACATGGTAGAAACCACTTGATTACTAGTCAATGATGTAAACTGTTAACAAGTGTGAGAGAAACCACCAGTGATGTCAATGGCTCTCAAAGTACCCAGTACAATCCATGAGATGTGAGTAAATGTGTTGATGTCGAACATATCATGGAATCCTATGATCGAAAGTAAATGATGTAAACTGTCGTCAAAGGAAAGAAACCTGCCATTGAGGCATGCAGATCCCAAGGTACTGACGATCTCTAGATCATCTTTCTAGATAATGAGCTGAAGTCGATAGAAAGCGATCCGTTGCAGGCAAACCCACAACACGAAATCATAGATCAAGTTGAAGAAATTTTGTTGCAAGCACTAACTCAGGGATGGTCAAGATAGATGATAGATATTTTGCAAATGAATGGCTTATTGGCAGTGACCTCTTGAACACATAACGACACAACAGATGGCTTGGTGACAATTGACCCAAAGTTAATACCCAGAAACCAGCTGAAGACTTTCAATGTGGTTTGATCAACTGTTAGGCAAAGGATTTCCCAACCCAGGTGAATAAACATGTCGTGTTCAAGAGGGGTTACAAATTATGACAAACAGACTCATTTTTCTCTCTTTTCCCCCACCATTTTTTGCAAGTACCTCTTTATTTTTGACAAGCTTGAGGAGGATAACATTTGCTTGATTATATGCTCATCCTTCGGATGAGTCCAACTTAGTTTAAATTCAAACCCTAAGAAGGAGTGGTTCATTCCTGTTTCTAATTGAATAGGTCCTTTACTGTGAAATTTTAACGAGTCCAGTATAGGAGAAACTCGGTGTTTTTCAATTTTAGAGAGTCTGAAAAAACTTAAGAAAACTCTAGGGTTGACCTTTTTCATAAATTTGTGTCTCCCAAGTCTGAAAAAGTAGAAAATAATACTTGAGAGAACCGCTTGATCTTTTACGACCAAGGAGTACTTTTCGTTATTAGTGTCACTGACCCGAAAAAGTAAAAAAACGATCAACGACACGTCGTTTCATAACCAATATCGAATTTGAAACGACAAAAATACGGCAATCTTTTCATGTTTTTATGGTCGGAAAAGAGCTGTAAGTGGACCGTCTTTTAATTCCATTTTAACGAGTGTAAAAGAAATGCTCGGCAATCTTTTCATGTTTTAGGAGTCAGAAAAGGGCTTAAAGATGACTCTACTTGTTTTTTTGTTGAAAATGATAGATTTCGCTTGAATAATCCTGTATTCTGCACAAAGACACAAATATTACTCATACCTATTTGAAATGGATAAAAGCGTTGCAAAATACCTTTTCAAAGTGAAACATAAACAAATTTGCGATTTATTTTCTCAAAAAACTTATAAAAAGGGCCTTTGTCAATTCATTTTTACCGTTTGAGTTTGGGTGAGAAAATAGTGCTTTTGCTTAGAAAACTTCCCGTGAAGATTGTGGAAAATCCAACCGTCGGAATCGAGCGCCGTCTTCTCCAGGTAATCCACATCACCTTACTCTTCATTTTCAACCATTTAGTTTTTTTATTTAGCCCTTCATTTTCTTTTTTGGGAGAGTTTTTAGGCGCAAAACCCGCGCGCGGGGATCCGCAAGTTTACCATTGCGGACCCACGGACCCCGACTTTTTCTCCATTGGGAAAAACGTCGGGGTCCGTACCTTCCGTGTAGACAAATTGCTGACCCACGCACTGTGTCTAACATGGAGGGTGCGTACCCCACAGCAAGGGTTTTGAACCTAAGATTCCTCAAAAATGGACCAATCAAAAAGTTTTGTAGCAATCTAATTAAACTTTATACTTGATGCAGAGGATATATCATGCTAGATTGGCGAGAACGGGAGCATGAGGACGTGGATACCGCCGCATGGAATCATTAGCCTTCACTTGATGCTTTGAGGGCATGCAAACTGTACAAGTTCTGGACCATTCCTGGCATGAGGGCTCAGGTAGATTTCTTACAGTGGCTGGTTGACAGGTGGAGTGTACAGGACCAGTGCTTTTTCATTGGCGGACACCAGCTCGAAATCGAGCTGGAGGACATTTATTTCTTGACTGGTTTGCCTAAGAGAGGTGAGGACTTGACTCTATTCGGGACTAGGCCAGGTGGCCAGTCTGTCGATAGCCTCTGACTAGAGTACTGCCACAGCCAGGCTAAAGACAAAGGGATAGACATAAAGACCATATCCCGTCCTGAGCTCATGGTGATTGCGTTTACTGTCACCAGACTTTGCGGATCTGCCACATTACATGTTGCCACCGGATCCCAGATGCGTATGGAAGTTGATTGCTTTCAGGGCACCATTTTCAACTGGTGCAATGTTGTGCTGGCCAATGTGAAAGGCCAACTGACCAGGGCAAGAACAGACGACTAAAGACCTTTGGTTATGGGGCTTTGGTCATGAGTCTTGGCCTGGAGAGGGTTCCTATGCTGATCCCACAGCATCTTACTATTGGAGCTGGGCTTCCTCGAGAGCCCAAACTGATGCGATGGGTCGCAGTCATGGCCCGTCACCCGGACGAGAGGACAGAGGTTGCTCGGTTCAAACCTGAGTATTTCCAATGGTTGGAAAACCAGGTTTTTTGCATTCAGGATTTCCCTTACGCTGGGATAGATTTCCGTGGTGACCCAGACATGGTTCTTCCACCGGGAGAGCAGTGGGACGAGTCAGGTAAAATCCTTTTCAACTTTCCCTATTTAATTTTTTTTTATATTTTTCATCGTCCCAAAACTGATAGTAAAAATTTCAAATGCAGATGTGGGTCCACAGCGACCAGCCACTCTCCGGCCTTTCGAGAGGAGGCAACCAGTTGCACCCGCACCAACCCTACAGGACGAATCAGCAGAGGTTTTGGCCGAGTTGGAGAGTCATCTTGAGCGCTTGACAGGAGATATTCCTGAGACTACTATCGACGACATTCCTCGTCGACTTCAGCGCTATGTGATTGGAGTCCCGGGACCTTTTAGGAGGTTCCTTTGCAAGGTGGCTGGGGCAGTGGTTTCTTATAGAGATCATCACCAGTGATAGGATGATCACCTTTTGTGAGCACATGTGACATTTTTGTTTTTTGTACTTATCATTTTTGCCGATCATAAGGTGTTTTTCAACCTATGATCGAAGACGATGTATTTTTTGACACACTCTTATTTATATATATCACTCTTACTGGCTTTTCTTGTAAATCATGTTATGGAATGGTTTTAAATTTACATGTATGATTATTGCAAATTTCTATTTAACATTCGAGAAGAAATTGCATCTGCTAATGTATTCAAAGACCTTGGAATATGCTGATATTCAATGTAATCAAACTCACATTCCAAGAGACGCACTCTGAAAAATAATCTTAATAACACTGGATTTCTAATGGCATACACTCTATTAAGCTGTAATACAACGAGTTCAGAATCTAACCTCACTATCAAACTCCAAATCCCAAATGAAATAGATTCAGATAATAACTCAATCACTACACTATACTCGGCAATGTTGTTTGTTGTTTGACTGAGGCTTACCCCATGCATAGAAACTAACTCGTCAGAGGGTGAATAGATAACCCAAGCTGCGAAAGAAATATTCCATGTACTACGACAAGCACCATCAGCAAATCCAATGTATGTTTGGAGAGGCATCGACATCTGCAATATCAAGAGTAAAACCAAGATAAGCAGGAATAATGGCGAAAAACACTCTCTAAGCTAAGCACACTTTTTCAACTAAAACACACTTGCTAGAAAGAAAAACTAAGCTAACTAAAAATCTCCATACCCCATTCTTTTAAGCATAGTACCTCTTCAAGTAAAGGCCGTTTCTGGGTTTACCTAAAGAGTCCCCCTCAAAGTCTACCAACTCATAGGCCCGTTTTGCTAGCTTTTGCTTGACAATATAGGGCCCATGCCACATAGGAACGAATTTTCCAGCACCTAATTTATCATTAGCTTGATCATACAATAATACTAGGTCTCCTTCCGAAAAATTTCGAGGGGTCACATTCCGATCATACTGAGCTTTCATACGTTTTGCGTGAGTCTCGGTCGCCAATGCAGCATCACGTTGATTCTCATCTAATTGAGCTAAGTATAACAAACGCTTTTCCTCTTCGGAAGTAGCTGGAAGTAACTCGATGGCCATTTGTAGTGACGGGATTTCGCACTCAATGGGTAACAGGGCTTCCAAACCATAAACTAGTTGGAAAGGAGTGAACCCTGTTGATGTTTTTACTGAAGTTCGGTACGCCCAAAGCGCTGAAAATAGCATGTTGTGCCAATTCGACCGATGAATCGCAATGATTCGTCAGATCATAATAACTAAAACTTTGTTGATGGATTCAACCAGACCATTTGCTTCTGGATAATAAGGAGTTGAACTATCGTGACGTAAACCAAGCTGGCCTATAAGTTCGGTCATCATAACGTTTCGAAAATGACACCCATGATCAGTGATTATAGCTTGTGGGACACCAAACCTAGCAATTATATGATTGAACGCAAAAATTGCAGCTGTCTTGCCGTCTGCTTCGAATGTAGTCATCGCCTTGGCCCACTTAGTAAAATAATCTACCGCAAGGATGATATACGCATGCCCCCCGGCCGAGTGAGGGTTACATGTAATAAAATCGATACCCCATTTAGCAAAAGGACCAACGACAATTATAGGGTAGAGAGGATCAGGTGGAGTGCACATCTTTCGATCAAACACTTGACAATTGTGGCATTTTCGGACCGCAGTAATACAATCCTTAAACAAGGACGGCCAGAAGTAGCTAGCGCGCAATATCTTTTGGGCTGTGGCATACCCAGACATATGACCGCCACATGCTCCAGAGTGACAGTCATTTAGAACCCTTTTAGCCTCTTCATGAGTTAAGCAACGTCGAAAAATAGAGTCCGCCCCACGGCGATAAAGAGTATCTCCAATAATTTTGAATTGTTGGGACTGGAATCGAATTTTCCGACGTTCTGATCTTGAAATTTCTGTCCGAAAGGATTGGGTTTGGAGATAGACGATGATATCCCCATACCACGGATCTAAAGTGCTGATTAGAAACAAAGATTCGTCTGCAATGGGCTCCTCTGCCACAGTTTCTGTGTCAACACGTGGGAAGTCACACATTAACTCCGCGAAAACTAAAGATTTCTTAGACTTGGATTTCTCAAATTCCAAATCGAACTCCTGCAGGATAACGATCCATTTAGAGTACTTGCCCCCTAGCAATTGTTTAGTCAAAATGTAGATCATAGGGTTTCAATCTGAAATTACTGTAGTTTTACATAGTAAAATGTAGTGACGAAAGCGTTGGACAGCTTGAACGGCTGCCAATGCTAATTTCTCCACATGTGATTATTTTAGCTCAGTTGGATTTAACGTGTGACTAAGGTAATATATCACATGTTCCGTTCCGAATTCATCTTCCTGAACTAAAACCATTCCAGTGGTGGAATGAGAGGTGGCGAGGTACAAAAAGTAATCCTGGTTGTAGTTGGGAGGATGCAACAACTGTACATGGGTTAACGCGTGTTTGAGTGCATCAAAAGACTTCTGAGCTATCTCATCCCAAGAAATTTGAGTATTTTGTTTCAACAACCGTGTAAAACCATTTGTAACCTCGGCGTAGTTAGGAATGAATCGTCGTAAAAAGTTTTCTTTCCCCTGCAAACTTTGGAGTTGGCGAAGACTCGAAGGAGGAGGCAAATTGATAATAGCTTTGACCTTCGAGGGATCAATGCAAATGCCAGTTTTCGAAACTACAAATCCCAGCAATCGACCCATTTCTATACAGAAGACACATTTGTGTGGGTTCAACCGAATACGATAATGCCTACACCTCATAAAGATTGCTCGTAAGTGGACGAGGTGATCAGATCGATGTAGTGAATGAGCAGGCAAGTCATCGAGATAGGGTTGCACAATGTGCTTGATGTCATGAAACGCATAAGACATCGCCCTCTGAAAAGTTGCACCGGCATTCTTAAGCCCAAAAGGTAATTTGCAATAAGCAAATGTCCCCCATGGACAAATAAAAACCGTTTTTGGTTGATCGGCAGGTAGAATGTTGATTTGATTGTATCCGGAAAAAGCGTCCATAAAGGAAAATATCTCGCTGCCAGCACAATCATCAATGATTTGATCGATATAGGGAGTTGGGTAATTGTCCTTTGGACAAGCTCGATTAATGTCCCTATAATCGATGCATATTCTTATTGTTCCCTGTTTTTTGTTAACCGGAACAATATTCGATACCCAATCCGCTAACGGGATTGGATAAATGAAACCTGCTTTCAACAGTTTTTCAACTTCTGCTTTAATTGCAGTAACTTTTCGTGGGTGAATCTGACGCAAACGTTGCCGAACGGGTTTAGCGTTCGGGTAAGTTTTGATCTCATGAACAAAAATTGCGGGATCAATTCCTGGCATTTCCTCATAGGACCAGGCAAACACATCATGGAATTCTTGAATTTCGACATCTATACACGAGGCACCTATATGAATGTTCTCAACAATTCTGGGCTTTACTGAAATGTCAATGGGAATAGTTCGAGAGATGTTTCCCAAATTTAACTCTGAATCGGGATGTTTCATTAGATTCTGAGATTCCTTGACATATTCGGTCGTAAAGATTGATGAGAAATTATTTTCAAAACAATCATCCTCAGGTAAAAACGAAGATCTGTGATGGAGATCTTCCCATGGTAAATCATCTACACATAGGATTTCACGAATTTTCTCATCAGAGTGAACAAGTTCAGAAAACGTAGTTAAATCTGAGGTTGATGTGAAAAATGATTCCTCACTGACCACATTCATTAAGTCATTTTCGGTTGAACACGGGTCGGAAAAAGACTGCACAGCTTCATAGGCCATTTCATATGGACTCAAAGGCATGGAATTACCAAATGAGTCTACGTCAGATTCAGAAGGAACGATCCAAGGATTGTCATAAGAAATAGTGTCTGATGTAATCATATGAATAGTTGCAAATGAAGATGATGCGTTGATTGGAGGAAAAGGAAAAGTTCCCAGTAAACCAGCATCTTTAACTAATCCTACTCCAACATCCTTATATGGGATAGTCGTTTTACCAACATGTTGAATACTCTCCGAAGAGGCTGGGTCGGATGAAAAGTAAGCCAGCTGGTCTATTGTTACGATCTTTCCATTATGTGGAAATTTTATGTCTCTAAAGACCGATGAAACGACCGTTGTCATAGCGTAAGACCAACTTCGACCCAAGAGAAGGTTGTAGTCTAGAGGGGCATCAACCACCTCCACATCTAGACTAATGGTTTTTCCTTCAACCGCTATAGGAAAATCCTGTAGAATGCCAAAAGGGTGAAACCCACAGCCATCAAAGGCCTTAAGAATCGTCGGGGATTGATTTAGTGAAGGAGAACCAAGTGATCTCCAACACTGTATCGACATAATACACGTTGAGGCTCCCTCATCAATTACAGTCCGATGAATAGGCCTATTTTTTACTATCACTGGAATCTGGAAAGCCATTTGGTGAGGCAAACGCGGTGTACTATTTTCTAGATCAAAGATTATTAGGTTCGGGTCCTGAACATCAACAGCTCCTATAGCCGAAAAAAGTAATTTGCGTTGTGCTGGACATGATTGCAGCACTTCCAAAGCCGACATTGCTGAGGGTGAAACAGCTAAATCCTCAACAATGTTATAATTTTGAGCCACTCTCGCATGTGGATTGAAAGCTGACCTTCGAAGTACACCCTTGGCGGGCGGTTTAATTACTAAGTCTGGATTAGGTTTCTCGATCTGTAGTGGATCGGAACTGGGAGCTGAAGTTGATGGATTAGAATGAGAAGATTCTGCATCTTTGCCATCAATAGGACTTTTACTGCCATAATCTTGCAATCGAGTCACAATCCTTACATGGGACATCATCAATATGGGTTCTTCATTGGCACTCGAGGAAGAACCTATCATCTTGCTATCTTGATTTGGAAATGGATCCTTCAAAACAGCAGGAGTTTGGGAACCTTTGACAATTTTCACAACCTCTACTCGATGAGGGCAGTCTCCTGTGAAATGTTCTTCGTCACAAATGAGACACGAATAACGTGGTTTGCGCTTTTCATCATTGGATTCCGCCTTTTCAGGTTTCTCCTTGGAACCTTTGTCCGTTTTATTCTTCTTCTTTCCTTTCTTCTTCCCGCCAGATTTTGATTTAGCTGTAGATGATTCTACAATGTGAACATCGGCAGAAACCTCTGCAGAGGAATCTCCTGTCGGGGAATCAGGCAAGGTTATGATAGGAGAAGAATTCTTGGAAGACTTCTTCTTACTTTTAGTGTTAACCGTACCGATCATACCGTCAGTGGCATGAGATCCCGAAGGAGCTGCAGTGATTTGATTTGACTTGGGAAGATCGGGGATCTTTTCGTGTAACGTACCTGACTGAGTATAGACCAAGTCAAGGTACTGTGCTTGAGCAATGACTTGCTCCTCAGTAACAACTCCGGCTTTAGCAACATCTTCAGTGATCCTTGGCAACAAAGATTTTACAAACCACTCAGCCAAGATTTGATCCGGAATGAATACCTTCACTAAACTTCGTCGACGTCTCCACTCATGAATATGATCTGAAATATACGTGGATGTCGATTGTTTTAGCGAAGTTAACAATTCTGTGCCATTGTCATAATGGACTGGCAACTGGAAATGAGTTAAAAACGAGGTAGCTAACTGACTAAAATTATAAAAAGTGCCTCGCGGTAACTCAATGTACCACTTGGCCGCGAGACCAATTAGAGTGTGCTGGAAAAGTCTAAGATGGATCGAATCATCTGTGATCGAGTTAGACACACACCAGAGGTGGTAAGTCATCACATGGTTTGACGGGTCCTCTCCAGATTTACCTTTGAACTTGGGAATGTCACTGGGCAACTTATTTAGCATAGGTGGCCAAAACGGAAGATAATTAATCGGATCATTCGTTAGGCACGACAAGTCTGGTAAGTCCAAAGTTGCGATAAATGGTAACTGCTGATTAGGATCCCTAAAACTCTGGGTCATGAGACCAGCCCCAGGAGGAGGATATCCAGGATAACTAGGAATAGGAATTGTGTTCGGGATATTGTATCCTCCCGGAAAACCAGGATTAACCGTACCATACTGGGGTTGTTGAGGTTGTTGATAAGTGTACCTAGGATATAGTTGATACTGATAAAATGGCTGCTGGACAGCAGGACCGAATTGGTACTATCCCTGGTATGGTTGATAAGTGAATTGAGGTTGACTAGTGACAACCGTACTTAAACCAGGTTGTCCTATAGGCATCTGAACCGTAGTTTGAATGGTGGATCCAGACGGTGGTAAAGATGTCTGAGGAGTAGATACAGAAACAGTAGAAACTGGAGCTGTCGATACTCGAGAAGTAGGTGGGGTAGATGGAACAGATGTTGCGGTAGTTCCAGCAGTCGTTTGAGATGGAGTACGAGGCGCAGTAGGCCCAAACTGTGAAACTACCGAAGGTACAAAAGTTTGAATGTTAGACTAGACTGGTTGCTGGGGTGAACCAGTAACTAAAGGTTGTCCAGTTTTAGATGACAACTATACACCTGGTTGCAACACCTGTTGAGTTTGCGTTGGATCCCACACTATGTTCATTCTGGGGTATTGACCCATAATAGGTTGAGAATATTGAGGACCATAACCGGGTTGAGGGTAGGTTGAATAGTTGAAAGGTACATTTCCCATCCCTTGAACATAAGATTGACCTTGGGGTGGTTGGAAACCTTGGTTCGAGTACTGGCCTTGGGGTAGATATCCCTGAGGCACGTACTGATACTGGGGTTTACCTTGAGGTATAAATTGATACTGGGGTTGACCTTGGAGTACATATTGAGTCTGGGGTTGACCTTGAGGAATGTATTGTACCATAGGCACATAATGTCCTTGAGGTTGCCCCCCAGATGCAAATTGTGTACCTTGAGGTTGTCCCCTAGGTGTTAAATGAGGCTGCTCCCCAGGCGGTAACTGGCCACCTTGAGGTTGAGAATTGGGAATAGAACCTGACATCATAAGAATGTCTTCTACGCTCAACGGCTTTGCACCATTGCTTCCAGTGAATAACCCTTGTTCAATGGGTTGAGGAGATGCTCCTGAAAAAGTACCAGAAAGTGACTGATACCCAACGGGAACAGAAGGACCGCCGTAAAAAAAAGATTCAGGCGATTGAGTAAACATGGACGACTGAACCGACATATTTACGGTAGTATAAAAACCTCTAGGATGATAAGGAGTATGAGGTGGTGAAAAACTTAACACTGAATTTTCCAAATAATTAGTCAAAGAAAGATACCAAGTAGTACTTCTAGGTGGACTGTAAAAAATCGATTCACGCTCCCTTAGATCAATAATAGGTTGATTTTCAGGGATAGGGATGCCTACTTCTTCTTCTGGAGCAAGTTCTTCAATAGCTATCAAACCAGAAGGAAGATTTTCGGTGATTACTCTTTCTACCCTAGGTGAATTAGGACCACTAGAAGATGGAGAGACAAACCCTGATGTTGGAGTAACAAGCTCGGATATCTCAAGTTCTTCGCCTATATCACTAGTAGATGAAAAGCTACCAGCAAGTTCAGAAACCGAAATAGCTTCAGGATTATAACCTGTTTCTAAAGTTTGGTAATCAGGATGTACAACCAACGAAGACTCTCCCTCTTCAGGTGACCCAACTTTACTACCACTAGGAGTTACGAGGACTTTCAAGCCTTCAAGATGGCTCGGGACTTCTTCAGGAGGTTGGCCCCGAAGTCTACGGGACTTCCTCAGTAAATCAGCCACGGTTACAAACTCAGGAGACTGGCCCCGAAGTCTACGGGACTGTCTTGGTAATTCAGCCACAGTTAAAAACTTTTAACTACATCACATGCAAACAAAGTAAAATCTCAATGAAAAAACACCTAAAGCCTCTAAAGAACCAAACAAATTTGAATCACACGCCTAAAGAATCTAGAGATCAAACACACACAAACAGTAACTTTCCGGACCGAAAACACTAGTTGGTGATGAAATCCAACGTCGCAGAATTCAGTACAAAAATGGCGGTTGGAACAGTTACCCTGGCAACATGCTTAATGAATAGACTGGACCAAGTTCCTCCACTTTAACCGTCTCGAGTGAAGTGAACCCCACAAAAAATCCAAGAGAGTCTAGCCGACGTCTACTCCAGGTATAGTGGGATCTTCCCACCACTGTCACCTTAGGAAGAATCCTAAAGAATATGGTCACTAAGGCTACCAACTGAGACAAATACACCTGGGGGAACATTCTACGATCCGATACGCACGCAAGGGTAGAGTAGCAAGCTCAATCCCCTTGAAGGCTCCTTGACATAATCCAAGGTTTACCAACAAGTGACCCCAGGCTCCTTGACAATGGTTAATCTGAGGTTTATCGTTTTTAATACGTGAATATCTAGCGTCATTCCCAATGAGGAAGGATTGATTCCCACACTGGTTCGGACACGATCTCATGCTTCTCCTTTAAGAGGAGCTTTCCCAGAGCATAAATGCAACAATTGGATTTCTTCCTACAACAAGATACAGCTACTTGTTTTTTTTTACTGTCTTGGAGAGTTAATTACTCTCCTACTCCAAGACAATAGCCTAAGCTAAGTTGGTGTATCAGAGCCCTAGAAATAAAATGTTACTAGGTGAATTTTACTTTAAGCGTTAATTTTAGTGGTTGTTATTTAAGTCAAGATGTGGCAGAGATGAAACTCGTGGTGTAAAGACTCGACTCGAAATCACTAAAAAGATGCACCTAGGATGATTTAAACAATCTTTTCTCTTCGATGAACTTCTAAACTTAAGAAAGAGTTTGAGAAATGCAATTACTTTGTAAACACAAATCTTTCCCAATTAAACAAATTAAAAGAAGAGTTTTTTCTTTCCAAAGCACTCAAAACGAGACAACAAGCTATTTCACACAAATTTCCCTTTTTTTTTTCAAAGCAAAAAATCACTACAAAAGACAAACTTTTCAAAAAGAGATTTTGTTTTTTATATTTTGTAAAAAAGACACTCAAAACTAATGAAAATGACTAACTTTAAGAGCTATAAACTATAAAAAGCTACTTGAAGTTAAAGCCTTCTAAAAGTGTTTTTGAGGATGTTTTACTTAGCTAAATGTGAGCTAAGGACTAATGTATGCAGAACCACAATTAGTCAAAAAACAACCAATCTTTCGTTTTCTTTTTGTAAAAATGAAAATTCCAAACTTTCAACTACAAGCTTTTCGGAATTTTGAAATGAGAAAACTCAAAGCGAATTCCTCAACAAGGGGAGATTTCATAAATGGTCAGACTCACAAGAAGACCAGTAGACACCAAGGTAATATGAGGTCTCTAGGGCTTCTAAGCTCAGAGCCACTACACAACCAAAACGAAAAACAAACCCAACAAGAAAAATTCCTAGGAATTCCACCTAAAACCCTAATGCTAATGAAATTAAACCAAGGAAAGTTTCTGACACGGAACAAGCAGGTCTGGGCAATGGCTAAAACTTATGAACAAATCCTAAACTGATAAAAAAGAGGAAAATTTTAAATTTTTCAAATTTTTGACAGGGTACGCAGGCAACCTGTTTACACAGGTGCGTCTACGCTCTGTGCACAAAGAAAAAGTGCGTACAAGTACACACTGTGCTTAACTCAGAGGGTGCATACCTCTCCCAAAACTATGAAAAATGAAGACTAACTCAAAATTAACTAAATAAACCCAATCCCACATTCATCAAGTCAAAAACAGAAATAGAAAATACAGTTTCTCAAGTCAAAGTATAGACAAAGAAAACAATCAAGCTCCCCAGCGGAGTCGCCATTCTGTCGCGCGGAATGAGTCGATCTTGCGGACAAGATAGACCTTCCTAGAATCTAAAGAAGACCTAACGACAAGCAAACCAACCAGACACTATTTTTCTCTAAATATGCTTCAATAAACCATAGCAAACAAAGGTTTCTAGGGCCTACCTTTGGTCCTACGCAAGCTTGTGGATGCCCTCGCTCTTTCGATACAAATGAGCTCCTTTTCACGAATCTGCAAACACAAACAAGGCAGACAAATTAAATAGCACCTGAAAAACCAATTGAAAAACTAATTGCATGAAACATATTTAACATGAAAGTTAAGGAGTCCATGAAACAAATATCATAAGATACTTGTTGAGAAAAATGAGTTTGATTGTATTAATTCAAAAGAAGAAGAACCTTACAACCTTTGCCTTGACGCTGTACAAGCTCCTCCCGGGGTCCAACAAGATGTCTCCTCTACTTTGACAAGTTTCACTCACTCTCCAATAGAACCAAGAGGTATGTGATCTCTCCTCTCAAGCTCAACCAAAGAGTCTCAATTTCACCAGCATTTACCCTCAAAATGTTCAGCTTCTAACCTCCCTAGTCCTCACCCCAATTCCTGCATTTATAGTGCAATGGAGGGAAGTTACTAGGTCCTCCTTCAAAGGGATAAAGCCCTCCTTCAAAGGGATAGCTCCTTTAGTCAAGGGATTAGCTCCTTCTCTTTCGGGATGCATGAACCACCTCAGATCGAACAATCCACGTCAAAATTCCTTCTAGAAAACTCTATAATTAATCCAAAGTGAGTTTTTTAAGATAAAAATTGCACCTTTTGACTTTCACAGGGGTCCGCACCTGCACCGTTAGGAACAGAGTGGGTAGGTACGCAACTTTTGTACACAGAAGGTGCGGGACCATAGGTGACCATGGGAGAAAGTGCGGAACCAGAGTTACATTGATTTCTAATGTCTTTCTCCCACTTCCAAAGCTTGATTTGAAGAGCTAAGGTTCTAGACTTGCTTAGGAGGACAGTACAAGTGATGATAGACCCATACTGACTGCAAATAATCATGGTGACGATATTTTTGTGTAACACATCTAGTCACCATAAAAGAATTATTAGGAAATGTGTTAATTACTCTTCGACAAGAGGAGACATCTTTTGCACCGAACATCACTTGATTATTTGCAGGTGTGTCACAAAGAATGAGATTTATGATATCTTGAGAGCTTGTCATGATAAACCCTGTGGAGGTCATTTTGTAGATAAGCGAACATCCTATAAGATCCTCTACTCTAGTTATTATTAGCTGAGTCTTTTTAAAGATGCAAAGGAGTATGTGTTAAATTTGATAGCTACCAGAGAATAGGGCGACCTATCCATTTGGATGAAATTCCTTTGTAGCCACAAGTTCTCATAGAACCATTCGAGAGTTGGACTATTTATTTTGTAGGTCCCATCAATCCTATGTCCAAAGCTAAGAAGAATATTTTGGTTTCTACTGATTATGTGATGAAATGGGTGGAAGCAAGAGCACTACCTAGAGAAACAGAGAAAGCAATGGCAAAATTTATTTTTTATGATGTTTTTGTAAGATTTGGGGTACCTTGGGAAATTATTACTGATTAGGGCACTCAATTTTTGTCAAAGCTATGCAGCGAATTGTACATAAATATCATATTACTCATTGGAAGTCCATCCTTTACCATCCACAAGCCAATGGAAAGGTCGAATCAAAAAATAAGGTGTTTGAGATAATCCTCACTAAGATGGTGAAATTACATAAGAAGGATTGGGTTGATCAACTTCCTGAGGCATTATGGGCCTATTAGATTACATGGAGGAATACCAGTAGCTTCTCTCCCTATGAATTAGTGTATGGAAAACAAGTGTTTCTCCCAATTGAATTTCAGATAAAAAATTTTAAGATGACAACAAATTTGGGTATAGACCTTAATGAAGCACAACAATAAAGAATACTCTAGCACAATGAGATGGATGAGATTAGGCAGGATTGCTTCCAGAATACCAACCTGATCCAACAAAAACAGGCTAAATGGAATGACAGATATATTAAGAAAAAGTAATTCAAAGAGGGAGACTGAATATTGTTATTTGATTGAAAATTTATATTTTAAATAGAAATTCAACACACATTTGCAAGGTCCCTATGAAGTTGAGAAGGTTTTTGATAATGGATCTATTTGGGTTAAAGCAATTGATGATGGAAATTTTACCTTCTTGGTGAATGGGCATAGACTCAAGCTATATCGAAAACCCCAATCTAAGGAGGAATTTGTGGAAGGTATTGTGAACAAGGAGATGGAAATGGTGGAGAGAAAAGTCATTCCTTTCACTACCTCTTCTTGATTTTCTTCCATAACAAACTGAGCTTACTTTGTTCCTTCTTGTGCTCAGTAAAATATGAGAGGAATGTCTATTGGGTAAAGGTTTATTCCTTTTTCCGGGCCCAATGGACTATTTACGGAAAAGGAGCCCCTAGGAGTCTTCTTTTTAAAACGAATTGACTTATACAGCCCCTTATGGCTCCGGTGGGGGGAAGTGGATTTACGTATCATTACCTCAGTAAACCAAGAAGCCCCTATCAAAGTTCAATACGAATCTTTGGGTACTTTCCACGAAATCCATGAACATTATCAAATAAGAAAAGGTAGAATGGGAGAAATCCTTCGGGCCTAGTTATCGGGCCTAGTTAGTTTATGGCTAGGGCGTTTATAATACCATACTCTCCATCTGGGCAAAGCTCTTTCGGCGGGCTGGCTTGCTGGTACCGCTCTTGCTATAATAGCTAGCTGGGATCGATGGCTTTGGATTGCTGGCTAGTGGCCTTTTACAGGCTTGCATTCTAGCTTTCAGGCTGGCTTGATAGAACGACAAGGCTAGGGCTCTCTTTAATGGAATATATTATTTCCTGTTATGGGGCTCGTAAAGGAGTTGTGGATACTATTGTATGAACAGCAGATGCTGGATACCTCACACGTAGACTCGTTGAAGTAGTTCAACACATTGTAGTACATAGAACAAATTGTGGCACTATCCAAGGTATTTTCGTAAGTCCCATTCGAGGTCGAGAGAGGGACATAAATGAAATTGTTGGCCACAAGGGAGGCTTATGTGTGTTAAGTTATATGGTCTATTTTACAACTGAGCCTGGGGTCATGAACCAAGCAAAGAATTTAGGGTGTAAAGTGTATGCACAAGTGATGTGTTCAACTTAAAAATGAAAAG
Organism: Pinus tabuliformis; assembly: GCA_031772625.1. Classification (NCBI taxonomy): domain Eukaryota; kingdom Viridiplantae; phylum Streptophyta; class Pinopsida; order Pinales; family Pinaceae; genus Pinus; species Pinus tabuliformis. The sequence continues at coordinate 770,807,181 of CM062815.1, forward strand.
CTGAAAAAGGTCCGGAGGTCTTGTCCTTCCTAGGGCAAGTAATTCATACTCTCTAAAATTCAAATCTAGAGTGGATGGACTGGCTTGGCCTCATTAAAATCATAGGTGAGTAGATCCTTTGGGATTGTCTCAATCTATTTTGTCTTCAATTAATTTTTGGTTTGCTCATGTGGGAATGATGTGGGATTTCTTAAGGACCTCCTTCCAACAATCTTGGCCCATCGACATCAGCGAATTATCTGGGTGCACTATTAGAGTCTTGTGATGCCATGAAGATTGTATCCCTTATTTAGATGCTATTGCGCCAACAAAAATGGGGATTCGTGATGGCTCCTTGACTATTAGATAATAAAGGGGGTTTGACAACAACTCATTAATGGTGATGGGCCTTCCATTGCTTAACAGATGACCTTAATGGCTGGTAATCCAATGAGATCGTTGCACATTTGACACCAGCACCTCCATTCATGTGCAATATACAGTACAAAAATGGGAAGAAATGGTTTCCTGTAGAAGTTCAATAATTGCGGTTCCATTTCCTCGAGCAACACCACTAATTTCCTAAATAACAAAGAGTGGATAGAGCATATTCTACAGAATGTAAAAAGTACCGTTAGGGCTCCAGGAAACTCTCCTAGGTTGTAGCTCGGAGATGCTTGGTAACATATAATCTTCAATATGGTTTTAGGAACTTAGTTGGATGGGTGATGGCTTGGTTCAAGCCAGATAACCACTTCTACTCTGTTTTCACTATAGACATGCATGAACACCCTCAGACTATAAGGCTTTGGACCACCAATGCTCAACAATTTGTAGATTAAGTGAATGTATGAATAATACTAACTACACGAGCAGAAGCATATAGAATGTATGATGGCCAGCTGCAACTAGTAAAGAAACTTACAAATCTACTCTATCAATGCAGAGATAAGATGATAGTTATCTTGCATTAGATACAGAAGAAACTTGAGTGACCTACTCAATGATACATTCAATTTACTAATATAGAGATAAACTGACAGTTATCTAGCATTAGCGTAGAAGATATCATGAATAAAACATTCTAGGTACAAGTTTAGAACAAAGGAGAAATGGGCATTGAGCAATTAACAGCAAAAGAAGCTTGCGTTGCTAAAAATGAAGATGAGACGCTGCAAGTCATAGAATATCTACAGTTTCCAGAAGTTGAACCAAACACAATTACCAACCCTGATCACATCTTTTTTTTGGCTATTTATAACCTATCGTTCCAATGGTCCTTAGCCGTTTAGGGATGGAGGGTCTTAAATTACCACCAACTAGCATTAACTGTTTGATTGCATTTCAAGACACAATTTCATTTCATCACCAAAATATTTAATCCATTTTGATACTGCGTTGTCTGGCTAAGTGGTTGGTTTAATTGTGGCCATGGAGCTTCATGCCTGTTTAATTTGGTTGCTGAGTCATGAGGTGTCCTTTTCTCCCTTGGTCATGCTCTCTCTTAATTTAGCTTGGTTAGATTGTCACCAGACTAACATAGTCAACCATCTTTCCCTTCGTGCAACAGAGAGGGAGTGGAGTATGGAGTGCATGGGTAGATGAACAGTTGGAGTGATTGTGAATGGTGGTCGTCGGATCAAAGGAGATGTGCGCCGAAGATCACCTTTGGAGGCTAACGGTCGTGGTGGGAGTAGAACATGTCCAGGCCATTGGATCTTTAAGCAAGTGGATCAGATGGTTATCCAATGGTAGAGATGCATAGACGGTAACATGCGGGGTGGTTTGATTCGAGTGGTAATGGTTTTTATTGTGCGAGCATCAAGCAGTAAGCGGTAAGTGTTAGAATGTGCCCGATGCCATTCAGCAGATGACACATAGTGGTGGGGAAAAAGCAAAACCACCAGCATTGGGTGCGTATCTATCACATTTATTGTCCGCATGATACAGGCACTAACCATTTAATCTGGTGGGGATGATCTAACAGTGGAATGGTGTCGGGAAAATTGCATTGATTGGGAGGAAAGCGGGCTGTTGGATCGGCGGGAAGAGATCAACGACGGAGGAAGGTGGAATGTACAAGATGTCTTTGGGGAATGTGTTGTGAGTGTGTAAGACCTATGGGTAAGGTTTTATGGGTATATTTTCCTTTCGTGCTTGGGGCTAAGGATAAAAATGGCTGTGTCGGGGTATGAAGGTGAATTCAAGAAATGGGACGGGTAGAGTGTGAGATGGGTAAGAGAAGGAGGGGAATAATGGCCCAGGTGGGACCCTTTTAAGAACAACAAATCAGCCCAAATCCTCATTTTACCTTCACAAAGTCAGCACTGCACTTTAGGTCTAACACTAGCTCCTTCTGGGGATGAAACCTTCCCTGTGAGGTTTCAAGAACTATAGACCACTGCCTTTCCTGTAAGCAGCCAAATCAGAAACACTACCTATTGTTCCATTAGGCATGGAGTCTATCTGAACCTACCTTGAAACTTTGAAAAATAACATATTTACAATACTGAGGCCCGAAGTCCCTCAAAAAAATAAACTTTCAAAAACCGCCAATTGACTGAGCCATCAAAAACTATTTCTCCTTCCAAACTTTGTAGCATGAAAGTATTGTTCCCTTGGACCTAAGAAATGACAAAAGGTCCTATCCATAGAATATCAAATTTACCATGATTGCATTTATTTTCCTTTAGTGCATCCCATTTGAGAACCCAATCACCAACCTGAAGATTGTCCATGTTTGCCTTTCTATCAAAATTTTCCTTGCTTTTCCTTTGATGTAATGCAGACATCTCAATCAGTTGATTTTTGATCTGATGAACTTCAGCCAAGTCACTCATCCTCCTTGCCATGTCACTTTCCTCATTCTGCACTTCTTTCAAGAATTTGGCTACAGAGAGGACCAATTGGATCGGGAAAAAAGCCTTAGTGCCATATACCAACCTGAATGGAGAGTTCCCTGTGTATTTCTTGGTGGTGACCCTGTCAGCCCACAATGCAAACTTTAGTTTGGAATCCCAGCTCCACTTGTTGTCTTCTAGCAGCTTTTTGATTATCCTTACTAGGCTTTTATTGAATGATTCTGCTAGGCCATTACATTGAGGATAATATGAGGTGGAATGCACTAATTTAATGCCCATTGAATCACACATGTCCACCCATTCTTTCACTTTGAAAGCTACTGCATTTTCTGTAACTAATTTGGTTGGGCAACCAAACCTTGTGAAAATGTTTTTTGTCAAGAATTTCATGGCAACCTTGTGATCAACTTTCTTAGTGGGGATGGCCTCAATCCATTTGGTAAAATAATCAGTGGCTACTAAAGTCCATCTATGTTGGCAACTAGAATGTGGATTAATCTCCCCTATGAAATCCAAACCCCACTGCTGGAAAGGGCCACTGGTATGTATTGGCTCTAGGGGCAAAGATTTCAGTTGTTTCCTTCCTACAAATCTTTGGCACTTGGCACAAGATTTCACAAACGAAAACACACCAGAGAATAGAGTGGGCCAGTAATACCCTACTCTTAGGATATTATGGGTTGTGGTTTTCTAATAGCTATTTCCTCCACAAATGCTAGAATGGAACTGGTGCATGACTTCCACAAACTGCTCTTTGTCTAGACATCTTAAGAGGATTCTAGTTGGGTCCTTCCGATAAAGTAGGTTCCTATTAATGCAAAACCTGGCTACTCTGAGCTTAAGTGTCCTGGCTTGACTTGAACTAAGGCCTGGGGGAACTTCTAGCTTCAGCAGGAAGTGAGCTATTCCAGAATACCATTCACAAGAATTCAAATTTTAATCCAAAGATTGATTCTTCCATTGTTCTACTACTTATTCCCTTGTTTGTTCAACCTCTGAATTTGTACCCATGCAATTTATGTCTAGTAGTTTGCAATTTTCTTCAGCCATCAGCTGAGCTAGGCCTTGGCCTTTGACAAGCTTGGTGGGCTTCAATTGTATGTTGAACTCAATGAGCTTTGCAATCCATTTAGCCCTTCTTCCATCAACATATGGCTGTGATAGGACATCCTTTACTGAGGTAGAAGGTACATAGGAAATCACCTTGGAGTACAGAATGTAGATTTAGAATTCCTTCAAAGACTTAATAAGAGCATAAGACTTTCTTTCAATAATTTCATATCTTAATTCAGCATCTCTTAAATTTTTGCTACAAAAGGCCACTGGGTGCTCTGTACCTTCATCATTTTTCTACAACAAGACTGCTGCAAGAGTGGCACAGGAAGAAAAACAGAAGATATGGAACTCCTTGTTATAGTCTGGGCTGATTAGAGTGAGAGCTTCCATAATAGCTCTTTTGATTTCTTTAAAAGATTTTCTTGCTACATCTGTCCATTTGATCTCTGATCCCTTCTTCAGCATGGAGGTGATATCTTTCACTAGTTCTGCAAAATTGGGAATAAACCTCCTTACAAAGTTTATCTTACCCGAAAAGGATTGAATGTCCTTTTTTAACCTTGGAACAGATAATGTCTATATTGCTTTGACTCTTTCTAGGTCAATCTTAACACTGGCAGTAGAAACAGTGTGCCCTAAAAGTTTTCCTTCTTCCAGAGCAAATTGTGACTTCTTGGGATTTACTAAAATCCCAAACTTTCTGCACTTCAAAAACACCTTCTTCAGATGCTACAAATGATCCTGATGACTACAGGAGTAAACTGTTGTATCATTAAGGTAAATTAGGACAAACATGTCATTTTCTCCCACAAAAGTTATATCCACGGCCCTTTGAAAGGTTGCCCCAGCATTCATCAATCCAAAAGGCATCTTGGAGTACATAAAAGTGCTCCAAGGAGTGGTGAAGGCAGTCTTTTCTTGATCTTCTGGATGTACAGCCACTTGATTGTACCCTGAAAATCCATCGAAGAAAGACATGACTCTAGCCCCTGAAACCTTTTACAGTAGATTTTCTAATTTGGGCAGGGGATAGTTGTTTTTCTTGGAGAATCTATTCAGGTTTCTGAAGTTTACACATAGCCATATTTCCCTACTTTTCTTCCTCACTACTACCAATTTGGCTACCCACTTCGAATACCTTAGTGGAACTATGATCTTGGCAGCTAACAATTTCTTAATTTCCTTTTCAATCAAAGGAAGGAGTAGAGGGCTAATGGGTATTAGTCTCTGCTTGAAAGGGTTGGTGTCTTTCTCCATTGGAATCTTATGTTGAATGATGTTCTTGTCATAAGTCTTAAGGTCACTATATTCCCAGGCAAAGACATCAGCAAATTGCTTCATTAGGGTGCAGTAGTCAGAACTGTGGGCAGCAGACAAATGGGTGGATAGATTTATATACTTTGGATGGTCTAGGCTCCCTATGTTATGTCTATGGAGTATAGACTCATTTGCTTCTTGAGCAAGCTTATAGGGTACATCATTATGGTCAAACAACTTCTCTAGAGGCAACAAACCTTTATGTATATGGTTACTAGGTAGTTGTACAATGTTGTCTTGGCCAATTCTGTTTCTTAGCGGAGACTGGTGACATTCCTCCATGGCTTCATTCTCACAATCAATTTGCATGTCAGAGAATTCATCAATGACTTGTAGAAACCTATTGACTTCATCGTCATCCTTAAAAACTTTCCAATATTTGACATTTTCGAGCAAGGATGGTCTATATTTCACTTGGATTTCATAAGTCAATCTAGGAGGCAGAAGAGCGACAAACATACTAGCAGACAGAGCAAGGGAATCAACAAGCTAATTTTCGACTCTGGTAATATATGATATACAAAATCTACGATAAGAATATTTGAGCCTCCATACCTCATCTCTGTATGCTTTCAGCCTTGGGTGCCTTGCTTGGAAAGTATAGTTCACCTATGGAATAATGAGATCAACATCTCCAAACACCTTTATGTCTCTGATTCCCATTTCTTTAGTAGCATTTAGGCCCAATATAAAAGCCTCATACTCTGCTATATTTTTGGTCACCTGAAAATTCAGCTTGAAAGACAAATGTATGCATTCCTATGTAGGAGATATCGGAACTACACCTGCTCCTGCAGTTTCCCTAGAGCAAGCTCCATCAAAGAACATGTCCCAAATTTGTGGACCTTCTTCCTCTGTGACCTTACAAGCTGATTTCCTGAGCTGCATGGAAGCGAACTGAGACTCTTCTATTTGGAGAATGCAAGCTCCAAAATTAGTGTCCAAAACATAAATGGGATGATTAGTGGGAATCTTTTCATCGCTGATAATATATGCTAATTGAGCTTCCATGTATAATCTCCTACTTTCACCTCCAAAAACTCGAACGATAGCATAAGACAAATCATTTTGTAATGTCCCACCTAATCTCTTAATCCAAACTCTAGAAAGTAACATGACAAACTTAGGATGGACATCTGCTACCACAATATCCATCATCATGCTCTTCATGGGAAGCTGGGACAAGGTGATGGCTAGATCTTTGATAACCTCAAACACTTCACCTTTCTTGAGTCAAAAGAGAACAATTCATGATAGGGTCTAGTGATGTCAAGGCCTAACTCATCCATGATAGCCTTTGGCATTAGATTATGACTGGCACCTGTGTCCAGCAAACAGTTGTGAAGGGTTTGGTCATGAATAGTCAAAGAGACATAGAATGATGGTGAGATATCATTAGAGGGTTCAGTCCTTGGGCTAAGCACAACTACAGGTTTGTCATATTGCAAATTCACATAGTCGTTTGATGCTTGTACGTCCTTAAGCTCAAGGGCTTCAAGGATGGTTCTCTTAAAGGCTTCATTATTTACTAGTTCTATCAAGGGTACAAATATTTTCAACTTCTGGACTTCTAATTCAAAACTGAAAGGGGGAGGGGACTTGTTAAGACCTCTTACCTCTTGGGCTGGTGCTTTGAGGATGTTGGAATTAGCTGCTGGTCATTTCTGCTTATTGATCTATTGCTCTGTGGAGACAACAGCTCTTTGGATAGGGCTTTCTTTGACATTACTCATCTTTGACCTCGGGTTATATCTCTGCTGACCTTCAGTTTGTATAACAACTTCTCTGTCCAATTCTTGACTGGGCTGGTACTTGAGTAATGACTCTTCATAGGCAGCCAAGGTCAAAAAGGAGGCACTGCCTTTGTCTTCCATGCAGTGAATATCATCCTCTTCATCAAACTTCTCCTCCTCCGTGACTACGTTCTAGAAAGGAGTTTTCACCTTTTGTTCTTCACTGGTCTCTTTTCCCCTTTGCATGATCTGCAATTGTTCATTTGCTCTCCTATATGGATTTGGATTTCTAGGAGAAAATGCATTAGGAACCCTTCCTTTCCCTAAATGCTACTCAACCTTCATCTTGGAGATTTCAGAGGCCAATGACTCTATCATCTTAGTCATCATATCTATCTTGGGGTCTAAAGATGAGGAAGATTCACTCCTCTATCTCATTCGTTCCACACGTCCCTTGAGATTCTCTACAGCCATGATGTTGGAATCTACTTCCAAGGCTGCATCCTACATTTCAGCCAAGTAAGCACATCTTCTCTCCCTCAATAGTAGGTAGAAGTCAGAATTGAAGGCATTGGCATAGGTCAGCTTGGCAGAGGTGGGAGTGGGTTTGACTTTAGCTGGTATCTTGTTGCACATGCAGTTGAACCTTTTATTGAAATCATAAAGTGACTCCCCATTTTCCCTTTTCAGGTTCGCAAACTAAGTATGATAGTAGAGAAGATCTTTCTTATCCCCCACATGTTTTAGCAAAACATCATCTAAGGCTTCAATGTCTGTTATAGACCTAGGGGTCAATTCTCTGAACCATTTCCTCGCATCTCCATCTAGGCTTTGGAAAAAAACTCTCATCCACACATCATCTTCACTAATTTCTAGATTGTCTGCATAGCTATAAAAGCACTCAAGATGTTCTTCAGCTGTAACCCCTTTAGTCCTAGTGAACTTAGGCATGCATTTTTGGTATTCTCCAGTAAGCATTGCATTCAAAGGAGTGGGAAATACTAGATGTCCATACCTAGCAGCTATTATTCTTTCCATTTTCGTGGGTGCTTGTGGACCTACCATTGTTGTGGTGGATGGAAGAGTAGTGGTAGTTTGGATGATAGAGAGCTGAGGAGTGACTGACAGGACTAAAGGAATATGGGGGATTGTTATTGGGAAAAGTGTCTATTTAGAACTACTCTATCCCACTAAGGTGTGACAGCTACCTTAGAAACAAACAGAGAAAACTACTTTTGTATTCTTCTTTATGAACTATAAACAAAGAGGAATAGGATGAACCAACCTGTGTCTTGCGCTAGTCCTTTGATCCAATCTCTCTCCTCTTTGACAGCTTCCAGCCACTTGCTCTCTCACTTGTCCAGCTTCACCAAGTACCTGTAAGATCACAGAAGAAGGAAACTATATAAAGACATGGGTTTATATTCATAAATAACTTAGGATCAGATTTAAGTTAACCATACAAATGTAACAAGCATCAATGAAACACAAGCATGGAGAAGAAACTCAAATAGTTTTATTGATATACAAGAAGATCCAGGAGGAGTTACAACCGATGATTCCTGACCCAGCATCAACCTCCCAGCAAAGAAATCCCTTCTTCAACCCCAACAAAGCATAGATCACCCAATTCTCTGATATGTATCTCAAAACCAACAACAATTCCTTACAATGTGCAAAAATTCCAGCCTCTGGATCTCTGAGATGAGGGATCCATATATAGATATATGCAAGGAGGATGAGTCAGCTCATGAATTGATTAGTGGCTTCTCTCTGTCAGTTCTTGCTTCCACTTGGAGACTGAGAGCCTCTTACTCATCCTTGGTCGAATTTAGTGAGGCAAGTGTCATTGGAGAAGATTCTGGAAGCTTCGATTGTCTCTCCACTTCGTGGAATGACTCTTCCACTTGTCATTTCCCGCTCAACGCACCCTGGTAGTGCATTTAGGTGCGTTGCAACGCACCTAGCTAGTAGACTTAGGTGCTATGCAACGCACTTGGCTAGTGGAGCAATTGAAATGATCCTGATTTGACTAATTCTGAGCAGTTTCTGGTGGAGAACGTCTGGGAGAAGCTGTAATTTGTTGACCTTGTTCCTTTAGGCGTTAGAACAACACTTTTAGGGACTTAGGAGCCCTTGGTTTATGGACATTTCATGCTTAGTAAGGCACAAAAATGTCTATAACAGGGATAGGAGGTGAGGTTTCCTTCGAGCTTTAAGCAAGATGAGAACCTAAAGAATAAGGAGCCTTATGAATCTCTAAAAAAATTTCTTCACTACTAGTGATGGAGGCTATATTTTCAATATGTATGTGCTCTATTACAAGCCTTTCTTGCAGAGATGCATAATATTGTTTAGTTTTACTTGATCTTGATGTTCCCCTCTGTGATGTCTTTCTTTCCTCGATAATCTTCTCAGGTTAGGTACTGGGTCAACTGGTGATTTCTGAGGATTTCTCTAAGTATGCCTCACAAACTGAGCTAGAACTGTGATGTGGAGTTGCCAAGAGGTTCGACCTCTAGTAGAGTCGCTAGATAGATTATTACAACCAAAAATGTGTCCAAACTTTGTCTATCATCAAACCTGGATCTGTGTCGTTCTCTCGGGGAAGCTGAGATTCAATCTCCTCTCCCCGACAATGGTGATAATTATGTTAGGGCTCCAGGAAAATCTCCTAGATTGTAGCTCAAAGATGCATGGTGACATATAATCTTCAATATGGTTTTAGGAACTTAGTGGGATGGGTGATGGCTTGGTTTAAGCTAGATAACACTTTCTACTCTGTTTTCACTCCAGACATGCATGAACACCCTCAGACTATAAGGCTTTAGACCACCAATGCTCAACAATTTGCAGATTAAGTGAATGAATGAAGAATACTAACCACACCAGGAAATCCATATAGAATGTATGATGGCCAGCTGCAACTAGTAAAGAAACTTACAAATCTACTCTATCAATGCAGAGACAAGATGATAGTTATCTTGCATTAGATACAGAAGAAACCTAAGTGACCTACTCAATGATACATTCAATTTAGTAATAGAGAGATATGATGACAGTTATCTAGCATTGGGCATAAAAGATATCATGAATAGAACATTCCAGGTACAATTTTAGAACAGAGGAGAAATGGGCATTGAGCAATTAACAACAAAGAAGCTTGCATTGCTGAAAATGGACATGAGATGCTGCAAGTTACAGAATATCTACAATCTCTAGAAGCTGAACCAAACACAATTTCCAACCCTGATTACATCTTTCTTCTAGCTATTTATAATCTTTCGTTACAATGGTCCATAGTTGTTTAGGGGTGGAGGGTCTTAATTGACCACCAACTGGAATTAACTATTTGATTGCATTTCAGGACGCAATTTCATTTCATCACGAAAATATTTGATCCATTCTGATATTGCGCTGTCCTTCTAAGTGGTTCACTTAATTGTAGCCATGGAGCTTCATGCCTATTTAATTCGGTTGTTGACTTGTGCGGTGTCCTTTTCTCCCTTGGCTGTGCTTTCTGTTAATTTATTTCATGGTTAGACTAACAAAGTTGGCCATCTTTCCCTTCATGCAATAGACAAGGAGTGGAGTATGGAGTGCATGGGCAAATGAACGGTTGGAGTGATCATGAATGGTGGCTATCGGATCAAAGGAGATGTGCGGCGAAGATCATCTTTGGAGGCTAATGGTCATGGTGGGATCAGAACATGTACGGGCCATTGGATCTTTAGGCAGGTAGATCGGATGGTTATTGGGTGGCGAAGATACACGGATGGTAACGTGCGGGTTGCTTTGATTCGAGTGGTTATCACACAGGCATCGGGCGATAAGCGGTAAGTGTCAGAATGCGCCCGATGCCATTTAGAGGATGACACATAGTGGTAGGGAAAAAGAAAAATCACCCTCATCGGGCGGGTATCTATCTTGATTGTTGTGCGCGCGATATAGGTGTTGAGCATTAGGTCTAGCAAATTGCATTGATCGGGAGGAAAACGGGCCGCTGGATCGATGGGAAGAGATCAACGATGGAGGAAGGTGGAATGTACATGATGTCTTCGGGGAATGTGTTGTGATCGAGTAAGACCTATGGGTAAGGTTTTATGGGTATATTTGGCTTTCATGCTTGGGGCTAAGGATAAAAAGGGTTTTTTCAGGGTATGAAGGTGAATTCAGGAAATGGGATGGGTAGAGTGTGAGAGCGGTAAGAGAAGGAGGGGAATAATGGCCCATGTGGGACCCTTTTAAGAACAGAAAAGCAGCCCAAATCCTCATTTGACCTTCACAAAGTCAGCACTGCACTTTAAGGCTAAGAAGTACTAATCATTTTTATTATTAATCGAGATCATGTACACTACAAGTTTACATATGATGTGATTTCAAGGTGGGTTATCATTCCAAGACGAAGATCAGTGGTCATCTAAGTACTCAACCATTGAGAGATAAGGTCAGTAAGGTATGATTAGTGATAAGATGCTTAAGGTAATAGGTAATGATACTTTATTTCTTAAATTTTGCATGAATATTAGTCATGGTAACCCTTGTAGAAGAGGGTTTCTATGAGCCATTATGTCATAAATCGAGTTCCATTAATGACCATCATTGCTCTGACACTTTCTTCGGTAATCTTTTCAAGTTTTATCTTGCAAGACGGATCATGATGACATTCATGATCACATCATGCATTTTTCGAAAATTATCATACTTCCTAAATAATTCCAAATTTAAACTATCATTGTCAAGTTTTTGTTTCGCTAAGTCTTAAAGGCATCTCTCTGAGCTGAATCAAATCTATTCTCTCAAGTCCCTAGCTATGTTGAACATGCATTTTGTTGTTAGGTTTTGAACCTCAGGGTCCCACATTGTTGGACACTGACCCCCAAAGTAAAGCAAGATTGGAGAAGGTAGGGTGGTTTCCTATGTTTCTGAAATTTAGTGGGCATAATTCGGAGGTAACAGAGTCCTATGTTCTGAATTTAAATGGCGACAAAGCATAGGTTGGGAATGTTCAATTTAGGTTGACAAAGGAGCTAGTAGCTCAAGCTTGCAGCATCGAACAGGAAGGGGAATGCTGGTTGAAGAATCAATGGTTTAACAAAGAAATTTGTGCACCCTTCCTGTAGAAATAACATGAAAATATAGATTGGAGCAAGGGAATCCCACAGCATTTCGTTAGAGGTAAGTATTGACACCTTCTATTTTTCCTGCAGAAATACATAACCTGTGAAGGCCACTTTCAATTAGCATTTTTCTTTCATATGTGCCTTCTTGGCCACTTCCAAGACACGCCTTTTTATTTTCCCTACTACTTAAGAATGTCCCTAATGAAAATGTCCACTGCTTCCGAGGCAAGCACAACCCACATAAAGGAAAACCTCCATGACCATGGGTTGGTAAAAATTATTATGACAAAGGTTCTACAAAATAAGAATAACACATGGGAAAAATTCTTGTTAGAGAATTACTTCTTGGAGGATGAGAAGGACCCTAGTTCGTCAGAACCTAAGGAGGAAGAGTCAGCAAAAAATCCAAAAAAGAAACCCTGAACCCATCATCCGTTGACAGAAGAGGAAGTGGTGCTCACTCGGGAGACCATAGGGAAAAAGTCCAAGTTGAAGGGCCCTTCTACTCCTACCAAGCACATTACAAGAAGCCAGGCTGCGAAGCTGGGAAACGAGGAAAATGGAGAGGAAGGGGTACCGCCAATTAAAACTGAGAAAAAGTGTAAGAGTTCCCAAAACCTATCCAAAATGATAGGGAAGGTGGAGTCCACTAAATTTATTAACATAAAAGATATGGAGGTTGCGTCTTTTTAGAATTCTCAACTGTAGGAAAGTAGAGAGGAAACAACTGGAGAGGGACTGAGTTTTCCCCATTCCTCTCAAGGAAAACATGACAGAAAGGGAAATTCTAAGAAGAAACAATCCTGGAAGGAATTGGAGGAAACTATTGTTGAACTTATCTTTTAAGAGCGGGTCCTTCGAAGGGAGAAATAAACCTCGGGGGCAAATAGCCAACGCATGTAAAAGGAGTATGATGAGTGGAATCCGAAAGAAACTCATATTATGAAGAATAAATAGGCCCAAATTGATCACCTATAGAAATATAATGAGGTGTATTAGAATCTGGTTAGGGAAGAGTCCAACAAAGCCCAATTAGACCACTTGGATATAGTAGTTATATCATAGGGTACAGACTGAATGTTTTTCCTAAGGATGCGAGATTGTTTCTTGCATAAGGGACATGCAAGAAGCTAGGTGTGGGGGAGATGTTGAGTCCCATTTTTCTCACTTTTTGATAGCCTCCTAAGACCTTGTTGCACCCCTTTTGAAGTCTTTTTTATTCCTAACTACTCCTATTTCACCTATATTACCTAAGTCTTGACCACAAGGGTGTTGTGTGCTCACGGTATGCAAATGATCTTAAAATTATTATCTTACCTTGTTATTAAGTATCTCTTGAAGTTAATTGTTTCTTAATCAAATTATCAAGTTTTAATGATCGAAATCTTCTGCAGATTAATCATGATTTGAAGCAGCTCCACAATTTTCTCCAAAGAGTCGTGGTCGTCGATTTCTTGCAGACACTCCATGACTTCCTATAGATGTTGATTTCCTATAAACGCCCAGATTTCATGCAACAGAATTTGTGGATGGATATGTTCCACTTAGTTTCAAGAATAATGGGAAAATGGGTTTTATTAGTAAATCCACCCACATGGATTCTCTCCTATTGGCTTCCTCGAATTCATCATTGATACCACCTAGATCTTTAGTCCTCTTCTCGATGGTCGTATTAAGAAAATGCTCCAACAGTGAAATGAAATTAGTTTGATCCATGCTTTCAGTCATGGATCAAACTCGACATAGCTATTTTTTGACTTTTTTTAGTTGTTTGAAGTAGTTACAACAGATTAATTTCCCTAATTCAGGCAAACATATGCCTTTGAACTTGTATAACTTTTATTATGTTTCATTTTCAAAGGGGTTGGTTGGTCAAACATATCAGAATTGTACATCTCTATAATAACTTTTAGATTAATAGAAAGCTATGTTTTATGTTGATCTCCTGGTCTAAACTCCTTTAACAGTAGATGGGTTTTGAGTAAGGGAGAGCCCCCTTTGCTCATAACTCCATTAGCTACAGAATTTGTATTTCTATTGATTATTTATATGCATCAATAAGTTATCTACACAACCAACGTTTCTCTTTTCTGGATTTTAGCAGCATATGTGAAATGGTTGGATGAAGAAGTTTATTTGATAAATTCATTTGGAATCATTTAATCAGGTTTTAGCTTCTTGATTTTTAGGACTTTTTTCTTGGTCTTTTATCTTTTCTGATCAACATCAACACTATCAAGAGTTGTAGAGGGATGATTGGATCCACTCAATATCCTTTTCTCCCAAGTGTTAATGAAGAAAAGAGACATTAGAGTTGTTTTTATGAATGGTTTAATTAGAAAAGAACTTAAGGTATTAGCCTGCATATATTTTGTGTAGCATATCATTAGCTTACCTACCCTTGGTTGATGATTTATGTCTGTCAAATTATAAGCCTATAATTTTCCCAAACATTTTGTTGTCATTCTTGGAGAGGTGCTAATGGATGATACTGAAAGTGTTTTAGTATGATTTCCTTTTTTTTGAGTTTTTCAAGGCTGGGGGAGTTGAAGTGGTAAGCTGCCAAGTAAGGCCTACACACATACAGACATCAAAATTCACCAAAGCCACGTCTTGATTGTTTCGTAGGTAGAAGCTTTGATTTTTTTTTATTGGGGACAATATAAATTTTCAAGAATTTTCTGTGGTGGTGTGAGCACCACTTTGTTCACTACTAAAATGGCAGGGCAAAAGATGCTTGTAAAGAACAAGGGGGGAATATGAACCAAGGACTGATAGTTCTGGATAGGGATCGACAACTAATCCTAAGAAGAGAAATACCCCCACAGTGGAGAAGAATATTTCTAACAAAGAATCATTTGTTGTTGCTCATCAAGAATATCCTCTTACTAGGACGACATCGTCTTTTCCTAGTGGTAAACCTGAAGAATAATTCCTTTCCAATACTATTCAAGGACTAGAGTTCCAGGCAACTGACTCTCAAGGATCTGTAGTTTACCACGGTCCCACTTATTTTTGGTTTAATATGGCTCATTTAGAGGGTACTGGTACTACATATGGGGACTATCATGAGAAATAAGATGAACCATTTACATTCGAATTTCCTATCAAAGATTCTATTGGGACCAGTCAGATGAAAAGCATTCCTCCCTCTACTTTACCTAATTTTCGTGGTACCTTTGGTGAATATCCTGTTACTTTCTTATTCAATTTTGATGTATTGTGCAAGAGCTGTGATTACTCTTCAAATTCTCAAAAGTTAAATTTGTTTCCTGCCGCATTAAAGGATGCAACTCTCAGATGCTTCATGGGACTAACTGCGAATTCCATTTCAACATGGGATGACATGAAGAAGGTCTTCCTGAAAAGGTACTAGGATTATTGTAAGACCAGGGACATTAGGGAAGAAATATTTGGCATGACCCATAAGGAGGAATAAAGCCTAGAAGACTTCCTGGAAAGATTCCAGTATAATTTTCAAAGATCCAAGATGAACCTGGTGAACAAGGAAACCTTGAGAACAATCTTACTAAGACCCATAAGACCAAAATCTCTTGAGGTTTTGAACTTGATGGGCATAGGAGACGTATCAAAATTGAGTTATGATGATTTTTGTGAGTTGTGCTGAAAATATTCAATGGGAAATTCTAAGGTTGGAAAAGGATCAAGAGATACCTCTTCTAGATTGACTAAATCAATTGCAGGTGCTAGGGTAACCAGAGTTGAAATGGAAAAATTTTATGAAAATTTTAAAACTGACATTCTTATCACTTTGTCTTCACAGTTAGATGATTTACAAGCTAATAAGAAGTAGGACGAAGTGGACGAAGCCTTGGTTGTGTTATACTCCAAGTGTAGGAAGAAACGCCCCTTGAGGGAATGTCCTACAAAAAATATATATGTATGCCGAATTTGTGAGGTTGATCATTCTACTGATCAATGTCTTCTCTTCTAGAGATTAAAGTAGTGTATCTAGTAGATCAGGAAATTTTCAGTGCACTCTATGCAATGGCACTTCAAAAACCATGGAAGTCACATCTTGTAGGTATGTCACAACAGCATTCATAATTTACTTATTCTCAAAATCAGACATGGAACATTGCAATGCCCTGGCAACCCTGGCCTCCACAACAACCTTGGCAAGGAAATTTTCCTTATCCTGTTGCATTTAAATACCCCCCTTAGACTTTTTATCCACCACAACCCATGCCACAACAAATAGGTCATCCAGAACAGTAGCAACTTCAGTTTCTTGCCCCACCAAATCAAGCATGACCTACACAACTTCCTGCCCATCTAGTTCCCAATCCCAACAATAAATTTGTCCAATATACTCACAATATTGGAGTGGCCACCTATCCCACTTTTCCTACCTATTGTATTACACCACAACCTCTGCAAGAAATTTATGTTCCTGTGCTGTAGGTATTTCCTATGTCGCTGGAGGAATTTCCTCTGTCGTTGCAAGAAATCAAACTCAAATCCAGAAAAGTGGTAACTCAACCAAGAGAAATTGAAGAGATTATAGTGGAAGACACTCTAGATACACCTGAAGTAGAAAACACTCCAAAACTAGCCGAAAAAATCATTTTAAAGTCACAAGAACCTTCTTCATCTCATACTTTTGAGCCTCCTTTTCCTGAGAGGTTGGAGATGAAAATAAAACATCTTGAGTTCGATCTTGTGCCTAAACTGAGAAATGTATGCATTAAGATCTCGTTATTGAAATCGTTTATGGATATCATTATTTATGCCAAAAGAGTGAGGGATCTATGTACAAAGAAACCAAGGAGATAGAAGAATGAACCTTCTACAATTTAAGTAGGTGGAAAACTTGAAAGTCTTACGTCCACCGGATTTGTTACTGAGAAATATGCATACCTTGAGATCCCTGTGGTTACCACCTTTATCAATGGGTATCCAATAAGAAACACTCTAATTGATTTAGGTGCAACCATCAATGTGATGACCATGGAAACATTCTCTCATATAGGATCCTTTGACTTACTTCATACTCCTACCATGTTAGAATTTGAAGATAGATCTAACCTAAAGCCAGAGGGTGTATTATAAGACATTGTCATTTCATTAGATTCCTGGGAATACCCTACAGATTTCTATGTTCTTCAACCTAAGACCAACTTGTGGGGGGGGGGGGGAATCCCGTGATCTTGGGGAGACCTCGGTTGCTACGGTTGATGCATACATAGGGTGTAGGTGTTGAGTTCCAAAATTGCCTCTCTCTTAAGAAACTTTGTCATCCTTCTTGGTTTGATTTTCCATGAACAATGCATCCTTAATCATAAAAATCCATTCCACATTGCCTCAAGGAGTACATTTTAGTGATTTACAAGTTCTATTGTTATGTTTTTTATTTGAATAGGTTTTTGGCTTTCAGCTACGGAACATAGCCACATTCCACAGCTAACCGGCTGTTCCACAACCATCTCCATGCTTTTTTAGGTTACACGTGTCAAGAGAGGAAACAGACAACATGGGTACCTTGGAAAATGTCAAAGCATGGATTGTATCATATCCATTTGGTCTAGATCAATGAGGAGGACTATGGCCAAAGGGATGTCAACTGTAGGAGACCTATGACAAGTAGGACTCTATTTTCACGTGATTCTCAGTGATGGATCTGAGGAAATCTCTTAAAGCCAAGGACCTCATCTGCCACCTGCACAAATAGAATCCAACATCCACTATTAGAAGATTTATGTTTCAATGCAACCGAAGACAAGAATTCTGCACACATTACCTATCTATGTGTTTTGCTATAGCTGATTTCTCTCTTCAAACAGTTGTATATTTTTCCTATATATACCAGCTTGTAGAACACAGAACAAGTTTACTTTTTTCTTATGTAATAGTGCATATTTCAACTTTGTAGTGTGAAAAACTCAGTTCTATGTTTTAATATAAGAGCTATGTTTTCAATGGATACCTGAAGCGCTTGTGAAGTGCTGATTCCATGTTGATAATCTGAGACCTTGCAGAGGGCCCCTACGTGGTAAAGGCTACATTTTATTTCTATTTGTCTTTTTAGTTTAATTGTAAATTCACTATGTGTTTTTCATCATGTTCATAATCATTTTCTAACTCTGTGTATCATGTAGCTTATGTCATTTTTCACTAACTCAAAGTAGTTTTATTCCAACGTAGAATAGTCCTTTGGTTTTCATTAATTTTTAATTCTTAACTATAGTTCTCAGTTAATGTCTATAGTGTAAATAGATTTATTTCATTTGCTAGTCCTTAGTTTCTAGATTTTAAATTCAGTTGTTCAATGCCATTTTCCTATTATTATAGTCACTCGTGATGTAAATGAATGTTTCCAAAAGCCTTTCAATTGAAGGTTAATCGTAAAACTAAGTGGTGAAATGTTATATTTATGAATGAGTCTTTCATTACAATTGTTGTTCACTAGTTTTCAAGTTATGCAGTTCAATGCCATTTCCTTATCAGTTTAGTAACTCATGATATAAATATCCATTTCCATGAACCCTTTCAGTTGAAGGTTAATCCTAAAACTAAGTGGTGAAATGTTTTATTTATGAATGAGACTTTCCTTGAATTTTCATGTTTACTTTCCTTAGAATGATGAAGAATGAAATCTCGCAAAAATTTATATCATAAGGAGGTAGTTCTCCCTAAGTTATGTAGCAAAGTGACAACAATACTTCATTTAGCCTTGCTTTCATAAATAGAATAGTTGCAATTTCATTTTTAGTTTTTCATTTAGTTTAGCTGCAGTTCCATCTTCAGTTGTTCATTAAGCTTTAATTCTATAATATATTAGACAGTAGAGGTAGTCTTATTTCCAGTATTTCATTTTTTATTTATCATAGATAGTTTCTATCTCATTTTCTCATTTAAGATTTGATTTTGTAATTGAGTAGATAATAGTTTTAAAAGTCCTTTCAGTTCATGTTTTAGAAACAATCATAATAGCAAGAAGAGAGGCTCGTTTTTCATTTTCTTATTTAAAAATTTTACTTCCAAATTTGGCCTAAAAGCACTTTTAGCTCTCACTTTATTTCTCTAGATTCTTAGTAGCAGTAGATTAAAATTTTGTAGATTACATTGCAGAACATTAGGAATCAAAAGAGAAAAACCCCAAAACAAACATAAAACTCAAAAATAGTGAGGTGAGAAAGGGTCATATAGCACATATAGTGCACTACAGTTCATCAATTTATGATACATGGATTGATAATTTATGTAGCAATTTAGGACACTAAATTGACTGGACATTTTGGTGCCATTGCCGGGGATCGAACCCGGGTCACCCGTGTGACAGGAGGGAATACTCACCACTATACTACAATTACCTCCACAACAAAGTCAAATTCCTCAAATCTTACTTCCATTTCAACAAAAACTATATCAACTACTAGCCCAACCATTGTCAAACCCCAATAATAAAAACAATCAGAATTATTTTATGGTAGAAGGACAACAATTTCCTACTTACATGATTGCTCTTCTAGATCTTAATGATGTTCAACTTAGATCTGGTAGGATATTATAAGAGGAAAAACCTTCTATAGATATTTAAGAACAAGATGCTTTTGAGGAGGATTCTCCAAAATTCAATAAAAATTTTGAGGGAACATACCTCCAAAACCAAGACATTCAAAAAGAAAAACAAAAAGAGTCAATAAACACAAATCCTATAATTGAGCAACCAGCATCTACTTCTACACCTTCTTTTCCTGAGAGATTACAATTTGATAGAGGAATAGAAAAATAGATCTTGTTGCCCAATTATGACTTCCTAGATGAATTGAAGAATGTTTGTATCAAGATTCCTTTGTTACAAGCCATTAGAGGAATTCTTATTCTAGCTAAGATAATAAAGGAATTGAACATCAAATGACCAGGAAGAAAACCAAGAGAAACAAAAAGAATTCACCTGGTAGAGAAGATAGCAGGTATCATGATGGGAAAGATTACCATGCAGAAATATGTGGATCCAGGAAGTCCAATTGTCAAGACACATATAAATGGGATTGAAATTCCAAACAAATTGATTGACTTAGGGGAAGCAATAAAGATTATGAGTAGACAGACTATGGAGTAGCTTAAACTTCCTAACCTTTTTACACACCTACCTTACTGCAACTTGCAAATAGATCTGTAATCAAACCATGTGGTGTACTAGAAGACATTTCAGTCTCCTTATATTCTTCGGAATATCCTATTGATTTCATGATTTTAACTCCCAAGAATAATCTAGGAGGACACCCACTCATCTTAGGAAGACCTTCGCTGGCCACAATTGATGCTTTTATGAGTTGTAGGTCTGGTCACATGTACATTTCTGATGGTAATTCAACAAAGAAATTTACTTTGTATCCTCCAGCAAAATCAATCACAAAAATAGATGACAAGGAATGGATCGATGATGAAGATGTTATTCAGCCTATCTTTACTATATCAGAAATTAGTGAAGGTAGTCAAATTTTGAACACATTGGAAAATTTTGAAACATATTCAAAATATGATCATCCACAATTCCAAGGAAAATCTAATATTAAATACTTGTCATCTAGGCAGTTGTCTCTCTATTCTATGGAAGAATTTGGTAGCTCTACAATTGAAATTTTTCCAAGTAGAACATTGAACATAAACAAAAACTTGGAGAAACTACAACAAGAAGAGCTAACCAAGATATTACAAAAGCATTCTGCTGCATTTGCATGGGAGTATATTGACATGAAAGGTATTGATCCTAAGACTTGTATCCATCATATCTATATTGAGGAAAACAGTAGACCAATCAGACAACCTCAAAGAAGAATGAATCCAAATCTTAGGGAGATTGTGAAAAAAGAGCTCCAAAAAATATTCAATGTAAACTTCATTTACCCAATCTCAGATAGCCAATGGGTTTCTCCTTTGGTCACTGTGCCTAAAAAGAATGGGAAATGGAGGGTGTGCATTGATTAGAGAGAATTGAATAAAGCAACCTTGAAAGACCACTTTCCTTTGCCCTTTATAGATCAAGTATTAGATACATTAGCAGGTAAAAAATATTTCTCATTATTGGATGGTTTTAGTGGTTATAATCAAATTCAGGTAGCACCTGAGGATCAAGATAAAACAACATTTACTTGTTCATGGGGAACTTTTGCCTACCGAGTTCTTCCTTTTGGGTTATGCAATGCACCAAAAACATTCCAAACGGCAGTATTAGGAATTTTTTCTAATCTAATACATGATTGTGTAGAGGTATATATGGATGATTTTACAGTCTATGGTAACACATTTGATGAAGCTTTGGAAAATTTGGAAAAAGTCCTTAAAAGATGTAAAGAAACGAACCTTTCACTAAGCCATGAAAAATGATTTATGATGTTTACAGAATGTATTCTTTTAGGACATCACATTTCAGGAGATGGGATTAAAGTAGACAAATCAAAAGTTGAAGTCATCTCTAAGTTACCAATTCCAAATTGCCAAAAATATGTTAGAAGTTTTCTAGGATTTACAGGATATTATAGAAGGATTATAGAAAAGTTTACCAAAGTAGTATCTCCACTCTTCAAATTTCTTACAAAAGATTGTGAATTCAAGTGGAATCCTGATTGCCAACTAGCATTTGAAGCCTTCAAAGAAATTTTTTTTGAAGCACCTATCTTAAGAGGACCAAATTGGAAACTTCATTTCCATATTTCTATAGATGCTTCAGATACAGCTCTAGGAGCTATATTGGGACAAAAATAGTTGATTCCTTATGCTATTTACTATACAAGTAAAAATTTGACTCCCACTGAGTTGAATTATATTGTGACTGAAAAGGAGTTCTTAGCTATTTTTCATGCAATTAACAAGTTTAGACACTATATAATAGGCTATGAAACTTTTGTTCATACAGATCACTCTACAATTAGATATTTGATGAATAAACCTATTACTAATGGCAGAGTTATAAGATGGCTTTTAATTTTTCAATAGTTCAACATTACTGTGCTAGATAGACCTGGAAAACAAAACATAGTTGCTGATTTCTTGTCCAGGATTCATAATATCAAAGAAGACTCTCCGGTTGAGGATAAGTTTCCTCATGAATATCTATTTGTAGTAACTACTCAAACTCCTTGGTTTGCAGATGTTGCTAACTACTTGGTTATAGGGAAGTTACCTTCACATTTATTTCCTAGAGAGAAAAGAAAGATTATTCAAAATAGTGCAAGATATTCATCGATCACTAATGAATTGTATAAAATAGGGCCACATCTTATGATCAGAAGGTGTGTCAGGGAAGATGAAATGCTTGATATTCTCAAAGCGTGTCATGACAAGCTGTGTGGTGGTAACTTTGCTGACAAAATGATAGCCTATAAAATCATTTCCTTAGGATATTATTGGCCATCCATCTTTAGAGATGCTAAAGAATATGTCAGAAGGTGCGACAGCTACCAAAGGGTAGGGAAACTTGCTCCCTCAAATGAAATTCCATTACAACCTCAAGTACTTATCGAACCCTTTGAAAAATGGGCTTTAGACTTTATTGAACCTATTAATCCTCCATCCAAGAAGAAAAAGTATATATTGGTATGCACTGATTATGTCACCAAAAGGGTAGAAGCTAGAGCATTACTTTTTGCTAACGAAAAATCTGTAGTTAGTTTCCTTTTTGAAGATATTTTTACTCACTTTGGTGTTCCAAGAGATATTGTGACAGATCAGGGAACTCAATTCACATCCAAAATGATGGAGAGGCTAATGGAAGAGTACAAGGTCAAGCATAGGAAATCCAGTCCCTATCATCCACAAGAAAATAGTCAAGTGGAGTCTACAAATAAAGTGATTGAAGGAATCCTCACCAAGACTATGCATCTACATAGAAGAGATTGGGAAAAAAGGCTTCCTGAAGCCTTGTGGGCCTATAGAACTACATGGAGGAACACAACAAGACATACACCTTATGAACTTATTTATGGAAAGCAAGTCCTCTTCTCTATAGAGTTCCGAGTTAAAACTTTCAATATGGTCGTCCAGTTGGGGATGGATTTATCAGAAGCTCAGAAGCATAGACTAGAGTAGTTAAATGAACTTGATGAAATCAAACAAGAGGTTGTTCAAAGGATTGGTCTAGTTCAGCAATAGAGGGCTAAGTGGCATGACAAGTACATCAAAGACAAAAGGTTTCAAGAAGGAGATTGGGCACTCTTATTTGATTCAAAGTTTAAGGATTTTCAAGGAAAGATTCAAACTCATTGGCTTGGGCCATATGAGATTGAAAAAAATTTCAGTAATGGAGCAATAAGAATCAGAAAAACAGATGAGAATAAAAATCCTCTCCTTCCAAATGGTCATAGGTTGAAACTTTATCAAAAACCAATCTCAAAGGAGGATTTGATCAATATCTTTCAAAATAATTCTGAAATGATGTTGGTGAAGAAGAATCCTTCTTCTCCACAACTTAGTATTTGTTCTTTTTATCATATTTAATATATGTGTGTGTGTGTGTGTGTGTGTGTGTGTGTGTGTGTATAAAGTGGAAAACCAATCATTGATTGCCATTCTTATACAAAAAATACAGGGTGAAAATCAGAAGACTCTGACACCCTATATTTTCGAAAAAAAAGTGACTCATTATGCATTCTGAAAATTCATAGCTTTTCATTATATTTTTCTTCTGCAAGTTTTACTCCACTCCACCACCATATTTCACTAATAAATTTTTCTTCTTCAGCATCTCTTCCATCTCCATTTTTCATTTTCATTTTGTCATATTTTCATCCACAGAGTCATCTCCATTTCATTCATAAAGTCATATTTTATTCTCTGTTTTACATTCCGCATTTGTTCTCACATTCCACAATTGTTCCAATTCCATAGCTAATCCTGTTCTATAGCCAATCTGACTCTGCAGTAACAGTTTGATCATTAGTTCAAAAAAATGAAAAGGCTAGTTCATAATAAATTTCATATGTAGGTATTGGAGAAGAAAACAACTTTTGAAGACATATCAACACCTAAGCACCTAAAGAAGCAACAACAAAAGGTTAGCAAGTGAAAAGGTATGGTTCTAGAGGTAAGAAAAAAAACCTATTTCAAATATCAATATAAAACATAAGTTGTATAACTCGTATAATCACACTATTCCTTGACTTGTCATCATGCGATTTGATTGCCGTGATTATTCCACCATGCCTTTCAACATAAATGCCTAACAGTCTCATGATTTGATCTCCGTTTTTAACTCGTACTTCAGTATACGTCTCCAGCACATCTCTTTAATGACTAATTACATGACATAATCCAAATAGATACGGTTCTTCACAACCCTATTGTTCCTTTATTACACTGAGTTCCTCGCTCATACTTCCACAACCTTCTTGTGTATACAAACAGGTATATGTTGAGCACACAATCATTCATTCTGTTTCCGATTCTCTCCATGTATAGCAATACTCTATTTTCCACGCAGTTTATAGCCACTCCATTCCATACATCTTCGGCACTATTTCACGCATACTATTTCCCTATTTCATATACCCTATATGTTTTATTTCCTATAGTTGTTCTCCTTCCACATACTCTGTTATTTCATCCCCGTATCTATAACTATTTTTGCTTCCATATACTACTATCATTTACATAGTCTTCTTCACGCAGACAGTGAAGGTAAATTTGAAGAAAAGTAGAGAATAGGAGTGATGGGTCTCATTTTTAGAACAGAACATATAGGAGTGAAATATATGGAAGGTTATCCTCAGTTGAAAGGGATGTTGAAGAAAGCTGGTTGGATGAGTTTCATTGAAAAATTTGATGGTCATCATAAAGGAATCACCAAGTCATTTGCTAGATCGTTTGATGGGATGGACGTGGAGATTGGTGACATAAAGTTTACAGTGACTGAGTCTTTCATTGCTGCAGCAACCGAGCTACCAAAGGTTGGAGAGAGGTGGTTCAAGAATAAAGAATTCCATGATGAGACTTGAAAATTCATTCTCCAAAACCCAAATATGGACACTTCAGTTTTTAAGAGAGGAATTCCCATCTTTGCACTAAAAGGAAAATAGAGTAGCATGTTACTAATTATACAAAAATTTATTACATGCCAGGGTAGATTTGGTTCCATGTATATGTATCACATAAGACTGTTGAT
The DNA here is from genome assembly GCA_031772625.1 of Pinus tabuliformis. Taxonomy (NCBI): domain Eukaryota; kingdom Viridiplantae; phylum Streptophyta; class Pinopsida; order Pinales; family Pinaceae; genus Pinus; species Pinus tabuliformis. Next base: position 770,832,376 of record CM062815.1, read on the forward strand.
GAATTTTCTTGAAAACGGAACCATCAATCTCCCATTCTTCCTATTGAATAGTTTGAGGAGAATGGTCGTTACTATTTAGAAGAAAATGGAAGCCATAGAAACTAATATTTATCACCATGGTCTCATAAAGATTCTAGTTGAATATCACTTAAAGAGTGTAGGAAACACATGGGAGAGCTTTCTTATCAAAAAAATTTTCCAAGATCCACCAGAATTACTTGAAGCAAGTTCTGTGAAAAAGAGTAGGAGAAGGAGAACCAGTCTTACAATTCAAAACACTCCTATAACTTTAGCAAAAAAAAACAGTGAAGAAGAGTCTCTCTCTGAAACATTAACAGATATCAGAAAGAAGACAAAAAGGAGGAGAAAGATGAAGGAAAAAGTTGAAGAAATCCACAAAAATACTCCTGAACCTTCGTCAAAGGATGAACAAATACTTTCTAAGAGATTAGACAACATCATGGATTAGTTCAAGAAAGAGAAGGAGAAGGGGGAAAGAAGACCGATTATAGAGGAAGAAAACATAGGATGACAAAGTTTTAGGAGAAGTTCTAGACTCAAGTGCAGAATGAAGAAAGGAAAATCAAAGGAGGCCCAGTTCATAGATTTGGGGGAAGAAACTCCAACACAGTCTGAAGACAATATCTCATTTGAGCAAAGCCCATATCACTCTCATCATAAAACTTTGAAAGTGGCCCAAAGAGAGTCCCTCCAGGGATTGACCCAATCCAACAAGAGATTTATGATTATATTTAGTCACTGGAGCAAAAGAATACATCTATAGATCAAGGGACTTCATCCAACCCTGAGCAGCCAGCTAGATCACTAGAGATTTTGACTAGCTCACTTAAGCAAGAAATCTATGAGCTAGAGGTTTTGAATAGGCATATTCAGAAGGAAAATGAAGCCTTAAAAGAACAAAATGAGCTAGATAAAATTATCCATGATGACAATATGCTTCATTTGGGCCTATGGTATAAGAAGAACAAAAAATTAAAGAGGAAAAACAAGAAGCTAAACAGGGCTCTCATCAACCTCAAGTATAGATTCCTCATTAGAAAGCCTAGGATGCAGTTGCAGCAAAGAGAAGCAAGAAAAGGTTGGATGTTTTGGCTGAAGTCTCAGAGCAGATGTAGTAAAAGGAGGGTTTTTAGAATTTTGATTGCATGGGGACATGCAATAGTCTCACAGTGGGGGTATGTTGAGTTCCAAAACTGCCTCTCCCTTAAGCAAATTTCTCGTCCTCCTTTCTTTACTTTTCCATGAACAATGCATCCTTAATCATCAAAATTCATTGCACATTGCCTCAAGGAGTACATATCAGTGATTTACAAGTTATATTGTTATGTTTTTTATTTGAATAGGTTTTTGGCTTTCAGCTACGGAATGTAGCCACATTCCGCAGCTAACCGGCTATTTCGCAGCCATCTCCACACTTTCGTAGGTTATAGGCGTCAAGAGAGGAAGCGAACCACATGGGTACCTTGGAAAATGTCAAAGCATGGATTGTATCCTATCCATTTGGTCTAGATCGATGAGGAGGACTCCATTCAAAGGGAAGTCAACTGTAGGAGACCTATGGCAAGTAGGACTCTGTTTTCACACGATTCTTAGTGATGCATTTGAGGCAGTCTCTTGAAGCCAAGGACCTCCTCTACCACCTGCACAAACAGAATCCAATAGCCACTATTAGAATATTTATGTTTCAAGGCAACGAAGATAAGAATTCCACAGACATTACCTGTCTATGTGTTTTGCTATAGCTGATTTCTCTCTTCAAACAATTGTATAGCTTTCCTATAAATACCAGTGTGTAGAACACAGAATGAGCTCAATTTTTTTCTTATGTAATAGTGCATATTTTCGCTTTGTAGTGTGAGAAACTGAGTTCTCTATTTCAATATAAGAACTCTGTTTTCAATGGATACCTGAAGCGCTTGTGAAGTGTTGATCCCACGTTGATAATCTGAGACCTTACAGAGGGCCCCTGTGTGGTCAAGGGTACATTTTGATTTCCGTACATTTTATTTCTGTTTGTTTTTTTAGTTTAATTTTAAATTCATTGTGTTTTTTTCATCATGTTCATAATCATTTTATAACTCTGTGTATCATGCATCTTAAGTCATTTTTCACTAATTGAGAGTAGTTATATTCTAGCGTAGAACAGTCCTTTGGTTTTCATTACTTTTTAGTTCTTAACTATAGTTTTAAGTTAATCTCAGTAGCATAAATAGATTTATTTCATCTACTATTCCTTAGTTTCTAGATTTTAAATTCAGTTATTCAATGCCATTTTCTTAGAAGTGTAGTCACTCATGATATAAATGAATGTTTCCAAAAGTCTTTCAGTTGAAGGATAATCATAAAACTAAGTGGTGAAATGTTATATTTATGAATGAGTCTTTCATTACAATTGTTGTTCACTAGTTTTTAAGTTAAGCAGTTCAATGCCATTTCCTTATTAGTGTAGTAACTCACGATATAAATGGATATTTCCAAGAAGCCTTTCAGTTGAAGTTTAATCCTAAAACTAAGTGGTGAAATGTTTTATTTATGAATGAGAATTTTCTTGCATTTTCATGTTTACTTTTCTTAGAATGATGAAGAATTAAATCTCTCAAAAATTGCTATCATAAGGAGGTAGTTGTCCCTAAGTTATGTAGCAGAGTGACAAAAATACTTCATTTAGCCTTGCTTTCATAAATAGAATAGTTACAATTTCATTTTTAGTTTTTCAATTAGTTTAGCTGCAGTTCCATCTTCAATTATTCATTAAGCTTTAATTCTATAATATATTAGATAGTAGAGGTAGTCTTATTTCCAATATTTCATTTTTGATTTATCATAGATAGCTGTCATATCATTTTCTCATTTAAGCTTTGATTTTGTAATTGAGTAGATAGTAGTTTTAAAAGTCCTTTCAGTTCATGTTTTGGAAAGAATCGTAATAGCAAGAAGAGAGGCTCTGTTTTCACTTTCTTGTTTAAAAACTTTACTTCCAAATTTTTCCTAAAAGCACTTTTAGCTCTCACTTTATTTCTCTAGATTCTTAGCAGCAGTAGATTAAGATTTTGTAGATTACATTACAAAACATTAGGAATCAAAAGAGAAAACCCCCCAAAAAAACATAAAACTAAAAAATAGTGAGGTAATAAAGGGTCATCTAGCACATATAGTGCACTACACTTCATCAGTTTACAATACCTGGATTGATAATTTATGTAGCAATTTAGGACACTAAATTGACTGAACAATAGGTTTGGAAACATGACCATCGCTCATGGGGTTGAAACTAAACATATCAACCTATACCCCCCTACCAAACCTCTCCTAAAGTAAAAAACACCTATTGGGATAATGAAGAACATGATTCAAAAGCTATTGACCCAGTATTGAAAATTGCCCAAGCCATGAGCCTTAAGGAAAATTCAGAGGAGAATTTGTAAATTGTCATATTTCGAATCTTGATTTTTCGCACCATTTAGAGGGGCAGTTTAGTCCTAATCTAGATATAATGACTAACCTGCATAACTCTTATAAATATGATACAGTATCTAAATTACATTCATCCCTCTTATCTGCATTTCAATCATTTTCAATGACTAAATGTGGATGTAAGGTAATTGAAATTTCTTCTTGAAAAACCCTAAATATCAATTCTGCCCTGACTCCTAAACAAGAGGAGAAACTAATTTAGACATTGAAAGACTTTTTGGATACATTTGCTTGGGGATACAAAAACATGAAGGGTATTCACCTAGATACATGCATTCATCATATCTACATAGAGGGAAATGTCAAGCCTCTGAGACTACTGCAAAGGGGAATGAATCCCGTTTAAGAGAAATTGGAAAAAATGAGTTGTAGAAATTGTTAAATGTAGGGTTCATTTATCCTATTTCAGATAGCCAGTGGGTATACCCACTGGTTATCTTCCCTAAAAAAAATGGTAAATGGCGAGTGTGTGTGGATTACAGGGAACTAAACAAATCTACATTAAAATATCACTTTCCTTTTCCTTTTATAGACCAAGTGCATGACATTCTAGTAGGGAAGATGTATTTTTCTTTCCTAGATGGGTTTAGTGGGTACAACCAAATTAGGATAGCTCCAGAGGTCCAAGAGAAGACAACATTCACATGTCGTTGGGGAACCTTTGCATATAAGGTACTACCATTTGGTTTATGCAAAGGAGTATGTGCATAAATGTGATAGATGCAAGAGAATAGGGTGACCTGTCCAATCAGATGAAATGCCTTTGTAGCCACAAGTTCTCATAGAACCATTCGAGATGTGGGCTCTTGATTTTGTAGGTCCCATCAATCCTATGTCCAAAAGTAAGAAGTATATTTTGGTTTGTATTGATTATGTGATGAAGTGGGTGGAAGCGAGAGTGCTACCTAGAGCAACATAGAAAGTAGTGGTAGAATTTCTTTTTTCTAATTTTTTTGTACGATTTGGGGTACCCTGGGAAAATTTTTGTTGATGAAGGTACTCAGTTTTTGTCAAATCGTATGTAGGGAATTGTACATAAATATCATATTACTCATCAGAAGTCCACCCCTTACCATACAGAGGCCAATGGGTGGGTGGAATCAACAAATAAGGTGTTGAAGACAATCCTCACTAAGATGGTGCAATTACATAAGAATGATTGGGTTGATCAAATTCTTGAGGAATTATGGGCCTATCAGATTACATGGAGGAATACCACGCACTTCTCTGTGTATGGAAAACAAGTGTTACTGCTAGTTGAATTTTAGATCAAAACTTTTAAGATGGCAACATCTTTGGGTATAGACCTTAATGAGGCACAACAATAGATAATTCTCCAGCTCAATGAGCTATATTAGATTAGTCAGGATGCTTTTCAGCATATCGATTTGATCCAACAAAAATGGGCTGAATGGCACAACAGATGCATTAAGAAAAAGAAGTTCAAAGAGGGAGACTGGGTATTGTTGTTTTATTCAAAATTTAAGAATTTTAAAGGGAAATTCAACACACATTGGCTGGGTCCCAATGAAGTTGAGGAAGGTTTTGATAATGGATTTGTTCAGGTTAAAAAAATTGATGATGGAAATGCTACCTTCCTAGTGAATGGGCACAGACTCAAGCTATATCAAAAACCCCAATTTAAGGATAAATTTGTGGAAGACATTGTGAAGAACGAGTTGGAAATGGTGGAGAAGGAAGTCATTCCTTTCACTGCCTCTTCTTTATTTTCTGCCATAATGAATTGAGCTTACTTTTTTCCTTCTCATGCTTAGTAAACTATGAGAGGAATTTCTATTGGGTATATGTTTATTCCTTTCTCTGGAACTAATGAACTATTTACAGAAAGGGATCCCCTTGAAATCTTCTTTTGAAGTATTTCAAACTCTCTAAAATTAACATTTGGTGAGCATGGACTGCCTTGGGCTCGTTAAAATCACAGGCAGTAGATCCTTTAGGATCCTCTCAATAAATTTTGTGTTCAATTAATTTTTGGTTTGCACGTGTTGGACTGATGTGGGATTTCTTGAGGCCCTCCTCCCAACAATATTTGCCCATCGACATCAGCAAATTATTTGGGTGCAATATTAGAGTCTTGTGATTCCTTGAATCTATTAAGAAATTTACCCAAGAACACAAATTAATTACCGAGAATTACTGAGAGAAAAAAATATAAAAATAACCAGCAAAAACCATAAACACATAAACACACATGTTTATCCGGGAAAACCCCAAATCTGGGGAAAAACCCAATCATAATGAAATTTCATTATCCTTGGCCAAAACCCTGGCCAATCCGGCCAAGTGAGCCTTCACCGCTCACCTCCAGGCCTTGCATTACAATGAAGTCCCTCCAGCCTTTTATAGGCTCCATTACATTTAATACCACGGGCAGAATACCATGGGTGCACAATACCATGTGCCCCAAAACCATCATTGTTTAACCTGGTCAACTTTTTACTCTACCCCGAGTCAAGTTTACCTAAGAATTCCCCCCTTAAACTTGACTTGGGGTTCCTTGACTAACTCCAGCCAAACCTGCTAAGTGAGACAATCCCACTCACTCTAGCCCTTACCCCCCCTCAGAGTTTTTACCCGGGGTATTTTTAACCTGACATCCCCCCTATCACCTAGGTATAACTCAGACTTTACTAGTGATCACCAAGGGGTACACATGCCTTACCAGGTCTTACAGTAGTACGCCCATTTACATGCAATAAGTTTGACTTCATTAATTTTTTTTTATTGTTGCTCTTTTAACCCATCCTCTCTTATTTAATGCGACCAAGTAGCTGCTTGCATTCAGGTGACACGTGTACAAGGTCCGGTCCAGAATAGTATACTGCGCTTAAACTGCCAACGCCTTTCCTGGAGGAAAAAACTACTTCACTGATGAAGAATACACAGATCTCTTTCACTTGGCGGTATTATTGACCTACAAAGATGGACATGTCCAAAACCCAACGAGTGGTATCAATCTGAACGTAATTGGAAGCATCCATGGGATAACTTCTGTTGGGAAACAGAAAGTCGAAGGCTTTCGAGTAAACGCTCTCTCTACCGCAGAAGCTTCCCACTATATTCAACATCTGAACTGAACTACTGCTATCTCTGTCTTCATTTCGTGGGGACAATTCAACGACATTCTTTGGATTTTGGACCGTCCTTCCACCAAATTCAACCCTTTTCATTCATGTCCATACCAACATCGCTCTGCGCAATCGACCAGAAAATTGAAGCGATCGATGAAAAGAAGGGAACACAACGGACTCTCGGAATGAACTCCGTTCAACAGAAACACTTGAAAGTTGGTTCCCATAGCTTTGGTTATGGCTCTTCCTTTAGTGTAGTAATGATTTTACTTACAGTATCTTTCCTCTTGTAGCCATACACATTTTTCATGAACCATCGACTTGAGGAAAGATCGAACCGGTTATGCTCTGGTCATTGCCAAATCCATAGATCCACGTCAGATATGACTAGATCCGTCTTTTTTTTTACACAAAAATATGTTGAGAATCAAACCCTACATAACAGATCCATTCTCTTCTCACGAAGACTTTTCCAATAAATTTCACTAAGTTTTGATCTGACATCTTCTCCATTGATTTGGGCATATTTTTGGCTTCATTCTGCAACAGATTCTCATCATACTATCACACATCCAATATTTTCACTGTGTAGATTTTTCTATCCATTGGGCCAAAATAAATCTTTCACTGCAGCTGCATACATTTGAAGCCCAAACCCTCAACCATGGCTCTGATACCAATTGTTAAGAAATTTACCCAAGAACACAAATTAATTACCGAGAATTACTGAGAGAAACAAATATAAAAATAACCAGCAAAAACCATAAACACATAAACACACATGTTTATCCGGGAAAACCCCAAATCCGGGGAAAAACGCAATCATAATGAAATTTCATTATCCTTGGCCAAAACCCTGGCCAATCTGACCAAGTGAGCCTTCACCGCTCACCTCCAGGCCTTGCATTACAATGAAGTCCTTCTAGCCTTTTATAGGCTTCATTGCATATAATACCACGGGAAGAATACCATGGGTGCACAATACCATGTGCCCCAAAACCATCACTGTTTAACCTGGTCAACTTTTGACTCTACCTCGAGTCATGTTTACCTAACAGAATCTTGTATGCCTTAATGACAGGCTATCTTACCAGGAGCAATGGGGATTCATGATAGCTCCTTGATTGATGGATCCTACAGATGGTTTGAAAATAACTCATAAATTCACATATTGTCACACGAAATGAGTCGATCTTGCAGACAAGATAGACCTTCCTAAAATCTAAAGAGACCTAGTGACAAGCAAGCCAATCAAAAACTATATTTCTCTAAATATGCATTTATAAACAAAGGCAAACAAGTGTTTTAGGCCTTCCTGGGGTCCAATGCAAGTTTGTGGAAGCGTCACTCCTTTGATCCAAATGAGCTCCCTTGTTGCGAATCTGCAAACACAAACAAGCAAACAAATTAAATAGCACATGAAAAGCCAATATCATAAAACATATTTAACATGAAGAACAAGGAATTCATGAAACAAATGACATAAGACAATTTGTTGAGAAAAATGAATCTGATTGTATTAATTCAAATCAAAGAAGAACTTTACAACCTGTGCCTTGATGCTGTATAAGCTCCTCCCAGGGTCCAACAAGAAATCTCCTCTACTTTGACAAGTTTCACTCTCTTCCCAATGAAGCCAAAAAGGTATGTGATCTCTCCTCTCAAGCTTAACTAGGAAGTCTCAATTCCACCATCATTTACCCTAAAAAATGCTCAGCTTCTAACCTCCCTAGCAACCAACCCAATGCCTTAATTTATAGTGCAATGGAGGGAATTTACTAGGTCCTCCTTCAAAGGGATAAAGCTCCCCTTCAAAGGGATAGCTCCTCTAATCAAGGGATTAGCTCCTTCTCTTTTGTGATGCATGAACCACCTAAGAGTGACCAATCCACGTCAAAATTCCTTCTAGAATCATCTAGAATTAACCCAAAGTCAGTTTTTTTAGAATAAACTTGCACCTTTTTGACTTTCACAAGGGTTCGCACCTACTCCTTTTGGGACAGAGCGGGCAAGTCCGCAGTTTTTGTAAATAGGAGGTGAGGGACCGCAGGCAACAATGAGAGAAAGTGTGGAACTAGAGCTTTGTCGATTTTCAATGTCTTTCTCTCATTTTGAAAGCTTGACTTGAAGAGCTGAGGTCTGAGACTTGCTTAGGAGGACAGTACAAGTGATGATAGAACCATACTGACTGCAAATAATCATGGTGATGATATTTTTTTGTAACAGATTGCCCCCTAAAGTGTGAAGTCTGTAGTAAGTGAGGATTTCATTTATCATTTAGGAAGAGTGAAGTACTTTATCATTTCGATGATCATCTTGTGGAGAGCCCGGTTAGAACGTGTAAAAACATTCAATGCAAGATATATATATGAGATCATATCATCACTAAGGTAGGCATTCCCATACTCAGATCAAAACTGACTTAGAAAACTAACTACTACTCTGATACAGGAATGATCTTGTAATACATCACAAGTATAGACTCATGTGGACACAGTATGGACGCAGCCATTGTTGGAAATAATACTGAGAGGGGGGGGTGAATCAGTATTATCTAGCAATTTAATAAATCTTCCTTATTTGATCTTTGAATTATTTTAGCATGTCAGTACCATAAAATAATAAGCATGAAAAGCAGATAGTCACACCAAAGAACACAAGATGTAAGGTGGAAACCCAATGTGGGTGAAAACCACCTGCTGCAATATGTCTCTATCTTCTTTCAATTTAGAAACTTCTTTTACAATGATTTTGTACTGGTGCAGTCCTTTACCAGTACGCAGGCTGCAACCTGCAGAGAGCTACAACTCTCTCTCTCTCTCGTTTTCCAGTCTACTCCTGGAAGGGAGCTACAACCCCCTACTTCTTTTCATAAAGCATCAGATAATCAACAAGTACATAATAGATATAGATCACTACAGATATCAGATCAGCAACAACAGAACTAACCCAGAACACCTTATCAATAGAGAAATTCAATCAACAGAACATCTTAAAACAGAGACGCAGTTTTTCTTTCTGTGGCCTGCGACCAGACGCCGTTAACCTTCTGCTACTCTGCGTCCACACGCAGATATCCTTCTGCTCCGCTGCGTGCCCACACACTGTTCCTTTGACTGCTCTGCGTTCTGTTGCTTCAGGGACGCACCCAAAGATACTATCGCGCCGCGTCTTTTGCTACAGAGACGCACCTGAAGATACTTTCGTGCCGCGTCTTTCTGCTTCAGAGACGCACCTGAACCTTGATCGCCCTGCGTCCCCACGCAGGTCTCTCTTTACTGTGCTGCATCTCGGCGCACTTGCCCTTTACAGTACCTGCGTCCCGGTGCACTTTCCCTTCACTGAACCTGCGACCCTTTAGATATAAATGATATGAAGGCTTCAGAACAAACCCAAACAGTCAGATCTACAGATCTGATCATGCGCCATAGAGATCACAGTCCATTAGAAGATTCGCCCTCTTAGATCTGGACTAGATCTCACCAAATAAGATATTCAACCCAAGACAATTTCTCAATCCAAATGAACTCCTTTGCTTTATATAGGCAAGCTCCTCCCCAAAACATGGAACAATACCACGAGCCGACACCATAGAAACACAAAACCGTTTGCTAGATACCACACAAGAAACCCCCACATGCTTTTTCTCTGTCTTGAAATGTGTGCACTGGGTGGACGCACCTCCTGAACGGCTGGCCAGCGTCTCTGGACGCGGACCCTGCATGGTGTACCTGCGGGTACGCACCTCCTGAACTGGTTTCCTACGTCCTTCTTAATTTTCAACAAACTGAGAGCCTTGCCACTGGAGTTGCCATCAAGTACAACATCTGTAACATACAATCATACCAGAAAACATAATGCCAACAATCTCCCCCTTTGGACTTGACGGCAACCTTACAAACTTCAGCTTCATTCTCCCCCTTTGACATCAAGGGCAAAGGGTATGCTCCCCCTAAGCTCATGCTCCTCCAGATCTGCAACAAATAACCAGAGATCCACGATGAAAGAGATAGAGACATATTGCAGCTATTTCCAAGATCTCCTTCTCCATAATGCCAACAATGCATTATGTGCTCCCCCTGAGCCTGTACCACCAATAAGAAGATGTTCAACAATAAGATGATGCATCAACAACCCCTAGCTTTTGGCTGAGGTATTCAAACGTGTCCCTGGGCAATGGTTTGGTGAGAATATCAGCAACTTGTTCCTTGGAAGGAACATACTCCAACTTGACTTTCTGTTCAAGCACTTGCTCCCGGAGAAAATGGTACTTGATTGGTATGTGCTTGGTTTTTGAATGCATAACAGGGTTCTTTGAGATGCTGATTGCACTTGTGTTATCACATAAGATGGGGATTGGTGGTGTACAAGTGATTTGAAAATCCTGCAAAGTCTGCATCATCCAAAGAAGTTGGGTGCAACAAGATGCAGCAGCAACATATTCCGCTTCAGCTGTAGACAAGGCGATCGAACTCTGTTTCTTGCTGAACCAAGATACCAGTCTAGAACCCATAAAGAACGCACCACCACTTGTGCTTTTCCTGTCATCCACGCTTCCGGCCCAATCTGCATCTGTATAAGCATGAAGAGAAAGATCTGTATCTCTAGGATACCATAAGCCATAATTTTGAGTCCCTTGAAGATATTTGAAGATTCTCTTTACTGCCTGAAGATGAGTCTCCTTCGGATTTGCCTGAAATATTCCAACTATTCCAACTGCATGCATGATGTCCGGTCGGGTACCTGTCAAATATAGTAAACTTCCAATCATAGATCTGTAGGTTGGTTGGTGTACTGCTGCAGATTCATCATTTGCACTGAGACTACATCCTGTGACCATGGGTGTACATACTGGTTTTGCATCTTCCATGCCATATTTCTTCAAAATCTGTTTGAGATACTTGGTTTGAGATAAAAAGATTCCTCCTTCCTTTCGTTGGATTTGCAAACCAAGGAAATATGTCAGTTCTCCTAGCAAGGACATTTCAAATTCTTTCTGCATGACCGAGGCAAAACTTTGACTCATAGCTTCTTCATTGCTGCCAAAAATAATGTCATCTACATACACAACAAGTATTAGCAATTTGTCATTTTCAACTTTTATATACAGATTGCTATCTGCTGAACCTTTTGAAAAACCTTGTTGATGAAGATATTTGTCCAACCGGTAGTACCAAGCCCTTGGGGCTTGTTTGAGACCATAGAGAGCCTTTTTCAATCGGCATACAAGATTTGGATCATTTCCAAGAATGAACCCATCTGGCTGTTCAACGTACACTTCTTCTTCCAAGTCTCCATTCAGAAAGGCTGATTTCACGTCCATTTGAAATACTTTGAAGTTTTGAAAACTTGAGAGAGCAAGGAACATTCGGATGGCCTCAAGTCTTGCAACAGGAGCAAAAGTTTCTTCAAAGTCTATTCCTTCTTGCTGCGCATACCCTTTACAAACAAGTCTGGCTTTGTTTCTAATTACTTCTCCATTTTCATTCAATTTATTTTTGAAGACCCATTTTGTTTCGATAACATTCTTATCCTTTGGTCTAGGAACCAGCTCCCAAGTGTTGTTCTTTTTGATTTGCTCAAGTTCTTCATCCATTGCTTTTACCCAACATTCATCTTTGCATGCTTCTTTCACATTTTGTGGTTCAGTAGAGGATAGTAATGCCAAATAGCTTGAGGCTTCTGCAACTGTTCTTCTTGTTTGTACACCTGCTTCTTTCTGCCCCACAATCTGAGATTCTGGATGATTCTTCTGAACATATCTGGATGGAGTTTTCTCTTCTATTCTTGTCTGCTCCTCTGGTTCTTCTTGAGGTTCTTCTTGAGGTTCTTCTTCTTCATCATTCTATCTTTGAGGGTAGCCTTCATCTTCGTCGATATCTTCCCGATGTATTTGCCTAGGAATGTATCCCTTCTCATCAACCACCACATCAACGCTGTCAACAATTCTGCCAAATCTTTTATTGTAGCATTTGTATGCTTTGCTATGTGGAGAATAGCCAAGAAGAATGCCTTCATCTGCTCTAGGTTCAAGTTTGCCAAGCTGCTCATCAGTATTCTTGATATAGCATTTGCTCCCAAAGATTTTGAAGTGCTTTACCGAAGGAGTCCTGCCACTCCAAAGCTCATGAGGAGTTTGAGTGCTGTTCACCCGGACATTTGTTTTGTTGAGAATAACAACCGCAGCATGTGCAGCTTCACCCCAGAAAGTTGCGGGAGTTCTTGATTCATCAAGCATAGCACGAGCCATTTGTTGGATTGTTCTGTTCATTCTTTCAACAACTCCATTTTGCTGAGGAGTTCTAGCTGTAGAGAATTCTCTCCTTATCCCATGTTCATCACAAAAATCGAAAAATTCATTTGAAGTAAATTCCCCACCTCTGTCGGATCTGAGGCACTTAATTTTGTGACCTGATTCATTTTCAACCAAGGCTTTGAAGGATTTGAATTTTTCGAATGCTTCATCTTTGTGCTTCATAAGTCCTAACCAGACAAACCTGGAGAAATCGTCAATAAATAATATCAAGTATTCCTCTCCTCTAGGTGTTCTTTTCCTGAATGGACCACATGTATCTGTATGTACTAGCTCAAGAGGCATGCTAGCTGATCCTTCTTTCTCTGGAAAGTTAGTCCTGGTTTGTTTTCCAAACTGACATGATCTGCATATGGTGTTGTCAGGAATTTTGATATCTGGAAGATCGCGAACTGCCTGATATTTGCATGCTTTCCTTATTTGTGAGAAGCTTAGATGTCCCAACCTTCGATGCCATAACCAGTGCTCTTCATCCTTGCTTAGATAGCATTTTTGTTGTCCTTCTTCAAATATGTACAGATTATTTGGAGTTCTTTTGCCTTTGAGTACTGTTTTACCTGTATCAAGATCACGAACAATACATCCATTTGATCTGAAAATAACCTCGGTTCTTTGATCACACATCTGGCTGACACTTAGAAGATTATGCTTCAATCCATCAACATACAAAACATTTCTAGCTTTGACCTTTCCTTTTAACTGAGTAATGCCTTTTCCTTTTATAGTTGCAGGAGTATCGTTTCCAAAAGAGACTTTCTTTCCTTTTTCTAGAACAGAATAAGATTCAAGTTTTTCTTTATCACCTGTCATATGCTTCGAACATCCACTGTCAATGTACCATAGATTTTCCTGTCCCTCTGCATAAAATGCTATTCCACATCTTTCTGTTTGAGGTTCCTTTATTCTCCATGTTTTGGTGCTTGAGGCTTTCTCCTTTTTCTGCTGAAACCTGCTCCTGCATTCAGATTCTTCATGACCAAAGTTATTGCAAATAGAACATTCGACTTCATTTTCAAGAACCGAAAAGTTGTTATAGGTCCTTTTTGTCATCCCTGTCATACTTCTTTGTTTTTGAGCTTCCCTAGTCATGATTGTTTTATATGCAACACATTGAGCTGCTTTGTGACCAAAATTATGGCAAGAAAAGCATTGTCCATTGAAGAAGCTTCTGCGGTTATTGAATCTACCTGCCAACTGATTGTAATTTCTATTTTCATCTATTCTTGAACCAAACTGAGAAGATTTTACCTGTGGCTGGTTGTAGCTTTTGTTCACCCTTAAGATGGATTGCCCCTGATAGTTTCTGTTTGTATTTTGTCCCTGCTTTACCTGATTATCTTCATTGTTCTTCTGCTCATTTCTTCTTGCCGCATCAAGATAACTTTTTGAGGTGGATGCTTGAGAGGTTTCTCCATTGTAACCCAAACCTGTCTTGTTTAGAGGAGACCGCTGCACATTGACAATCTCATCCAAGGTTTCAGATCCTTTGACAAACTTAAGATTAATATCTTTTGTTTTCTCAATTTCTTTTCTGAGACCAACAATTTCACCTTCTAGTTTTTCAAGATGTTTTTCTTTTTCATCAATTTGAAATTGTAGAGTATCAATGATCACATTCTTTTCTTCTATACATCTCTTGAGTCTAGTAATTTCATCATAGAGGTTATTCACATCTACAGCATCCTCATAATCATCATCTTCAAATGCCATTAACAACTTATATTTATTACCTTGTTCATCTTCATCACTATTTGATAAATCGTCACTATCTTCATGGGTGTAGTAGCTTTTCTTATTTGCACTTTGTTTCTTGTTCCATCTAGCAGGTTCCTTTCCTTTATCCTTATAAGGACATTTTGCAGCATAATGACCTACTCTTCCACAAGCAAAGCATTTGAAAGGTAGCTTACCTCTGAACCTTCCAGAACCCCTTTGAAGATTTCTGACAAAATTTGATTCTTCTTCCTCTTCTTCTGGAACATGGCTTGCTTCATAGTAATCTTCTTTGCCTGATGCCTTAAAAGCAACTTCCCTTCTGTCTGATGGACCTCCCTTTCTCATTTCATAAGCAGTTAGAATTCCATGTAGCTGAGACAAGTGAGAACACGGAGATTTTCCTTTTCTTCTATTGCAGATACTTTAGATTCAAACTTGGGGGATAATGATCTTAGAATCTTTTGAACTACTATAGCCTCTTTTATTTCTTCACCCAAATTTTTCATACAATTAACAATCTCATCTACCCGAAGAAAATAATTAGCAACACTTTCATCATTATACATCTTGAGAGTCTCACATTGAATCCTGAGAGTTTGAAGTTTAGCTTGTTTTACCTGTTCATCTCCTTCATAGCTCGTGACCATTTTGTCCCATATCTCTTTTGCTGATTTGAAGTGCATTACCTTCATGAATTCTTATTGGGATATACTTCCTAATAGAGTACTAACTGCTTTTGCATTTGTTTCATACTTCTTTTTCTCAGCTGGATCTGTAGGAGTAGCTGAAGGAAAAGCATAGCCTGTTTCTACAATGTCCCAAACTTCTGTACCAAGAGATTGAAGATATGCAGTAACTCTTACCTTCCAATAATTGAAGTTTGTCCCATCAAAAATCGGTGGCCTGATTGATGCTTCTCTCTCGTAGTTGCTCATGATGAATGATCTACCTTCAAGCGATCAAGCTTCTCTGAAGGACCTGCTCTGATACCAGTTGTTGGAAATAATACTGAGAGGGGGGGGTGAATCAGTATTATCTAGCAATTTAATAAATCTTCCTTATTTGATCTTTGAATTATTTTAGCATGTCAGTACCATAAAATAATAAGCATGAAAAGCAGATAGTCACACCAAAGAACACAAGATGTAAGGTGGAAACCCAATGTGGGTGAAAACCACCTGCTGCAATATGTCTCTATCTTCTTTCAATTTAGAAACTTCTTTTACAATGATTTTGTACTGGTGCAGTCCTTTACCAGTACGCAGGCTGCAACCTGCAGAGAGCTACAACTCTCTCTCTCTCTCGTTTTCCAGTCTACTCCTGGAAGGGAGCTACAACCCCCTACTTCTTTTCATAAAGCATCAGATAATCAACAAGTACATAACAGATATAGATCACTACAGATATCAGATCAGCAACAACAGAACTAACCCAGAACACCTTATCAATAGAGAAATTCAATCAACAGAACATCTTAAAACATAGACGCAGTTTTTCTTTCTGTGGCCTGCGACCAGACGCCGTTAACCTTCTGCTACTCTGCGTCCACACGCAGATATCCTTCTGCTCCGCTGCGTGCCCACGCACTGTTCCTTTGACTGCTCTGCGTTCTGTTGCTTCAGGGACGCACCCAAAGATACTATCGCGCTGCATCTTTCGCTATAGAGACGCACCTGAAGATACTTTCGCGCCGCGTCTTTCTGCTTCAGAGACGCCCCTGAACCTTGATCGCCCTGCGTCCCCACGCAGGTCTCTCTTTACTGTGCTGCGTCTCGGCGCACTTGCCCTTTACAGTACCTGCGTCCCGGCGCACTTTCCCTTCACTGAACCTGCTACCCTTTAGATATAAATGATATGAAGGCTTCAGAACAAACCCAAACAGTCAGATCTACAGATCTGATCATGCGCCATAGAGATCACAGTCCATTAGAAGATTCACCCTCTTAGATCTGGACTAGATCTCACCAAATAAGATATTCAACCCAAGACAATTTCTCAATCCAAATGAACTCCTTTGCTTTATATAGGCAAGCTCCTCCCCAAAACATGGAACAATACCACGAGCCGACACCATAGAAACACAAAACCGTCGGCTAGATACCACACAAGAAACCCCCACATGCTTTTTCTCTGTCTTGAAATGTGTGCACTGGGTGGACGCACCTCCTGAACGGCTGGCCAGCGTCTCTGGACGCGGACCCTGCATGGTGTACCTGCGGGTACGCACCTCCTGAACTGGTTTCCTGCGTCCTTCTTAATTTTCAACAAACTGAGAGCCTTGCCACTGGAGTTGCCATCAAGTACAACATCTGTAACATACAGTCATACCAGAAAACATAATGCCAACAGCCATCTGTTTATGAATAGTCCACAATATAATGAATACAAAATTCCTCACAGCCTGGATTGCAGAAACTAGATCCGGGGTCTTCATTTCTACTTCTCGAAATAGTACGATTCTATCCATGCAAATGAATGCGTTGATGCCGAACCTGGTAGAAACCACTTGATTACTAGTCAATGATGTAAATTGTTAATAAGTGTGAGAGAAACCACCAGTGATGTCAATGGATCTCAAAGTACCCAGTGCAATCCTTGAGATGTGAATAAATGTGTTGATGTCGAACATGTCACGGAATCCTTTGATCGAAGGTCAATGAGGCAACCTGTCATCAAAGGCGAGAAACCTGCCATTGAGGCATGCAGATCCCAAGGTACTGAATATTTCTAGATCATCTTTCTAGATAATGAGTTGAAGTCGATAGAAAGCAATCCATCGCAGGCAAGCCTACAACACAAAATCATAGATCAAGTTGAAGAAGTTTAGTTTCAAGGACTGACTCAGGGATGGTCAAGATGGATTACAGAAATTTTGCAGATGAATGGCTTATTGGCAGTGACCTCTTGAACACATAACGACACAACAAATGGTTTGGTGACAATTAACCCAAAGTTAATACCCAAAAACTGGCTGAAGACTTTCAATGTGGTTTGATCAACTATTAGGAAACGGGTTTCCCAACCTAGGTGAATAAAAGTGTCGTGTTCAAGAGTGGTTACAAAGTATGACAAACAGGCTCATTTTTCTCTCTTTTCCCCCACCATTTCTGGCAAGTACCTCTTTATTTTTAACAAGCTTGAGGAGGATAACATTTGCTTGAGTATAAGCTCATCCTTCGGATGAGTCCAGCTTAGTTTAAATTCAAACCCTAAGAAGGAGTGGTTCATTCCTTTTTGTAATTGAACAAGTCCTTTACTGTGAAATTTTAACGAGTCCAGTATAGGAGAAACTCGGCATTTTTCAATTTTAGAGAGTCTGAAAAAACTTAAGAAGACTCCAGGGTTGACCTTTTTCGTAAATTTGTGTCTCCCAAGCTTGAAAAAGTATAAAATAATACTTGAGAGAACTGCTTGATCTTTAATACCAAGGAGTACTTTTCGTAATTAGTGCCCCTAATCCGAAAAAGTAAAAAAGCGATCAACGACACGTCGTTTTATAACCAATATCGAATTTGAAACGACAAAAATCTGGCAATCTTTTCATATTTTTACAGTCAGAAAAGAGCTGTAAGTGGACCATCGTTTTAGTTCCGTTTTAATGAGTTTAAAAAGAAAAACTCGGCGATCTTTTCATCTTTTAGGAGTCAGAAAAGAGCTTAAAGGTGACTCTAAATGTTTTTTCGTCGAAAATGATAGATTTCGCCTGAATAATCCATTATCCTGAAGAAAAATGCAAACATTACTCATACCTGTTTGAAATGGATAAAAATGCTGCAAAAATTACCTTTCCAAAGTGAAAAATAAACAAATTTGCAATTTATTTACTCAAAAAACTTATAAAAAGGACTTTTGTCAATTCATTTTTATCGTTTGAGATTTGGGTGAGAAAATAGTGCTTTTGTCCAGAAACTTCCCGTGAAGATTGCAGAAAATCCAACCGTCGGAATCGAACACCGTCTTCTCCAGGTAATCCACATCATCCTACTCTTCATTTTTAACCGTTTCATTTTTTTTTAGGCTTTTATTTCATTTTTTTGAAGGTTTTTAGGCTAAAAACCCGCGCGCGGGGGCCCGCAGGCGTAACACTGGCAGCCCGCGGACCTTGACTTTTCCTCAATGGGGAAAAAGTCAGGGGTCTGCACCGTCCATGTAGGCAAGGTGCGGACCCATGCACTGTCTCTAACACAAAGGGTGCGGTCCCCGCAGTAAGGGTTTTTAACCCAAAAATTCTCAAATTTGACCCAAACAAATTGATTTCTAGCATTCTAGTTTGTCTTTTTTTTGGAAGTAGAGGGTACATCATGCTAGATTGGCATGAGCGAGAGCATGAGGATGATGTTGTCGTGTTGAATCACCAACCTTCAATTGATGCATTGAAGGCATGCGGCTTGTAAAAATTCTAGGCCATACCTAGCATGAGGGCCCAGGTGGATTTCTTACAGTGGCTGGTTGACAGATGGAGCATACAAGACCAATGCTTCTTCATTGGTGGCCACCAGCTCGAAATCGAGTCGGCAGAAATATACTTCTTGACCAGTTTGCCTAAGAGAGGCGAAGACTTGACTCTATTCGGGACTAGGCCAGGTGGCCAGTCTGTCGATAGCCTCTGGCTAGAGTTCTGCAACAGCCAAGCTAGAGACAAAGGGATAGACATTAAAACCATATCCATTCCTGAACTCATGGTGATCACGTTCACTGTCACCAGACTTTGTAGGAGTGCTGCATTACATATTGCCACCGGATCCCAGATGCGGATGGCAGTTGACTACTTTCGAGGCACCATCTTCAACTGGTGCGATGCTATGTTGGCCAATGCAAAAGGCCAACTGACCAGAGCCAAGAACGGACAACTGAAGACCTTTGGTTATGGGGATTTAGTTGTGAGCTTTGGTCTGGAGAGGGTTCCAACGTTGATCCCACAACACCTTACTGTTGGAGCTAGGCTTCCTCGAGAGCCCAAACTGATGCGATGGGTTGCAGTTATGGCCCATCATCCGGACGAGGGGACAAAGGTTGTTCGATTCAAACCTGATTATTTCCAATGGTTGGAAAACCAAGTTTTTTCTATTTAGGACTTCCCTTAAGCTGGGGTAGATTTTCATGGTGACCCAGACATGGCTCTTCCACCAGGAGAGCAATGGGATGACTCAGGTAAAATCATTTTCAACATTTTCCTATTTTAATTTTTTTACTTTTTCTATCATCCCAAAACTGATAGTAAAAGTTTCAAATGCAGATGTGGGTCCACAGTGACCTGCCGCTCTCCGACCTTACGAGAGGAAACAACCAGTTGCAGTCGCGCCAGCCCCACAGGATGAATCATCAGAGACTTTGGTCGAGTTGGAGAGTCATCTAGAGTGCTTGATAGGAGATATTCCGGAGACCAGCATAGATGACATTCCTCATCGACTTCAGCGCTGTGTGATTGGGGTCCCAGGACCTTTTAGGAGGTTCCTTTGCAAAGTGGTCCATGCAGTGGTTTCTTATCGAGATCATCACCAGTGATATGATGATCGCCTATTGTGGGCACATATGACATTTTTGCTTTTTGTACTTATCATTTTTGCCGATCATAAGGTGTGTTTCAACCTATGATCGAGGACGGTGTATTTTTTGACACACTGCTATATATATATCACTATTACCAGCCTATCTTGTAAATCATGTTATGGAATGGTTTTAAATTTACATGTATCATTATTGCAAATGTCTACTTAACATTCGAGAAGCAATTGCATCTGCTAATGTATTTAAAGATCTTGGAGTATGCTTGTTGTGGAGGTAAATCCTCTTTGCGGACAGAGACGATCCCTACTAGCCCAGACCGGGTCTAGCAACAATCAAACAATGATATCACGCAAGTTCCTAATTGCAAATTAAAAGTGGATGGTGAGAACCTACTTGGATTCCAACACTAATGTTCGTAGAAGAGACGTCGCTCTCGTTCCTTTGCCTCGGCCGGTCACAATCCCCACGATCTCCGTGATTGGACACCTGCACATGCAAAGAATAACACGAATACAAGCATAAAATCCAATAGATGCAATTATATATCAGTCAGAAAAGATATAACTCAACATCAATCATAGAACAATGAGAGTGGAACCATAATGATAGTCATCTATTATTGATAAATAACAAAGAAGAATACAACCATAGTTCTGACGTCAAATCCTCCTTTGGCTGGGTGATCAGCTACACAAGTCTTGCAAAGCTTGTTGGGATAGGGAACAAACCTCTCTCTATTTGGGTGACAAGAATATCCTCACTTAGATTTGGCCTTATGGGTGCAAAGGAGGCTCTTGCAGCTTCAAACTCTTGAACTCCTAGAATTCTCTATCATTATGCTAGAACTAGAACTGGAACTAGCTTGCTCAAGGCATAGAGGCAAGCTTTTATAGATAGAGAGGAAAGAGATAGGATCAACCACATTATTCATGGGATTGGCTTTATCACTTGGAAACTTCCATGAAAGGTGGCAAACCACTTCCCTTCTATGCAAATTAGAAGCCAAACCATCCTAGCTCAACATAGATTCAGTTGGTGAATGGGTTAAGGAGAACCTTCGGAAGCTTGTTCATTGAAAACTTTACTCAATTCGGTTGGTGCGAGTGCGACTCTGAGACAGAGCGCCAATGGCGTGCCCTTTTTAGAGGATTTCCCTCATTGGCACGGATAGTGAACTATGGACCCGCGCTAATGCAAAAAGAGCTGTTTTCATGGATATTCTGTAGGAGATGTCTTCAGGGCATATGAAGCTCATACTTAGAGGAATATGATGCAAGTGGTTTCAGGTCATGTCACTTCTCACAGGTCCCGGAATGAGTCCTCCAGTGTGCAGGTGAGGGGTAACAGGGACGGTGAAAAACGTTGACAAATTGTTGTGTAACAGATGACCCCTAAAGCATGAGGCCCGAGAGAGAGAGAGGGATGAAATGCTTTACAAGAACATGCATGACTGAAACACAGTCACTGGAGAACCTGCGTAAAGAAGTACAACTGATATCTCAAGTACATGATACATGTGGTATGGGAGCAACCATCCATAACAGAGTACATAACAATGTAGATCCAAGGTATGGGCACAGCCATCCAGTGAGGATTGATAAATAGCCTCAGGCATGGTCGCAACCATCCAGTGAATGAGTCATGTAATGATCATAATAAGCCACAAATCGTAGCCTGGATTCCAATAAACAAAATCCAGGGTCTTGCGCTCCATCTTGGCCCAGACAGAGTACAAGTTCAAGCATGTGAATACATGAGTTGAAGTCGAACATGCATGAACATCGTCTGATTACCAGCCAATAGTGAAAATTGTTTAACAGACACGAGAGGTACCACCAATAATGATGATGGTCCTCAAGGTACTATAGGTACAATCTACGGTGTGCGAATGAGTGAGCTGGTGTCGAACACCCGTAGAATCATTCGATCGAAGGCCAATGATGAAAACCTCTCATCGAACATGAAGAACCTGCCATTGAGGCATGCAGGCTCCAAGGCACCGGAAGGGAGTCTCTAGATCAGCTTCCTGGATAATGAGCTGAAGTCGACAGGAAGTGACCTTGATCAAAGGTGGGCCATAATGTTTCCCACATCATTAACACGAGACAGAGGAAGAATGTTGTGGTGAATCACAATTATGTGAGGTATCAGAGGGAGGTTGTAATTCTACAGAGGTCAACTTCTCTTGAACATATCGGTGGCACGACAGTGGACTTGGCAGTATTTGACATTAAATGATCAAGGGTCATGGTGACAAGGCAATGAGTAGATGAGAAGTCAAATAGGATAACCCAAACCCACGGAGGCTAGTGTAAAAACAAGATGAGATGTTCCCACCCAGACACAAATGCAGACTAGTGCCATGTTCAAGAGCGACATACTGTCGACACGAGAATAATTATGGGTCCATTTTCCCCACCATTGCTGGCGAGTACCCCAGTTATTTTTAACAAGCTTGACGGGGATAGCATATGCTTGCAGGGCGTCATTATGACAGAATCTGATGTCATTAAGTTTTAATGAGCCTGACAAAGGAAAAACTCAGCGTCTTTTCCTGTTTAGAGGGTCTGAACAGACAGCAGAAAGAAAAATCCAAGGGGGCCCTTTTTCGTAAAGTTGTGTCTCCCGAGCCCAAGAAAGTATAAAACAATACTCGAAAGAACCGCCCGATCATTACGATCGAGGAGTACTTTTCATATGTAGTGACACCGACCTGAAAAAGTAAAAAAGCGATCGATATCACGTCATTTTGTGACCATTAACGAGCCTGAAATGACAAGGACCCGACAACCTTTTCGTTTTTACACGGTCGGAAAAGAGTTTAAAGACGACCGCCTCTTATTTACGTTTAACGAGTCAAGAGGGATAACTCAGCGATCTTTTCATGTTTAGCGAGTCAGAAAAGAGCTGAAAGATGACTCCACAGTGACTTTTTCGTGTGTTTACCGAGTCCGAAAAAGTATAAAATACAACTCGTTTCACCATCGAAGTTGCGTAAAAGACCTGTCGCTGCACAAGAAGCAAGTGTAAAATCCATTTTCGACCAAAAATATATTAAAATATTCAAAAAACAACTTTTTAAACCTAAGTACAAGTCAAAAAGTTTATAAATATGGTGAAAATGTAAAAAATAGAATTACTTTTACTTTTTACCTCTTGCATAGTAGCAGTGGTCCGTTTGGGGAGCGAACTTCAGATAGTGATTACAGCCAATACGTGCAACCAGTTGAGATTTCGCCAGTTCCAGGTAAGAGGTGCTTCCCTTAGCTTCATTTTCATACCTTTTTTATGCATTTTGTTCCCTGATTGAGCCTCTGCAAGGAGGATTTTAAAATTTAGGGCCGCGCTGCATTGGCGCGGGTATCTGGCACAGATCCGCGCCAATGGGGTGATTTACCCAAAGGTACCGTGCCATTGGCGCGACTGTTTTAGAAATAGTCGCGCCAACCACGTTGTTACACAGTAATTTGTCACCATTGGTCACCGTCCCTATCGCCCCATTTCCATACAGTGGAGGACGCATTCTGGGACCTGTGAGCAGTGACATAACCCAGAAACACTTGCATTATGTTCCCCTGAGTATGTACTTCATGTTCCCTGAAGACACCTTCTGCAAATTATCCTTGGAAAGTACTCTTTTTCCATTGGCGCAGGTCCATAGTATCTTACCCACGCCAATCACTGAGATCCTCAAAAGAGGGTGCGACCATTGGCGCTCTGTCACAGAACAACACCCGCGCCAGCCCAGTTTGGTAATGATTTTTGACAAACGCACGCCCATCTGCTTTTTCCCTTCAGATCACGAAGTCTTTTGAGGGTAAAATCCACCGGATAGAGGTCGAGAGTCATCATCTATCCTTGACATCTATCCACAGTAGCTTTTCAGAGATAATGCCAATCCATAATGGGTGTCCTGGTTCATCGAATCTTTCTCCCTTCTCCATCTATAAATATCTATCCTCATGCATTAGACAAGGGAGTTTTTTGGAGTTCTTGGAGGAATGCTAGTTGTGATTATGCTTGTCGTGAGTGATAGTGAAGCATAGATAGGTTATGCTGCCGGAGAGGAGGCACATTGCAAGACACATATAGTTGCTCACCCAGCCAGAGGAGAGGTTCAACGTCAGAACATTGGTTGTAACTTTTCCTGTCTATTATTCATTAATGAACGACTGTTATTATAGTTCCAATCTCATTGTCTATTATAGTGACGTTTGATTTATTTCCTTTCTGACTGAAATATAGTTGTGCCTTGGTGGATTTTATACTTGTATCTATTTCTTCCTTTGCATGTGCAGGTGTCCGTAATCAAGGAGCGCAAGGATTGTGACCTGTTGGAGCGAGGGAGTGGGAATACCAACTCTGCTTCGACTATAGCGTTGGATTCCAGGTTGGTCTTCTTAATTCACTTTTAGTGTGTAACTAGGAACTTGCGTGGCAGCATGAATCGATTGTGGCTAGTTCTGTTTTAGGCTAGTGGGATCACCTCTGTCCGCAGAGGGGATTTACCTATCCAACAATTTGGCGACTCCGCTGGGGAGAAGCTATTTGGAGTTTGTCTTGCATGTTAATTTTCTCTTGCTTGCTTGAGTGACTGAGCTTTCTGGGTCAGTTTTGAGATTATTCTTTACTGTTTGATCCATCTGAACACTGTCAGCCTGACCTGGGGTCGTGTTATTTATTTTTTTAGCCGGCAAGCTTAGTTGGCGCGGTTTTTACTCTGACAGTCGCGCTAGTTGGTGCATGTTTCCCAACAACAACTTGTGCCAATCCTTTGGTAGCGCAAGTTGCAGGCTGACAGTCGCGCCAGCCCTGTAAATTTTGCCTGTGTGTGGGTGGGAAGCTCTTTCAGCCTCCTTTTATATCTCTTACAGCCTCTGGAAGTGTGTTGAACCTCTGTTTGACTGGTCTTACCTTTATCCTTCAGTTGTTTGCTTATTTCTATTGATTTTCGTCTCAACCCTAGAACATCTAGTGGCTTTGCATGTCTAGCCTTCTGTCGGAAGTTCCGGTCTTTCGATTTTCCAGTCAACCTGTTGGTTGTGTTCCGCACCTATCCAGTGGTTTGTTAAAGCTTGGTCTTCTATGCTCTGAGTGATTCACTTCTAGCCTCTTTGGATTTTGCTCGACTTCATTTGAACTTAGATTACATGGTTCATTGAAAGTCTTTGTGTTTTTCCTTGCTTGTATAGTTCATTTTGGTGTTTCAGAATTGGTTCTATTTCATTGAGTGAACTTGGATTGTGTATACTTGTGCATATCTCTTAAGATTTGTTTAAATGCATCATGCCATCTTAAAGGAAAGAAAAACAAAATATCTTTTGCGTCATATTAGTTAGCGTTTATTGTTATTTGTTGCTATTAAAAAGAAAAAGAAAAAATTTCATTTCTTGTTATTAGCTGCATTAGGATCTTTGTTGTTTGCTGAGTGATCATTTCGTTTGTGTCAAGATTTCAACCCTCCTGTAGATAGAATTCATCGAATGAAATGGTATAGTTTTGGCATGTAGTTTGCATTTAAGAAGTTTTTGAGATATCACATACGGTAGGACCAAAAAACTGAAACATAATTGAAGATAAACTTTAAAATAAACTCAATGAACATAACAACGCATTGGAACATAATGCAAATACTCTAGAGGTCTAGGTTAGAGATGTGTTCCGGCGTCTTTAAACCTGGTAGCTTACTGTTGAGTGGTTGGGTGATTCCTCCACGGTGAAACGATAGGTGCCAATATGGACTGAGCTCCCACGTACCGTCGCGTATATACGGGAGACCCCACTAGGCTATTATCCTTTATCCATAGGAAGCCGAGTCAGCCGCCTTACAAGCCGTAATGCACTGAACACAGCATTCGGGAAGATTGACTGCAGTACGGGAAGTCCTTGGTTTTCATCTGATTGCCAAGGTGTATAAGCAGTTTTATGGATTGTTTGGTAAACCTTTTACCTAGAGTCTCCATAGTAGTCACTTTTGATCCTTTTCGGACTCCCTAAAAGAAAAGGTGCCTGTGAGCATCTTGTCACTTCGAGCTCATTAAACATTCGAAGGAGACTAGAGTCATCTTTTGTCCTTTTCTCGACTCTTAAAATATGAAAAGGTCAAGTTTAGTGTCTTAAAATTTATTGGCCACGATAAAATCTACCCAATTAGATTTTGTTTGTGTTAGTTTGAATTAGGGGTTGTCTCGGTAGATTTCTTAGGTTTTTGAAGTTTCATCCTGGTGGAATTACCAATTTCGTCTTCTACCGAGATACCGGTTGTGAGTCTTCCTGTGGTTCTGAGTATACAACCACTTAGTTCTCGTGCCCCAGGTGACGAGACTTACCAGTTCCATTGGAACCCTACGTGGGAACCTTTTGAGGATGGTGTCCCTTTTTGGGACTATACTTCTCCTCATGTGTCAGTCCCACCTGTTTCATCTGACATGGATGATTTGTCCCCTACAATGACTGATGAGTCCGTTGCGACGAGCGGTGAAATTCCCACCTCAACGGACCATATACATGTTAGTAGTACACCTACTACTACAAATTTACCACCAGGCTATAAAGCTTTAAGAGATACTATGCCTTCTGGAACTCCATTCACGGGTCCCATTTGGTCACCACACACTTTTCCTACTACGGAGCCTTTTACTCCGCAAAGTCGCAGTCCATCTGTTACCTCAGTCACAACCGCTCCAACGGTCTGTGCAGCCTCTTCGACTCCTATTTTTAGTCGTCCCTCGGCTTCCTTGTTCGGAGTCTTTGATCCCATGACAAATGTCCCAATACAGGGGCCATACGATCCATATTTGTCATCTCAACCGGTTGTTGAGGTATCAGTTCCATTGTCAATTGATTGGACCTCCACCTCTTTCCATGGTGGTCAAGTTTCATCTGCGCAGTCTCCAAGACAACCCCCTCAAGACCAACCAGGGCAATCCTTTTGTGGAAACCCTTTCGCTACTAGTGCTCCCTTTTCCTCTTCTTATATGCAACCTTCTGGTAACTCAGGTCAGTCATCTTTTCAACAAGCCCAACCTGGTATCCAGCAAGGTTATCCCGTTGGACAAATTGGTCAACAAACTATTAACCCAGACCAATCCAATGTCCAGTATGGTCCAATATCTGGACAAGTTACTCAACCACTTGGTCAGCCTACTATCCAGTATTCACAACCTTCTAGGCAAGCTGGTCAGCCTCAAACACCGTTGGGTCAACCAATTGCCCAGACCTCTCAGCCATCTAGTCTGTTAGGACAACCTTCAGCTGCGCAACAACAGTTCCAATCCCAACAGGTAGGCCAATCTCAGTATCAGCAGGTACAACCTTCTGGACAGGCCGGCCAACCTCAGTATCAACAAGGTTTTCCTTCTGGCCAGATAGCCCAACCTACAGGACAGCCTATTGGCGCTGCTCAATCCGGTCCGTGGCCCCAAACGGGACCCCAAAACCCATCCGGCCTTCAAATGCAGGCTGGGGCTCAATCACAAACTTTTTATCCAACCCAGCTTGGTGCTCAAACTCAATTTGGAGCCCCACCACCGTATGGCTACCAGCAACCTCAAGGGCAACCTTTGTTCGCCCCATACCAGAACTACCAACAACCGCAGGCGAATCCTTCGCAGACTTATCAACAGCCATATGGCGCATCTGCAGCATCGTTTCGTAATCCTTATGCTGGGGGGAAAAATACAAATCCCTATGGCCAATACACTATGGGGCCAAATCCGTCCAGACAAAATCCATGGGGGAAACCACCACCTGGTTGGAACCCTGGTGCTCCATCCTACCAGCAGCCCCAGATGTCTTTCAATCCTCAATTACCATTCTTAGCGACTTTAGAATTACCGGATGTGTCCAAATTAACCAATGATCCTATTCTTGATAATCCTTATTGGCCTCCAGTTCCAACTAAAATACCTGGTGACTGTTCAAAATTCGATGGTAAAGCCAATGAAGACCCACAAGCCCATGTCATGACTTATCATTTGTGGTGTTCATCTAATTCATGGCTTGATGATTCAATTCGGCTTCGCCTTTTTCAAAGGACTCTCACTGGCTCTGCCGCTAAGTGGTATATCGAACTTCATCGCGGGTCCTTTCAGGATTTCAATTCTTTGGCTATGGCATTTCTCACTCATTTCCAGTTACCCATTCGATACGAAATGGGTACACACCTCCTCACTTCCTTAAGACAAATGACGGCTACGCATATCTCTGATCATATCCATGAATGGCGACGGCGTAGACGTATGATCAAATTTTGGATTCTCGACCAGCTTCTTACCGATTGGTTTACGACTTCGTTCGTGCCTCCAATAGCTCGGGATATCGCCATGGGAGCGTGTGTCACTGAAGAGCAAGCTATTGCGCGAGCTCAGTACCTTGACTTGGTTTATTCTCAGTCAGGTACATTATATGATTATTTACCTGATGCCCCTAGACCAGGAACATCCAAAGCCCCACCAACACCAACTGTTGATGGTATTATTGGTACTGTTAGTTCAACCTCAAAGAAAAATTCCGCGAACCCTGGGAAGAAAAAACCACCTACTTCGAATGAACAACCTTCCCAGGCACCACCTGTTTCAAATGTTACTTCTGAGGTTAATGCCGTCCAATCCAATACGGAAAACAAGGCCTCGAAAGAGAAGAAGAAAGGGAAAGCGAAAAATAAGCCAGAACAACCCAAACAGGAAGCCCCAAAACCTCAACCCGAGGACGGCGCTAAACGCAAACCCAAGTATCCTTGTCTTATCTGTGATGATGATCACTATACCAAGGACTGCCCGAGGCGGTCCGAAGTTAGTCGTTTGTTAAAAGGCACCCCTGGGACTCCTGCGGTGCTCAAAGAGCCCTTTCCCACCCAACACACTCAAAAAACTCAAATGGTGGCTGACCCTTCTCAGCCTCCCTCTTCCTTTGGTTCTCAAGTGTTTATGGCTGGTACAGTACCCATTAATATTAGTACTCGAACGAAAGATTATCCGCCATCTGCCAGGAAGGAGCCTGAGGTTCCCTCTAGTGCTCCTCCGTTCAGTTCAGGTCCACTCCACATTGAGAGACCTACCACTGAGACGCCTCTTCGACCCCCTCCAAAGGGAGTACTCCGGAAATCCTCGTACAATCCGAATGCTCGTGCTGCACAACACCACAACATCGTTGAGGACTTAGCACAGACTCCGTCGGCTATGTCCGCTTTAGAGGTTCTCCAGAGTTGCCCTTCTCAGAGGAAGTCCATGCTATCTGCCATTGGTGGCATAGACCCGGCCGATTCGGATTTAATCACTTTTGACTTAGAACACCATACTCAGAGACTGCCTCCCCAAATCGCCTTCCTCATACAGGTGATTATTGATTCCAAGACGATTCATCGTACAGTCATTGATGAAGGTGCCTCAACTTGCATCATGTCTGTTGCCTGTTGGAAAGCTATTGGATCTCCAACGCTGAGCCAGTCTCCTTCTACCTTGGAAGCTTTTGATGGAAGAGCGTCCCGTCCTTACGGTATACTCCAATGTTTACCAATCTCTTTGGAAGGGAAGACAGTCGAGATGGAAGTTGAAGTCGTTGATGCTACTCTAACCTACAACCTCCTTCTCAGACGTAGCTGGATATACGCGATGCAAGCTGTTGCTTCATCTTTCTTTCGAATCATTCGTTTCCCTCATCAAGAGAAGATCGTTACCGTTGACCAACTCTCTTTCTTTGCTTCTTCTTCCGAAGGCACCATCCCGTTTGTAGAGCATACCTCCAAATTATCTGAGAGTCTGGGAGCTGGACTTTTCAAAGATCCCGCTCTTATGGGTATTTTTCCACTCCGTCCTCCAAATATCGCCTCCGTCAATATGATCACTACTGGTTCTGACCCGTGGATCATACCTCCCACAGACCAAGTTGATTCCTGGGGCGACCGGATGCCGTTGAGTCCTGCCGAGCTTAATTATGTTGAAATCATTATTGCCTCGGCGCCCTCTTCCACGCTTACTCCATCCTCAGGGCTTCTAGACGAGGCTTCTTCGGATTCCCTAGGAGAAACATTCCTCTCCGACGAAGCCATTATTGAGACCATGTCTCTGGAGGAACCTCCTTGGCATAATTCTCACCATCGTTCCTCATTTCTCCCTGCCCCGCAGCATTTTCTGACATTCCTCGAGCGGTTTTCTCCTTGTCTCCCATCACAAATCTTTCAAACGCCTATTCAAATTGATCAGGTGTTTTATGAAGGGAATATGGCGAACATTACGCAAACCCAACCCATCGACGTCTCTGTCAAACCAGGGATTGTCGAGCATCTTCACATTGGAGTCACTTGTACTCCAGAGGAGATTCAACTTTATTCCGAACTTTTTCGCAAATTTCGTGATGTTTTCGCATGGTCCTATGAAGAAATGCCCGGCATTGATTCTAGTATAGTGGTGCATGAAATAATCACGTACCCAGATGCTAAGCCTGTTCGTCAACGTTTACTCCCTGTACACCCCCGAAAGGCTGCAACGATTAAGGCCGAGGTACAAAAGCTTCTTAACGCCGGTTTTATTTATCCTATTCCTCTTACAGATTGGGTTTCTAATATTGTACCTGTAACCAAAAAAAAGGGTACAATCCGGGTTTGTGTCGATTATCATGATATAAACAAAGCCTGTCCTAAAGATAATTTTCCCACACCATTTATTGATCAAATCATTGACGAGTGTGCCGAAAGTGAAATGTATTCTTTTATGGATGGTTTCTCTGGTTATAACCAGATCAATATTGCTCCCGCTGATCAACACAAAACTGCCTTTATTTGCCCATGGGGGACTTTTGCCTATAAGAAGCTCCCTTTCGGTCTTAAAAATGTCGGTGCTACCTTTCAGCGTGCAATGTCTTATGTATTTCATGACATTCGGCATATTGTACAACCTTATCTGGATGATCTCCCTGCTCATTCAGCTAAACGTCAGGACCACCCTAAACACCTTCGCGAAATCTTTCTTCGCTGTCGATACTACCGAATCAGGCTAAATCCTCACAAATGTGTCTTCTGCGTTGAATCTGGCAGACTTCTCGGGTTTATCTTTTCTCGAGAGGGCATCCGTTTGGATCCCCTTAAAGTCGAGGCTATCGTGAATCTCCCTGCCCCCGCTTCTTTGCATCAGTTGCAGAGTTTGCAGGGAAAAGCCAATTTTTTACGTCATTTTGTTCCCAACTATGCCGAGGTAGCCAAAGGTTTTACACGATTACTGAAGCGTGATGTCCCTTTTCATTGGGATGCCACAGCTTAGGAATCTTTTGAGCGTCTCAAGGGTCTCCTTGTTTCTGCTCCATTGCTCCGTCCTCCGAATTATTATCGCGACTACACCTTGTATTTGGCTGCCGCCGATACCACTATCGGCATGGTTCTTGTCCAAACTGATGATGATAACACTGAGCATGTTATTTATTATCTCAGCTGCAACCTATTAGACACGGAAACTCGATATGCTTATGTCGAAAAGTTGGCATTAGCCGTAGTTTGTGCTGTACAACGTTTCCGTCATTATATTCTTTTGCGTACTACTACTGTGATTTCTGATTGCAACCCCATGACGTATATATTGTCACGCCAGTTGCTGGGGGGCAAATACTCAAAGTGGATTGTTATCCTCCAAGAGTTTGACTTGGAATTTACCACTTCCAAGTCTAAGAAATCCCTTGTGTTTGCTGAGTTAATTTGCTCTTTGCCATCTTCTTCCTCGACCTCGCCTGTAGAGGATCAAATTACAGATGAGACCCTGTTCCTCATTAGCACCCTCGATCCATGGTACGTAGATATAATCACATATTTACAAACGTCCTCCTTTCGCCCGGGTGTGTCTAAAGACGCTCGACGAAGTATTCATCATCAATCTCAACCATACCGTATCATTGGAGATACATTATATCGTCTCGGTGCAGACTCTGTTCTCCGCCGTTGTCTTACTCTCGAGGAAGCTAAACGGGTTCTAAATGACTGCCACTCCAGTGCCTGTGGCGGACATATGTCTGGATATGCTACAGCCCAAAAAATCCTTCGTTCTGGCTATTTTTGGCCTTCTATTTTCAAGGATTGCATCCTTGCCGTCCGCTCTTGTCATGAGTGCCAGATATATCAGCGGAAAATGCGAGCGCCTCCTGCTCCGTTGCACCCTATTGTTTCCGTCGGCCCTTTTGCAAAATGGGGCATTGATTATATGACCTGTAACCCTCGCTCGGCCGGGGGGCATGGGTTTATCATCGTTGCCGTCGATTACTTTACTAAATGGGCCGAGGCGATGCCTACATTAACTGAAGATGGTCACACAGCGGTGCAATTTTTATTCAATCATGTTATTTCGCGATTCGGCGTCCCTCAAGCCATTGTCACTGATCACGGAAAGCATTTCCGTAATCATATGATGTCGGAATTAACAACCCAGCTAGGCTTGCAACACGATAGTTCAACTCCATACTACCCTCAATCCAATGGTCAAGTTGAAGCTGTCAATAAGAATTGCAAATGTAGTAATGTGGTCCCGAGGTAGCTGCCATGACACCCAACCACACGGCTGTCCATATGAGTTAAAGGATGAATCTATAATTACCAGATTATATCTTGGTTACAATGCTTCAACGTATCATTGGTGTGCATAAGTCTAACTGGCATTTGATGTTATTCCTTGCCTTGTGGGCTTACCGAACCTCTGTGAAGGATGCCACTGGTTTCACTCCATTTCAACTAGTTTATGGACTAGAGGCTACCCTTCCAATTGAATGTGAGATCCATTCATTGAAATTAGCTGTCGAGCTACTTCCGAACACCACTCCATTAGAAGAACGCCTTCTTTACTTAGAACGGTTAGATGAGACTCGTCGCCTGGCCTCTTTGGCCATCGAAACGCAAAAGAAGCGAACCAAGACTCACTTCGAACAGACCGTCCGTCCACGTTCTTTCGTTGAGGGAGACTTAGTCCTGCTCTATGATCAAGCAAAAGATAAGCTAGGCGCAGGAAAGCTCGAGTCTATGTGGCTAGGCCCTTACATTGTCAAGAAAGTTCTGCAGAAAGGGGCCTACGAGCTGATTGATTATGAAGGAAACCCTCTTGGGAAGCCCCAAAATGGGCTTTATTTGAAAAAGTACTATGCGTGAAGCTGGTACATTTTATTGTGTACATACATGTACTTTAGGGTGTTGTGTGTGTGTGTCAATTTTCAAGACATAGCTACCACTTATTGTGTTTTTCGCTTCTTGTGCAGATGCCGGATGCACCTTATGTTGGTTTCGCTGATGGTGCCTGCCGCAGTAGCCGCGATTTGTCTTCTGCGGCATGGGTGATCTACGATCCTCATAGCGAGCTAATAGATTGCCAGGGTGTGTGTTTAGGCCGTACTACTAACAATGTCGCCGAATACTGTGATGTAATCGAGCTACTTGCTAGAGCAATTAATTTCGGTATTCGCGCATTGGTAGTGAACCTGGACTCTCAACTTGTTGTCCACCAGCTCAACGGGCAATATTCCGTCAGAAACCATCATATTCTAAGGTTGTATTTACGTGTAAGATTGTTAGAAAGGCATTTTGATTTTATCACATATCAACATGTTCCAAGGCAATTAAACACATTATCTGATGCATTGGCCAATCATGTATTAGATAGACATTTGCATAATTTGTAATTAAAACAGTATATAAGCAAGCACATGAAAACACAATAATGAACCGTAAACATATGGATATATATATATATATACGTGTGTGTCATAATGTTTACGCCACGCGCATTACATAACCCAAAAATAATACATGTCCAAGTCCCATACAGCCGCTGACAACATGTCTCTCAAAATATACAAAAAAGAAACCTAGGTGTCTAAGCACGGTGATGCTCATGATAGCATGTCACCGCCCACACCAAACGTCTCAACAGACGATGGACGCGAGTAGATACTCCCACCGTGTGCCTCTGATACGCTCTAGGCACGTCGGCCAATCTGCCATAATCTGGTATTCCTCGAGTAAGGGCCTCAAGGTTCTGAACTAGATCATCCTCACCCTCTACCTGAGGGTCTGCTGCAGGTTGTCCTCTCCGTACGTTATGAGGCAAGTCGGCTGGTCGCTCTGCACCAACATCTGCATACATATAGATGCTGTAAGAAACAGACATGTATTGCAAAAACATGAATATGTAAAAACATTAAAAACATAAAGATTTCTTACCTAGATCCTCGTCCCAGTCCTCTCCCTCAGGCAATGGGAGGTCTGGATCTCCAGTAAAATTAGTGCCCGCATAGGGCTAGTCCTCCACGACGATCATCTGGTGTTGGAGCCAAATGAAGAACTCGGGCCTCCAGGCCATCTGCTGGCCCCCACCTCCTCTAGGCATAAGTGGTGCCCATCGAGCCAACCTCGGCTCTTGTGGCACTGGGTCTGCCACTATACCTCCCGGGATCCTGAATATCGGTAACCACTCCAGGAAAAACGATACTATGATGGATCCATATCCAAACTGCTTATTGCCATCACGCTTACACTTGGTAAGCTGCCTCTTTATATTTGTTGTCACTGCCGATGCCCAATCAAATAATGTCGACTGCAGACACTCAGTCGCCAGCAGCAAGTGATTCTTGCTGGCCTCGTGTGGTGCCTGTACCCCAGCCGTCTGAGTGATAGTGAATAGTACCACTCGTAGCACCAGATCTGGGATAGTGACGATGTCTACCTTGGCGCTGTTGGATCCAAAATGGGCCCCATGGAAAACCCTTTCCATTACCTCACCCATATTTTCCCCGGAAGGTCTGCTACCGGTCAAGATGGGCCGTGCACCCCGCCAAGATAGTCCAGTAATAAAATAGACATCGGAGACATCCAACTCCAATGTCTGGTCCTTCAGGTGGAATACCTGATCCTCAATATCCCAAGCATCCACAATGAACCTTAGTAACTCGGGCTGTGCACGTAGGTATGAGGTAAGAAAGAATTTTTTCAAGCCGCAATCTCGCAAAGCATCCATGCATGCGTCATCTTCCATTGCCATGGCATCTATGGCCTCGTGTTCCCTTTCTCTCCATTCTATTGCCATTTTGACCAATACCTGCAACCAAAAACCGAAGATGTCATCAATAAATCAATGGTGAAACCAAATATCAAGAAAAATTGAAGGTTTAACAGTGAAAAGTATTTAAAAACTTGTTTCGCGCAATTGACGTGACTGTTTTGAAAACAGTCGCGCCAATGGCGCGACTCCTTTTGCGAAAATTACCCATTGGCGCAGACGCGCGAGGGAAACTCGCGCCAATGGGCGCAACCCTAGTTTTTGCAATCCCCCTTACAGAGGATCATTCTGTGGAAGGAAAACTAAATAAATGGAATAGAAATGGAGCTAAGGATGAGACCTCTTACCTGCTTCAGACGGCGGCTCGAATGGTCTCCTGGATTGATCGCAATCAGCAGTTGAAATTTGTACCAAAAACCCTCCAATGGTAAACTCACAAGGTAAAAAGTGAAAAGTAATTTTATTTTTTACCATTTCACTATTTATAACTTAAAAATACATTAAAATAATGTTTTTTTGGATATTTTTATGTCAAAGTGGGTTTTACGCTGTTTTTTTGAATGTTGACAGGGTTTGGTGCAACTCAAGCAACGTAACGAGCCTTTTTTTGATTTTTTCAAGCTCGGTAAAACATGAGAAAAGGTTACTTTAAGGTCCGCTTTTAGCTCTTTTCTGACCATTTAAAAACGAAAAGATTGCCGAGTTTTCCCTCTTGACTCGTTAAACGTTAATAAGGGGCAGTCGTTTTAAGTTCTTTTTGTCGACCGTTAAAACATAAAAAGATTACCGGGTTTTTGTCGTTTCAAACTCGTTAATGGTTACGAAACGACGTGGTTTTGACCGCTTTTTTACTTTTTCAGGTCGAAATCACTAATTATGAAAAGTACTCCTCGATCGTAATGGTCAGGCGGTTCTTTCGGGCATTATTTTATACTTTTTCGGGCCCGAGAGACACAACTTTACGAAAAAGGACACCCCTAGAGTTTCCTTTTCTGCTGTCTTTTCAAACTCTCTAAACATGAAAAGACCCCGAGTTCTTCCTTTGTCAGACTCGTTAAAACTTGATGACATCGGATTTTGTCGAAATGACACACCACAAGCATATGCTATCCCCGTTAAGCTTGTTAAAAATAACTGGGGTACTCGCCAGAAATGGCGGGGGGGGGGGAAAAGAAATTTTTTGAACCATAATTATTATCGTGTCAGCAGTATGTCGCTCTTGAACATGGCACTTTTCTGCTTTCGTGTCCAGGGTGGGGATATCTCATCTCATATTTATCACTTGCTTCCATGGACTTGGGTACCCTATTTGACCTCTCATCCACTCATAGCCTCGTCATCATGACCTTTGATACATTGATGTCAAATACTGCCAATTCCATTAATGTGTCGCCGATATGTTCAAGAGAAGTTGACCTCTGCAAAGAAACAACCTCCCTCTGATAGTTCGTACAATCTTGATTCATAACATTATCTCTCTGTCTTGTGTCGATGATGTGGGAACATTATGGCCCACCTTCGATCAAGGTCACTTACTGTCGACTTCAGCTCATTATCCAGGAAGTTGATCTAGAGACTCCCTTCCGGTGCCTTGGAGCCTGCATGCCTCAATGGCAGGTTCTTCGTGTTCGACGTGAGGTTTTCATCATTGGCCTCCCATCGAATGATTCTACGGGTGTTCGACTTCAGATCATTAATTCGCACGCCGTAGATTGTACCTATAGTACCTTGAGGGCCATTGCCATTATTGGTGGTACCTCTCGCGTCTGTTAACAGTTTCCACTATTGACTGGTAATCAGACGATGTTCATGCATGTTCGACTTCAGCTCATATATTCACATGCTTGAACTTGTACTCTTGTTTGGGTCGAGATGGAGCGCAAGACCCTAGATTGTGTCTGTTGTAATCCAGGTGTGATTCTTGATACATGACTCATTCACTGGATGGTTGTGACCATACCTGAGTCAATTCATTGATCCTAACCAGATGGCTGCGTCCATACTATGGATCTAGATTATTTATGTACTCTCTTATGGATGGCTGCGACTATACCACATACATCATGTAATTGAACTATCAGTCGTGTCTCTTAATGCAGATCCTCGGCGGCAGCTATATATGTGTTCTTGTGTGTTCTTGTAAAGCATTTCACCCCTCTCTCTACCTCTCGGACTTCATGCTTTATGGGGCATCTGTTACACAGTAATTTGTCACCATTGGTCACCGTCCCTATCACCCCGTTTCCATACAGTGGAGGACGCATTCCGGGACCTGTGAGCAGTGACATAACCCAGAAACACTTGCATTATGTTCCCCTGAGTATGTACTTCATGTTCCCTGAAGACACCTTCTGCAAATTATCCCTGGAAAGTACTCTTTTTCCATTGGCGCAGGTCCATAGTATCTTACCCGCGCCAATCACTGAGATCCTCAAAAGAGGGCGTGACCATTGGCGCTCTGTCACAGAACAACACCCGCGCCAGCCCAGTTTGGTAATGATTTTTGACAAACGCACGCCCATCTGCTTTTTCCCTTCAGATCACGAAGTCTTTTGAGGGTAAAATCCACCGGATAGAGGTCGAGAGTCATCATCTATCCTTGACATCTATCCACAGTAGCTTTTCAGAGATAATGCCAATCCATAATGGGTGTCCTGGTTCATCGAATCTTTCTCCCTTCTCCATCTATAAATATCTGTCCTCATGCATTAGACAAGGGAGTTTTTTGGAGTTCTTGGAGGAATGCTAGTTGTGATTATGCTTGTCGTGAGTGATAGTGAAGCATAGAGAGGTTATGCTGCCGGGGAGGAGGCACATTGCAAGACACATATAGTTTCTCGCCTAGCCAGAGGAGAGGTTCAACGTCAGAACCTTGGTTGTAACTTTTCCTGTCTATTATTCATTAATGAACGACTGTTATTATAGTTCCAATATCATTGTCTATTATAGTGGTGTTTGATTTATTTCCTTTCTGACTGAAATATAGTTGTGCCTTGGTGGATTTTATGCTTGTATCTGTTTCTTCCTTTGCATGTGCAGGTGTCCGTAATCAAGGAGCGCAAGGATTGTAACCTGCTGGAGTGAGGGAGCGGGAATACCAACTCTGCTTCGACTATAGCGTTGGATTCCAGGTTGGTCTTCTTAATTCACTTTTAGTGTGTAACTAGGAACTTGCGTGGCAGCATGAATCGATTGTGGCTAGTTCTGTTTTAGGCTAGTGGGATCGCCTCTGTCTGCAGAGGGGATTTACCTATCCAACACACATGACCTAATTTTTACCTTGAATTTTCTCATTATTTTTGAAATTTGTCCAATTTGTAAGCTTACCAGTGTTCTAATAATGCTTTATTCGTCCTTGTGGGTGCAGGAAACAAGCAAAAATGGTGGTGGAATGGAAAGAACGGGAGCATGATGCCATGGATGCCTAGGCCATCAAGGATGAGGGATGTATGAACGCTTTGAGAGACTGTGGTCTTAAGAAGTTCTTCCTCACATCTTATCTACGAGCTCAGCCCGAGTTATTATAGTTCATAGTGGATGCTTGGGATGTTGATGACCAAGTATTTCGCTTATGGGACCAAACCTTAGAGCTGGACGTATCTGATGTGTATTTCATTACTGGGCTGTCACGGAGAGGGGCGAGCCCTGTTTTGACTGGAAGCAGACCTTCCGGAGAGAAGATAGGTGAAGTGAAGGCTCGAGTGTGTCCAGAGGCACAATTTGGGAGAAACAGTGCCAAGGTGGATATCTCCACCATCCAGGACTTGGTTCTTAAGGTGATACTGTTCACCATCACGCGTGCAGCTGGGGTATAGGCACCCCATGAGGTGAGCAAGAATCATCTGTTACTAGCTACAAAATGCCTCAGCCCCACCATCTTTGACTGGGCTACAGCGGTGACTACCAATATCAGAAGGCAGCTTACAAAGTGTAAGCGCGGAGGAGTGAAATAGTTCGGGTATGGCTCGATTGTGGCATCATTCTTCTTCGAATGATTACCCCTCTTTCAGATTCAAGGAGCTGTAGTGGATGATCCATTGCCACGAGAGCCTAGGATGGCTCGCTGTGCAGCATTGATTCCTAGAGGAGGAGGGGGCCAGCAGTGTCTAGGTGGCCCGAATTCTTCATATGGCTCCGCCGTCAGCTGATCATGGTAGAGGATTGGCCATACGTGGGAACTAATTTCATGGGGGATCCAGACCTCCCACTGCCAGAGGGAGAGGAATGGGATGAGGAGTTGGTTATGATCTCTTCGTTTTTTGATGTTTTATGTATTTTCATTTTTTTTTTGTTAATACATGCATGTTCTGATGACAGTCATATGTATATGCAGATGTAGGCCCAGAGCGACCCGCTAGCTTATCTCCTATAGCACGGAGGGGCTAACCCGCAGCTGACCCTCAAGCAAGGGGTGCCGTGGGAGAAGAGCTGGTGCAGAATCTTGAGGGACTCACCCGAGGGATTCTGGGTTACACTAGATTGGCGGACGTGCCTTTTGCATACCAGAGGCACACAGTGGGGGTGCCGACTCGCATCCATCGTCTATTGAGATGCTTGGTGTGCGCAGTGACATGCTATCATGAGCACCATCGCGACTAGACTTCTAGGCTTCTTTCATGCATATTTTTTGAGGGACATGTCGTCCCAGGATGTATCAGGATGAACATGTATTATTTTTTGAACTATGTAATGCACGCGGTGCAAAACATTGCGACACACATATATATATATACATATGCCTATGGTTTATTATTGTGCTTTTATGTGCTTGCTTGTATAAGGTTTTGATTATAAATTACGCAAATGTCTATCTAATACATGATTAGCCAATGCATCAGATAATGTGTTTAATCATCGTGGAATATGCTGATATGTGATAAAGTCAAAATTCCTTTCTAACAATTTAACACGTAAGTACAACCTTAAAATGTGACGGTCTCTGACGGAATATCGCCCATTGAGCTGATGGACGACAAGTTGAGAGTCTAGGTTAACAAGCAATGTACGAATACCGAGATTAATTGCCTCATCTAATAATTCAATAACAATGCTATATTCAACAACATTGTTTGTAGTACAGCCTAAACACACACCTTGAATATCTATCAACTCACCGTAAGGATCGTAGATCACCCACGCCGGAGAGGAAAAATTGCGAGTGCTACGGCAGGCACCATCAGCGAAACCAACATAAGGTGCACCCAACATCTACAGAAGGAGCAAAAACACAATAAGAGGCAATCACGCCTTCACACCAAAACTGAAAACATGAAAACGCACACACACACACACGCATGTCTAAATCGAAGTGCATGAATCATGCATAGTACATTTTCAAGTACCGCCCATTGCGGGGCTGATCAAGAGGATTACCTTTGTAGTCAACTAGCTCATATGCCCCTTTCTGCAACACTTTCTTTACAATATAAGGGCCTAGCCACATGGGCTCGAGTTTGCCTGCCCCCAGCTTGTCATTTGCTTGGTCGTATAGCAGGACTAGATCTCCCTCAACAAAGGAACGAGGATGGATGGTATGGTCGAAGTGAGTCTTGACTCTCTTCTTTTGAGCTTCGATGGCTAGAGAGGCTAGGCGACGGGTCTCATCCAACCGTTCTAGATAAAGAAGCCGTTCCTCTACCGGAGTAGTGTTGGGAAGCAACTCGACGACTATTTTCAAAGAAGGAATTTCACATTCTATAGGAAGGGTAGCCTCCAGTCCGTAAACTAGTTGAAATGGAGTGAAACTAGTGGCATCCTTCACAGAGGTTCGGTAGGCCCACAAGGCGGGAAACAACATCAGATGCCAATTAGACTTATGCATGTCAACAATACGTTGAAGCATCGTAATCAAAATCTTGTTAAGGGCTTCAACCTAGTCGTTAGACTGAGGATAGTACGGGGTCGAAATATCATGCCATAAGCCTACTTGGGTTGTCAGCTCAGTCATCATGTGATTACAGAAATGCTTTCCATGATCCGTGATGATGGCCTACGAAACTCTGAACCGCGTAATAACATGATTGAACAAAAACTGTGCCGCTGTATCACCGTCTTCAGTTAATGTGGGCATCGCCTTAGCCCATTTTGTAAAGTAATCGATGTCAACGATAATAAACCCATGCCCCCCAGCCGAGCGAGGCTTACAGGTCGTATAATCAATGCCCCATTTTGAAAAAGGGCCTACGGTGACTAAAGGGTGCAGCGAAGCCGGTGGAACACGCATCTTCCGCTAGTATATCTAGCATGCATGACACGATCGGACGGCAAGAATGCAATCCTTAAAAATGGAGGGCCAGAAATAACCAGCACGAAGGATTTTCTGAGCTGTGGCATATCGAGACATGTGACCACCACAGGCGCTAGAGTGGCAGTCATTCAGGACTCGCTCAGCTTCCTTGAGGGTTAGACATCGACGGAGGACGGAGTCAACGCCGAGACGGTATAGGGTGTCCCCTTTGATACAATAGGGTTGAGACTGATGGCAGATCTGCCGCCGAGCATCTTTGGATACAGCGGGGCGGAAAGAGGACGTCTGTAAATAAACAATAATATCCCCATACTAGGGATCGAGGGTGCTGATCAGAAAAAGAGTTTCATCCGGGACATGATCTTCTGAAAAAGAGGGTGCAGAAGGAGATGGCAAAGAACAAAGTAACTTAGCAAAGACTAGGGACTTCTTAGACTTGGCAGTAGTAAATTCCAAGTCAAATTCTTGGAGGATTACGATCCACTTTGAGTATTTGCCCCCCAGCAATTGACGTGACAAAATGTACGTCATCGGGTTGCAGTCAGAAATCACGGTCGTGGTGCGCAACAAGATATAATGTCGGAAGCGTTGGACGGCACAAACGAGGGCCAATGCCAACTTCTCGACGTAAGCGTATTGAGTTTCCATATCCAAGAGGTTGCGGCTAAGGTAATATATGACGTGCTCATTGCCATCATCATCGTCTTGCACGAGAACCATGCCGATAGTGGTATCGGCGGTGGCCAGATACAGAGTATAATCACAGTGGTAGTTCGGATGTCGCAATAATGGAGCAAAGACAAGGAGGCCCTTGAGATGCTCGAAAGACTCTTGAGCGATAGCATCCCAATGAAAGGGTGTATCTCGCTTCAATAACCATGTAAAACCCTTAGCCACCTCGGCATAGTTCGGAACGAATCGTCTTAAGAAATTTTCTTTCCCTTGCAAGCTCTGCAACTGCTACAAAGAAGTAGGGGGAGGAAGATTCAGAATAGCCTCGACTTTGAGGGGGTCCAGACGGATGCCCTCGCGGGAGATGATAAACCTGAGTAGTCGGCCTGATTCAACGCAGAAGACACATTTATGAGGATTGAGCCTGATACGGTAGTGTCGATAGTGGAGAAAGATTTCACGAAGATGGGAAGGATGGTCCTGACATTTGACTGAATGAGCTGGAAGATCATCCAGATACGGCTGTACAATATGACAAATGTCATGAAAAGCATAGGACATTGCACGTTGGAAGGTAGCACCGACATTCTTTAAACCAAAAGGGAGCTTCTTATAAGCAAAAGTGCCCCAAGGACAGATAAAAGCAGTCTTGTGTTGGTCAGCGAGCGCAATATTGATCTGGTTATACCCAGAAAAACTGTCCATAAACGAGTAGATTTCGCTTCCTGCACACTCATCAATGAGCTGATCGATGAAAGGTGTGGGGAAGTTATCCTTAGGATAGGCGTGGTTAATGTCATGATAATCAACACAGACTCGAATAGTACCTTGCTTTTTTTCACAGGGACTACATTAGAAACCCAATCCATAAGTGGAATGGGGTAAATGAAACCAGCCTTGAGAAGCTTTTCAACTTCTGCTTTAATGGTTGCAACCTTTCGGGGGTGCACGGGGCGTAGGCGTTGATGAAGGGGCTTAGCACCTGGATACGTAGGTATCTCATGCACCACTATGCTAGGGTCAATGCTGGGCATCTCTTCATAGGACCAAGCGAAGACATCACGAAATTCGCGAAAAAGATCGGTGTAGAGTCGAACTTCCTCTGGAGTACAAGTGACTCCAATATGAATATGCTCGATAATCCCTGGTTCCACAGAGATGTCGATGGGTTGGGTCTGCGTAATGTTTCCCATATTGACTTCAGAAGACACTTGATAAATTTGAATAGGTGTTTGAAGGGTCTGAAATGGGATACATGAAGCAAACCGTTCGAGATAGGCGATCATTTCCTGATGGGCAGGGAGGAACGAGGAACGGTGGTGATGATATGACCAAGGGGGTTCCTCAAGAGACATGGTCTCTATGATGGCTTCATCGGAAGGAAATATTTAATTTAATGGATCCACAGTAGCATCATCTCCAAGCCAAGGGAAATGAACGTACGAGTCGGGAACACTGCTCGGAGGAGCAGGTTCGGGATGGGGAGCCGATGCAGCAACGATTTCGACGTAGTTGAGCTCGGCGGGACTCAACGACATCATATCGCCCCAAGATTCTATCTGATTAGCGGGAGGAAGGACCCACAGATCAGAGCGCACGGAAATCATGTTAATAGGAGCAAGATTAGGAGGTGGAAGGGGAAAGTCACCCATCAGGGCGGGATCTTTAAAGAGTCTGGCTCCCACACTCTCGAATGATTTGGAGGTATGCTCCACGAAAGGCACATTGCCTTCGGAAGAGGAGGCGAAGAAGGAGAGCTGGTCCACCATGACAATCTTCCCCTGATGAGGGAAATGAATGACACGGAAAAGGGAGGAAGCCACGGCTTGCATGGCGTATGTCCAGCTACGTCCGAGGAAGAGGTTGTAGGTAATATTAGCATCGACAACTTCAACCTCCACTTCTACTGTCTTCCCTGCCAAAGAGATGGGCAACTGTTGGAGGATACCATAAAGACGGGACTCTCTTCCATCAAAGGCTTCCAATGTCGTAGGAGACTAGCTCAGCGTCGGAGAACCAATAGCTCTCCAACAGGCAATAGACATGATGCAAGTTGAGGCACCTTCACCAATGACTGTACGATGAATTGTTTTAGTATTAATAATGACCTGTATGAGGAAAGCGATTTGGTGAGGCAGTCTCGGCGTATGGCCCTCGAGGTCAAAAGAAATCAGATCTGAGTCAGTTGGGTCTATGCCACCGATGGCCGATAGCAAGGACTTCCTCTGGGAGGGGCAGCTCTGGAGGACTTCTAAGGTGGACATAGCAGATGGAGCCTGAGCTAAGTCCTCAACGATGCTGTAGTGTTGGGCAGCACGAGAATTAGGGTTGTAAGAATACTTCCAGAGTACACCTTTTGGAGGGGGTCGGATAGTCGTCTCAGTGCTAGGTCTTTCGATGTGGAGTGGACTAGAACTGGATGGAGGAGTGCTGGAGGGGACCTCAGGCTCTTTCCCGGCATGATATGGATATTCTTTTGCTCAAGTAGTGACATGGATGGGAATCGTCCCAGCCATAAATACTTGAGAGCCAAATGAAGAAGAGGGTTGCGATGGATTTGCCACCATTTGAGTTTGTTGTGAAGGGAAAGGTTCTTTAGGCACAGCAGGAGTCCTAGGAGCACCTTTTAACAATCGACTAACTTCGGACCGCCTAGGGTAGTCTTTAGTGTAGTGATCCTCATCACAGATAAGACAAGGATACTTAGGTTTACGTTTGGCTCCTTCC
Organism: Pinus tabuliformis; assembly: GCA_031772625.1. Classification (NCBI taxonomy): domain Eukaryota; kingdom Viridiplantae; phylum Streptophyta; class Pinopsida; order Pinales; family Pinaceae; genus Pinus; species Pinus tabuliformis. Next base: position 770,877,166 of record CM062815.1, read on the forward strand.
TCGGGTGGAGGTTTAGGGGAGTCCTTTTTGGGCTGTTTGGATTTATTCTTGGCTTTCCCTTTCTTTTTCCCTTTCGAGGATTTATCCGCCATGGTGGACTGGACAGCGTTAACCTCGGAAGTGTTTCCAGAATTAGATTGACCCTGAGAAGTGTTTCCATTAGAAGCATTCAGTTTTTGCTTCCCAGGGTTCGCGGATGATTTCTTTGAAGATGCGTTTACAAAGCCAATAACACCGTCAACAGATGGTTTTGGGGGAGCTTTGGATGTTCTGGGTCTCGGGGCGTCTGGAAAATAATCATATAAAGTACCTGACTGAGAATAAACTAAGTCGAGGCACTGAGCACGTGTGATAGCTTGCTCTTCAGTCACACAAGCTCCCATGGCAATGTCTCGCGTGATTGCAGGGACAAAGGAGGTCGTGAACCAATTGGTTAGGAGCTGATCAAGAATCCAGAACCTGATCAAGTGATGATGCCGTCTCCATTCATGTATATGATCGGATATATGTGTGGTCATGACTTGTTTGAGAGATGTAAGGAGATGTGTCGCTGTCTCATACCGAATGGGTAACTGAAAATGAGTTAGGAATGCCATAGCCAACGTGTTGAAATCTTGAAATGTTCCGCGATTTAATTCAATATACCACTTAGCGGCCGAGCCAGTGAGAGTCCTTTGGAAGAGGCGGAGCCGGATGGAATCATCAAGCCATGAGTTGGATGAGAACCAAAGGTGATAGGTCATGACATGGGGTTGAGGGTCCTCACCAACTTTGCCATCGAATTTCGGGCAATCACCGGGTATCTTAGTTGGAACTGGTGGCCAATATGGATTATGAAGAATGGGATCATTCGTCAACTTGGACACATCTGGGAGTTCCAATGTCGCTAAGAAAGGCAACTGAGGATTAAAGGACATTTGTGGCTGTGGAAGAGAGGTAGTACCAGGGTTCCAAACAAGTGGTGGTTGCCCCCATGGACTGTGTCCAGATGGGCCTGGCCCATAAGGGTTCTCCCCATAGGGATTTTTCCCATAGGGGTTCTGTCCATAAGGATTCTGTCCATATGGATTCTGTCCATAAGGATTCTATCCATAAGGATTCTGTCCATAAGCAGACAATTGACCCTGGGTCTGCCCCCCAGCACCCCATGGATTAGCAACTTGACCTGCAGGTGCAACATACTGTTGCTGATAATTCTGGTAAGGGGTGACCTACATTTGTTGATAATTTTGATAAGGGGTAAATTGAGTTTGCCCTTGGGGTTGTTAGTAACCATACGGTTGTTGAGCTCCATACTGAGCCTGATAAGAAGGCTGCGCTTGATAAGAAGGTTGGGATTGTGACCCACCTTACATTTGATAACCAATTTGAGTGTGGGGCCCAGAAGGATGTCCTTGAACAGGTTGAGCTTGGACCATCTGGCTGGAAGATTGTCCTGGTTGGGCTTGGGATGGACCTGTTTGCCCAGAAGGATGAGCTTGCTGGGTACCAGGTTGTCCTTGAGCAACCGACGGTTGTCCTTGTGGAACAGATGGTTGAGCGGGCTGGACAACTTGAGGTTGGCCAGCCTGTCCAGAAGGATGACTAAGCTGGGCAGTGGGTTGGCCCTGCTGTACAGAAGGCTAACCCCCTTGCCCAGAAGGATGACTAAGCTGGGCAGTGGGTTGGCCCTGCTGTACGTAAGGCTGCCCCCCTTGCCCAGAAGGGTACCCCTGTTGGACTACCGGTTGACCTTGTTGAATATAAGTTTGTCCTGCTTGTCCAGAGGGATAACCCTGTTGGATACCAGGTTGACCTTGTTGGATGTAAGGTTGTCCTGGTTGTCCAGACGGGTAACCTTGCTGGGTACCAGGTTTCCCTGGATAACCAGAAGGTTGAGTCAGATAAGTAAAAGATGGACCACCAGCGGCCGAAGGTTGTCCCTGATAGGGTTGTCCTTGTAGGCCCCCAGGTTGTCCTGGGTAAGACTGATGATAATATTGTTGCCCTTGGGGGGTTTTCATATAAGATGGTTGGCCTTGGTTAGGCAGTCCTTGAAGCTCTGCAGGCCTTACTTGGCCCCCATGGAAAGTGGTGGCGTTCCAAGCAACGGATAATGGTACCGAGACCTCAACAATAGGTTGAGTAGGCAAGGGTCGAGAAGGGTAAAGATACTGACCAGTAGAATCATAATAATAGAATGGACCCTCTGCATTTGGATCCTGAACAACTTGTCCATACTCATCATATGGCCCCCCTCCTGGGACGGGACAAGAAGAAGGTGGTGCACTTTGTGCAGGATGGACAACTTTAGGTGTTTGTGCCGGCTGGCCGCTACTCACTTGACCGTGAGCGGGATCAGCACCAGTATTCAGAGCTGAAGATGCTATAATGGCACTAACAATCGGAGTTGAATGTGCTACACAAACAGTTGGATTCGTTGGAACTGAAGTGACAGGTGTAGTGTGGACTCGTGAAAGAAAAGATCCCGAGGTGGGAGTGATATGGGGGTCCCACATACTCAAAGCAGGGATCCTGGCACTTATATTATCCCTCAAGGACTTATAGCGTGAGGGTACCAGAGAAGTGGCGAAGATAGGAGTGTCGATATTTGACAAACCGGGTGTCTCACTCACTCTAGGAGATGTCTCATCCATGTGAGAGGTAGACATTGGAGACGAAACACCAGGGGGGTAAAAGGAATATCGTCCTCTTCAAGCTCCCAGATGGGGTTCCAATGAATTTCGTAATCCTCATTGTCCGAGGCACGAGAGTTGATCGGTTGGATACTCAGGATAACAGGAAGAGTATCACTTACAACCGGTACCTCGGGAGCAATGGAAGACGGAGACCCTTGATCACTTGGAACGAGAGTCGATGGTTCAGCCAGGATGACAAACTTCAAACAAGACCTAAGGGAATCTAACGATAAATGACCCTACTCAAACTAACACACACAAAATCTAACCAGGTAATGTTAATCGTGGCAAAATAAATTTTAAGACGCAAGGACACAACTTGACCTTTTCATGTTTTAAGAGTCGAGAAAATGACAAAAATGTGACTCTAGTCACCTTCGAACGTTTTGTGAGCCCGAAGTGACAAACTGCTCAAGTGAGCCTTTTCTTTTAAGGAGTTTGAAAAGGATCAAAAGTGACTACTCTGGAGAACTAGGCAAAAGGGTTTACCAAACAAATCCGTAAAACTACATATACACCTTGGCAATCGTATGAAAACCAAGGACTTCCCGTACAGCAGTCAATCTTCCTGAATGTTGTGTTCGGTGCGTTACGGCTTGTAAGGCGGCAGAAACGGCTTCCTGTGGATAAAGGATGATAACCTAGTGGGGTCTCCCCTATATACGCGATGGTACGTGGGAGCTCAAGTCCGTGCTAGACCACTATCGAGTCACAAAAGGAGGAATCACCCAACCATAATGTGAAACAACAGTGACTAGGTTTAACGACGCCGGAGCACGTCTCTAGCCTAGACCTCTAATCAGTGAGTGTTATGTTCCAATGCGTTTTTAAGTTCATTCAGTTCATTTTATGGTTGATCTTTGATTAAGTTTCGATTTCCAGGTCCTACCATATGTAATCTCTCACAATTCCCTAAATGCAAGCTATATGCCAAAGAATATCATTTCGTTCGATGAATACTAACTACGAGAGAGTTGAGAATTTTTCAAACAAAAAAAATGACCACAAACAATCAAGAACCACTCTAATGCAGCTAATGGCAATAAATGAAACTTTTTTGTTTTAAATCACTAATCAATGAAAAGCTTCTAATTTCAATTAACTAATTTAACGCAAAAGAGATTGTTCGTTTTCTTTTCAACGGCAAAGTGCACTAAAAAAATTTTGATATATAATAACACCGAGTAAAAAGAGACAAATTTCACTCAATGAGAACATAATCAAATCCGCAAAACACCAAGATAGTCTTTCAAACCAAGAAGAAACACAAAAACCTCTATGAGCTATGTGATCTAAGCCCAAGCGAAGCCAAGCGAAATCCAAGCGGAAAAGAAGCACATCACTTGAATATCAATAAAAGGCTTTGACAACTACTGAGCAAGTGCAAAAAGTAATCACAAAGTCGACTAGACGATCAATGAACCCAAGAATCCTACGGAAGGCTCGATGCACAAAGCCACTAGATGCCCTAGGGCTAAAATGTGAAATCGATAGAAAGAGGCAAACACCCGAAGGATGGAGGTCTAAAACCAGTCAAATAAGGATCAAACGCACTCCAGTAATTGAAAAAGACGTGGCAAGATACCAATCCAAGCTCAGAGGGCTCGAAAACAAGCAAACTGGAAAAGTTGACAGGCCTTGCGCGACTGTCAGGCTACAACTCGCGCTTTTATGGGATTGGCGCGGGTTGTCTTTGAGCAAATTGCGCCAATAGGCGCGACTGTAAGGCTAAAAAGCACGCTAATCAAGTTTGCTAAATCAAAAACAAAAACAAGCAATCCAGGGCTTGAAAACAGTATCCAGGCAGACCAGGAATCAAGAGACAGCAAGAAATATAACCTAGAAAGCTATCTAAGCAATCAAACGAGAGAACCAAAGAGACAAGACTCCCCAGTTTTGACCAGAGATTCTGGGTTCGATCCCCAGCGGAGTCGCCAAATTGTTGTGGAGGTAAATCCTCTCTGCGGACAGAGATGATCCCTACTAGCCCAGACCAGGTATAGCAATAATCAAACAATGCTATCACGCAAGTTCCTAATTGCAAATTAAAAGTGGATGGTGAGAACCTACCTAGATTCCAACGCTAATGTTCGTAGAAGAGACATCGCTCTCGTTCCTTTACCTCGGCCAGTCACGATCCCCACGATCTCCGTGATTGGACACCTGCACATGCAAAGAATAACATGAATACAAGCATAAAATCCAATAGATGCAATTATATATCAGTCAGAAAAGATATAACTCAACATCAATCATAGAACAATGAGAGTTGAAGCATAATGATAGTCATCTATTATTGATAAATAACAAAGAAGAATACAACCATAGTTCTGACGTCAAATCCTCCTTTGGCTGGGTGATCAGCTACACAAGTCTTGCAAAGCTTGTTGGGATAGGGAACAAGCCTCTCTCTCTTTGGGTGACAAGAATCTCCTCACTTAGATTTGGCCTTATGGGTGCAAAGGAGGCTCTTGCAGCTTCACACTCTTGAACTCCTGGAATTCTCTATCATTATGCTAGAACTAGAACTGGAACTAGCTTGCTCAAGGCATAGAGGCAAGCATTTATAGATAAAGAGGAAAGAGACAGGATCAACCACATTATTCATGGGATTGGCTTTATCACTTGGAAACTTCCATGAAAGGTGGCAAACCACTTCCCTTCTATGGAGATTCGAAGCCAAACCATCCTAGCTCAACATAGATTCAGTTGGTGAATGGGTTAAGGAGAACCTTCGGAAGCTTGTTCGTTGAAAACTTTACTCAATTTGGTTGGCGCGAGTGCGACTCTGAGACAGAGCGCCAATGGCGCGCCATTTTTAGAGGATTTCCCTCATTGGCGCGGGCAGTGAACTGTGGACCCGTGCTAATGCAAAAAGAGCTATTTTCATGGATATTATGCAGGAGATGTCTTCAAAGCATATGAAGCTCATACTTAGAGGAATATGATGCAAGTGGTTTCAGGTCATGTCACTTCTCACAGGTTCCAGAATGAGTCCTCCAGTGTGCGGGTGAGGGGTAAGAGGGACGGTGACAAACGGTGACAAATTTCTATGTAACAATGCTGATATTCAATATAATCAAATTCACGTTCCAAGAGACGCACTCTCAAAAATAATCTCAATAAAAATGGGTTTCTAATGGCATACACTCTATTAAGCTGTAATACAACGAGTTCAGAATCTAACCTCACTATCAAACTCTGAATCCAAAATGAAATAGATTCAGATAATAAATCAATCACTGCACTATACTCGGCAATGTTGTTCGTTGTTTGACCAAGGCTTACCCTATGCATAGATACCAACTAGAGGGCAAATACATAACCCAAGCTGTGGAAGAAATGTTCCGTGTATTACGACAAACACCATCAACGAAACCAATGTATGTTTGGAGAGGCATCGACATCTGCAATACCAAGAGTAAAACCAAGATAAGCAGGAATGATGACAAAAAACACTCTCTAAGCTAAGCACACTTTTTAAACTAAAACACACCAGCTAGAAAGAAAAACTATCCTAACTAAAAATATCCATACCCATTCTTTAAGCATAATACCTCTTCAGGTAAAGACCATTTCTAGGTTTAACTAGAGAGTCCCCGTCAAAGTCTACCAATTCATAGGCCCCTTTTGCTAGCTTTCGCTTGACAACATAGGGACCATGCCACATAGGAATGAATTTTCCAGCGTCTAATTTACCATTAGCTTGATCGTACACTAAGACTAGATCTCCTTCCGAAAAATTTTGAGGGGTCACATTTCGTTCATACTGAGCTTTCATACGTTTTGCATGAGTTTCGATCGCCAATGCGGCATCACATCGATTCTCATCTAATTGAGCCAAGTATAACAAACATTTTTCCTCTTCGGAAGTAGCTAGAAGTAATTCGATGGCAATTTGCAATGATGGGATTTCGCATTCAATGGGTAACACAACTTCCAGACCATAAACTAGTTGGAAAGGAGTGAACCCTGATGATGTTTTTACTGAGGTTCGATACGCCCAAAGCGCTGAAAATAACATGTTATGCTAATTCGACCGATGAATCCCAATGATTCGTCGGATCATGATGACTAAACTTTTGTTGATGGATTCAACCAGACCATTAGCTTGTGGATAATAAGGAGTTGAACTATTGTGACGCAAACCAAGCTAGCCTGTAAGTTTGGTCATCATAACGTTTCGAAAATGACGCCCATGATCAGTGATAATCGCTTGTGGGACACCAAACCTAGCAATTATATGATTGAACGTGAAAATTGCAGTTATCTTGTCGTCTGCCTCAAATGTAGGCATCGCCTCGGCCCACTTGGTAAAATAATCTAGTGCAAGGATGATATACCCATTCCCCCCGGCCGAGTGAGGGTTACATGTCATAAAATCGATACCCCATTTGGAAAAAGGACCAATGGAAATTATAGGGTGGAGAGGAGTAGGTGGAGCGCGCATCTGTCGATCAAAAATTTGGCAGTTGTGGCATTTTCGGACTGCGTTAATACAATCTTTAAACAAAGACGGCCAGAAGTAGCCAGCGTGCAATATCTTTTGGACTGTGGCATACCCAGACATATGACTGCCACAGGCTCCAGAGTGACAGTCATTTAGAACCCTTTCAGCTTCCTCGTGAGTTAAACAATGTCGAAAAACAGAGTCTGCCCCACGGCGATAAAGAGTATCTCCAATAATCCTGAATTGTTGGGACTAGAATCGTATTTTCCGATGCTCTAACCTTGAAATTTATGGCCGAAAGGATTGGGTCTGGAGATAAATGATGATATCCCCATACCATGGATCTAAAGTGCTGATTAGAAACAAGGATTCGTCTGCAATGGGCTCCTCTGCCACAGTTTCCGTGTCAGCACGGGGGAAGTCACACATTAACTCTACAAAACTAAAGATTTCTTAGACTTAGATTTTCCAATCTCCAAGTCAAACTCTTGCAGGATAACAATCCATTTAGAGTACTTGCCCCCTAGCAATTTCTTGGTCAAAATGTAGGGTTGCAATCAGAAATTACTGTAGTTTTACGTAATAAAATGTAGTGACGGAAACCTTGGACAGCTTGAATAGTTGCCAATGCCAATTTCTCGACATGTGAGTATTTTAGGTCAGTTGGATTTAAAGTTCGACTAAGGTAATATATCACATGTTCAGTACTGAATTCATCTTCCTGAACTAAGACCATTCCAATGGTGGAATGAGAGGCGGTGAGATACAAGAAGTAGTCCTGGTTGTAGTTGGGAGGATGCAATAACGGTGCATGGGTCAACGCGTGTTTTAGTGCATCAAAAGATTTTTGAGCTATCTCATCCCAATATAATGGAGTATTCTGTTTCAACAACCGAGTAAAACCCTTGGTAAACTCGACGTAGTTTGGAATGAATCGTCGTAAAAAGTTTGCTTTCCCTTGCAAACTTTGGAGTTGGTGAAGACTCAAAGGAGGAGGAAATTTGACAATAGCTTCAACCTTAGAGGGATCGACGTGAATGTTAGCTTTCGAAACAAAAAACCCCAGCAATCGACCCATTTCTATACAGAAAACACATTTGTGTGGATTCAACCGAATCCGATAATGCCTACACCTCATAAAGATTGCTCGTAAATGAATGAGATGATCCGCTCGGTGTAATGAATGAGTAGGAAAATCATCGAGATAGGGTTGAACAATGTGCTTGATGTCATGAAACGCATAAGACATGGCCCTTTGAAAAGTTGCTCTAACATTCTTGAGCCCAAAAGGTAATTTGCAATAAGAAAATGTCCCCCATGGACAAATGAAAGCCGTTTTTGGTTGATCGGTAGGTAGAATATTGATTTGATTGTATCCGGAAAAACCATCCATGAAGGAGAATATTTCACTGCTGGCACAATCATCAACGATTTGATTGATATAGGGAGTTGGGTAATTGTCCTTTGGACAGGCTCAATTAATGTCCCTATAATTGATACATATTCTTATTGTCCCTTGCTTTTTGTTAACCGGAACAATATTTGATACCCAATCTGTTAACGGGATCGGATAAATGAAACCTGCTTTGAGTAATTTTTGAACTTCTACTTTAATTACAGCAGCTTCTCTTGGGTGAATCTGACGCAAATGTTGCCGGACGGGTTTAGCGTCCGGGTAAGTCTTGATTTCATGAACAACAATTGTGGGATCAATTCCTGGCATTTCCTCATAGGACCAGGCAAACACGTCACAGAATTCTTGAAATAGGGCCTTATATATTTGAATTTCATCTTCTGTACACAAGGCACCTATATGAATGTTCTCAACAATTTCAGGCTTAACCGAAATGTCAATAGGAATAGTTCGAGAGGTGTTTCCTAAATTTAACTCTCAATCAGGATTTTTCATTGGATTCTAAGGTTCCTTGACATATTCAGTCGTAAAAATTGATGAAAAATCATTTTCAAAACGATCATTCTCAGGTAAGAACGAAGATCTGTGATGGAGATCTTCGCATGGTAAATCATCTACACATAGGATTTCACGAATTTTCTCATCAGAGTGAACAAGTGCAGAAAACGTGATTGAATCCGAGCTTGATGTGAAAAGTGATTCCTCACGGACCATATTCATTAAGTCAATTTTGGTTGAAGATGGGTCGGTAAACGATTGCACAGCCTCATACGCAACTTCATATGGACTCAAAGGCATAACATCACCAAATGAGTCTATCTCAGATTCAGAAGGAACGATCCAAGGATCATCATAAACAATGGTGTCTGACGAAATCATATGAATGGTTGCAAATGAAGACGATGCGTTGATCAGAGAAAAAGGAAAAGTTCCCAGTAAAACAACATCTTTAACTAGTCCTACTCCAACATCCTTATACGGAGTCACCATTTTGTCACACAGAATGAGTCGATCTTGCGGACAAGATAGACCTTCCTAGAATCTAAAGAGACCTAGTGACAAGCAAGCCAATCAAAAACTATCTTTCTCTAAATATGCATTTATAAACAAAGGCAAACAAGTGTTTTAGGCCTGCCTTGGGTCCAATGCAAGTTTGTGGAAGCGTCGCTCCTTTGATCCAAGTGAGCTCCCTTGTTACGAATCTACAAACACAAACGAGCAAACAAATTAAATAGCACCTGAAAAGCCAATATCATAAAACATATTTAACATGAAGATCAAGGAATTCATGAAACAAATTACATAAGACAATCTGTTGAGAAAAATGAATCTGATTGTATTAATTCAAATCAAAGAAGAACTTTACAACCTGTGCCTTGACGCTGTACAAGCTCCTCTCAGGGTCCAACAAGAAGTCTCCTCTACTTTGACAAGTTTCACTCTCTTCCCAATGAAGCCAAAAAGGTATGTGATCTCTCCTCTCAAGCTTAACTAGGAAGTCTCAATTCCACCAGCATTTACCCTCAAAAATGTTCAGCTTCTAACCTCCCTAGCAACTAGCCCAATGCCTTAATTTATAGTGCAATGGAGCGAAGTTACTGGGTCCTCATTCAAAGGGATAAAGCCCTCCTTCAAAGGGATAGCTCCTCTCATCAAGGGATTAACTCCTTCTCTTTTGGGATGCATGAACGACCTAAGAGCGACCAATCCACGTCAAAATTCCTTCTAGAATCATCTAGAATTAACCCAAAGTGAGTTTTTTTAGAATAAACTTGCGCCTTTTTGACTTTCACAGGGGTCCGCACCTACTCCTTTAGGGACAGAGCAGGTAGGTCCACAGTTTTTGTAAACAGGAGGTGCGGGACCGCAGGCAACAGTGAGAGAAAGTGCAGAACCAAAGCTTTGTTGATTTTCAATGTCTTTCTCTCATTTTCAAAGCTTGACTTGAAGATCTGAGGTCTGAGACTTGCTTAGGAGGACAGTACAAGTGATGATAGACCCATATTGACTGCAAATAATCATGGTGACGATATTTTTGTGTAACACATATGATAGGATGCATCAGATGTACCTTGGTCCTCACTCTCATTTATGGTGATGGGCCTCGCATTCATTAACAAATGACCTTAATGTCGGGTAATCCAATAAGATCATTGCACATTCGACATCAACACCTCCAGTCATGTGCAATGAAATGTAAAAAAAGGGGAAGAAACATTTTCCTGCAGAAGGATTTACTACAGAAGTTTAGAACTTACGATTTCATTTCCTGCATCAACACCACTGATTTACTGAAGAACAAAGAAAGGAAAGAGCATACTCTATAGAATCAGAAAAGTATTAGTCATATTTATTATTTATCAAGACCATGAAATATACAATTGCGTGTATGATGTGATTTCAAGGTGGGTTATCATTTCAAGACCAAGATTAGTCGTCATATAAGTACTAGATCGTTGAAAGGTAAGGTCGGTAGGGTATGATTAGCAATAGTATGCTTAAGGTAATAGGTAATGACACTTTAATTCTTAAATTTTGCATGAATGTAAGTCATGGTAACCCTTGTGGAAGAGGGCGACTATGAGCCGTTAATTCATAAATCGAGTTCCATTCTTGACCATCATTGCTTTGACACGTCCTTTGGTTATCTTTTCAATATTATCCTGCATGATAGATCATGATGAAAATCATGATCACATCCTGCATTTTTTTAAAATTGCCATATTTCCTAAATACTTCCAAATTTAAACTATCGTTGTCAAGTTTTTGTTACACTAAGTCTTAGAGGCATCTCTGTGAGTTGAATCTACTTTGTTCTCTCCTGTCCCTAGCTATGTTGAACATGTGTTCTGATGTCAGGTTTGAATCTCAGGGTCTTGCGTTGTTGGATGCCGACCCTCGAAGTAAAGGAAGACTAGAGAAGGTAGGGTGGTTGCCTCTATTTTTAAAATTTAGGGGGCATAATTTGGAGGGGACAAAGTCGCTTGCTCTGAATCTAAATGGCGACAAAGTGGTGGCGGGAAATGTTCAATTTAGGTTGACAGAGGAGCTAGTAGCTCGAGCTTGTGGCATTCCACAGGAAGGGGAGAGTTGGTTCAACAATCAATGATTTAACAAAGAAATTTCCACACCCTTCCTCTGGAAAGAACATGCAAATCCTGATTTGAGCAAGGGAATCCCACAGGATTTCCTTAGAAGTAAGTATCAGAACCTTCTATTTTTCCTGCATAAATACATAACCTATGAAGGTTGCTTTAGGCTAGCATTTTTATTTCATATGAGTCTTCTCGACCACTTCCGAGACAGACCTTTTGAATTTTCCCTACTATATAAGAATGTCCTTGATGAAAATGTCCACTGTTGCCGAGCCAAGGGAAACACACATAGAGGAAAACATCTATCACCATAGGTAGATAAAAAATATTATGACAGAGGTTTTGTGAAAGAATAACAAAACAGAGGAAAAATTCTTGTTAGATAATTAATTCATGGAGGATGAGAAGTACCCTAGTTCATCAGAACCTGAGGAGGAGGAGAGAGCAGAAAAGCCGAAAAATAAACCCTGAACCCATGGTCTATTGATAGAAGAGGAAATGGTGGTGACTGGGGAGACTGTAGGGAAAAACTCCAAGTTGAAGGGCCTGTCTACCCCTACCAAGAGCTATACAAGAAGCCAGGCTATGAAGCTGGAAAAATGTAAAATGAAAAGGAAGGGGTGCATCCAATTAAAACTGATAAAATGTGTAAGAGGTCCCCAAACCTATCGAAAAATAAAAGGAAGGTGGAGTTGCCTAAATTTATTAAAAGAGGAGAAGTGGAGGCCACGTCTTTTCGGAATTCACAACTGTAGGAAATCAGAGAGAAAATAGTTGGATAGGGACCGAGTTTGCCCCAATCCTCTCAAGGACAGCATGACAAAGAGGAAATTTCTAAGAAGAAACAATCTTGGAAGGAATTGTAGGAAACCATTGTTGAACTTACTTTGTCATAGTGGGTCCTTTGAAAGGAGAATGAAACCCTGAGGGAAAATAGTCTATGCATGTAGAAGGAGTATGATGAGTGGCATCAGAAAGAAGCTTAGATTATGAAGAAGAAACGGGCCCAAATTGATCACTTACAAAAAATAATGAGGAGTATCATAATCTAGTTAGGGAAGAGTCCAACAGAGCCTAATTAGACCACTTGGTCGTAGAAATTGTAGCACAGGTCATGGATTGATTTTTTTTCCCAAGGATGAAACATTTTTTCTTGCGTAAGGGACACGGAAGAAGCTAGGTGTGGGCGAGATGATGAGTCTCATTTTTAGCACTTCTTGATAGCCTCCTAAGACCTTTATTCCACCTTTTTGAACTCTTTTTGATTCCTAACTACTCTCCTATTTTTCCTATATTACCTATGTTTTGACCGCAAGGGTGCTATGTGCTCACGGTATGAAAATTATCTTTAAAAGAATTATTTTACCTTGTTCTTAACTATTTCTTGAAGTTAATCATTTCATAATTGAATTATCAAGTTTGAATAATCAAAATATTATGTAGATTAGTCATGATTTGAAGCATCTCCACGATTTCCAGCAGATAGTCATGGTCATCAATTTCCTGTGGACACTCCACAATTTCCTGTAGATGTGGATTACCTATAACTACCTAGATTTCCTGCAACAGAATCTGTGGTTGGATATGTTCCACTAAGTTTAATAAGAACGTTCATTTGAACTTAAATGATAATGCAACAACTTACAAATATACTCATAAAAACAGAGATGCAGCAGAAAAAAATTTCATTTCATTAATAGAAAAATGCTGAAATATGCTTACAAACAAAATGGAAATAAGATAGCTCAGGCGATGGTAGCTTATCTCTAAGAAGAGATGTGGCAGATACATGCCTCTGAATTGACTTACAATGAGGCTCAAGGAATTTTTATTATTGAAGAAGAAGAGAAAACACTTAACAGCCAAAACCCTAACATGAGGAGATGTAACACCAAGAGTTTATGGGCCCCATTGGGGTTAGTTGGGCAACCAACTTCTCGAGGTCGTAACTTGGTCATATTATCTTTGTTTGAAACATATGATACCTCATTGGAAATATATATCTGTGGAATACAATTTATGACGTGATTAATTTCTTAATCGCCAAAGAAATTTTGCCAAACAAACGTCATTTAGGGCCTAAAAATGGCTCCATAAGTTTCGGACTTGAAAAAACTGCCAAAAATAGTAAACTGTGCTACAATTAAGGAAATTAAAAAACTAAAAGAAAAAATGGTGAGGGTATAACTGGAATACGTGGGTGCCCACCAATATCCACATGGATCAGTCCTCCCCCCTTAGGAAGAAATGGTTCCCATTGCGTTGAGTTCCTCCATGAGATGAGGAAGCTTCTGCTGAACTTGGTCCCTAGTGAGCCATTTGACTTGGTGAAGTATTTAGCCTACTTTGAAAACTCGATATAGTTGTATCATTTGTTTCCGAGCGTTCTTGATCTATGTGTACATGATAGTATCGGTTGTGGCCTCTTCCATGTAGTCTCGGTTGAGCTCTATTGGTGCGAGTTGTTCTGCAATGTCATATGTGTCCAACAATGGTGGGAAGTATGGCCGAAGGTGGTCTACACTAAATACTGGGTGTAGACCAAGGAATGGTGGGAAGCTAATCTCAAAGGAATTTTCCCCAATGGCCCTGGTGATTGTGTATGGCCCATATCAGAGTGGGTGAGGCTTGTGGTGGGGCCCAACAAGGTGATCCTTCTGCAAATGTAGGCAAACTTTGTCACCCACCTAGAATTTGTGTAGAACTTGATGCTGATCATGGTGCTACTTGTGCTTAGAATTGGATCTATCCAATATATCATGGACCTGTTGGAGGATGTGTTGAATGATCTCAATCAAGTTGTTAGCCCATTCAACTTCGGACTACACGTGAGCCGAATCTACATGAGTGGCTACAAATTGTATGGCCACATCAATGGGCCATAATGGTTAAATCCCAACCCTACCTAAAAGGGGTTGTGGCTTCTTAAGCTGTGGAGAGATCTGATGTAGCTGTGTTAGACATAGGGGAGACTTTCATCCCATGTGCATGGATGCTTCAAGTTGTACATGTGCAGAATGTGTAAGATCATCCTGTTAAGAATCTCTATTTTCCCATTAGTTTGGGGATGGAAAGTTGTGGACTTAGTGAGTTTTGTATCTAGCATCAATGAGAGATTTGACGAAAATGCAGTCAGGAATATGCTATCCCAATCTGTGATAATGTACTATGGGATCCCAAACTATACCCACACTTTCTCAAAGAAGATATTCACAATGGCCTCTACTATGATACTCTTATTGCAGGTCACCATGATGACCATCTTAGAGAATCTATCGACAACCACGGAAACACAATCATTTCCTTTCTTAGTCGAAGGAAGGACTCACATATAATCCATGGAGACAAATTCCCAAGGCCGACTAGGAGTATGTATAGGAGTATACAGACCTTGCTTCTTGATGGTTTGTTTGACAATGGCATAGGCAGTGTAGGATCTAATGTAATTCCCAACATCTTGACAAAGTTTCAACTAATAAAGATAATTTTGCAATACTGCCACAATTTTCTCTACTCCAAAATGTCTAGCAACCCAACTGTAGTGTGCCTCCCAAATCATCTTGGCATGCTCACTTGAAGGAACACATATGTGTCCCAAGTGGCATAATAGTGCATCCTAAAGGTGAAAATTTGGAACTTTCTTCCTTTCCAAGAGTATCTAGTATATGTTGTCTAATTCTAGATTGTTCTTGTAAAGATGTAGCCACCCTGATGTCTCATGCCCATAAGAGTCGAGCACAGTGATTAGCGCCATGACCAGTGGTCGGCTGAGGTAATCAACGACATTATTGGTGTTGCCCTTCTTATGCTTAACGTTCAAATGGAACTATTGAAGATAGGTTGACCATATTTTATGACGATCGTTCTGCAACTACCCTTGTGTTTGTATGAACTATAGAGGCCGGTGGTTTGTGTGGATGACCGTTTCCTTGCCCATAATGTAATGCCTCCATTGATGGCAGGCCTACACAATTAAATACATTTAGGTCATAAGTGGGGTACTTTAGGACTATTTGTGAAAGTGTTTCCCTGTGGTAAGCCACTAGATTCCCATGTTCAATAAGAACTACACCAATAGCATAGTCGAAGGCATCTGTCTCAATGTCAAATGGTTGTTGCAGGTATGGTAATGTGAGCACTGGTGCAGAACAAAGGTGATTCTTCAACTCGGAGAATGCTCGCTATTAGGTTTCTGACCAAAAGAACTTGGCCTTCACTCCACCCTTGGTGACTTGACTAAAAGGCCAAGTTATATGAGAGAACCCCAACACAAAACTACGGTAGAAATTGGCAAGACCCAAAAATCTACAAGCTCTGGTAGAGTGGTTGCGGCTGGCTAATCTCGAATGACTTGTATCTTTGATGGGTATACATGTACACCCTCATCATCAATGATGTATCCCATATATTGAACCTGGGTCAGGCCAAAGGTACATTTCTCCATGTTATCACATAGTTTGTGTTATCAAATCGTTTGGAGGACCTGTCAAATATGGTGGAGGTGCTCTTCACAATTTTGGATGAAGATCAAGATGTCGTTTAATTACACCACCATGAATGGATTGGTGAAGGGCTGCAATATGTCACCCATCAGTCTCGTGAAGGTTGCAGGGGTGTCTGTCAATCCGAACAACATGACCAACCATTCAAAAAGGGCCTCCTTGTATTTGAAGGTAGTCTTCCACACATTGGAGGGTTAGATAGGCACCTGGTGATACCCTAATTTCAAGTCAATCCTGCTTAAATATTTGGGCTCCTTGAGCTGGTCCAAAAGGTAATCAATCCATGGGATTGGGTAGCTATTTTGGATAGTGATCTTGTTCAACACCCAATAGTCAATACTGAGCCTCCAAGTCCCATCATTTTTTTGTACCAATAAAATCAGGCTCCCACATGTTCATGAGCTTGTCCAGATGTGGCCTTCTTGTAGTAGTTCTTGAATCTGCCTCTTGATCTCATTGTTCTCTAGAATAGAGCATCAGTAGATCATTCCATTGGATAGCAGCACGCCTGGGGTCAAATAAATGGAGTGCTTGACCTGGCAGTATAGAGGTAGCCCTGTGGGTAAGGAAAAAATGTCCTTGTACTGCTCCATGACCTTGTCGATCTATTGTTGCCTGGAAGTTGTGGCCATAACATTCTTCTTGCATTGGGGGTGAATCATAAGGAAAATGAATTTCCTTGTATGGGAAATGATCTTAATTCATTTATTTGCAATGATCAAAGAGATGGTGATATGTGGAGCTACCTCCAATATCCTATACAACTTATTATCCAAAGTAATAATCACAAAGTGAGGTCTAGACTCATATATAGCATACCAATTTCACTAGTATGGTTTTCCTAACAATGCATCAGAAACTTCAAGAGGAGCAACATCCCACAATACCTCATCCATGAAGGGCTTGATGCTATATGGAAGGCGACACTACTGGCTAATGCAAAGATCTTGTCCTTAGTGAAGCCACTCAATGGTGTATGGATATAGATGTGATGTAGTCTTAAGGTCTAGACGCTTCATGACTTATGGTGAAATGAGGTTATTTTGGCTCCTCTTTTCGAAAATGAACTACAGTGGAGAACCCTTCACCCACATCTATGAGTGGAATAGGCATTCCCCCTCCTCTGGATCTTCATGCTCAATTTTCTAGATCTTTGTGGTGGCCACGGCGGCATTGGGCTCCGCATCAATGATCTTATTCCCTTTCTCAGTCCCCTTATCTAGTTCTGGTTCAATGTTGGAACCTATGTCTAATTCAGAAGCCTTTTGCTCTCCCACCAGTGACTGCTTGGCCTGACACTCACTTGTATTGTGAGTGGAGCTCTTATGGAACTCATACCATTTTCCCGTATCCTTCTTCATCTTCGTTATGTTGTTCTTTACTTGAGGCTTCGGTGGGTTGTCTTGGGTAGCCCCACCTTGGCTTCATCCCTTGTTCTGTGGTTTAGGGGCACCTTTTCCTTGCTTTGGATTCGCAAATCCAAAGTCCCTCTTCTTTCGTTTAAACTTCTGCTCAATCTTTACAACATACTAATATGCTGTGCCGAGCGAGGAAATGTCTAGGAACTCCATCTCATCCTGTATGTACTTATGTAGACAACTGTGGTACTTGAGCACCAAATTTCACTCAGTGTCCTTGATACCCAGCTTTGTGCAAAGGGAGTGGAAATTATTTGTGAACTCTGACACATCTGGTTCCCTTCCCTATCGTATCATGGTCCACTTTATGAATTTATCTTCATAGCTCCTGACGGGATAATACTCTTGATTGATGGCATCTCAGAAATAATTCCAAGTGGGTGTAGGTGAAAACAACGAGGATTCACTCTCGTCCTTTTGTTCACAGTAGGTTTCCCACTAGTCCTTGACGTGTGGGGTGGCTTTAAGAAGTGCACACATAATATTTTCCTAATTGGAAATGTCATGAACTAAAAAGTATCCCTCCAAAATATCTAACAATTTATCTATGATGTCTGCATCTATGAGGCCTTCAAATATGGGAATATCAAAGTTAACTTGTACCTTAAAAGGTGTGGTACCGCCAGAGTGTCTCGTGGATGAATATGCATCATGTGTGAGTAGCCGTTAAAGGATCTCAGCAAAGTTATCCATCATCGCGCCCCTCTGTTGTTTGAGGGCTTCTTCAAGCAACATCTGAAAGGATCTCCTACCCCCTCATCTTTATTTTCTTCTTCCATGGGAGATCGTTGGGTTTTGTGAGGTTGATCCTGCAATGGTTCAACCAGATCGAGCCCTAACTCCTTATACCCTAACCTCGTTAGGGAAATGCAAAGAAAAAAAGAGAAAAAGAAAACCGCTCTAATAACAATGATCCAAACTTAAAGAAGAACACAACAACTTATAGTTATACTCATAAACACATATATGCAATAGTACAACACTTCATTTCATTAATATAAAAATATTGAAATATGCTTACAAATAGAATGGAAATAAGATAGCTTGGGCGATGGTAGCTTATCTTTGAGAAGAGATGTGGTGGCAACATGCATCTGAACAGACTTACAATGAGGCTCAAGGAATTTTTATTATTGGACGATAAGAGAAAACCCTAACCTGAGGAGATGTAACACCAAGAGTTTATGGGCCCCGTTGGGGTTAGTTGGGCAGCCAACTTCCCAGGGTCGTAACTTGGTCATATTATCTCTGTTTGACACATATGATACCTTGTTGGAAAGATCTCTACGAGAAGTAAAACTACTTATGTGATTACCTATTTAATCTCCAAAGAAATTTTTCCAGAAGAGAAAATGTCGTTTAGGGCCTCAAAATGGCTCCGGAAGTCTAGGACCCAAAAAATTGCCAAAATTAGTAAACTATGCTACAATTAAGCAAACTGAAAACTCAAGGAAATAATGGTGAGGGTCCAAGTGAAATAGGTGCATGGCCACCATATCTGCTTGGATCAAATGTGAACATGGGTTCTATGAGGAAATCCACCTACATGGACATTGTCATATTGGCTGCCTAGAATTCATCACTGAAATCGTCTAGATATTCAATCCTCTTCTCAATGTCTGTATTGGGAAAAAGCTCCAGCAATGTGACAAAATTAGTTTGATCCATGCTTTTAGTCATGGATCAAACTCAAGAGAGCTATTTTGTCATTTTTTTTAGTTATTTATAACAAGTAGTTACATCATATTAGTTTTCCTAGTTCAGGAAAACATATCGCTTTGAACTTGTGTAAATTTCATTATGTTTCACTTGCAAAGGTGCTGGTTGGTCAGAAATGTTAGACTTGTACATCTCTGTAATACTTTTTAGATTAATATAAAGTTATATGTTCTGTTGATCTCCTATTGTAAATTCCTTTAATAGTAGAGGGGTTGTGAGTGAGGGAGGGCCCCCTTTTCTCACAACTCCATTAGTTACAATATTTGTATTTATGTTGATTTTTTTATGCATCAATAAGTTATTTTCACAACTAGTGTTTCTATTTTCTGGATCTTAGCAGCATATGTGAAATGGTTGGATGAATACGTTTATTTGATAAATATGTTTGGAATCATTTAATAAGGTTTTAGCTTCTTTATTTTTATGATTATCTGTTTGGTCTTTTATCTTTTCTGATCAACCTCAACAATATGAAGATCTGTAGAGGGATGATTGTATCCACTCAATAGCCTTTGGTACCAAGTGTTGTTGAAGAAAATAGAGATTATAGATGTGTGTATGAATGGTTTAATTAGAAAATCACTTAAGGAATGAGCCTACATATATTTTGCGCAACATCTCATAAGCTTACCTTCCCTTGGATGATGATTTATGTCTGTCAAATTATAAGTCTATGATTTTCCCGAACAAATAATATTGATAAATGCTTCCAAACCTACACTCGCATGTGAAATAGCTTTGAATATCTTACAAAAGCTTTTTATGATGTTGAACTAGATAATTTTTAGGAAAAATGGACCCATAATCATCTTTTTACTTGGGCATAAAAAAATCTTTATTATGGGAAATATCAAGGGGTATTCCCTTGAAGCATTTCTCCCCCTAAATGAGAATCTTTGTTGTAGTTTCTATTGTGACATTTTTAATTGGAAAGGTGAGCACTCCAACCCATTAAATATCATGCAAAACTCCTTAGTAAGTTGTTTATTACACCCTTCAATTTTCTCAGAAAACCTAATACATCCCACTTGCTCAAAAGAAACTTTGGTAGATGGGTTTTCATTGATGAATGTGTGATATTGTGGTTCAAATATGAAAATATCACCTCCCTCATGCTTTCTTCCCTCTGGAGTTGACATGGTTTATTTTTTGCCATAGGGGATACTCTAAGGTTTTAATGAAAACTTAATTTGTCCAACAAATGATAGAAATAATGAAAAAGAGGCCCAAAATTTTATCTTTAATGGAAGACAAGAATAGAAAATCCTATACAACAAACCAATTAATGCTAATTTCCTTCTGAAAATTGCAAGACAAATACTACATGTTTGCTTCTGTTCGTTGGAAAATTTAAAAGACAGGCACAACACTAGAAGTGTAGTGCATGAGAAAGCAAGGTTCAAACACCTCTAAGGCACACACAATTTTTGTAGGTTTCCTGATTTTTTTCTTAGCTCATTCATGCAATTATGTAATATTTCAAAAAAAAGGAACTAAAATAAATTCAGGTTTTCATCCATGGTAGTGATTTGACCACCATATTGAGAAAAATGTAGCATTGTGTGGAAATGCATTACTCCCCTGCCTCCTTTGCGCAATAATCAAAATGAGTAGATAAAGAGATTTACAATGGAAAAATGGCAATCTGAGAGATCTTGTACGCATATAATGATGTGATTAATATCCCAAGGTAGCTAGGAGCAGATTTGATGTCGATAGTTGTGATTTGAACTTGGAAAAAGCGCAACAATTGTCCTCTTAACCATTGTACTCCTACTGATAACATGACCAATCATGATTTGACATGTAAACTGACTCAAGACACCTAAATGTAGCACTTGAAAAAAGCACAACAATTGTCCTATTAATTGTTTTACTCTTGCTGATGTCATGACTGTTGGGCATTAGATCCCCCAACAACATGTTTTGGGGCTCAAAGCCTAGGTTTTGGTCAAATGTATTGTAAGACTCTGCAAATTTCAGGCATGGAGCACAAAGTATAGGTTGAGTCATAGGGCTATCCACCCTAAGTTTTGTAATGTAATGTAATGTCATGCCAGCCTACCCATGGTTGGCAGACCATGGGATTGTATAAATAGAGCGAGGCTCTAAGTTGTAAATATAGCTAAGAGATGAGCAGAGCAGAGATAAAGCATAGAGCAAGAGTCTAAGTGTATTGGGTTGTAGTAGTAGGAAGAGGCTCTGTAGCTAAGTGCACAGAGGCCTAGTAGAGTCTGCAACTGAATGTGCGGACCCCTGCAGCTGAATGCACAGGGTGGTGTCGAGTCTGTAACCTTCAATGAAGAATAATAAAGAGAACTTGATTCCTAATTCTATGCATCTGCTTGTATATTGCATTCTATACATTTATATTGTTTTTTTATCGTGAACACTTATACGATTGCTGGATATAGTTAATTATCACTAGTCTTACATAGAAAATTTAAGTAATTAGGTAATAATAGGTTAAATAGTAAGGAGCTTGGGTATAATATAGATCACGCTCTGAGTAGGGCTGCGCAAAGGCAGCATCACAGGTTGTGAGGGACTAATATATGTGTGTAGTGATGTGCATGCAGTGTCAAACCACAGACTCCCAGAAGATCATCAAACATCCCTAGGGTGTGGAAACCTAGTTCTAGCACCCTCCCATACTACTTTAGGTGAGACCTCAGTCCGCGCTCCACGGACTGTTGCCGAAAGGGATAGTAGTACTGGAATTGTTTGGCTAAATCACCTCTGAACCTGGGTTAGGCCCATACAATCCAACAAATGGTTCCGTTGTCAGGACCAGGATATGCATAAGGGATGTCTGAGGTCATGTCACGGGAATCAAACAAAGAAAGAAATTGAAGGGTGGTTGGACAAGAAAATTCACAAGTTCATGGCGCAAGAAAACAAAAGCCCGCAAGTATCTAAGGAACGGTGGTTGGGGTGCAACTTATATAGGGAAATCCATGAAATTTTCTTTTCATCCTTTCCCTCTAAGTTGTATGAGTGGATCAGGAAGCTAGCAGACAGTCAGGGGAGGTGTAGGCTCGACAAACCAATCGAGTGGACTCTAGAATTAGTGCCAGACTAGAAGCTTCGGGAGAGGAGATTGCGTGAGCTATGGACCATTGGCTCGACCGAATTATAGGAGGATTTATCACTGAGTTCGTGGTAGACATGATCGTCAGCTATAGTGAGGAGGAGCGACGTTTCCTCAAGGGACCGCGAGGTAAGTATATCGGATCTTTGAACACTTGGATTAAGATGCTATTGTGTGAAAAGAATGTTATGTGAATAAATTAATGTTTGGGACTACACAAAGTGGGAATATCTATGAAAGCGGAAGTATTGAAGAATTGGAAACCAATCCCTTAATTTCCCCCTAGCAGGAAAGTGAGGAAGAGCTCGGGAAACTTTCTCCAAGAAGTGTGGTCATTTTGGTAAGGCAACAAATTCTGCGCTTACCACCTCCACCTACAGCACCACCCATCTCACCCTCCTCACCTCCATCTCCACCCACCCCACCTTCGCCACCACCACAGTTCATTATGGCAAGTGCATTCAAAATACTGGTATTCAGAGGAGTACGGAATGAAGACCCAGACCAATTCTGGTTCGTGGTAAGAGTGGTATGGAAGCACAAGGAGTCGTGGATGAAAATATCAAAAAGGCTATGCTGCTAAGCACATTGTAGGATTGTGCATTAATGTGGTACATCAAGCATTCTAATGACCATCCAAATGTAGGAATCACAGAAATCCAGATTGTACTGAACATGGAATTTAGTAGGCCAAAGTTGGAAACACAATCAATCACTGGGTTTAAGGAGATCGCGATGCTCCTAGGGAATACCCCTTAGGATCTAGACCAAAAATTGAAGGGTATGATTCATGAAGTCAACATGACGTTGACATATGGATAGCACCACGCATGGTTTGTAGTGTCACTAACACCACACTTAAGTACGTCGTTGTCACAACAAAAACTTTCCACCCAAAGCTTTGGAGATGGCAATGAGATTGCATGAGACCCCTATACAAGACCCTAGTCTAGGAGTCTAAAAAATCCACGTGCAACTGCAAAATCTGTGTCTGGAGATGCAAACAGGATAGCACACCTTCGCCAGAGGCACGTGAGGAGGTATGGTGCATAAAATGCAAAGGCCCGGGGCATGACAAGGACCATTGTCCAATGTTCTTGAATTACTTGGTAGGACGAGGGTCGATGCCACTAAGTCCTGAGACACAGGGAGAACAAAGCATGACGCCTGCATTATGGTGCGCGATCTATCAGATAGGATAAAAGCACACTACAGATAATGGTCATCTATTGCAAAAGTATATGCAGACATCCCAACAATTGTTTTGTAATTTCTACAGGTCGGTAGGCCATGATGAACACACCTGCAGAAGATACAAACTAATGATGGATTGAAATCCTACCTATAGGGTACTAATAGAAACATGAGCCCTCAACCCTAATGCAGGAATGGCATGCATGGATTTCAGGGGTGCGGTCAAGGTCGAGGTGGAATGGGACCAGTAAGGGGTCATGAGCAACTAATTTGTTATAATTGCAGAGGGCCAAGGCATTATGCCCACGATTGTACAAACCCGACAACAACATCATGTTTGTACTATACTCAATTTGATCATGAGGCAAAAGATTGCCCTACATTGATAGCGAGACTGCGCAAAAAAGGGGTACTTCAGCCCCCTCTCACTCAGAATTCGAAGATGATGAGGTCTGAGCCGCACGAAGAAGACCTGAATGTAAACATGATACTCAGGAGCGACATGACCACTAGAGATGATAAATGGAAATAGTCAGAAGAAAGTGTGTGGGTTCACAAGGCTCCTACGAAGGAACCTGAACTTGATTTAGAATGTGCAAAGGAGACATCCATGGAAGCTAAGAAGAGCTTCACAGAGGCCTCCACTTCAGGTAGTAAGGATCAACTAGAACCAGGGATTGATCCTTCAATGCTCACTGCCTTTCTGGAGACATGCATAAAACTGCTACGCAACAGCAAGGTAGTAAAAGGACTATAGGAACTTATCACTAGGTGCGTGGGGTCAGGAGAACCGTGCACGGTCCAGAAACTTGGAAAGAATGCATTGCGCACAGGAAGGGAAATGAATTTGACTGCAAAAATTGGTGAGTATGAAATGGATCAGGTAATCCTGGATCTCGGATCAGACGTGAATGTACTACCAAAACAAAAATGGGAACACATGGCCAGACCCTAGCTACAGTGGTCTCCTATTCAGTTACAAATGGTAAACCAATAGAAGATCTTATCCCCGGGAAGATTGCAAGGGTTAATAATAGATATTGAAGGTGCGAGTGCGCAGGCGGATTTTGAAGTGATAGAGATTGTTGATGACAGTAATCCCTATCTCGCGCTAATAGGAATAGTCTGTGTTGAAAAATGTGCAACAAGAAATGTTAAATTTAGAATGTGCTGAAAATAGACCTAATAAAAATAGCATGTCTAGAAGTAGCAGTTTGGCCAATGAGCTCATTGGCCACGTTGGGTGAGAGGTGAAACTACTAAAAATAGAAAGTTCTAAAAATAGCATTTGTTGGTCCCTTCCTATTTATAGGAATCCCTAGTCTATCTATAGGAAGTAAAAATTAATTTTGGTCTTAACAGTAGTTGGAAATATTAATTAATTAATTAAGTTGAGTTAATTAGTTAAGGAAATTCAAATTTGAAGTCTTTATGAGCATGCACATGAGTTGTCCCACTAATTGAGGAATTTATCCTTAATTTCCTCCATTGATTGAGGGAATAAGCATGAGTTCTATAATGAGAGAATCATTTTGACTTAGTTCTAACTAGTCAAGTCTAGTTAGATTATTTTAACAAGTTGTTAAAATAATAAAATATAGTTTGTTAATGCTTGAATGCATGTGACAACTATTATTTTAGATAATTGAGGATTCACTCATGCATAACTGTTGCATGTCAGTTCTGTCAGAGACCCAGTTGAGATCAGATGTGGGATAGTGTACTATCAGATACTTGGATATTTCTAGTAAGTATTCCTTGCATGGAGAAGGATCTATTATAGCAGATTGGAGGACTTGTGGACTATATATTGAGGCCTAGGTAGTCCATGATTTTCATCTTCTGATTGAAGATCATCAAATTACAGAGAGAGCAGGATAGCTTTCGAGCTAGTTCTTTTTGTATGTTGTTGATGATTTCCACTTGACCGATAATAAAAAGATGGGGGTTTAGGCCGGTGCTTTCCCCTGGATATATCTTGTGTTATGTGTGATTATTTCTTTTGATCAGTTATGCATGTTTCTACTTGATGTTGCTCGTGAATTCGATTATGCTTCCACTTAATGTTTTGTAGAAGTAGAATAGGTATTATTCTTAAGGAAATTGCATATATCATTTTTTTCTGCATGTGAAATTTCTACATGGTATCAGAGTACAGGTGATAAAGCAAGAACAATATACTGAGAGGAGATTTCAAAGTTTTGAGTTTTGGGCTGAGAGTTTGCAGAGAAAATCTGAAAATTTTTGTACAAAATTTTGAAAAATAAATAGCATATTTGGATTCCTTGCGGAAAAATACCCAAAATCAAAAAAATAATCAGTTGAATCAGAGTTCTAATGAGGGAGATATCGTTGATTTAAAATCAGCTCCTTTTCTAGAAAATTTCATGACGGCGAGAAAGTGGAAATAGATTGGTGTGCTAGCCAAGAACCTGTATGCACTTGAGGTACAAGATGCATGCGTAGCCTTGAGAAGCAAGGAAAAGGCCAGAGACTTGGTGGTTGAGAGGGAGGGTATATTACCTCTCAACATGCATAGCCAGAAGAAGTCTCAGACGATAGTGGAGGAGCCACGATTGGTGCAGCAGCTTGAGGAGGTTGTGAAGCAGCCACAACAGGGGAAGCTAAGTGGAGATCGTGTAGAGACATCTACTCATCCAGAGACCTCTAGTAGGGGGGAAATTTGAGCTAGGTGGGCTGAGGGATCACATGCAGCCATACCTCCAGGTAGGAGGTGGGGCGATATAGAGTGATCATCCCAAGGAGGAGGGGCGGGATCCTTGAGGTACCCAACCTCTCGGATGAGACCATGCTACAGGATCCCTGATGTGGAGTAGCAAGAACTGACTGATTGGATAGAGATAGATGCAGATGGAGGGGTAGAGAGAGTGATAGTGTAGGGAATCCAAGGACAACACATAGCTAGCAGGTTACAACAATGCAAGAGGTTCAAGTGTTTTGCATAGTGCTAGGTGGCACAGAGAGGTCTGCAATGGTGCGAGATGCATGAAGATGTTGTAGTACAGCAGATGTTAGAGAGGGAGCACTTTTTAGTAGTAGGTATAGCTTCAACATCAGAGTATATTCCTAACCCAACAGAGTGATCAGTTGGGAGTGTTTTTGTTGCAAGTTTTGTTGAAGCAAGTGGACTGGGTAGATGTGTTGCATGCAGAACATTCCAAAGTTACAGGATCGGGTTCGAGAGAAAGCCTTTCTTATTGAGAGGGAGTGTTGAAAAATGTGCAACAAGAAATGTTAAATTTAGAATGTGTTACAAATAGACCTGCTAAAAATAGCATGTCTAGGAATAGTAGTTTGGCTAGTGAGGTCATTGGCCACATTGGGTGAGAGGTGAAACTACTAAAAATAGAAAGTTCTAAAAATAACATTTCTGGGTCCCTTCCTATTTAGAGCAGTCCCTAGTCTATCTGTAGGAAGCAAAATTAATTTTGGTCTTAACAACAGTTGGAAATATTAATTAATTAATTCAGTTGAATTAATTAGTTAAGGAAATTTGAATTGGAAGTCTTTGTCAGCATGCACATGAGTTGTCCCATTCATTGAGGAATTTATCCTTAATTTCCTCCACTGATTGAGGGAATAAGTATGAGTTCTATAATGAGAGAATCAGTTGAATTAGTTCTAACTAGTCAAGACTAGTTAGATTATTTTAACAAGTTGTTAAAATAATAAAATATAGTTTGTTAATGCTTGCATGCATGTGGCAACTATTATTTTAGATAATTGAGGATTCACTCATGGATAACTGTTGCATGTCAGTTTTGTTAGAGACCCAGTTGAGATTAGATTTGGGACAATGTACTATCAGATGCTTAGATATTTCTAGTAAGTATTCCTTGCATGGAGAAGGATATATTATAGGAGATTGGAGGACTTGTGGCCTATATATTGAGGCCTAGGTAGTCCATGATTTTCGTCTTCTGATTGAAGATCATCAGAGTACAAAGAGAGTAGGATAGCTTTTGAGCTAATTCTTTTTGTATGTCGTTGAGGATTTCTACTTGATTGATAATACAAAGATGGAGTTTTAGGCTAGGGCTTTCCCCTAGATATATCTTGTGTTATGTGTGATTATTTCTCTTGATTAGTTATGCATGTTTCTACTTGTTGTTGCTCATGAATTCGATTATGCTTTCTCTTAATGTTTTGTAGAAGTAGAACAAGTATTATGCTTTAGGACATTTCATATATCGATTTGTTCTATAGGTGAAATTTCTATAGTCTGGGCCACCGATATGAACGGAGTCATAAATCTGAAGAAGCATGAAATGATCTTTGAGAAAAAGTCACTACGCATAGTAGTACTGCTAGATATAGCCGAAGGAGCATGATACATTGAACCCATGTGCATTGATAATAGTGATGATGATCTCGATTGTATTTAGAAGATAATCATGTGAGAAGAGGATTCGGTGAATCCAACTATAAATGGAAGAATTTCATGGGAGGGTGAAAGCTCTTGCACTTCGGATTCAGACGAAGAGATAGAGAGATGGCATAATTGGCTACACGAATTAAAAACTCTTAATTGCAACATGATGGTTAGATCACTATGCTACATGACAATATAGGCAAGGGATCTGCCTACATATGATGGGTTAATAGTGGTTGATGAATTCCTAAACAAATTCTAAATCGCGGTACCAAAACAACAGCAGTTTGATGCTCTAAAATGGGCACTGCGTGCAATGCCCACACGATGGTGGGGTACACATCAAGGAAGTTTTGAAGACTGGCACGGATGCAGAAGAATGATGCACCTACGATTTTGGAAACCACAGATATGGCTAGTAGACAAATATGATGGATGAGATGATCCACCCACACACCTCACGAAATGGACCAAGGTCTACAGGGAAGAGCCACAACTTGAATGGGTACATTTATTATATCATACCCTGGATTTCATACCCATGAATTGGTATACTGAGATGGAGCTCTACCATGGTACGAGCGAATGGGATATCCTGCGTGAGGGATTTCTGTTAACCTTCATGTTTGAAGATCATTTGTCAAATACTATTGACGATGCATTACACGCAGTCAAAGCAATTATCTTCAAAATACCCCAGGAGCCAATAGAAGTACATCAGCCAGAATGGGTGACACAGTTAAGTTGGACACTAGAGTGTTACAATGTAAATGTTGAGGATGATGATGTAGACGAACGAAATATTAGCATTTCAAAAATGGAACGCTATCGCGAGATTCGAGAACCATCACTTGAAGACCCTAACATCACTGTGCCACTCAAGACAAAGCAGGTCAACATTGGAATGGAGGTGGAGCTGAGGTATGCAGTGCTTGGGGACTATTGGGACGATGCCACGGTGAATAAGGTTGCTAAGTTACTCCGTGAATACCAAGACTTGTTCCTGACCAACTACGGACATAAAAGGGATCATTGGCGACTTAGGGATGATGAAGCTCACCCTGAAACCCAATGCAAAGCCAGTTAAGAAGTACCCTTACTGCTTGAATCTGAAGTATAAAGAAAAGGCCTGCAACGAATTAGACAAAATGCTCACAACCAGGATTATTGAACCAGCGGAAGAATCTGACTGGGTGATCTATGGTAGTATAGGAGAAAAAACAGAAGGGAAAAAGAGTAATATGCGTGGACCTCAAAAAGTTGAACGACGCCTGTGTATACGATCCATTCCCAACACCATTCACAGATGAAGTACTGGAGAATGTTGGTGGTTAGGAAGCATACTCATTCATGGATGGGTTCTCAGGGTACCATTAGATCAAGATCACACTAGAAGATAGGAGAAAAATAACCTTTGCAATAGAATGGGGCTCCTTTCAATACATTGTTATGGTGTTTGGAATGAAGAACGTGCCAGCTATATTTTAATGAATCATTGTGGTTGCATTCAAAAAGTATATCCACAAGTTCTTGCAGGTCCATCTGGATGATTGGACTATCTTTGGATTAGTTAAGCACCATGTAGAGAGCTTACACTTGATGATGGATACTTGTCGGTGACACCAGATTGTGCTGAACCTTAAGAAATGAAAATTCCTCGTCCCCTTTGGAAACCTACTGCGACATGTGGTATGCAAACAAGGACTAATGGTGGACCCTACAAATATTTTCATTATTCTAAATTTGGAAGCACCACGAAGTGTTAAATAATTGTGCGCTACTTTGGGACACAGTAGATACTATAGGAAGTTCATCAAAAGTTACGCCCAAATAACAAAACCGATGGAAAAGCTATTGAAAAAGGATGTTACATATTATTGGAATGATGATTGCATGAAGAGTTTGGATTTCATAAAGGGGAAACTAGCCTTCGCTTTAATCCTGGTCTTTCCAAAATGGGAGGTGGAATTTCGTGTACATGTTGATGCGTCGCGTATTGCGCTGGGAGCCGTACTCACACAGGAGGGCGTGAAGGGCATGGATCACTTGATCGTGTTTGCAAGTTAGAGATTTTCCAAAGTAGAAAAGAACTATTCCACCATCAAGCACGAGGGGTTGGCAATGGCATATGTGCTCCAGAAATACTGACATTGTTTACTCGGAGGAGATTTCAAGATGTATATCGACCATTCTGCATTGAAATACCTGGTGAATAAGCCTGTGTTGGCGAGACACATATGCAGATGGATCTTATTATTTCAAGAATATGATTTTGAGGTCATAGTCAATTTGGGATGCCTAAATGCAAGACCAGATCACTTGTCATGAATTGAGACAGGCGAAGAACCAACAAATTTGGAGGAGGGACTACCTGATGCACAGCTCCTTGCAGTGTGCATCATGGATGGACACTTTGAAGACATAATCCATTTTCTAACAATAGGGACTGCGGCAAAGGAATACTCAGTCCAACAGAAGAAGGAATTGGTGGTGCATGCAACGGACTTTTCTGTCATCGCGGGGCACCTCTACAAAATGGGCAATGATGAGATATTGTGAAGATACGTACCTGAATTTGAACGAGGTCAGATCCTCGTGGAAAAACATGGGGGCACTGCACGAGGACACTATGTAGGATGCATGTACGCGTAGTAGATTCTTCACGCAGGGTTATGGTGGTCAATCCTGTACCAGGATTTGAAAGGACATTGTAAGGCCTGTGACATATGTCAAAGGACTAGAAAACCATCACGAAGGGACGAGATGCCATTAAATCCACAAATGACACTACAACCATTTGAGAAATGGGCAATCAAATTTGTGGGACTGATCAAACTTTACAGAAAGATGAGCACGTGCTACATCATCACTGCGATGTAGTACCTAACACAATGGGCCGAAGCGCAGCCAGTCAAAGACTGTATGACAGCTACGACTGCAGAGTTTTTGTTTGAAAATGTGTTGAAATGATTTGGCTATCTGAAAATCTTAATGAGTGATCACAGAACATATTTCATGAATGAAACCATCACGACACTCACACAAGAGTTCCAGGTGTATCATCAAAAAAGTACACCGTACCACCCACAAGAAAATGGGATAGTCGAGGCATTCAACAAAATACTAGAGATTACGCTGAGAAAAGTATGTAACACCCAACGAAATGACTGGGACTTGCATGTACCTACCATATTATGGGCTTACAGGACAACGTGCAAGAAACTGAAGGGATAGACTCCTTTCCGGTTAGTCTATGGCACAGAAGCTGTCATGCTGATGGAATACATCGTACCTAGTCTGCAAATAGTAGCACTCACAGGCATGACGGATTGCGAATCTATGTAAGAAAGGCTCACGCAATTAGAAGAACTCGAGTGATAACACTTTCTGGCTGAATTTCATCAGCAGGTACAAAAGTAGTGTGAAAAGGCCTAGCACGACCACCATATCAAGTTGTGCACCTTCAAGTTAAACGACTTAGTGCTGCTATACGATAGTAAGTTTGAAAAAATTCTGGGAAAATTCAGAATGCATTGGCTAGGACCATATATGGTTAAGGAGGTCACAGATGGAGGCCCGGTCTACCTAGTCAAACTAAATGGTGAACCCTTCCTAGGCAAGGTAAACGATAGTCACTTGAAGCCCTACACGGGTGGGCTGGCTATCTAAGTAATTGGCCAAAGAAAAATCTTCACGACCCGAGGAGTCAGGCAAGGGCATGGGCCTGTAAACGCATGCAGCAGATGTTGGTACCAAGGTAAGGAAAAAATTCAAACATAGATGATTGAGAAGCAAGAATGCAGTAGGTACAGTAGGCAACAACTCAGTGCGCTGTAGACATTCAGGCCGTTCGGGACTAGTTGGAGGGACTCCACGCTAAGATCGTTGCACCCACAAAGTAACTCAAGGGTGAGTCACAATGTTTTTGTTGGGGGCCTGATGGGCATTAGGTCCCCCCACAACATGTTTTTGGGCTCAAAGACCAGGTTTTGGTCAAATGTATGGTAAGACTCTGCGAATTGCGGGCGCAGGGCGCAAATTATA
Organism: Pinus tabuliformis; assembly: GCA_031772625.1. NCBI lineage: Eukaryota > Viridiplantae > Streptophyta > Pinopsida > Pinales > Pinaceae > Pinus > Pinus tabuliformis. The sequence goes on from CM062815.1 coordinate 770,909,164, forward strand.
GGTTGATTCATGTGGTTGTCTACCCTAAGTTTTGTAATGTAATTTAATGTCGTGTCAGCCTACCCATGGTTCGGAGACCATGGGATTGTATAAATAGAGCGAGGCTCTAAGTTGTAAACATAGCTAAGGTATGAGCGGAGCAAACATAGAGCATAGAGCAAGAGTCTAATTGTATTGTGTCATAGTAGTAGGAAGAGGCTCTGCAGCTGAGTGTGTAGAGGCCTAGTAGAGTCCATAGCTGAGTGCGTGGACCCCTACAGCTTAGTGCGTAGGGCAGTATCGTGTCTATAACCTTGAATGAATAATAATAAAGTGAAGTTGATTCCAAATTCTATGCATTTGCTTGTATATTTCATGCTATACATTTATAATATTTTGTTTATCATGCACACTTATATGATTGCTGGATATACTATTAATTATCACTAGTCATACATAGATAAGTTAAGTAATCGGGTAATAATAGGTTAAATAGTAAGGACTTGGGTATAATACGGATCACACCCTAGTAGGGTTGTGGAAAGTCAGCACCATAGGTTGAGAGGGACTAATAGATGCATGTAGTGACATGCACACAGGGTCAAACCATAGACCACCGAAGCTCATCAGACATCCCTAGGGTGTGGAAACCTGGTTCCAACACCCTCCCATACTACCTCGGGTGAGACCTCAGTCCGCGCTCCGCGGACTATTGCCAAAAGGGCTAGTAGTACCGAGATTTGTTTGGCTAAATCACCTCTGAACCTGGGTTAGGCCCATACAAGCCAACAATGACCAATCATGATTTGAAATTTAAACTCACTCAAGACACCTACAATTCCTTTCCCATGATGAGAAAGCATGGAAGCATAATCTTTCTCATGATTACTTGATGTAACTTGACCCCTAAACCTAGCTAACTTGACCCCTTGGGATAAAAAATACCATCTTTGTAATTCTTGACACACTTTGACATATTTACAATGAATAATAAAAATTGTATTCCACCTAAGACTTCAAGCTTGATCTTCCACAACATCATAGCCAAACTTTTATGCCTTTTAAAAAAACTAAAAGAAAAAAATTATATTTTGACTACTATGACTATAGGATACTAACATGGCGATCCGGAGAAATAGATGATTTTGATGTTTGAACCTCTAGTGAGCATAATTGTCCAATTATGCCCCATTGTTCTTTCTTCAGAAGTTTTGTCATGCCATTAGAGTTGATTATTTTTGTTGGTTTCCTTGTGATACCCCTTAATTCAAATTCCTTTTCTTCCAAAAAAATTCAATAAAATTTCTTGAAAATTAAAAGATATCATCCCCAAAGCTTGTAACCATTGGACTCCTACTACAACATTATCACCACCCATTGGAATGGAAATCAATGGACTATTCAATACATATCCCCCATGGTTAGCATGATATTATGGCACTTTTTAGAGAAATTTATAGTTCCTCCTTGGAAACCATCACTTGACACTCTGGTGCTAAATATAGGAAGAAATTAAATTCCTTGGCTATCTTACAAATGAAAGAAATTATGAGTATTACCTAAATCAATCAACACTACTACATTTTTCTTCTTGATATGTACTTCTATCTTGAAAGTTTGAGGAGTGGTAATTTCTTCCAAAGCATTGAACAATATGGTCCTATTCATTTCTTCTTCCTCAGAGGTTATTTCATGGTGTATATCCTCGTCTTTTGATGTTTCTTGTTCCTTATATTCCTCCTCTTCACAATATATATAGAATAATTTCTTCTAAGCACACTTATGACCTTTAGTGGTGTTTTCTATCACAACTATAATGAATCTCTTTTCTCTTTTTTCCTCCAATTTTTGTGGTGTCAATCATGTAGGTTGTGGAAGGCTAGGAGCAACAATACTTCCATATTTATAGTTGTGAGTGGTAGAATTCCTTGTTTCCATAATGTTTCTTTCAACTTTTCTTGCCACCTTGAATGCCTTCTCCAACGAATCAAGTTCCTAAAGGAAAACCTCATGCTAGATGTTATCCTTCAAAGTCCCTATGAAGACATCAATCATATGGTCCTCTGGAATAACAGTTACCCTCATATTCAATTTTTGGATGTCCTGAATGTGCTTTTCCATTGAAACCTTCTATTTGATATTTATGAATTGGCTAAAGAAGGTGTTGGTCTTTGTATCCTCATAACATTCTACCATTTCCTCCATAAAAATAGACCATGTGACAAGAGTTTTACAAGAACAAAGGCATTAATACCATACAAACTGATTAGGTTCTAAACATAAAGTTTCAATGCATACCTTTTGTATGTGTTGCACATAATGGAGATCAAATTATATTTCCATATGTAGTATCCATGTTATTGTATCCTTGCCATCAAACTTCCTCATATCGATATTTTGAAATGTGATTGTTCCTAAACCCAACATTGGAGTCTCTAAAATCCTCATTAACAATCCTTTTGCTCTGATTATGAATTTATAGGAATACCTTTTCTGTAATGCCCCACTTAATCTTATCATGAAATTTTATTAATGTTTACATTACCTAAAAATATTGAGAAATATTGGTGAATACCTTCATTTTGGAAACTATAAATTTTATCTATTGATATAAAATTCAAATTGAATGTTGGACATGATATTGTCTCCTTCCATTATTCCAATTTATATATATTCATTTCACATTCCCAAAATGTACTCTCACATTTACTAGGGAGAAGACATGGTCCTTTCCATTAATTACCAATTTATATATTCATCTCTCATCCCCAAAGTGTACTCTCACATTTACTTGGGAGAAGACATGGTACTCTCCAACTAATTACCAATTTATATATTCATCTCTCATCCCCAAAATGTACTCTCACATTTAATTGGGAGAAGACATGGTCCTCTTCAACTAATTACCAATTTATATATTCATCTCTCATCCCCAAAATGTATTCTCACATTTACTTGGGGGAAGACATGGTCCTCTCCAACTAATTACCAATTTATATATTCATCTCTCATCCCCAAAATGTACCCTCACATTTACTTGGGAGAAGACATGGTCCTCTCCATTAATTACCAATTTATATATTCATCTTTCATCCCCAAAATTTACTCTCACATTTACTTGGGAGAAGACATGGTCCTCTCCGATTAATTACCCAATTTTATATTCATATCACATTCCCAAATGTAACCTCAGATTTACTTGGGAGAAGAGAAGTCATCTGTAAGGATGAGGAAGAAGTTATGAGATTAATGAAAGGTGGTTGAGGTGGAGAGGAGAGGATGGGCATAAAAAGGTAAGGCGGAAGGGAGAAAAGGGGATATTGGGTCTTGCTTTTGATTGTGGTTGGCTGTGGTTTTGAGGAATTGTTGGAGAGAGAGGGAGGGAGTATTATTTATCTTGGTCTTGGACACACACACTACATCTGGTTGGACTTTGTCTCGGAGGGCTAGGGAACCTGTGGAGGTTTCCTGGGCTAGGAATTACTTCCTAGTTGGCTGGAAGGTAAATCCAGTTGGTCTTCAAGGGGATCGTTCTAGCAGGAGCAACAGCTCAAGGGCATCTCCACTGGGCCATCGGTACAATCATTCCTCTATGAATAGACTACTCATGTAAGTGATGGAAATGAAATGTTCACTTTTTAAATTGTAGGAATTAGATTTTAAATGGAAATTTATCATCATTAAACATCTTGTAAGAAAATAAATTACTCCCTCGTATTGCATTTAAAATTTGAGAATATAGATTTGGTAGGGGACCCTAAATGACGGACCTTACACATCGTATCAGAGTTAGGTTCAAAATTCGGACCTTGAAGCCTACCTACTAAAGAATCTCTCTCTCTCTCTCTCTCTCTCTATATATATATATATATATATATATATATATATATTACAAAAAAAATTAATTATATTAGAAACCAAAGTAAATTGAATTATTAAATAACATTGACCATAAATTTTATATATATATATATATATATATATATATATATATATATATATAATTGTGGTAGAGGATACCGCAGCACCAACCAGGGTTTTGCTTATGCTTCTGAGATCACCATGCTCTAAAAAAAAAATACCTTAGGAAGATCAACCCTACTGATCAAATCATGTAAAAAGGGTTTATCTATCACTCAACAGTGCCCTTGTTGTAGCAATAGTGGGGCAGCAACAGTGGGGGTTTATTTACATCTTCTTCAGAATATTGGCAGACTCCTCAACATTTCCATGCTCCATGGGCTCAACATTGCACTCTGTGATCCCTCATTGAGGGAGATTAGGATTTGACTCTAGACTAGCCAACGTGCTAGTATTTTGCAGAACATTTTCAGACTGCATATTTTCAAACTAAGTAGAAGGTAATTGTCCATCAGAAGTGGATACCTTATTATCATTAACCTTTGGCTTGCAATCAACAGCACAAGCAATCTCTGACTTGCCATCAACATCACAAGAAACCTTTGTCTTGTCATCAAGAGCACCTTCAGCTTGTTTTGTACCCGACATCTGTTCAAGGTACCAATAAGAGCCTTTCTCCTCTTCTTTCATCACTACTCCATCATGCTTCTTTTGCTCCCAAATCAACTATGTTTTTTCTTTTTTAGGTTGATCTTTTAAAACTCTACTCGCTACAATTTTTGTTGCTACATTTTCTACACATTGAGAATTATCTACAGTAAATTGATTGGCCTATACAAGCTCGTTTTGATCTGCATCACCAGTACTTATATCAAAAGTTGTTTCATTCCTTCCAAATATTCAAATCCAAGCTCTTTCGGTTTAGATTCTTCCTCCTCTTCTTTCATTGTTGTTGTTTCTAGGAATTTCTGCTCCCCATAAGACTTTAATTGTTCAGTTTGAGGCTGACTCAAATGTGGTTGATCTTCTTGTGTTATACTCGCTAATTTGTTATGGATACATCTTTTACATTTTGAGAATTATCTAGAATGAGTTGATTCAACTACATATACTCCTTTTGACATTTGTCACCAATGCCAATATCAAATGAATCTTTAGCTTGAGTTAGATCTCTAGCATCAATCTGCGCAGTATGATTGTTTTCTGATTCCTAGGCTTTGCCTGTATCCTCAATCTCTATACTTACAGGTGTTGACTGTTCCACTGTGGTGTTTTTATATCCTCTTCTCGAGGTCGTGACTGTAAACTAGGAACTTTAGGTTTTACATCAGAATCAACTAATAAATGGCAGTTGTTCATCTCTACAACAACTCCATATTCATGAGATTCATGAGATAGCGCAGTCTTTGTAGTTGTCTCATTGTAGATAGTCATTTCTACTATCACTCGCTCTATCTGGTCTTCAACAACCAATAGTTTAGCAAACCTAAACATATCATCTTAACATAACAACCCATCTTGTTGAGCAGCAACAATCTCTGGATTTGAGATCCATTCTTTAGTTTCTATCTTCTCATCGGCAGTAAAATCCATCAAATACTTTAATGAAGACTCGTCTACCTCCATCCTAGTATCGGATTGACTAGATTTCGATATTTCCATAAAATCAACACCTTCATTCCCACCCGACATCTAAAGCTTTCGATGCAAAGGAAGCTCATAAAAATCGAAGCAGCTATGCGTAATCACTATCTGCCACTCCTCTTTTTCATCGTGTGCCGCTCTTGATAACGTTTATTGTTTACCCAAAGAAAAAAAAATTGTCTAGCACCATATACTCCAAATAGCTTCTGTGAAGTTTATATCATCCTTACAAATCTCCTTAAGGTGTTGAAATCCTACAGCTTAATTGGTGAAACTTATCTCAAAACCCTTCATCAACTTAGTGCATCCACAACCTTATATAGTTTACCCACATTTTTCTTGATTACAAATGAGAAAATCTACTAATAATTTAGCTATTATGCATGGAAAGCATTTCACCTAACTCAAGTCTACTATTACTTCAAACCTTAATGATCTATGTATATTAGTAACTCCTTAGATGTTAAGTGATGTGTCCAATGGAAAAATGCATTTGTACTTTTGGATACAATTATTGACGATAAGTGTCTTATTGCTTCTTTTCTTCATTAAACTTTTCATTTTGACATATTGTGGGATGCCCTTCCTAACTTAGTACATTTTTTGCGAGCCAAACCTGAAACATCACTGTCAACTTCAAAAGGTATGTTAGTTTCCATAAGGGCTAAACTAGAGATTCTGCCATACATCTTTTGAGAGATTATCACAAAATGATTTGATTTTTTTATTGTCAAATAATTCATAGGTGCTGGAATCATAGAGCCAAGACAAATGTGTTTTTTTCATACCTCATGGATATATTTGGCTTTGAAAAAAACAAAATAAACTTGTTTACTTGGCGTTATGGCTCAAAATTGTCCTTTGAGGAATGAGCCTCAATGGGTTTCAGATGGACAGTTTAGGGAAGCTCCCTCTGTCACCAACACAATCCCTCTTGCTTTAGTGAAATTTTTGTGCTTACCAAGTCTGGGGAATGTCCCTAATGTCTATCACTGATCAAAACTCTGAAAATCTACAACTCAATGCTTCAAATAATGTAGAAAAACTTCAGAGCTGCAATTCATAGTCGTAGATCTGTGAACAGATCCTTGAAATCTGTGAATAAATATCTCAAAATCAGCACATAAATTGTGAAATATTGTCTACTCTACCTGGTTGACTAGGTCCTTGTCCTTTGGTGTGAGAAAAGAAGCTGGTAAAGAAGAAATTCAGCAAGGGAATCATAATTTATAACTTTCTGATTAATGAAATTTATATCTGAATTTCCAAGCTAAGTGAGCCAACAAACCGAAGGAATTCTCTTTCATTAAAACACTTAATAGATCAAAGTTCAAACACACTAACTTTTATTAATTAGAGTTAACTTGAGTACATTTTTTTTGAGAAAATTTAAATCAAGAGTTGTCCAAACTCCAAAGAGTCTAAGGGGGCAAGAAAAGTATCACAACCTAAGAATCTTCTCACGTTATGAAAGACACTTGACCATAGCTTAGGACTCAGAAACAAAATAAAGGAGCAGGAAGTATAGATTGTTGAAGAAGGGATTTTTGCATTGACCTCTTGAATTGCCTCCTTGCCTCCTTTTTATGCTTGATTTGAGCTAAAAAGCTTGGTGATTCCTCATTGGTAGATACACTGGAGCTAAGATGCTTGGTGATTTCATCAGTGTTGTTCCAATTTATATATTCATCTTGAGGATGTCACTATGCGATAGCAGTTTATATGTGTTTAAAAAAAAATAAAAATCAATTCACCAAAATTCCAAATCTGGTGTTGGGTTTCTCTGGTAAAATGGCAATCAGTATTTATTGGCATTTTTTGTGAGTTGGCAGTCACTTTACAACAATTTTCTCCCAAAAAGTTGACAAATGGCTACAAGATAGTCTTCTATCAGACTAGCCACTTATCTTGAAGTTTCCAGCACATTCATCCACTAAAAATAGCTCGATTCCTAATTCTTGACTGTTTGGAAATAATACAGGTCTATTTTCCAACAACAGTTAATTATGGATTAAGGCATTGTTAATATGCATGTACAAGGTCAATACTTTACAGTTTAATGACAATTGACAGAAAAATTCTTTTGTATCAGCTAGTGACCAGCCTTTCCATGTATAGTTTTGGCCTTAAATATTTTTTATTTGGTGTTAGCACTAAGATTTAAGTGTTGTAGTGGCCTGTAGATGGCCACATAACAACACTGTGAAATTATTTTGGCGATTGTTGTTTACATGAGAATGCATGGTTAGGTTGACTTGGTTTAAAGTTTTCAGGATTCTATAAAGACGACATGAAGAGGACAGACAATAGAGAGATCATTGAGCAACACTCTACAACCAACAACATTTTCTGACATTATTCTTTCTTTCATTACTAGATCCACCCTGTGAATTGATTGTTATGTAGCCAGTTTTGTACTTGCCATGATGATGTAGACAATTTCTTTTGGTTAATATAAAACAGGGTGTTATTTTGCCATGTGTTACAAAGTTCAAATTAGATGCTAACTTATGCAACATATAAGTTGATCCAATACCATTCACAGTCAAATATTTATTTCTCCTATTATTGAATATCTGGCTTGAAATCAAATAACCCGAAATACACTCCCTTTGATGAAGAGAGTCGCCATGTGACTGTCTCCTCTCCAAATCATAAGTGTGTGGAAAATAAAGATCTCTGGTGTAAGACATGCTCTTGAAAACCTTCATTGGACTACCAGTTTAAGCCATTTCTCAAAGTTGCACCTCTTGTAATCACTACTTTTGTAATGAAATCCAGTAACAAAAAGCATCCATCTCTCAAGAAAAAAAATATTGAATTGAATTTCCTCAATATCTATGGAGAGAATGACCAATATTTTCCCCTATATCTTGTTTTGCTTTCATTGACACAGGCTCTTCTCCAATGTACAAATAGAAAAAACAATGCCCTACATAGGTCATTAGTATAGACTGTCCCCAGTTCCTCACCAAAAACCTCTGTCCGTAATTTCCCTCCTGAAAAATGATGAAAATCAAGAGTAGTTCCAGGGAAAAAGAAACATCTTTCGAAAAGTATGAACAAAATGCAATCATTCCATCATCATTTGCCACTCCTTGAATCTTTCTTAGACATCTCCGCAACGATCCTTCAAAAGAATTCCGCACCATACTGAGTTTTAATCCTTTGTAATGTACCACATGTCGAATTGTCATCTACAAATCATGTCTCACCAGGTCTTCAAAACATCTGGGTGATTCTTCAAATCTTCTAACGGCAAGTTAGAATACCTTTCACCTAATTTCTTTCATACAGAATCATGGTGATCATATAAACCAAAAGCATATATTTTTAGCTATTTAACTTTCGAAACTATTTGCACCGAGAACCAATTTACTAACAATTACCTAGGAAATTGGCCTTGTGTTCCTTCTTCCACAATAGTGACAAATAAGAGCTGTTGGAAATCTTATTCCAGTCCTGGGCTCTGTTACATCACTGACACAACCATCTTTCCTCAGAGTCAAGTAAAGCTTATCCCATTCTTCATGACCCTAAAATTCACAGAAACTTCGTAAAGGTTCATGCCTTTCTTTCTTAATTTCCTTATTTGTATCTTCAACTAGAATGGGCAATAACTTGGAAGACGAATCGTCAAATGAGGGAACAAGGGCAGTGGCAAGAGCTACCGCAGAATATGATGAAGAGAGATCATATTCATTTTGTAGATTTCCTCCCATGATTGACATAATTTTCCCAAGAATATCAGAAAGTGTATCTGCTTTACACACAGGATTTGCCTATAGTTTAGATATATTTCCATTAACAATATCAAATTTTGTACATGTCTTCCAAAGTCCATTATGGGAAAGACAATTTTTGTAATTGGGATCTTGTGAACCGCCTGGTTTTCTAGAATTAATAGCAGGACCAAAAGTCCTCTGCTTCAACAAGAAAAGAAATCTTCCTATCACCTGAGTAACAGATGCCATAATCCCTTGAAGAGCCAAGTATCCAGGGAACAAATTTTCCCAGAACAATTAAGAACGCTATCCGTGAACAAGCCAAATTCTAGCCATCTATCACTTCCATTACATGATGTGTGTTACTCTGCAGCAAAGATGAATGGATATCCAGAAAGACCAGGATTTGGTAAGAATAGCCAACTAATCTGCATGTTACCTCATATATGGATGGAAATATGTATGTCAGCTAAAACACTTCAGCTCAGGGACACAAAAAATAATTTGATCAACCTGCACTTTGTGAGTGCTAACATCACTTGACCATGCCTATGTAGTTTGTAGACATGGTTACTAGAGTCAATGGGTTTGACTTGGACTTGTGGGCCTAATTCACTGGCCTGCTTATGCTGTTACAAAGTGGCAGTGAGTCAAACTTTCCAACGTGCATTTTACCTCTTCGTATTTTCATGTCAAATTTGGACCTGGCAAGTACTTGCAGGTCTTTCATAGGTCAAAAAGTTGATTCACTAATCCATTGACCCCTTTTGCTCATTTTTCAGCATCATTGGAACACTAGTCATCCTCAAAACTGTCTGAAACAACACATCTTAGGACCACATAATCTTGCTTGGAATTACCTACATATTCCCTTTTATCATACTTTATAAAGAAAAATGGGGAACGTTATCCATGATAGTACTTGAGTTAACATGACATTTGGATCCCAAAGGCACATCCACCTCCAAACCCTCAACTACATTCCTTACTGTTTTTTAAAATAATTTCTCTTTTGACTTTGTAATTAGATCAGTGGAAGGAGATATACTAGATCAATCTCTCTCTTCATTCTTTATTTAGAACTTGAAACAACCATGAGAACTCTCCATTAGTTTCATTCACATCATCTTTGATCTCACCAAAGGCTGATTTGTAAAGCTCCTGTTTAGTGCCAACATCTCCCAGAATAACATCACCTGGCTTGGACATTTCTGGTATATTGTTTGCCTCCATAAGATACATTTTCTTATCATGACATAATTTTATTAATGATGGGCATCCTGCAGTAGTTTCCATTTTACTTAATCCACCCACAAAATTTTCCTATTTTATATCTGTAGAAGAGAAAAATGGCACTATAATTTTTAATTGTCTCTGGTACACAAGAATTTTCAGGTCTTCACTTCAGTTGAAGTCTCTGCTCATAACAACTCAGCTTCCATATGTAGACTGCAATTTGGAACAAGTATCTTTGGCATATTATTCCCACACATCTCAACCATTGATGATTGTTAAATGATGGCATTTGACCTTGATCTGGATCTGATCAGTTTGTTTGGAATTGAATGCTCGAAGGCAATGTGAGAATAGATTTGACTCGATCTCAAGGGATTTGTAATGGGCTAAAGTTGAATGGAACATGAGGGCTTCATGTTTTTTTCAAGAACATTTGTCCAAAGTCTATAGATTTTGAAGCTTGAACAAAAGGCAGGTGATGATTTGCCTTGAACATAAGTCCTGGAAGAAATCAATACTTAAAGCATGTCATTGAGAAAGATGCAGAAAACATGGAAAATGGTTGTTAACTAAATGGATCAACAACTAGATCAATTATTGCGAACCCAACACAAAGGATAATTGGTTCCATTTGATCCATTTGGAATTAGATTCCTTGACTTCCAAAGTGAATTTACTTCTGTGGGATCAAATTCAGAAATAGTTCTAAACAGTACATTAGAAAGAAAAATATTATAGAGAGATTATGGATAGGTGCCTTTAATTAATAAAGTCACATGTTATAAATAATATTAAGTTAAACTGGGTTAGTCATGTCTTAATGAAACATGGTGGTTGTAAGGGGTAGTCTCACTCCTCTTTATATATCCAGTCTGGACAATTTCCATATTGAGTTATAACAAGCAATACCTCCATTTCTTCTATCTCTTCTCTTTTTGCAAATATTCTACTATTGTGTATGTCCATTACCCAACAAAAATGGGTCCAAAGACCAAGGTAACATGAGAGTTGAGTGTATTTAATCACCAGAAAAATATAGAGTTAGTGGCAAATTCAAATTACGTAGAGTTAGAAGCAATCAAACTAAGAAGGGAATAAAATAGTAGGTGACCGAGTCAAGATATTGCCTAGCATCCATGGACTTGAGATTGAGTTGATCATATTCACTGAAGTATTAAAGAAATTATATGCATGAAACTTATACTAGCACTTTCTAGTGGAATTGATAGTGCACTAATCCGTTGCTTGCCAAATATTTTGGTCTTTTTTTTTTTACTTTGGTACCACCTTGTAGTATATCCAGGTTCAAATGCTATTTTCCATTGCAGACAGTTGAATCTTGTTTCAACTCTAATTGTTGTCAAGGGGTTTCACAAGTTTATCACTTTTGAGCATCTGTGATGCCCATTTTTGACTTAGACAGCTACCTATGTTAAGGCTCTATTTTCTAGTTCCATGTTATTTATTTATGAACATTATGTAATATTGATGCATTTGGTTGGACACGTGAAACTACTTATATAAATCAATTGAAATATTTGATATTGATGATAGAAATGGTTGGTGTATGGCCTAAATGTACAACTCACTTAGTGATGAATTATCTAGTGCGTGGCTTATCAGAATTATTTTGGTTCATATAAGGCTCAAGTGGATATGATTTTTTTAAATGAATGACTTAGTGAATATATGGTTTATTTCCAGTATGAACTGCAAGATTGACACGTGGATACTAGACTTAATAATATGATGATTATGTGTCTTGTTGTTATATAAATGCATGAATGAGAGTAAACCTACAAGAGGGAAAGAAATATATGATAGTCGAGATCTACTATTCCATTCAGAGAAAGTCGAGACATCTCATGGGGAAGGTGGCAAGACTACCTTCCTGGATTATTCAATAACAAGTCCAACCAGCACTGTAGTGTGGTCTGTATTAGGGCGTTGACACTAGTTGTGAGGAAGGTGGAGGCATTTCCCACTATGTAACCTTTGAAACCTGGAATCGTGGGAGGGTAGTGGTGGGCACACTCCCCTAGATGTGTGATGATGATTGCCAATTGTCTGTTGGGGAAGTTAGATCGATATAGTCGATGCTTCCACCATGTTGGTATTATTAGTGGTTAGATTGGTATAACCAATGCCCCCGCATATAGTAGCAGAGGACATATAGGGTGGTAATGGAAGTAGGTTAGGATGGATAGGAGGATATATATTAGTTGGATACTCTTGATGGGAGTAATGTCATTCTCTGACTTATCAAATTTTACTACTATAACTCTCTTTATTTTGTTATGCCTTCAAACTCCTTGTATCTTTTCACTCTAACATCGGGACAAAGTATTCTGAAGGACGGGTGTATGTAATGCCCCACTTAATCTTATCATGAAAATTTTATTAATGTTTACATTACCTGAAAATATTGAGAAATATTGGTGAATACCTTCATTTGGGAAACTATAAATTTTATTTATTGATATAAAATTCAAATTGAATCTTGGATATGATATGGTATCCTTCCATTATTCCAATTTATATATATTCATCTCACATTCCCAAAATGTATTCTCACATTTACTTGGGAGAAGACATGGTCCTCTCCACTAATTACCGACTTATATATTCCTCTCGCATCCCCAAAATTTACTCCCACATTTACTTGGCAGAAGACATGGTCCTCTCCAACTAATTACCAATTTATATATTCATCTCTCATCCCCAAAATGTACTCTCACATTTACTTGGGAGAAGACATGGTCCTCTCCAACTAATTACCAATTTATATATTCATCTCTCATCCCCAAAATGTACTCTCACATTTACTTGGGAGAAAACATGGTCCTCTCCAACTAATTACCAATTTATATATTCATCACTCATCCCAAAAATGTACTCTCACATTTATTTGGGAGAAGACATGGTCCTCTCCATTAATTAGCAATTTATATTTTCATCTCTCATCCCCAAAATGTACTCTCACATTTACTTTGGAGAATACATGGTTCTCTCCCATTAATTACCCAATTTTATATTCATATCACATTCCCAAATGTACTCTCATATTTACTTGGGAGAAGAGAAGTCAACTGTAAGGATGAAGAAGAAGTTATGACATTAATGAGAGGTGGTTGAGGTGGAGAGGAGAGGAGGGGCATAAAAAGGGAAGGAGGAAGGGAGAAAGGGGAATTTTGGGTCCTACTTTTGATTGTGGTTGGATGAGGTTTTTAGGAATTGTTGGAGAGAGAGGAAGGGAGGATTGTTTATCTTGGTCTTCGGCACACACACTGCATTTGGTTGGACTTGGGCTCGGAGGGCTAGGGAACCTGTGAAGGTTTCTTGGGCTAGGAATTGCTTCCTAGTTGGCTGGGAAATAAATCTAGTCAGTAGTCAAGAGGAGCGTCCTAGCAGGAGTAGCAGCATAAGGGCATCTCCACCTGGCCATCGGTAGAAGTTTTCCCCTATCCATAGACTACTCATGTAAGTGATGGAAATTAAATGTTCACTATTTAAATTGTAGGAATTAAATTTTAAATGGTAATTTATCATCGTTAAATGTCTTGTAACAAAATAAATTACTCCCTCTTATTGCATTTAAAATAGATCTAGTAGAGGACCCTAAGGGAGGGACCTTACATTTTCACTATTCGGAAGAATTTATTGTAGCAACTTTGTCAAACATTCCTTAAAACCTTCCATGCCTCCTTTTAATGTACCCTTCAAATTGTATATGCATGTTTTTAATCCATTCTTGAAATCATCCATCTTAGCTTCCATTTTGTTTTGGTTACTCTTTGCGAGACTAAAATTTATTGCACTTGGACGCGTAATTTTGATATATAATCTTGTATTTCTTACTCTTCTTCATGTGTAATAGTAGAGCATTTTGGTTTCTTACTAGGAGTGTCTATTTTTTTGTTTCAAGGCATTTTAGAATCAAACAATGATATCTATGCTTTACTATTCCCTTCTGATTTTTCAAACAAAAGTTATGAAAATGTTTTAAAAATATACACCTTTTTCTTGCCTTTTAGGAGCTTGATAATGAAATTGTTGTATCCCTATAATTTATGAAATTTAAGGTATGAAATTACTTCATGTGGTATCTATATGAGCATTCTTTCCAACCCCACAACTCAGACTAAGATTGGATTTTTCAAGGAATAATTATGGTCAATATCTCATGATGACCTTATTATAGACTAGTTCCATAGAGCCAACTTGTATGTTGTGCCACGTGTCCCTGTTTTGACCCTTGGCAATTAAAATGACACCCAAAAAATTAAAGTCCATCCAATCTTAGACATTTTTTACGAAATTCCAATATGATGCCTGGAGAGAAAGTTATGACGATTTTCCCTAGGTCATCTATTTGAGATGGAATTCCAAAGCTTGTAAAAAGCCTAACGTCCTCGGATCATATCTACGAAAAATATTGTGAATCAAGATCCGAAATTTGTCCATAAGATTCACCAATATTGTGGCTCCATCTAGTTTCACTTTAAGCTTCTGAAGCTTTGTAGGAAAAACGTTATAGTGAAAATTCCAAGATGGCTTGTTTGAGGAAGCGAAACCCTAGAATCCAAAAATATGATACCAAATGTTATGCAACCAAGTCAAAGAACAGAAGAAAAGATAGTTAAACGACTTAAAATTTGTTCTCTTCAAGGGGGAAACCTCATTTACATTACATGAATGAAAATTTCTTGGATGATACAAAAGATAAGACTTCCTTAGTCTATATAGGAGTCTAAGGGGTCACAATATAATCAGAGTCTACATAAAAATAATAATAGAAGGCACAACAATAAAAATAGTGGGCTTCTATGGGGCACAACCATGACGACATGGAGGATACATTGGCACAATAATAACAATAGGGACTACACTAACAATAAAGATAAGGTGAATACACTAGTATTATAGGGACCTAAGAGATATATTTCCAAATTTAATCTTACTTTTTTTGTTTCTCTTTATTTTGTAATCATAACCTTCATATACCTAGTTATGTTTTAGTTTTAAAGGGTTGAGGAACACTACAAGTGGTATCAAATCTCTTTCTCGAGCCAACATGCCTCTAAATTTTAGTAGAATATTTTTCAGTCCATATACATGTTTGATGTATTCTAAATAACATTTTTATCTATCATTTAGTGGAGAGGAATATCATTGTAGAGTCTATCACCCTCTAGTACTTATGTTTTACGGATAAGGGCATGGGGGAGCCTCCTCATATAGTGTCCTAAAATATTTGGCCAATTACTATTGTTGGATCCCACCAATATATTAGAGAAATATAGCACATAACTCTCCTCTATATTTATGACCCTAAAAACCTCAAATTGTACATTTATCCAATGAAATTCCTCAATATGTGTCTCCAAAATAAATTTGAACATTCTATCAATGTAGTAATAATCAGCTAAGATTAATAATCCCATAAGAATTGTAGTTTTAATAAATAAATAAAGTCTATGATATTGCATGGGTATACCTCTTAAGTAACACCTTTTGGGTGGACCCAACAATAAAATGATTGGGGTTATATCTAAAAAGAATTAATTCAGTCTATTAATGAAAATGAGATAAGTGGAGAATAATGATCACATAAAAGTGTTGGTGGTCCCATGGTTTGAACACAAAGCATGGCCAATTATGTAAACCAAAAATACGCCTCGCTAGCTTATAACCAACAATATACCTAACCCAACGAGTGGCCAAATCTGGAAGATAACATAGTTGACATTAATTATACCCTTCACATTCTTAAGAAAAGAGCGGAAAAACAAGGAGAATTTTTTAAAATATTAGTTAACTTCTTGCATATCCATATATCATATCCAAGCATGGATCCAACCAAAAGTTTCTAGCACCTTAACTGTAAGTGACTTACATGTTTTTGAATAATGGATACCCACGCTTTCAAATTCACAATTCATGGCACTATTTCCGAAAGGTCAACATGAATACATTTGATGGATTGGATCCTATTATCACATGTTAACTTCATGGCGCTTGCTAGACCCAAAATTCAAATTTCAGGCGCGCTCACAGTTAACTTGTCACCGCTAATTCAAAAGAGGAAAATATTTGAAACGATGTCGCTAATTTCATAACGCTTGCCTGCTAGTTGTCAGTGCCAGTTTCATCAATGACAAAAGATGGGAATTCAGGGAAAATTTGTAGATATTGGAAAATGAAAGTAAAATGGCTTAACATTTCTCTCAGGTTTCTATGAAGATATTATAATTTTTTATAAAAATTTGGGCCTGAAAGGCCAGCTTTTTCGTTGTCTAACTTCACAAGTCAAGTATCAAGTCTCTTCAAAGCTTTATGCACCCATCTATTGAAAATATAAAGGATTCAATGTTGGTAATGAATACCCAAAAATCGTTTGTCATTATTGAATGTTTTCATGTTGTTGTGTAGGGTTATGGAAAAAAAATCTCTAACTCTGCTTGGTGTCAGATTTTTGGACGACTCTGGCATGGCGAAATAGAACAGGTTTGACCCCAAAACTGCTATGAATGTGCTGAGGGTTGACCAAATCATCCAGAATGTAGCGGCTCAACGATTTGGTCATGTTGGTAACACCCAACTGGGGAAGAAGAGTTTTATTGTATGGCACCTCATACAGATCCAGAGATTCTGAGAGTTCATCTGGGAAAATGTTGAAGCTCGTCGTCTGTCCAATGCATCTTTTGACAAGGCTATGCTACACACAATAGGATACATTTATACAAGGCAAGTAGCAAAGCAATTTAGCAAGAATATATTTCTTTTTGGGATGTTTTTTTTTGGTAGTGTTGGTGCATGATAAGGGTCACTTCATCAAATCGCAACTTACAGCAGCATTAGGGGTTATTATTTTAATGCAAATGTAGGATTGATTGAAGCAGAAGTTTGAGAGTGGTACTGCAGAAGAAGAGGCTTTGTCAACATATCTTCTGGAGAACAAAGATGCAATGATTAGTTCTTTTTGGGAAATAAATGTCGTAGATATTGAGTTGAAATTATTGCATGTTTTCCATGCTGTTCCTAGAGATAGTACTGTCCCAAAGCATATATTGAATGCACATACCAAAGTTTTAAAGAAACTTGAGACAATATTCTAGGGTGCCAAGGAGTGTTTTCTGAGGAAGAATAGTTTATTAAAGGACTCTGGAGAAAAATTTGATTCTCTGAAAGACGATACTACCAATTCCTCCACAACATAGTTATAGGTGGATGGTAGAAACTATGGTCAACAATTATTCAATTCTTCTATGTGAAATATGGTGAACGGAAATCTAGCCCATTTATTTAAGAGGGTGATAGAGGAACGTGAAAATATCATACCTGTTGAAATTATTTTCCTTATGTAGCTTGGAAACCTTCGTGAAATTGGCGGACAGTAAGCCTCCCACAACAAATGAAGAAAAATATATAAAAGGAATCCAAATGGTTCAACGTGCTACCAAATGTTTCAAAGAAAGTTTTAACTTTCAAAAGCATGCACCCATGGTATCCATGCAGGTTAAATGTGTATCGAGCAGAGGTTTCACATTTGAGGGGAAGTTCGTTTGATACATCTAGTAGCATCCAAATGCCATTAGAGCTAAACAAACACCAATTCCTAAAAGACTAAATTTAAATGTCAAAATTCCCACACCCAGATGTTCCATAATTAAGTTATTTATTTGGAATTTCTACTCTGTGGAAAATTGATCGTTAATGTGATAGTTTTTGGACAAGTGATGGAACATCGATTTAACAAAAATGGATTAGCGGACTAAGCTCAACTGTAAATGATGGGTCTCTTTTTGTAACAAGAATACAAGTGTCAAAGTATTTTGAGGCAGGCTATGTAGATAAAAGACCATATCCCTAATTTTCAGGCATTATTTCATCAACGACATAGCATAAGATCGACAAATTCAGGAGTTCCATAACCGTTCAAAGTCATAGGTGGTAAAGCATGCATTATTAATTCCAAGTTTCTAGAAGGTGTTGGGTATCTGAAAGGTGCATTGTAGATGCCTAAGCAGGCCATCGAGCATATTCAGACATAATAGCAATAAACAAGGGATGAGGTGGCAGTCAAATATCAACAAGTGGTAGTGAGTTAACAAGATACAGAAAGTTTTTTTATTATTATTGTTGTTGTTGTTGTTATTATTATTATTACGCCGTAAGGCGTTTCCCTCTGAAGTGAACTCCCCCAAATGCTTTTCTGTCCTAATCGTAGCCGTTAGATCTTTTGTTAGACGATTGAACAAAAATCAACCGTCTGATTAGCTGTCTGATTTAATAAAATAAAAAATGTTTTAAAATATTAAAAACCTTGAAAAAACGTTTCACCTTTCACTTGACATCTGTGTGCTCACGGCTGAGCTTCAAGAAGAAGTTGCAACTTCCTGAGAGCATGCGAAAAGACCCCTGCCCTGATTGCGGTTGCAGCCGGATTGCATCAATTGGGCGTCCAACACGGAGACATTGTATTGATCGTATCGCCTAATTTCCTGCAATTCCCTGCACTCTCAATGGGGATAATGTCAATCGGCGCAGTCGTGAGCACTGCAAATCCGCTGTACACTTCCTCAGAGCTACAGAAACAGATCGAGGATTCAATGCCCGTTCTTGTGTTCACTACTCCCCATCTCCTCCACAAGTTCAACAATTTGAATGTGAGAATTGTTATGATTGGAACCCATGAACAATCCGGTAAATATGATCCCCCTGTGATCTCGTCTCTGTCTCGTCTATTAGACTCAGATCCAGCTAACAAACCTCCAATGAAAATCTGTCAGGATTCTACAGCAGTGGTGCTTTATTCATCGGGCACCACAGGCCGGAGCAAAGGGGTGGTATCGACGCACAGAAACCTTATTGCCATGACCTCCGTCCTATGTACTCTTATGGGGTCATGCAAGGACGTGTATCTGTGTTTCATTCCGTTGTTTCATATGTATGGCTTCAATACTTTTGTCTGTGGGCTCATGGCAATAGGGGCAACTGTTGTCATTTTGCCCAAATTTACAATGGAGGGAATGCTGATGGCCATTCAGAGATACGGAGTAACGCACCTGCCTGCTGTTCCTGCTATTTTCATTCGGCTCTCCAAGTTGCCCGACGTTGACCAAAAATACGATCTGAGTTCTCTCAAGGAGGTTATAGTAGGTGGGGCGTCCATGGGCAGAGAACAAATGGAAGCCTTCAGGAGCCGTTTCCCTGGAATTGGAATTTCACAGGTCAGTCACGGTCTGCCATCTTTCCGATTGTTTATAGTTTTAACCAGTACTGGTATGCTTCGGTTTGACACTTTTGTAAAAAACCAAGATTCACAAAGTTGGTGTCGCTTTCTACATCGTACCCTGATCTAGCCTATTGTTTTAAAACCGTCAAAAGCCCATATTTATCAAATTGGTGGAGCGGTTTGGCATTGTTCTTGATTGGGAGGGAGGAAGTCAGATCTGTAGTGATCATATTCTATATTGGATATAGATTTAAATTAAATTAGATATTTTATATATTCCATTCTAAAAAGTAACTGGGATTTATTATCATTATTTATTTGAAGTTTAATGTGATTTTATGATTATTTGTTTTGAAGTTAAATGTTATGGGAATTTTATTTTGAAGAGTTTGTTTTGTTTTAAATTGTTTTAATATTATTTTGTCTGGAGAGGGGATTCTGATTCAGCTATTAGCAAAAATGTGAATCAATTGACTAAAAGGAGAATATAAATCATTATTTTGCATCGCTCTATATTGTTCTTATACCAGCCTATATTTTGTGTATATTGACAGTGGTTGGGGAATGTGTTGGCAGATATCCAGATGAAGAAGCAGGTGAAGTTCCTATGGCATTTATAGCGAGGAAGCCTCAAAGCAATCTAACAGAAGAGGATGTGATTGAATTTATTGGAAGACAGGTGATTTATTGATTGTTTCATTTGTTTGTTTCTAGAGTTTTATGTGGTTTTTGGTTTACTTAGGAACCTCTCTATCTTCTGCAAGTAATATGCCATTTGTATCAATGTGGGTGTGATGGAATTAGGTGGCTCCATACAAGAAGATAAGAAGAGTGGCGTTTGTGGTTTCCATTCCGCGAACTGAGTCTGGAAAAATTCTCAGAAAACTTCTGAGAGCACTGGTTGAGCAAAAAACTTCAATCCCTTCAAAGCTGTGAACTATCTGACTTGCATCTTCAACAATAAATTTAATAAATTTAATATTTCTTCCATCAAATCAACTAGGTTTGTTTGTCATGGGCTTCATCACCAAGAGTTCCAACCATCTTGAAAGGAGAGTAACTTATTTTATATCGAGCAAGCCTGATGGCTGTGAAGTCAAAATTTTCAGCCTTACGTCAGGTCACAAATTCAATTGTCAATTATTTTCGTTGAACACCCCGCGTGTTCTCGGAATAACTCTCTTTCCCTTGAATTTCCTACGACTTCAGTTTGCTGAAGATGATGGTAGAATGGATCAAATTGCGATAATTCAAGATTTTACCGTGTACTTTTAAGGGCGCCCTACTTAATCTTTAAACCACATCCTCCAACCTAAATAATTACGCCATACTTAATCTTTAAACCACATCCTCCAACCTAAATAACTACGCCCTAAGGCATTTCTCTTCCCCCAAATGCCTTTCTGTCATAATCGTAGCCGTTAGATCGGTTAGATTTTTTGTTAGACGATTGAACAAAAATCAACCATCTGATTAGCTGTCTGATTTAATAAAATAAAAAATGTTTTTCACTTGACATCTGTGGGCTCACTGCTGAGCTTCAGGAAGAAGTTGCAACTTCCTGTGCGAAAAGCCCCTGAAGAAGAAGACAATTCGAATTGGGTTGGACATCGGAGGAGGAACAGGAACTTTCGCCGTGAGAATGAGGGAGCGGAATGTAACAATTATTACGACTTCTACCTTCAACAGTTTCATTGCCTCCAGAGGGGTTATTCTCATGTATATCACTATAACACAGACGCTGCCATTCTTTGAAAATACTTTGGACATTGTTCATTCTATGCATGTCTTAAGCAATTGGATTCCCACACAGCTGCTGGAATTTGTACTCTATGATTAGGTGAGGGTTCTGAGAAGAAACTGCAGAAACATGTGAGAGATCTGAAATTGAAACACTTTTGATTTTGTTTATCAGGAAACTTTTCAAAGATGCTCAGAAGGTAAAGTTTAGCTTGGTGGCTTTTACAGTACTTCTATTTGAGAAATTTTTAATTTTCAATCATGGGAATATATATGATGCCCTTGCCTGTTTTTAAGATATTTGCCACTTTCAGTGTATGGTTCATGTATCTGGGTTTGATTTAGGGCTCCAAGATTTTCATATTCATATTAATATATAAAAAAGATCTGCAATTTGAATTTCTGGATTTTCTACCGTGCCATGGTTTTCATTGATTTTTGAAAAAATGTGGATGGTTCGTCTGTAATGGTCAAGGGCTGAAATTCAATGGCCATGTTTAGTAGGTGCCGTGCTCTACAAATTCTCCCAGACTCAGTTGGGATTCTGGCGGGCCTTCGAAGTCTTGTCCTAGGCGAGTGCTGCGCTCTACGGACGCTGCCAGACTCGGTTGGGAAGGTGACGGTTCTCCAAAGTCTTGACCTAGAAGGGTGCCGTGCTCTGCAAATGCTCCCAGACTCAGTTGGGGATCTAAAGGGCTTCCAAATTCTTAAGCTGCGCCGGTGTTCCAATTTACAGGTGCTGCCCAAATTTGAGCACTTGAGATCGTTGGTGAAGCTTGATGTGTCTGGATGTCCCAAACTACAATGTAGTGTGGGAGTATTCGAGCAGCTGCGCCAACGATTGGGAGAAGGTTTCAGTGAAGAAAACTTGGGAGAAAGCTTCAGTGAAGAAAGCGAGTAGTAAATATAACAGCATTTAATAATCACAATCGTGGTCCAGTGGCCACATTGTTCACTGCTCACCGAATACAACCTTCACAGATTTGTAATCTTAACCAAAATGAACAAGGCGGATAGCTGCAAGGCAGTTAGTCCCTGTCTCTGTAGATAATTAAAATATCTTGCTTAATGCGAAAAGATTTATGTGTAATGTAATTTTACTGAACAAATAAGTTCATATTTCTGATTTCTGATTTGTCAAAATTTGAAATCACATGGAAAATTTTAGGGTGACGCGTTTCGAACCTTTATCAAGGTTTATCACCATCATATAATAAATCTCCACCATGTCCTATAATGAACCTCGATAGAGATTCGAAACTTATCGACCCTAAAATTTCTATATGATTTTTTCAGAAAATCTTGGCTTAAGTTCATACTTCTCCATTGATCCATTCTCATTTTTGGTCTAAACATATTATTTGATATTTTTGGTCTAAACATATTATTTGATGAATACAGTAATGGCTTTGCTTCTTTGACGAATGCAGTGATGGATGTGCTTCTGCCTCTCAGAGAACCGTCCATACATGCAGCAGTCACAGATCCGTTGTAGTCTAGCTAGATAGGATATATTTTTTTTTCAATATGTAACCTTGCGTGAGATCTTCTGGGTTAACTATTTGTATAGTCTTCTCGATCTCCCATCAAATCTGTAGGGACTACCCTTGCTTACAATCCAACACCATTATGAATTAGTTGGTAATACATATACCAAGAAATTAATTATTATCATGATTCAGTAAAGGATATACTTTTAACTCTTTGCAAATTGACAAACTGACAGGTTTTCAATGTACTTCACATTTGCCATAGACAAGCTGTTAATTTACAAAAAGCACGTGCACCGTAAAATTAAGCTGAACAAATTACATAAGACCATGTTGCTTCATACAAGGTTGTCTCTAATTTTATTTTTCAGTATGGAAAAAGCGATATATTCATCAAAAAGAAATTTTACAAACACGTGATATGAGATCAACATATAGATGTAATAAAATACATCAAATATCATCTTTCTGTTCCAGTCAAAACTATTCTGGCAAATCCAGAAGTATAGACTATCATAACCAGTATTGTGCAGGCATAATGAAGACAAGTGAATCAGCAAACCAAGCATAGGAAAAGTAATATGTACAAATCAAAAACACAAAATGGGTTGATAGGATGTCCAACATGTTGTATCCCGGCAAAGTTCATCTTGTTCATATGAGAATTCCTGCAAAGAAATAGTTCTATTCAGAGAAAGTCATCACCCCGGCGTCTAGAATTTGTCCTTCCATCTTAATCTCAATGTGCAGTACGTCCGCTTCAGCATGAAGTCCTTTTTTCGAGAGTCTGCCTGTAAAATGGTTATGCTCTCTTTGTATGTGTTCAATAGATGAACCCGGATAATAAGTCCAGAGTTGTTGTACTTGGAAGAGCCAGTCTTGAAGAGTGTAAAATGGTTATGCTCTCTTCCTATGTATGCAATAGATGAACACGGATAATAAGTCCAGAGTTGTTGTACTTGGAAGAGCCAGCCTTGAAGAGTGGTTTGATAGATATGTGCCCGTCCAAGTCCTCATATATGTGTAATATTGGGATGTTCAAAAATTTTGTGAACCAAAGTAAACCTTAGAGTGACATTACTTCAGCTTAAGTGTTCGTGCCATGGCCAGCACCCCAATGTATCCAAAATTCCGGATCCAGCTAGAAGGCAATCCAGAAACCACATCCGCAAATATGTCTTTGCGATGCTCCATCAAAATAGGCAGCCGGGAAAACCACTGTAGGGGTGGATTTGCAAGAAGAAACCTTTGGCCCGGTATGCAGATATGAACCAGTAGTGTGGGCCGGGCCAGTTTTATGTTTTCCAAAACCCGCAGTTCAGAAATCTGGTGGTTGTTGAAGATGATTTTATTTCTCCATTTCCAGACCTCCCAGAAAAAATATAATGGTAATAACAATATAATGGTATATTGTGCCATGCAGATTGCGCTTGCTCTTTGCTCCGCCAGATAAGACATTCTGACAAGGTTGTGAAATGTATCAACAATAAGAGCTCAACAGTCCCAACATCCTAGGTCATATTATATTGGTAGAATCAATTGTTTGAAGTTAAGTTAGACAGATTCTTATGCAGTTATCCTACTTCAACCCACATTTACGTTTCTCTTTTGTCAATGTGATTGTTCAAAAATCCTCACCATCAGCTTATACAAACGTAATTTAACGATCCTATTTCAACCAAGAACCTAAGAACTTGACGGTTACACTCATGCAGTTTGTATGGAATTTTTTGACGCTTGTGCTCTGGAAACATGTATGTTGTTGTTGATTACAAGACCATGACATTGTTTGTTGGTAAGTTTGAAACAACACAAATATTATAAGCCCAGACTGAAAGAACTTGTTCCAAAGTAAACATAAACATATACCTAAATGTAAAAGCCTTTTGTGATCATGAAGGCAAGAAAAACAATAGATGCTACTAATCCAATCCGTCTGATGTCAGGAACTACAACACCTATCAACACTCCAATTCCCTTCATGTGTGTCAAAACAGTGTGAATGCATTAATCATATGTAGGTATAGGGAGGTAAGATGACTAGGACATAGAGTTACAACTTGCATTAACTGTGATGATTACTAAATATAGCCCAAGCAAGGTGAGCAAAAATGCAAATGCAGTACTTCGAAAATTGGCCATAAAATGCCCAATGACCTAGTCAAGATGCCAAAATCAGGGTCCTCACAGTTTCCTCTGCTCATCGTGCTCGCCAAGACATAGGATCAGCCATGCACATCCTTCTTCCAATGTGTTCTTCATGAGGCACCTTGAGAGATACCATACCTCTGATTTTATGTTCCTACAGGCTGCTACAGGGGTCTGCTCCAGAGTGCCTCACACTTCTTCTATCTTCCAGACTTCCAAGGGTAGTGTCACCCTTATCCAATGGTGCCAACACAAAGGAGCTGCATACTTTTCTTGGATGAACTTCCTTTGCTTCAGCTGCTAGACAAAAATAGGATCACATGGAGGGCTGCCACTAAACCTTCTCAACAAAATCACATCAACTGCTAGATAATGGCATTATCGAGGGCTTTTACTATTCTTCAAAAGTCATTTTCAGATTGATGTCTAAAGGGACCATCCCTTCTCATAACTACATCCTCTATTTTTATTGGCTTCAGGGCACCTCTTATGAAGGTTTCAAAGACATGAATATATATTCCTTATTGATTTGCAAGTTGGCTTGAATGGAACAGGCTTTTAACACTTATATATATATATATGTGTGTGTGTGTGTGTGTGTGTGTGTGTGTGTGTGTGCTTGTAACAGTAATAAGGACTTGGCCTCTTATTCAATACACAAAATAGGGTTCCTTGATTTTACTAATATAGATGACATAGGATGCCCATTGATTGTCTTTTCAAGGCTTGCAAATATATGCATACAAAATCTCAACTTCCTTAAATTATGAAGGGCCTTAGAACTGTCCTTTAAAAGATTCTCCACTTCCTTACAAATATGTGGAATGAGAAGTCCACCACCTTTCTTCTCTTATAGACCGAAGATCAAGATATCACAGCCCCAATGACCTATACTGGTCGGCCAAATTCACAGAGCATGATAGTATATAGCAGTGCTTTATGTGACATAGGCTTCTTGGCCTTATTACAAGCACAAGGAACAAGTAGGCATCTTCTTAGATAAAACAATCGACATTAACAAAACTTTTTCTCTTCAATAAATTAGAGAACAAAGAGGCATGAATAGGTCGGATTCACTGTCTGAATTGAAAAGTGAGAGAGAATATAAGACAGAGTTCATCGAGCCATAACATTTATGCCTCCATACCACAAGATCGAGAACAGAGTAATCCTTTCTCCAAGGTTGGCTTCATGAAATGACCTTTGGCATATTCTTTTGTTCTTGCACTTTTATTGGCCTCTTAGGAGAATAAAGTTCTTTTCAAAAGACTTATTCAAAAGCATACCTATGCCCAGAATGTAAAAGAGAGATAGCTCCATTGCATAGCAGACCTTTATTGTTTCTTGTACTTAGAACAATAGGAACACTTGGCTCCTTCTTAATGGTTCAGAGAACTAGGCCAACAACTCGATTCTTCATTGCTCCATAGGGCTCTCTTTAATTCATTGATCAAATCCAAATAAATATATGTATCCCTAGAGTCACTTATTTGATCCTCAACAAATTTGCTTGTTGGACATCTTTATTTACAAGACTTGAATTTATGTGAGCACAGGTGACTCGATGGAAGGACTGCTAGCTTTAGAATACTGATGCAGAGGTGCCAAAGGGATCATATCTTCAAACATACTGTTGACTGCTTTATCCAATGAGAAGATTGGACTTAGATCAACAAATTCTTAAAACAAAACTCTTCATTGACTTCTTATCATGACACGTGGTTTAGCTGCTGAAGGAGGACTTTCCTATTGTAAGAACAATGAAATATTACATCCACAAATAGCATATAAAAAGTACCTAAAAAAATTAAATTACTGCATTAAATGGGTAATATGCATTAAATTACCCAATCCAGAGTAATAATCCATCAAAGTCGCAGTCAAACAGTTGGGCAAAGTGCCTGGTCAATGCTGCTCTGTGTACTAGAAAAGTCAACTGCAGAAAATCACAGGAAATCTGTCCTCCAAAAATTTGCACGTATGGGAGAGAGATAGTTTCTCAAAGAAAGTCGAATCCATCATGAGAGGAAAGAGAGAATCATGTGTGATGATGCCAAAATGGAGTGAACTCATCTTATATTTATACAATTCAATGTGTGTCAAAGGTCATGTCTTTTGGGCTTCATGAGCCTACATGACTGTGGGGCTGACC
This sequence comes from Pinus tabuliformis, assembly GCA_031772625.1. NCBI lineage: Eukaryota > Viridiplantae > Streptophyta > Pinopsida > Pinales > Pinaceae > Pinus > Pinus tabuliformis. The sequence continues at coordinate 770,936,377 of CM062815.1, forward strand.
TTGACCAAAACCAACATTGTGGGCTTGACTTCACATATACATTTCTGCCTGTCAGAATCCATCGTGCTTTAGGTCGAAATTGGTCCTCTCGAGAAGAGGAATCCAATGCCATCATCATCTCATACAAAGGAGCCGTCCACAGTGGAATTTGACCTTAGTTGACCATTTTTAACAATTGCCTATACCAAACATCTAGTTAAAAGACTAATTTTACTCTCAATAAACATTGGACAAAAACTTCTCTGAGTTCTCTCGATCCATTTTGAATCTGGTAGTATCAAACAAAATTTTCATTCCATAGATGAAACAACTTTTGTATTGCACAAGAGTTCAACTTTTTTGTGGAGAGGTATGTTCATGACACCTCACTTACAAACTGGTTTGTTGTAAAGTTCATCTTAACAATGATTGATTCACTCAAGCGAAATAAAGTGGGCAATAGATCCACATACACATCCTACACACATGGACACATACGTAAATATTGTGGGAAGGACAGGAAGATGTGCTGACCTGACTTGAAAAAGAAATTGTTTCAAACCAATGTTGTTAGACTTGGACTCATCTAAGACTCGGCTGGGTTGTGACTCAGGAAGACTCAGCAGAATCTTTTAGGCTTGGCAAAGAGAAAAAAAAATACTCAGAATATGTGTTGGCAAGTTTCAGAGGAATCTGGCAAGTGGGGATTATGACCGAAGAGTGTCTACAAGTTACTCTTTTCAGCGGCGACTCAGTGGACTTGGCAAGATTCAGGAGTCCGAAAAGAGTCTGACAACATTGTTTTGAACAAGCATTAGTCACAGTCGAAAAGATAATGAACAGAGAAAAATCAGCACTCTTAATAGAAAGGATACATGTGTAGAGTTCTATTTAAGAGTTCAAGGCTAGACTCCAGTATAAAAGCAAATTTTGTTTGTTGCTGGAAACTGTAAAGTAGACAAGCAACAAGCTAAGTATTTTATTTCACTGAACCTGAAATTCTTTGAAAATTCTCAAACGTTAAAATCAATCAAATTCTTGCCATTTATCTTGGACCTAATTTCATACATAAGCATGCTAGGAAACCACACTCCTCTATAAAAATATACAAGTTGTAAGACGATTATATAAACAATCATAGATTGAAACAATTTCGAGCAAATGAAATGTTATTTCAATATATTGGCCCTGTTCAAGTTTTGAATGATTTAGAAATTAGTAGATATGTTAGATAGTGGAGGCAGGAAATTTGCACTTCTTTTCTGTCAAACCTGGTAGCTAATAAAAGATGAGAAACAACTTAATCACACACCTGTTGGTAAAGGCCTAATACTAAGAAGGCAGGTAGAAGTGGATGATTAAGATTGTTTATAGGTTTAGCCAACAGATTTATTGGTAACATGCTTAGTTTGAACTTTTGGTGATATTGTTTCATCACATAGGCTGACTACGGTTTGGTGAATTGACTGGAAATATACTTAAATCAAGATAAAATATAGGTGGTAATACCTAGTTGAATGGAGAGTCCCAGTATATTGGCCCTTTTGAGGATTATTACTAAGTACATTTTTTTTTTTTTTTTGTTGGTTGGTTGTTGTTGTAATTGGTAAATTGTATAGGTGATATTCATTCGCATGCTTATTGGAATAGTTGGCTCTTGAATAGGGCAATCATGCAGTTGAGTATGTCAGAGGGGTTTGTAGAACGCATTATCTAATGAACTCTTATGTAGAGGCAAAAAGTCTCACTCATAGCCTACTCAGGGCTTCAGATGGGAATTTCTTTTATAGACTGATCAACTTACTAGAACTACTACTGCACTTTCTTCATCAACAGAAGCCACTTGAAAATGCTTGAAAATAAACTCTCTATAAGGGCCATTGCTAATAAAAATATTTGTAGTGGAGGGGGTTTTTACATGTTGACCAACCATGTAAATTGGATCTTATAAATTATAATTCTTGTTTTCTAGCCTTCTATTTTTGTAGATATCAATTGTGTAGTTGATGGCATACCTTTTATAAATAAATTTCCATAGCTATTACGGTTCAATTAAGAGCCAATCTCTTGCAGAGTTCAGAGTTGAATTCATCTGTAATTGCCTTTGATTTAGGGAGTGATCTAGAAAAAACTTCAATGCCTAACAAGACTATGATAATCACAACCATAAATGCAGCTTTGGCAGAAGAAAACAATGTACTACATTTGTACATGTAGCGCCTTCGAATAGTTATTGAATCATTTTCTCCTCGTTGCAGTGGACGAGGGATCATTTAATCGTTGCCAACATATTCATCACATTGTTATATTTTGCTGAAAGAAATATCTGATTTCAATGAATCTGCCTCTGCATACAAAGACTGGCATGAATTGTAAAATTCAATGAATCTGCCTCTGCGTGCCACTAGAAGTTGTTGGATGAAAATATCTGTTTTAAAGGCAAGAAATGGAATGGTTTTTTTGTTATTTGGATTACCAAAAGAAATGGCTTAGTTAAGATAGCTTATAAATGGAGGCATAAGCTCTGAGGCTCTCATGGTGTCATTTCAATATATTGGTCCTGTTCAAGTTTTGAATGATTCAGAAATTAGCAAATCTATTAGATAGTGGAGGTAGGAAATTTGTAATTCTTTTCTGTCAAACGTGGTAGCTGATAAAAGATGAGAAACAACTTAATCACACACATGTTGTTAAAAGCCTAATACTAAAAAGGCTGGTAGAAGTGGATGATTAAGATTGTTTATAGGTTTAGCCAACAGTTTTATTGGTAACATGCGTAGTTTGAACTTTTGGTGATATTGTTTCATCACATAGGCTGACTACAATTTGGTGAATTGTTACTGGAAATATACTTAAATCAAGATAAAATATAGGTGGTAATACCTAGTTGAATGGAGAGTCCTAGTATATTGGCCCTTTTGAGGATTATTACTTGACCAGTTTGTTGCCTTAGTGTGCTGAGTACATTTTTTTTTTGTTGGTTGGTTGTTGTTGTAATTGGTAAATTGTATAGGTGATTTTCATTGCTTATTGGAATAACTGGCTTCTTGAATAGGGCAGTCATGCAGTTGAGTATGTGAGAGGGGTTTGTAGAACACATTATCTAATGAACTCTTATGTAGAGGCAAAAAGTCTCACTCATAGCCTACTCAGGGCTTCAGATGGGAATTTCTTGTATAGAATGATCAACTTACTAGAACTACTGCTGCACTTTCTTCATCCACAGAAGCCACTTGAAAATGCTTGAAAATAAACTCTCTGTAACGGCCATTGTCAACAAAAATATTTGCAGTGGAGGCCCTCAGCCCAACAACCATTTTAGCCAGCCTTGGAAGGCAAATATTTGAGTTCAAACATGATGAAAATTTAATTCCCTGTATACAAAAGCATGTATTGGGTGTTGATAATGGCTAGAAATATGAACTGAAGATGTATATACCTCCTTCTGTACAAAAATGAATAGAAGAGGCAAAGGTATAGGGTTCACCTCGAACTTTCTTGCAAGTTCAATCCACTGTAGGATGTGAAAGGAAGTGTCATAGTGCTAAGAGCGAAAAAGAGGGGAAGGAAGAAACTAATAATTTCATAAATTTTAGCTTTCAATCCGTACCTTGATTTGTTCTAATAAAATTAATATTAAATGTTTGATGGCATCCAGGGAGCTATCTGGTAATGATAATAATAATATTATTAGTATTATAATAATAATAACAACAATGGAAAGGTGGGGAAGGAAGAAACTAATAATTTCATAAATTTGGACCTTTTATCCTAGCTTTATTTGTTCTTTAGATCCAACTAATATTTTGTAGATCCAACTTATGGTGAACCAGTAGCTTGAAAGCCAATTGCAAGTCATTCAGCCAACAACGATCTATAAGCATGACATAGTATTATGTCTCTGCATATTCACAATAGTGATCCCACTGTCATATTATTATTCCCCACTTGGACAGAGCGATGACACAAGGGGTTTCTACATGTTGATCAACCATGTAAATTGTATCTTATAAATTAAAATTCTTGTTTTCTAGCCTTCTATTTCTGTAGATATCAATTGTGTAGTTGATGGCTTACTTTTTATAAATTCTTCCACAACCTATTATTATTTACAAAATATTCATTTTCAAAATACACATAACTAACTATTGCAATTGTAACTCATTATCATCCACCCTTGCTTTCAACAATGTCCATTCACATGTCCCTATTCTTCCCCACTCTATACATGTCTCTATTCTTCCCCACTTTATGATGTTCTTCCCCACTCTATGCCTTACGACGTTTCCTTTGCAACATAAGGTGCAAATGCTAGTTATTTTACTCCTAGAAGCTAGCAATATATAGTATATTGTATTGGTCTATTTATTTCATGATTTTTTCTTTGATAGGATGGGGTGGAATTTTTTTCAAAAACATTATATAGTGCAAATAAATTGACATAAATAGAAGTTGTTGTGATCAATATTATTTGTCCAAAACAAAGATTCATGTGTGATAATTTTATTGTCATTTTTCTTGGGGTATTTATTTTCTTCTAGTTCACTGTATGATTCAAAATTATTCTACATTTAGAATTAAATGATTAAATTCGAACTTTTTCTCTAAGCTCATATTTATATGTTCCAAATCTCTTATACATTTTCAAGTTAAAAGGCATGCACATAAATCAACAAGTTGCTCCGTTTTGATATTTATTCCTAATACCTTCCTTCATAACTAAATGATCACTTGTCTAAGAAACTTAAATCTATCATGACTTTGATAAATTTGTTGATACAGTCCGTAACTAGCAGGTTTATGTCAAAAGGGTCCATTTCCCAATGGTGCATGTTTATTTTCCTTCCAAACATAGTTTCCTATGTACCTACTGAATCTAGCCAATAAGCTAATTTTTTTGTTTCTTATTGGCAATGAGTGGCTGAGTTGTTTTAGGAGAGATCCCTCTCTCGCTTGGAAGGGCTAGCTTCCATGTCCAAAGTGGTTAGAGGTTACTTTATTCTTTTCCCTCCATAACCGAGGTTTTTCTAAGTGATAAGATTTTGGCGTTGTTGTTGAGAAATGAAAGATACATTCTTTCCAAACGATTTTATCATTTAGATCAGATCTCTAAGGGAAAAGAGAGATTTGGACATCCATTTTGGATGCAATATTTTTCTCTAGCGACTCCATTTTCAAACGAATTTATAGTTTTAGAAAATTCATGGTGACTCCACTATCAAAAGGATCTATAGCTCAAAGAATTCATTGGTGACTCCACTGCATTGATGAAGGACTTAGATGTTGCTACAGTCATTTCAAGGTATGCATGTTTGGAATTTTCAAAACTCATGGTTTCCCTAATCCTTTACCCAAGGATGAATATCTTTTAAGGAACAGTCCAAATATTAGTGGAGAGGATATGATCTTTACTTTGAAGCGTATTTCAAAATTTCATGACTTTATTGATCTTCTTAGCATCAAATATGAAGATGTCTTTATCAGAATTTTTTATGATTCATTACAAGGAAAGTGCAGAAATTGGGTTGAAGTTTTACCTACATAATCTATAAGATCTTTTAAATCTTTTTGGCTCATATTTTCGGAAACATGGATGGAAAAAAAGGTTTATGGCAAACCCTATTTTCATTCAAGTTTTGAAATAATGGAATGATATGTATGCTCATGATGAAGTGGATGAAAAAACTTCTTCATTTTTTTCTTCTTTTTTAAATTCATGCAAATGTACCTCGAAAGATAAAATTTGTCTTTTAGAAGAGTTGACTAATGAAATTGAAATCGAGATTGAAGCTTCAGAAGATTAGAATCTACTCCAAATTTTTCCATTTAGGCATACTCTTTTGAATTTTCATTTCAGTAGAAGAACACACACACACACACACACACACATCTATATCTATATCTATATCTATATCTATATCTATATATATATATATATATTTTCCCCTTGGTTTTGAGAATGAAAAATATTATGACTTTAATCATGATCTTGAAAATTCACAGCTGAAGCCAAAGGAACAATTAGATCATTAGAGAAGATGTGGTTTTTATGATTTCATAGATCATGTAGATATTTATGTGGAGTAATTCTTTAAACTACATTCTCAATCATATTTTCACTGTGAAAACCAATTCCATTATCAGTTGCCATTATCATTTTATTTTCTAGTTCTTGTTTTGTTGACGCATACCCAAGAAGCCACATTATTTTAGCAAATACTTGATTGGCTTCATTGGCACTTTTGTACTACCTGATTTCAGAGATTTTTCAGCACATTAGAGGAGATTAGAGTAGATTAGATTAATTAGAGTCTCTTCAAAGCCCTATCCACCCAACTATTGAAAATGTATAGGATTGAATATTTCCCATGAGCACACAACAATCGTTTGTCATTATTGAATGTTTTCTTGTTTTTGTGTAGGGTTAGCATGGCAAAAGAGAATAGTTTTGACTCCAAATTGGTACGATACACGGTAATGGTGGGATACACATTAAATTCGAGAGTTTGAGACAGACAAATTCTTCATTGTTTGGGTGGAGAGGTCTGGAGGCATCCATGCTTGTTTAGGACCTAGTGATCCCGTAAGGATTGTATTAAAGCCTAAGAAAGCCCTAGTTTGTTTTGTTGTAAGTCACACATTCATGCTCAGAATATGGCACAAGGGTATTTGGCTAAAGGAAATATTTGGTTTAGCCAATTTATGGTCAGGTGGTACATGGAAGTCCCAAACCTGTTTGGCTTATGGATTTGTGAATAAGAGCTTCTTCTTCTTGGTATTTCATGTGTAAATGCACTAGTTCATATGTGGTTTTATGGTTGTCATATCCTTATTAGTTATGTTGGCTATATGTTAGTTATGAGTATGTTTTATGATAGACTTGATGTATGTGTCTCACCATTTTTTGATTAGAAAATGAATGTAAAATGAATGTATGACCTAATATATGTTAATGTAGCTATTGTGATAAGGCAACAATGGTTCTTTACAAATCTCAGATAAGTATGAGACCCCTATGTTAAGATCTATTGTTATGACCTGTACATTGCATATTTTTGATATGTTTGACGAAATTTCGGTCATTGCTAGTAGGGGTCAGATCAAGTATTTGCACTAATGATTTCATTAGTAGTTGCATTCCATTGTTAATATTCATTTATGAAATATTCATGAAGTTCTGGGTAGTTTCCTGAGACCTAGCCTTGAAAACGTGGCTTAGAATTCCGGGTTCGAGGCTTAGAACTACCTGGAAAAGTTCATAGTTGTCGACATGCCTTGTTGTAGGAGTGACTAGAAGGCCTTAATCGTATGCATGCCTTGTCATGGGAGCAGTCGAGGGTCTAGATAAGTAAAATGTCAAGCTACCTCAGGGGTTGGTCACTTGGAAGGTTCTCTAGCATGTGTGGAAGGTCAGTTTGGTTTGGTTTCATCGTTCCACTTCCTTAACTTTACATGGGGATTTGAATCACATCATAGTACCATCTCAACACATGTTTACCTCAACAGACCTATTAACTTGGGTAAATATGGGAGGATGGTGTTGTAGAGTGGTATCAGAGCACGGTTCACCCATTGGAAGGGATGTGTAGTGCACTAGTCATGCATACATGTTATTTTCATATGTGTTTGTTATGCTTGTGGTTTATATGCTTGTTGTGTATGCATGGTGGTGCTCATGGTTACAGTTGTGTCACCATGTGAAAGTTAATGGTCTCATTTATTGTACATGCTTGTCCTGAGTGTATGTCAATTATGTGTTGGTTATGTATGATAATTTTTATAAGTTGACTATGCATATATTGACGTGGTGAAAGGTTTCATGCATGAGGTCATGGTATGTGGTCATTATGGTCATGCATTGATAATGTGATAATAGCTTAAATGATGATGATATGTTGTTATGATTGTGATTATACATGTATCATACTAATATGATTGGTCTTACAGATGAGATATCCTCCCTTAAACTATACTTAGGTATGTTGATTATGTTATGTTTTTGTTTAGCCAGCATGGTATACTTGTAGGGAAGAGATCAGAGATGACTAGCAAGATGGTAGACTATAGTTCATGAGATTCTCCCTATGGGTCAGATAAGTAGGGTAATGGTGAGAATTCTTCTGACTTAGTAGGTACATCGAGAGGATTGAAGGAAGAAATAAGAATTTGCAAGGAAAATAATGACATGATCATTTAAGCATAGGATAAACAAGCATAAGTAAATGCAGTAATCCTTTAGAAGTTTTTAGAATTACAGAGATAGGGACCACTTCGTATTAGCCATGTGTAGAAGGAAAATACTAATGGGGTATATGGCAGTAGATTTCATGGTGGGCATAAGTCATATAGAGATGACACGATTAGATATGGAAATCTCTTGGATACTTTAGATAGGAGAGGTGATGGACACGGGGTTTACTCTAGTTTTGGTTCTGACAGGCTTTGTGACCATCCTCGTTATCGTCCTTATAGAAGGAGTGATAGGGGACATTTTCGAGATGAGTTAAAGAAAGCAAAGCCACCTACCTTTGATGGGGATTCGACGAAGCTGGAATATGTAGAGGCATGGATACTCGCGATAAAGAAGTTATTTGAGCTGCATGAGTACATGGACAATATGAAGGCTAGAATAGCTATCTTAGCCTCAAAGGGAAGGAAAGCATATGGTGGGAAGATTTGAAACAAGTCAAAGACATCAGGATAGAAGAGTTGAGTTGGCATGAATTCAAGACACTTTTTAGGAAGAAATACTTGTCATAGAGGTACTATGACAACAAAGCTAAAGATTTCTCTGAGCTAATGGTGGGATCGATGAAAAATGAGGAGTTTATGACTAAGTTATTGGAACTATTGAGGTATGCACCATATATTAAGTATGTAAAAGCTAAATTTTTGAGATTTGACAGTGGATTTCCATTAGCATTTAGAGATTAGATTGAGTATGATGAGCCTCAGTCACTTGAAGAAGTCATTGGGAAATTGAAACTTTGTTATGAGAAATCAAAGCGTAAGACAAAATCCTAGCAAGTTTGGAAAGGAAAAGACAAAGATAAAGGTAAATGGTAGCTGAAAAGAACAAGACCTTAGAATGCAGAAGAGCAGGAAAAAACTACACTACATAAGAAGTTCAACATAGTTAGACAAGGATATGGGTCAGAGCCTGGAGGGAAGAAAAATAGAGGTGAAGGTAGGAGACTGTTGCATTGTTTGATATGTGGTAAGGAGAATATCACGAGATATTTTCCATAGTATTAGGGTGGTGGACCTCATATCTATAATGCACATGAAGTGCATATAGTTGGGCGTGTTGGCAAGGGAATTCCTCATATATAAGCATCATTGGATAGCAGGCAGGAAAATCACCTGGTGTCTATTAACAAAATGGATGGTAATCTTTGTGATCAAGTTGTTTCTATTTTGATTGAACCTAGATCTAATTATATCTATCCTAACCCTAACTTGGTGGATAAGTGTCGTTTGAATAAATAAGTGCACATACAATATTGGTTAGTATAGTTTGATAAAGGTACAAAGGAGGGAGTTCATGTTAGGCCCCTATACTACTAGTGTAACCCCTTATTGTTATTAGTACAACCCACTTATTATATTGATGTACCTATGTTGTGCCCATATTGTTACTCTTGTGCCCCATAGAAGCCCGTTATTGTTATTATTGTGCCCTTACATTATTATTGTTATGTCGGCTCTGATTATGTTATGACCCCTTAGACTCCTATATATAGAAAGGAGGTATTTTCATTTGTATCATCCAATAATTGTTCATTTATGTAATGTAAAGGAGGTTGCCCCCTCGAAGAGGCTGAATTCTAAGGCATTGATCTATCTTTTCTATCTTTTCTTGAGCTGGTTTCATAACAGTTCATCGTTGAGTAAGAGCTTGTGCATTTGAATTGAATGGTATGTCTACATGAGCACATTTGAACGTATTTCCATTGGGATCATATAGTGTGCTTTTGGGTATGGATTGGTCGTATCTTCACAGGACCAAGGTGGATTGTTATGACAAAGCTATCGAGTGTTTGGATGAAAATGGGGAAGAAATAGGCTTGTAGGGTAAGAAGAAGGCAACATCAGTTAGAATGGTGAGAGTTATGTAGGAAAAGTGCAGTTGCAAAAAAGGGTGTACATTATTCACAGTACATATTTCTAGTGATAAAGGTCAGGATGTTGAGGATGCAGAGGTATTGAATAGGTACCTAGTTTTACAACAATTTTAGGATGTATTTCTCGCAGAGATTTCATAGTTTTTACCTCATAGGGAAGTGTAATTTTCTATTGAACTCGTACCAAGGGATGCACCAAAATCAAAGGCACCTTATAAGATGAGTACACCAGAGTTAGTGGAACTGAAGTTGTAGTTGAAGGAAGTGCTTGACAAAGGATACATTAGGCTGAGTGTATCACCTTGAGGTGCACCAGTCTTGTTTTTGAAGAAGAAGGATGTTATTGTCAGGCTATGCATCAATTATAGGTAGTTGAACAAGGTAACCATCAAGAACAGGCACCCATTACCAATAATTGACAATCATTTTTACTAATGGACAGATAATGTTATTGAAGATTGATATGGGATCTCGATATCATTAGGTATGCATAAAAGAAGAGGGCATTTACAAGACTACTCTCCACACTAGGAATGAGCATTAAGATTTTTTTTTAGTTCCATTTGATTTGACTAATTCTCTAGCTACTTTTATGTGCTTGATGAACAATGTGTTGCATCCTTATCTACACAAGTTTTTTATCTTATCCATTGATGACACCTTGATATATTCTAAGAATGAGGAAGATCATGTCGAACACTTAACAATAGTATTGGTATTGTTGAGAGAGCATCAGTTGTATGCTAAGCTCAGTAAATGTAGATTCTTTTAGACATAGGTATATTACGTGGGACATGTTGTTTCCAAGGAAGGAATAACACTGGATCTAGAAAAGATAAAGGATATCATGGAGTGGGAAGCTCCTAGAAATGTGGATGAGGTAAGATAATTCATGTGAATAGTATGTTATACGAAGTTCATTAGAAATTTCCCTTGGTTTGCATATCCTATCACGTCATTGCAAAGGAAAGGTATGAAATTTGAATGGTCAGAGGAATGTGCATCCAATTTTAGAATAGCTTAAGCAATGGTTGACGAATTCTCTAGTGTTTAAGGTTTCATATCCTAACAAAGAGTTTTTGGTGTGTACCGATGCTTGCAAGATAGGTATTGGTGGAGTCCTTATGTAGGAAGGATAGGTAATGTGCTATGACTCACGGAAACTGAATTAGCATGAGAAGAATTATCTGACATGTGATCATTAGTTGGTAACGATTATTCATGTATTGAATATGTGGAGGCATTATCTTCTTGGTAGGAGGTTTGTATTGATGAACGATCATAGTGGATTGAGGTATCTATTTGACCAAATGAATTAAAATACAAGGAAAGCTAGATGGCTGGCCATGATTAGCGAGTTTGGATTTGAGATTAGGTACATCAAGGGTAAAGAGAACAATGTTGTAGATTATCTTAGCAGGAGGATACAATTGAATCATATAGAAATTATGAGTTCTTATGGGAAACACTCATAGGATTAGATCACATAGGAAGGAAAATAGTATGACAGTTAGATGGAGCTTATACATATGTTATAGCAGGGTACGAGTGATCACGATCTCAATTATTATATTACAGTAGAGGGATTGATTAGATTTAGAGACAGGATATTTGTGTCGAAGATTATCTTCAAAGAGTTTCATGAAAAACGATATTCAAGTCACCTAGGATACCAAAATACATTAACAACAGCGAAGAACTTTTATCATTGGCCGAATTTGAAGAAGGAAGTAGCAAATTTTATGGCTAGATCTTTGGACTATCAATAGGTGAAGGTAGAGTGTAAGCATCTTGGTGGACTACTATAACTGATTATGATTCTAGAGTGGAAGTGGGAGGTTATTTCCATGGATTTCATAGCTTTGTCAAGGACATCTAGACAACATGATTCCATCAAGGTTGTGGTAGATAGGTTGATAAAGGTAGCACACTTCATTCCAGTAAAGACTACGTATTCATCTGGTTATGTGGCACAGGTATTCATTAGAGATGTGGTGGGGTTACATGGTGTTCCAAAAAATATTGTGTCAAACAGGGATTTTAAGTTCACTTCTAGGTTTTGGAACAAGTTGTTTGCAGGTTTTAGAGTAGTGTTGGGCTTCAACACAACTTATTATCCACAGATCGATGGACAGACAAAGAGGGTCAACATGAAATTGGAGAAGATGTTGAGAATGTATCTGATGCATCAACAGAATACATGAGAGAAGTACCTTTCATTGGTGGACTTTTATTACAATAATGGGTATCCGGAATCTCTGAGAATGAGTTCATTCAAGGCACTCTATGGGCAAAGGTGTAATACTCCCATCAGTTAGACTGATCCATAGAAGAGAGTGTTGATAGTACTGGATATGTTGGTGGAAATGGAATATGAAATGAAGGTAATCAATAAGTATTTGAAGGTAAACAAGAATAGATAGAAAACTTATGTAGATCAAAATAATATGTTTAAGGAGTTTTAGGTTGGGGAATAGGTGTACTTTTTCATCAAGTATAAGAAGAGCTCCCTGAGGATTACATCATGTGCCAAGATGGCACCTCCATTTTATGGACCTTTTGAGATTGTTGAAAATATTATACGAATAGCCTAATGACTTGCATTGATATGATAGTGAATGTCCATGATGTTTTCCATGTGTCATTGCTTAAAAAGTATGTTAAAGATGTTGATCATGTGATTGAATGGTGTGTATTGCAAGTGGAACCAGAAGGATCATTCTAGTAGGGAACCTCGGTGTATTTTGCACAGAAATATACTCATGCTCTAAAGCTAATAAATAAAGAAGTTTAAAGTGCAGTGGAAGCACTTTGGGTCCAATGAATCTACATGGGAGATGGCTTATCAGATATGGGCTATGTATCCTTCTATTGGGATGGGGTCCCCTAGGTTAGTTTTGGGGCAAAAGCACATGTTTTGATGTAAAAAGATGTAAAGTATCCACAAATTTTGGACGCGGGGCATGGAGTTAGTTAAGAGTCAAAAAGGGTTTTTACCCTCAGTCATGTAAACTTGAGTTGGTTTTTGAAGATCTACCTATGGTCCACGGACCATGGGATTATATAAATAGGTGTGTCTTAGAGAGTCTAACACAAATAGATAGAGATAGAAGTCTTTTGTCTATGGGTATGATGAAAGGAATCTAGTGGGTTGGAAATGGAAAGTAAGAGGAAAGGCTCTGCAGTTAAGTGCGCAGAGGCCTAGAGTAGTGTCTGTGGCTGAGTTCGCGAACCCCTGCAGCTGAGTGTGCAGGGAAGTATTGAGTTTGTAACCTATACTTCAGATCAATAAAGAAGACTATTGCAGAAATTCTTGTGTTTTATCTCTTTACTTATGTTATGTATGATTACGATATATATTGTGATAAAATGATGTATTTATAAAATAATGATGTATTGATGTGCGAATTTACTTGATATGTCTTATTATCTAAACACAATTAATGTTAAGTGATTACATGAAGATCATAACACTTTATGTCAATATTATTGAACACTTAGGTAGACCTGAGTAAATATTGATCTAAGGGTAATCTTTGGTGCACGTAAGTAGATAATTTCCATGTTTAAGGTCTGCAAAAGCCAGTCGTAGACCTTCGTGGAGTTCTAGAGGCTGATTGAGGGGAGTTATAGTGGTAAGCCTTAAGGGCTTAGAAATATGTGCGAATGCAGATCTAGGTCATAGAAAGACATCGTAATGATCTTTGGATGCAAAAACTTCGTTCCAGCATCCCCCCATACTTCCTCGAGTGAGACTTTAGTCTGCGCTACATGGATTGATGCCGAAAGGGCTAGTAGTGTAGGTATTTGTTTGGCGCGACTAATTCTGAACCTGGGTCAGGACCCACTAAGCCAACAAATGGTTCCATTGCCAAGAGAAAGATCTGCGTAAAGAGATGTGTGATATTGCATCACTGGAATCCAACCAAGAAGGAAATTAAGAAGTGGTTGGATAGAAAGATCGACGAATTCATGGTGCAGGAAAATAGGAATCCACGCCTGACAAAAGAATAGTGGTTGGACAGATATTTGTACAAAAGATACACAAAATTTTCTTCTGCACCTTCCCGATTGAATTATACAAGTGAATAGCTAAATTGGTAGAAGGCCAAGGAAGGTGGAGGCTTGACGGTCCAACCATGTGGAATCTGTAGCTAGTACAGAGGTTGGAAGCCTCTGAAGATAAGATCATGTGTGTTGTTGACCATTTGCTTGATCAGGTTATAGGAGGATTTGTTATAGAATTCATGGTTGACACCTGAGTTATTTACAACAAAGTAGAGCGACGCTTCTTCAAGGGACCATGAGGTAAGTATTTGAGGTCTTTAAATACCTGGATTAAGATGCTCTTGTGTGAAAAATGGGTTATGCCATTGCGTTGATGTCTGGATCTACGCGAAATGGATGGAGCTTTAGAAACCAAGGAAAAGCAAGTCTTGAATATAGCCCGTTGATTGGACCTCCTTCAAGTGACGATGAAGGAGTGGTGTAGGCCTTGCCATGAAGCGATGTCCAGTTGATAAGGAAAATTTTTCCCTTAATACATCATCCATCCACACCACCTCCATCTTCACCTCCACAATCTACACCTTTTCCCACTCCACCACCACCATTACCATTGTTTGACATGTCAAATACCATGAAATTTCTTGTTTGCAAGGGCTTAGGAAGTGAGGACCTGGATTGGTTTTGGTTTGTTGCCAAGGTTGTGTGGACGACACAACATATTACGGATGATAATATAAAGAAAGTGTAGCTGGTTATAACACTGCAAGATTTCGCGTTGACATGGTACGTAAGTACTGCACTGATAATCCGTTGCTATCATTAGAAGATACTCATACCACTTTGAACAAAGAATTCTGTAAGCCTAAATCTGACTCACAATTGGTAAATTGGATTTAAGGAAATCATGATGAGGCCAAATGAAATGCCCTTGGAGATAGATCAAAGACTGAAGTGCAGGATCTACGAAGCTAATATGCATCTCACAGATTGTCAGCACCGAGAGTGGTTTATAACATCGCTCCTTCCCTGCATAAGGTTTGCTTTATCGTAGCAAAAGATTGGAACTCAGGCGGAAGCTCTGGAAATCATGATGATATTGCATGAAACACCTATTCTGGACATGTCTTTGGGAGTCCAATAAATTCTCTCGTAGTTGTAAAACCTTTGTTTGGAATTGCAGAGCTTGAAAAAAGAAAAAGGCTAGGACAAAGGTGTGCGAAGAAGTTTGGTGCCTCAAGTGTAAGAGTTAGGGGCATGATAAGGATCATTTCCCTGTCTTCACGAACTATATTATAGGGGGTCGGCTGATTCCCCTGAAACAGGAAGCTCTAGAAGGATCAAGTATGGGGCCCACACTATGGTGTGCTATTTTTCAGGTGGCTCGAAAACATGTAACGGATAACTATCATTTGTTGAAAAAAATTGTGTAGACACAACAACAATTGTTCTATAATTTCTGTAAATCTATGGGCCAGGATGAGCACCACTATCATATCTATGAGCTAATGATGGAGAGGATGCCTACGTATAGAATGCAAGAAGAAACTCGGCCTCTGGATCAAGGCACTAGGGGAGCACGCGAAGGACATCATGGGTGTGGATGAGGACGAGGAGGAGGAGGACCTGGTAGAGGTCGGGGATAGGTCATTTTTTTTAATTGCGTGACACTAAGGCACTACGCTCGAGATTGTACTATTCAGAAATGCCCGTCATGTCAATATTGCACTGAGTTTGACCATGCAATAAAAGAATTCGCTGTGTTGATAGCCAAGATGTAGGAGAAGAAGGTGCAACCTCAACATCCTACCTAAAACTTATAGATGATGAGGGTCGAGCCCCGCGAGGAAGATCCAAATGTGAATATCATTCTATGAAGTGGAATAACGATTGGTGATGATAAAGGAAAACAACTTGAAGAGAGTGGGTGGGTCTGCAAGGCCACAGAAAATGAGGTTGGATTTTATCTGGAGTGCACGAAGGAAACATTTATGG
This sequence comes from Pinus tabuliformis, assembly GCA_031772625.1. Lineage (NCBI taxonomy): Eukaryota > Viridiplantae > Streptophyta > Pinopsida > Pinales > Pinaceae > Pinus > Pinus tabuliformis. The sequence continues at coordinate 770,952,480 of CM062815.1, forward strand.
AGTTGAAGAAAAGCTTCGTTGAGGTCTCTACCTCATGAATTCAGGACAAACTACCAACAATTGGCATGCCTAAGAAGGCTAACCCCTCTGTGCATACCACCTTCTTGGAGACTCGTATGGAACTAGTGCGTGATAACAAGGCTATGAAAGGGCTACAAGAATTGATAAATAAGTGCAATCGGAAGGAAAATATTCCTGAAGGACACTGTGTACTGAAGAAAGATTGGCAAACATAAGACAAGGATAGGGCGCGAGATGAGGCTCACCACGCAAATAGGAGACTATGAGATGGACCAGGTTATTTTGGGTCTGGAATCTAATGTGAACGTTTTTCCTAAATAGACATGGGAGAGAATGGGGAGACCTGCACTATAATGGTATCCGATTCAGTTGAGGATGGTGAACTAGTGGAAGATTGTCCCTATGGGACGATTGCATGGAGTGACCATAGATATGAAGGTGTGAGCACACTGGACGATTTTGAGGTAATAGAGATTGTTCATGACAACAATCCATACCCCATGCCCCTTGGTATTGATTGGTATATTTTCATGAATGGGATCATGAATTTGAAGAAGCGGAGAATGTCGTTTGATAGGAAATCACTTTGCATTGTAGTACCATTAGACCCTATAGAAGGACTGCACTATAATGAGTTGGTCCGCGACTACAAGGAAAGTGATGATAATTTGGATCAAATATACAAAATCATGGCACGAGACCAAGATTGGGTTAATCCAACAGCTGATGAATATATTGCATGGGACCATGAAAGCTCCTATACCTCAGACTTGGATGAAGAATTGGAGCATTGGCAGAATAGGCTACATGAAGTATCTACACTGCACTGCAATATGTTGACTAAATCACTGCGATGTGTGTCACTGTAAGTAAGAAATTTACCTTATTACAATGTTTTAACCGATGTAGATAAGTTTTTGGATGCTTTTTAAAGAGAAGTACTAGAGGATCATTGTTTTTAGGCACTGGATCTCTCACTGCACGCTATGGCCGCTTGATGGTGGGGACGCACAATGACAACTTTGATGAATGGTGCGATTAGCACAAGATGATGAGGAAGATATTTGGTCATCCTAAAGTGTGGTTAATTGAGAAATATGATGGGAGGACTGATCAGTGCAATCATTCAGAAAAGTTGACTAAAGTCTACAGAACATAGTCGCAACTAGAGTGGGCGCACTTATTCCGTCAGACTCTGGATATAATCCCTATGAATTGGTAACTGGAAATAGAGCTCCATCACAGTAGTGGAGAGTGGGATATCTTAATGGAGGGATTTTTTATGACCTTCAATTTTGAAAATGGATTCAAAACCATTGATGAGGTGTTGTAGGAGGTTAAGGCAGTGATCTTCAGAATTATGCATGATCCTTTGGAAATGTGGAGACTTATCCTCCAACACACATGAAGGTGATCTATTAACCAGGTAACATGCAGTCTCCATTGCCTCTACCCAGAATTCATTTCCTAACCAGGCCTGACTGAGCATGCTTCATGTCTTCTCCATCAATGTCATGTTCATTCTTTCTCCAACTCTCTTTTTTTGAGATGTTTATGGAGTAGTATTTTTTCATGCTATACCACAATTCTTATAGAACTCTTCAAATTATTTCTTATAGAACTCTCCACTATGATCTTTCCTCAACACCTTTATCTTATTCTTAGTTTGGTTTTCCACTAGACCCTTAAATTATTTAAACATGTCAAAGACTTCAGATTTCTTCCCAAGGAAATATATCCATGTAGTCCTTCAGAATTCATCTATAAATGATACATAGTACATATACTTACCCAATGATAGAACTAACACAGGTCAAAACACATTGCTATGCATAAGCTCTGACATCTCTTTCTCCCTCTCAGCACTAGAGGGAAAACTCACCTGATTCTTCTTCTCGTATACAGTGTTCACAGAAATCGAAGCGCAGAGAGAAATTAGACATACCTTCTACCATATCATTACCATGAAGTATCTGAAGGCCATTCTCTCAAATATTTCCAAGCCTTTGATGCCATAGCATGGTATTTTCTCCAGAGACAACTAGATTTTCTACTCCACTTCCAAGAACAACAAAAATGTTGCACCCATCAATAACAATACTACCCAGAAGATTGTACATAGTTCCAATTTGAACTCCCTGATTCAATGGTAGTGGCCCCCGTACCTTCCTGCTGGTATCCTTCTCAAACACTATTTTTACACCTGCATCATCCATCTTGCTTACAAAAATCATATTTATGGCCGTTGCAGGAATATGTAGAACACTTGGAAGTGTTCTAATCCTTCCACCTTGCCACTTGAGCTTGAATTTTCCATGAGAAACGCTTATAGCCTTCCTCCCATCCCCTAAGAAGACATCACCACCATCATATTTCTCATACTCAGAGAACCACTCCTTATGGGGAGTGAAGTGAAGGGATGTACCTGAGTCAATCAACCATGCCTCATGATCTACATCTATAATTGAATAAAAATCCAAGTACACATCCCCACCTTCATCTAAGTTGGTTTTTGTCTCTGTATAAGTAACATCATCAGATCCCTTTCCTTTCTCAAGAGGTTTAGATCTAAAATCCTTTTTGAAGTGTCAATATCTTCTGCATTTCCTGCACACCTTTATAGGTTTTCCCGGAGATTTAGATCTCCCACTCGAGAATATTTTTTTATTTATTCTATGACTATCCTCATACAAACAAGGCATATCCCTTTTGGCCCTCCATATTTTTCCATTTCATCTCCTCCAACATCAAGGATGAGACTATTTCATCAAACTTCAAGGAAGTTGCATTGCTACTTATTGCAACAACCAGACTATCCCAAAAATATGGTAGAGAACACAACAAAATGATGCACTTATCTTCATATACAATTTTAATATAAACATATAACAATTGAATTACAATAATATTAAAGGCATTCAGATGCTCTGTCACCAAGTCTTCATCCTTCATCCTTAGGTTATCCTTATTTTCCATAGGAATAGTTTCCTCACCAAAGACTTAGATTTATATAAAGTCCCTAACTGGTCCCACAAAGCCTTCATCGTAGCTTCCCCTCACACATTCAATAATACTGAATTTGAGATACACAACCATATTTTTTTCTTTGTTTTCTGATCCATATTCCCCTAGAATTCATCTGACATTGTCATTGGTTTAGTACTTGGATCTATGCACCGAGATATCCTCCATTTTGAGTTTCCACAACTCAAAACTCTGACCATTAAATTTCTCGATCTCTATATTTCAACTTCTCACCATCTTCTTTCACCATAACAATCAATCCCGAAGATCTCCCACTGAACAGGTTCTACCACAAGCTCGAGCAAAACCCCTCAACAACAAAGGTCTCCCCTTCAAGCCAAAACAACTCTAATACCAAATGTAGGTTTTAACCCTGTACAGAAATGATCTTCATACAAATTCTAAAAAATAGAAAAGAAATAATGGTGAGAGCATAAAACATAAAAAATATCTACATAGAGATTTTCCCCTGGATCCCAAAACCAGGACTACAAAATTGATTTTTCATTATATTCCTTTCAATGTTACAACACATATATATACATGTTGAAGGATTTAGAAACGCCAATCTATTATCAGTGGATTAGAACATAATTGTAGTTCCCTTGACTGGATCTACAAGATACCATGGGCATAAAACCATCATGTCCAAAACCATGTGTGAAACTGTTGTGGCCAGCAACAACCCCCCCCTTTTCATTTAAGTGTTGTCCAGAATACTAAATGAATGGGGACCCTTAGTTAAAACTTTAGGAAAAGCAAGAAGTTTCCTTTCTTCAAAATAAGGTTACCATTGTAAGGTTAGGAAGATCTTTTGAATACTTTAAAACCTAAGTTTATGATAAGAAAAATCTTTAAAAAGTCGCATCATAAAATAACAGAAAAAAACCTCCATTTGGGTATAATCCTGGTATGTGCAAGATTCTTATTCTAAAGCGATATATTGCATCGCAATAAGGTAATGCCAATGAGAAAGACTTCAAGATTTTTCCGATTTGCAATAAACCCGATCGCAAGATCGCATATCGCAGGAAATGGGCTAACAAAATATGGAAAGCATAAAACTTCTGCGATCTGCGATGTGTGCGATATCGCGATAAAGCGATGGTTGCGATATTAAGCCCAATCAACTCTGCGATGTTTTATTTCTGCGTAGGTGCGAGAGCGCGATGGTGCGATAATGCGATGTCACGATCTGTGACGATTGCAAAACAAATCGCAAAATCACTCCATCACGAATCTTTTGGGCACGCTACTCAAGAAAAGCCACTTACCATAATCTCACTTAAGATCATGCGCTTTTAATGATAATAAAGGAATTAGTTGTCATCTATTAAATGTAGACGCGTGCTTTTGCAAAGAATTACTTCACATAAGGTGGCATATTTGATATATCTCTTGCATTTAATACTCTCTCATCACCTTTCTTGATCAATCATTTCCATTTGTGAGCTGCAGGAACGAAGAAGGAAGGGCGATACCAAGCCATACGCAGGAAGAAATGGGAAAGAAAAGTAAGGCTCAGGGCTCTGAGGTGAAGGAGATGGCACCTTTATATACAGACACAGCTTGTAACAGAGACACAGGGATATCGACGTGGGAAAGCATGTATAGACTGCTTGAAGAAGAAAACCCTAGAATAATGAAGGTTACCGCTGTCGCGGATTCATAGGGCTCTTCTGAAGCATCCTTAGAAGAACTAGCATGCTCATTCCTTCATTGGATAGCAGCAAGGCCTAAAATTCTCCCATATATGGATATGATCAAGTGGATACTTGACAATGCAAAAATGAATGATAGACAGTTCAAGATTCAAGGACATGGGCTCATCGGCTCATTCGCTGCACAAGACTTAAAGCTCATGTATCATCTTCCTGAACCGCAGGCGACTTACAATGCACAATTCATTAAAAAATTTGTGGCGGAGAACCCAAACCTATCAGAGACCACCCCAAGGTATTTACCAAATAAACTACGACTAGAAGCAGAATGGAAACAGAAGGCACAAGAAAAGGAAAAAGTGGTCCAAGCACTAGACAGGTTAAATTGGGAGTGTTACTGGGCATACTTGGTGAAGCCGCATAGTCAGCAAATGACTGTGAAATGTATCATAAATGTGGCCGAGAAAGTAATGCCAGCTCTCATAGATTCTGTTTTCTCAGCCCAACTCAAAGCAGAAGTCAGCCAGCTGACTCTCCTCAAACCCATGATGAATGCATGCAGTTTTAAGGATCAAATTCAGAAGTAACTTTATTTAGAATGTTGTTTTTTTTTTTTAAATTAGATTAGAAAAAGGACGGTCATTTGAAAACCGCATCCTAAATTTTGTAAATAAACTATTATTAGAATTAGGAAGTAGTATTTTAACCCTTCTCATGCATTTGGAGAAGGGTCCAGAAATTTGTCAAAAACTTGTCCTCGGAACATGCACTTCTGCACCCTCAGAGGAGGTTTTGATGAATGGATGGATCGAGGTTTATTAATGTTTGCATTTGATATCTGCTACTGATGTTGCACTTCTGTACTGTTAGTAGATGTTAGAACAAGTAGAGATAAATTATTTTTTCTTGAAGCTTATGAGTAGGACCAGTCATAAATGGTACTTTTATCTCTTGGCCATTTCTGCTTATATTCTTAAAGTGATATACAATTTTGGTTGTTTATATGTTATTGCATGAATGTATGAGTTACCATTTGGCACTTTTGTATGGTGGAGTCATTTATTTGTGTTTCATATATGAATAACTTATTATGCGATATGCTGTTCACAACTATTTTGCCTAACTTTTTATGCAAAGTGGTTCATCTTAATTGATCTCCATTCTTATGATAGCTAAATGATCTTTATTACCAGTTATTGTTTGAAATCTCTTTAGATCGCATAATAGAAGAAATACACCCCGGGTTAGCATAGATTAGATGTGATGTTTTCATTAGATTACAATAGCATAGAATTAGATTAAAGTAGCTTTGCACACACACACACACCCTTAGATTTGGAAACTGGTCCCATTATTCCCAGTCGGACCCGCTATACCAAACGGATAAGGAGCTGCCAACCAAGGTCCGGACCAGGTGGGTATCCCCCTTGTTGTCGACCTGATTTTCGGGGCTTCAGCATATTTGGCGCTAGAAGGAGGGCCTGCACATAGTGTCTGTTGGAATGGTTTGAAATCGTAATCATTTGAATTAGGATGGCTGCTCACAAACTTCCCATTTGGAGTTGCATCCATGTTCGTGCCTATTCCAACACTCCACCTGAACTGGTAAGACTCTTGTCTCAGGTAAAATTCAATGGTAAGAATAATTCTTCTGCTTTTAATCATGCTCTTCAATTTATTCAAAGAGTTTCAAGTTCGAATGTTCAACGAATTGATGAAGGCGTTTTATGCAGAATTTTTACTCTTACATTCACGGCGAAAGCTAGAAAATGGTGTAGAACCCTCCCAGTTGCCTCAATTCACAGCTGGGACCAATTTGTCAAAGCTTTCATCTGTAAATTTGATTGCTATGATTATGATCAGGTATATGATGAGATTGAGTATCTACGAAAAAAAGATGAATCTGTTAGGGATTTTAATATGCGATTTCATCTTGATTGTCTAAAATATGATCTTGAAAATGAACTCATGAATGAAGAATCTTCAGATTATGCTGAGCATTCCCTACCTCCTATGTCTGATCCATCAGAACTTAGTTCAAGTATTGTTTTATTTTCTTCTAATAGGAATGAAAATTCCAATTTAAATGTGTGAATCATTCATGATGAAGAAAATTCCCAAAGCTTAGGAAACATGCCTTCTCTAACGCAAGAAGATAAAAGCGAAGATGTTGCAATAAAGCCTGCCTTGGAACCATAAGACAACTTGGAGACAAGGTTCGATAATATCATCGCAAGTCAACAAATGCAGACGCCAAGGTTAGAACAGCAAATTAATTCTCTTTCGAAAAATACAAACACGCAAAGGTATGATCTAAAGCCCGATGTCTATGGTGAATGTGATGAACAAGAAATTTTTCTCTTTATCCTGATGTATTTAGTGATGATAATTTTTTCCCCTTCAGTATTAATGATATCTCAAAAAGTACAGAGGATTATTCAAATGAATCACCATTAGGTTTTCAAAATAAAGAGGCAGCTATAGAACATCCTTTGGTCATTAATAAACAATAACAACTTGACCTTCCTTTTCTGAAAATATTGGATGAAAAAGAAAAATCTAGAGGGACCTGTAAAGTCATTTATGATAGCTACTATGATGATGATAATGACGTTGATTTATCTCAAGTAACTCAACAGAGCTCAGATAATGAGAGATATTCTAATTCAAGAATCATATCAGTCGATCCTCATTCCAGAGCAACAGATCATTTGCATGATTTTACTATCCAAAACAATATCCCTATCTATGATTCGTATCATGAGCAAACCCCTATGCATGTTCCCAATCATAACTTGTTTTCTGATTCACAAGACATAATTCGAAATTACTCAGATCCCATAATTCTGGCCAGCTCTTGTGAAGAAGAAGATATTTCATGTCAATCCCAGTTGTGCTGTAACATTAGCTGTACAGATAATCATTGCATTCTTTTTCGCTTGCACTCATTTTGTACAAAATCGGATTGTATTTTAAATTTTCAGACTTTTGATAGATTACTATGGTATATTGAGCACCTTATCAAAGAACATTTGAAAGATGTATTACCATTTTGGAAAACTAAATTGTGTCAAGGAAATACAGAACTTTTTCAATTCCACGATCAATCAATATCAGCCTTCCAGAAAAAACTTCTGTGTCATCCAAAACATCATCAACAAAAAAAAATATTTTTGGAAATTTGCCAGCAATTCGCGTTAATTGATAAATCTCTTTCCAAATATTTCCATCTATTCTTCATTGATTTTTTTAGTGATTTATATGTGGAAACTTTCCTTTTACGAGAAATTGCTAAAAGCTTGACTTTTACGCATAGTAGATTACAAGCCATTAAAACTAAAAAATCATATTCGCAATCTGGCTTGTCATCTTTCCTATTACATGATCACCAATCCATAACAGAAATTCATCCCGATTTTTATGATCCAATAGGTATCCAATTGGACAGAATATTTCATAAGAAAGAAATTTCAGGCTGAATTCCAACTGAAGTTACACTTTCTAATCCTACATCAAATATTCATAGTCCAAGAAAATTTTTATTCCTAACACTAATGTTTAAAAGGTACATACGTGTAGGAATAAAAATGAAAAGATGGTTCCACTGGAAATATCATTTTACCTAGTTAATTTTTCTGTTTATAGTTAGAATAGGAGTAGGGGTAGTTTAGCTAGGTTGTTAAGTGGATAATTTAGTTTTTAAATATTGATAGGCAAAATAAGAGAAGAAATTATCCCTATCATGTACATAATCCAAGGGAATAGTTACCTCTCATTTCTTTAAATATTCTCCTCCCTAATAAAATTTGCCTGTGGTTAACAACATTTGACATTTACTAAAGACAACATTTCTCTATCAGATCTTGAACTTCTGCTGGTATAAATAGCAAATATTTTGGAAACTTGATCTTTATTATTAATAGATACAGTTAAAAACTTTAAACCATATATGATACTAGTTTCAACTTCCAAAAATTTGACGAAAGCAATCCTAGTGAAGAAATTGTTTTATATCAGTATAATGAAAGGTATCAATAACAAAAAGAGGATTCCCTATAGATCAGCCATGTCCAAAAAACTCTATTATTGTCGTCCAGGGATTTCTTAAGGAAAAAAATGACTTCCTCCCTGCTAAAGGAAATCGCAGCATTTAGAGAAACGACCCAAGGATACACTATATCTTGAAGAATAAGAGGTCTCATCACGATCCGACTTATCATGATCACAGATATTATAACTTTGCTGACTTTGCCAAACACTGTCCACCAAAATAGGGCAATGACTCAAGATTGTTGAAATCAAAAGACAAGGGGTCTCATCACGAGCCAGCTTGTTCAGCGAAAGTGTAAATCAAGTGAATGACTGTGTCATAATTTGGCTACCAAACCAAGACATTGTTCTTTAAGAATAAAAAAGGAAAAAGTGTCAATATGGGTTTTTCTTTGAAAGTTGTAGATCAACTTAAGCAGGATAAAGGATCATTACTGGGTAATAGGCAACCCTGTCAAGGCTATGAACGCCTGCTGGCAGCAGAGGCTCTACCTGCGACAAATGAGCATATTTAAAATAAAAAATAAAAAAAAATTGGTACACAGGGCAGACGTTATTTTATTTTTACAAGACCAAGTAATGGCTGATGTAAATGCAAGTACCAGCTGAGGAAGCAAATAATTAAAGTAGAAAGAAGTTGGAACGAAATGTCGTTGACAGTCTGGGGTATAATACACTTTATCTTTTTATAATAAAGTTTAATTTTCCAAAAAATTTTGTTTTGAAAATTTGAAAAGTTCAATAGAAAATCAAAGATAACTGGTTCTCCCAAGTAAATCGCCAATTGTTGTGCCCAGCAACAACCCCCCCCTTTTGCATTTAAGTGTTGTCCAAAATACTAAATGAATGGGGACCCTTAGTTAAAACTTTAGGAAAAGCAAGAAGTTTCCTTTCTTCAAAATAAGGTTACCATTGTAACCTTAGGAAGATCTTTTGAATACTTTAAAACCTAAGTTTATGATAAGAAAAATCTTTAAAAAGTCGCATCATAAAATAACAGAAAAACACCTCCATTTGGGTATAATCCTGGTATGTGCAAGATTCTCGTACTAAAGCGATATATCGCATCACAATAAGGTAATTCCAATGAGAAAGACTTCAAGATTTTCTGATTTGCGATAAACCCGATCACAAGATCGCATATCGCAGGAAATGGGCTAACAAAATATGGCAAGCATAAAACTTCCGTGATCTGCGATGTGTGCAATATCACGATAAAGTGATGGTTGCGATATTAAGCCAAATCAACTTTGCGATGTTTTATTTGTGCGTAGGTGTGAGAGCACGATGGTGCGATAATGCGATGTTGTGATCTGCGACGATTGCGAAACAAATCGCAAAATCACTCCATCACGAATCTTTCGGGCGCGCCACTCAAGAAAAGCCACTTACCATAATTTGACTTAAGATCATGCGCTTCTAATGATAATAAAGGAATTAGTTGTTATCTATTAAGTCTAGACGTGTGATTTTGCAAAGAATTACTTCACGTAAGGTGGCATATTTGATATATCTCCTGCATTCAAGACTCTCCCATCACCTTTCTTGATCAATCATTTCCATTTGTGAGTTGCAGGAACGAAGAATGAAGGGCGATACCAAGCCATACGCAGGAAGAAATGGGAAAGAAAAGTAAGGCTCAGGGCTCTGAGGTGAAGGAGATGAAACCTTTATATACAGACACAGCTTGTAACAGAGACGCAGGGATATCGACGTGGGAAAGCATGTACAGACTGCTTGAGGAAGAAAACCCCAAAATAATGAAGGTTACCACTGTCGCAGATTCACAGGGCTCTTCCGAAGCATCCTTAGAAGAACTAGCGTGCTCATTCCTTCATCGGATAGCAGCAAGGCCTAAAATTATCCCATATACGGATATGATCAAGTGGATACTTGACAATGCAAAAATGAATGAAGACAGTTCAAGATTCAAGGACATGGGCTCATCGGCTCATTCGCTGCACAAGACTTAAAGCTCATGTACCATCTTCCTGAATCGCAGGCGACTTACAATGCACAATTCATTAAAAAATTTGTGGTGGAGAACCCAAACCTATCAGAGACCACCCTAGGGTATTTACCAAATGAACTGTGACTAGAAGCAGAATGGAAAGAGAAGGCACAAGAAAAGGGAAAAGCGGTCCAAGCACGACAGGTTAAATTGGGAGTGTTACTGGGCATACTTGGTGAAGCCGCATAGTCAGCAAATGACTGTGAAATGTATCATAAATGCGGCCGAGAAAGTAGTGCCAGCTCTCATAGATTCTGTTTTCTTAGCCCAGCTCAAAGCAGAAGTCAGCCAGCCGACTCTCCTCAAACCCATGATGAATGCATGCAGTTTTAAGGATTAGATTCAGAAGTAACTTTATTTACAATGTTGTTTTTTTTTAAATAAGATTAGAAAAAGGATGGTCATTTGAAAACCACATCCTAGATTTTGTAAATAAACTATTATTGGAATTAGGAAGTAGTATTTTAACCTTTCTCATGCATTTGGAGAAGGGTCCAGAAATTTGTCAAAAACTTGTCCTCAGAACATGCACTTCTGCACCCTCAGAGGAGGTTTTGATGAACGGATGGATCGAGGTTTATTAATGTTTGCATTTGATATCTGCTACTGATGTTGCACTTCTGTACTCTTAGTAGATGTTGAAAAAGTAGAGATAAATTATTTTTGCTTGAAGCTTATGAGTAGGACCAGTCATAAATGGTACTTTTATCTCTTGGCCATTTCTGCTTATATCCTTAAAGTGATATACATTTTTAGTTCTTTATATGTTATTGCATGAATGTATGAGTTACCATTTGGCACTTTTGTATGGTGGAGTCATTTATTTGTGTTTGACATATGAATAACTTATTATGCGATATGTTGTTCACAACTGTTTTGCCTAACTTTTTATGCAAAGTGGTTCATCTTAATTGATCTCCATTCTTATGATAGCTGAATGATCTTTATTACCAATTATTGTTTGAAATCTCTTTCGATTGCATAATAGAAGAAATACACCTCGGGTTAGCATAGATTAGATGTGTTGTTTTCATTAGATTACAATAGCATAGAATTAGATTAAAGTAGCTTAGATTAGAACTCTTAGATCAGCATCATCCAACTTTGCACACACACACACCCTTAGATTGGGAAACTCGTCCCATTATCCCTAGTCGGACCTGCTATACCAAATGGATAAGGAGCTGACAACCAAGGTTTGGACCGGGTGGGTATCCCCCTTGTTGTCGACCCGATTTTCGGGGCTTCAACAGAAACGTTTGCACGGAAGTACACATAGCTCCACCCATCTCATATAGGGTCCAAAAAAAAATGTCTCGGGGTGTTGACTCTCCCACGCTGCGCTTGGTGTAACGAACTGGTAGATGCCCCCTGAGTTCACGTATGGGACTAGTCGCGGAAAGAAAATAACACACAACCAAAATAAAGATTCAACAAGAAGCCCTTCATATATTTTACCAGTCAAACGGCTTAATATAGTTAGTCCAATTTGGTATGTATCGTGTAATTGTTCCAATTTGTTATAATTTTCTAGAAGTTATTAGCTGGCTAGGGTTTACCATAGTTCCCATGAGAAATTTCTTTATGATTTATATGAGAGAATTTTTTTTTAAATTACCACTGATTTCATTCAAAAAGCATTTAAATTCGTAGCAGTTGAAAAATACAAGTGCTTCACAAATGATACCTTCACTTTCAGCTTTGAAGGCCTCCAAGAACTTGATACATAGAAGCCTTTCATATTAATTTCAGCATTGGGAGCCAAAATTCCCAAACCAACATCTAGTTACTCAATAACCCTATTTTTTGAAACTACTCAACAGGTCTTAGTTGTGATTTCATTTCTCTTACAAGAAGATTATATATGGATTGTACAAAAACATATCTTAGGGTTTCTTATCCCGATGCTCCAACTTGGTATTTTTCTTGGTATTCCCACTTATCTAGCCCAAGTGATTAATTTTGAATTCCACAACTTCTCAAACATCAAATATTTCAAGTACCCCTCATATCTGGTACATTTATTTTTGTATGTACATGTAGAAAAGTTCAATAATATTAGTTTACATATGATGGGTTCTAAAAATAAAACAAGGCCAGTGGTTGAATGGATTCATATCATAAGGAGAAAACTAGATAATTAGGTTTTACTCAATATTTTTTATCTTTCATGTTTGTGGTATACGCTATTTTAAATAATCAAATAGCTCCAAGAATGTTTCCTGAACAATTTTATTTGATGACTATATAGAAAAAAAGGTTGTACAGGGTAGAGGTGCAACCATATCACCTACCTATATTCTTTCCTATGAGGATATTTTCTATAAATTCATAAGACAAATTCTCAATGTGGATAAATTCCATTTTTTCCATCGGTGTAAGGGATGCACTTCAGGTTGGAGAATACTATTGGATCATTCACTGTAAATACAGGATAAGCCCTTGCTTATGTTGAAGAAATGATGATGGAATTTTTCTTTGAAAAAGGAGAAAAGTGGTAGTATGACCTCAACATGTTAATACCGATAAAATAATGGAAGTTTGTTTTGTATTCTATCCCCATGAAAGCATACCATTACTTGAAAGAATGGAAAATAAATAAATTTGGTTAGGTGACCAATCATCTCAAACACATAACGAAGTGAACATTGACATGCTTGTGATCAAGTAAAAATCTTAGAAGAGAACAATTCTTGAGAAAGAGGATGTTGAGATAGAAGATGTACAACAAGGTTAAATAGATAAAATTCAAGAAGAAGAGGAGGAAGAAGAAATATAGACCAAACTGACAAAAGTGACTTCAAAGCAGCCTATATAGTAAATTGAACTATAAAATATAGAATGGGAAGCTCCCACTCCTACTTCTACTAATTTCACCATAGACCAAGCTCGAAACATCCCATCTCAAATATATACATTGCAAAGAAATTATCAATAGATTAATGAATTCAGTGGTAAAGTGAAAAGTGAAATAAAAACTCAAGTGGTAGCACATCCAACCTCATTTTATCAAAATAGGTTTCTCTATGTTATTGATTTGGAGAGAAATTAATTGGGATTATCTTTCATTCACCCAATCACTCTAACTATACCTATTAGGCCTGATTTCAAAGTAATGAACCTATCAATTAATATAAGTGATGTTCCTTTACCTAAGAAAAATTAATTTGCATAGATAGGAAGGTGAAATGATCTATAATGATTTGAATAAGAGTGCTCTGGTAATGTCTAAAACTAAAAAAAATCTTGGGAGGGCCATCAAAAAATTATGGTAAGAGAAGGCTAATTCAAGGGCTAAGCATATACACATTAAAGAATACAAAAACCTAATTTTCAAGCTAGAGTTTAATCTAGAAGAACAAGAAACATGAAAGCTTATATTGAAGAAAACTAAAGAAGAGTTGTGATCCTTAAAGAAGACATTAAATATTATGAGTGCCAAACATCCTCAGACATCAGAACTAGCACAAGATGAAAAGGAAAAAGAGAAAATACTAAGGGAATTGATTGATATAAATGGATAAATTGTCATTTTTTAGGAAAAAGTATATATTTTAGAGTAATTAATTAAATATCATATTTGTATGATTGTTTTCCCAAGTGAATTGGATGATCCTTCAAAAAAGATGGAAAGGGTAATGAAAGAACTTAGAATTTCATAGGTTGAATTGAAGAAATATCACAGAAGGTTGAATGAAATAAAGGACTAGCTAAATATAAAAGAGAGACAACTAAACATAAGTAATGAAAATAATAATTAGTTGAGCAATAAGAATAAATTTTCACAAGATGAGATCAAGGATTTGAAAGTAAAATTAAAATGTAATATTTCTTTTAATGAAGCTAGGAAGATTGTTTGGGATGAAATTATCCATAACCTTCATTCTATTTGGGAGTATTAAATAATTTCATAGTAGAAATCAATGATAGAAGGATTTGAGAGGAGCATTGAAACATCTAAGAAAAATGTGCAGAATATAAGTGCCTAAGGGCAAGAAGATGATATCATATCCAAAATAAGAAAAATTCAAGTGAACTTAGGGCGCTAGATATTATAGATAGGGCTTCATTGATTATGGAGATGAAGAATATTATCACAAAGAATATACTTCATATTCAGGTTGCAAGCAAATTAAAATCATTCCAAAGATCAATCTCTTTATTCAACACAAAATTTGATCAAAAGATGAAAAGGAATTAGTGGTTTTTAAGAGCATGGAAGATAAACCTCAAGAAAAACTAGAGTACTGAAACGGAGGACCACAATGAATTATTTGCAGATGGACTTTCAACTTCTTTTGTTAAAGAAAACAATGTTTGTTGCAAAGCGCAATTATGCAAAATTCACAAATTTGAATATTGCATTCCAGGAAATGATCAAATGTCAGCTCCAAAACAAAGTTCTTTGGAAGAAGTGTGAAAGGATGGTTTCAGCCATTGAAGTTATAGTTGTGGAACCATCCACCAATCCTCTAGGTGAATGTTTCAAGATCCATTTGAGTTCTCATTAATGAGAAAATAATATATTTGTAATATTTACAAGAATTTTAGTTCAAAAGTAGTTAAGTAGTTATGGAAGATTTGACAATTACTTTGTAATTGATTTTGATGTAATACAAAAACACATGAGAACCACCGGAAAAGGCTTGAAAGTTTTGAATTTTTGACCACTTGTGTAATGACTATGCTTCCTTGGAGAAAATAAAATCACCATATTAATGTTAGCACATTGGCATGTTGTAGTATTTGTTATTCTTCTTATGTGATTTTAATTTTGATTTCTTCCTACGAAACATGCGTATGATGGTATAATGTTTATTTTAATGAGATACAAATTTATTTATGTATCCTTAATAGTTATAGATAATACCTATGAGAATTTCTTAAAGAAATATTAATAGGTTCTCCATTGATTATGCATTTGCATTATCTCTCTAAATCATCCATACTTTCATTCTTAATTTATTAAATTTTGATTCTTTAAATACCAAGTTGTAAACCCTAAAATTCTAACCACTTATTGTTTCCAAGTGAATATTCAAATATTTGTAATTACCAATACAAGGCTAATCTAGTTATGAATTCATTCTAGAAAATTAAGTTATTATTACACAAGGAAATATATAATACTCGGGAAAATATAAATAATATTTAATAACCATTTAAAGTTTTACTCATATGTATACATGTATTGGGCACTTTTTCTTCTTTCCACGGAGAACTATCTCCAGGAGACAACATTAATTGGAATCATTGTTGGGGAATAGAGTTGAATGTCTTTCTCTCAATTGTTCTATATATATACATATACATATATATGTATATGTATATATGTATATGTGTGTGTATGTATATATATATATATAGATATATATATGTACATACATATATATATATATATATGTACATATATATATCTATATATATATATATATATATATATATATATATATATATATATATATATATATATATATATATATATATATATATATATATATATATATAAATATATATATATATACATATTCTAAGCAAAGAGGATTTAGGCTGAAATATATCACCGAAAGGGGAGTATTGAATTGTAAATTTGGCTCCAAGAAATCCTCATACCCGTTGAAACCCACACTAGCAGAAAATTCCAGAACTTTCAAACCCTGAAAAAATATTTTCAAAAAGGGTTTGGAGAGAAAAGCATTGATCAGTAAGTCTAAGTTCTCTAGTTTTCACTCCTGAACAAGCCACTTGTACTTTTGAATACAATAAAACTGGTGAGCAAATAAATTATGATGTTACTTAACATTATTGTATGGTTTTTTAATTCCTTGAATCAACAAGGAAATATAAACTTTAATCCACATCTCAAGAGACCTTATAATCCTCCCCAAATCTTACAAAGAGACAATAAAGTGCAAGAATATCAGGTTCAAGCTCCTCTAATGATTGAAGATGAACTAGAGGAGAAATTAGAATAGATTTTAAAGTATCAAGAGAATCAATATTCGACAATTGAAAAGGATTTTCAATTTTAGTCTTCTATAAATGAAGAAGAAATTGATTCTTATTGCATGAATTTTTTTGACTTAATGCAAGATGAACTACATAAGATATATGATTTAAGGTGAAGGAAAAGATTATGAATACAATATGAACCTTGTCACCAAGATCAACAATCCTCAATGAATAATTATGATAACAAAAAAAAAGCCAATGCATGGTATTTCAATACCCATAGGGGAAACTTCATAGTGAAAGAAGCCGACATAGGAGAATAAGGAACCAGAGCAACAATTGAAAATAGCGAAAGGATGTTATATTTTCAATACTGAGAAAGAGTTGGAGAAAGTGAGAATACGTGTATCATTAGTAGAGATTGGAAGACAACATGCCTATCAAAATAAAATAACTAAATTCTTGAATTCATCACATGTAACTCTATATCAAGATAATATAGATTTACAAGAAGATAAGATAGTGGCTATGTTCATGACTCTTGTGGAAGAATAAGATTCTACTACTCTTTTTTTCTACATAACTCTTCTTATGCATGACTTAATGTTGCACAACCATATGCTTGATTCCGGTGCTTCACATAATTTTATGCCTTTCTCTATCATGGAGAATTTGGGCGTATAAATTACAATACCGTACATAGATTTGTACTCATTTGATTAAAATAGAGTAAAGTATACTGATATGATTAAGGATGTGGTTGTTTCCTTATCAAAAATTCGTACATGAAGTATTGTAATGGATGTGGCGGTTGCTGACATTATTGCCATATTTGGTATGTTGTTATTCGGACCTTAGCAGATGAAGGTTGGAGTTTCAATAAAATTTGACTTGACATATTCAAATATTCTTGTGCTTGGAGGAGAAGAAAGGAAAATATATAGAGAATCCAAAATTTTTAAAACAATTACAAAGGGGGGAAATTCAAGTAAATCCCATGTATAGAGTACAGATAAATATTTTTGGTTATTTCTTTTGTTAGAAGTATATGATAAAGTTGTTGAAGAAATGGAAAATCAAAATCCAACAATAGTCCAAAGAATGGAAGAGATAAAAAAATGTATCTGAAATATGTATTTTGATGAATATTATTAAACAAAAGGGAATGGAGCAAGATTAGTATTGATGTCACCTCAGGGTGAGATGATTCCACTCTCATATAAGTTGGAATTTAATACTACAACTGATATGAAAGAATATGAAGCTTTGATTTTTGGTATACAGGAAGCTATAAACCTAAATATTGATAATTTGTCAGTCTTTGGGGATTCAAAACTAGTGGTTAATCTAGTAAAGGGTATTTTCCAAACCAAACATCCAAGATGGATTTCATATAGAAATGAATTTTGGGACTTGATGGAGAAATTATTTTCAAGTTTCAATATAGTTTTCCTTCTTAGGGAGCCAAATAGGCTCGTTAATTCATTGGTTGTTTCTGTGAACACCTTTAATTCTCCTTAAAACACTCGTTTGATATATATGTGTTGAGATCAGGTATCACACTTCCATACCTAATAATGTCAAGTATTACTAGGTCTTTAAGGATGATAAACATATCAAGTGTTTTACGAAAGAGATTGGAGAACTTTTTGCTTCATAGATTGATTGGGATGGTGAAAATGAGAATGAACAAGAAGAAACAATGGATGATAATGTAGTATGGCAGGATACTATTGCTAATCACAACATATTATAGATGAAGAATAATTCCATTCCTTAAGGTCGTATTCTATTGGAGAGGCTTTTTGACATAAACGATATTCCAAAGAAAATGACAAAATAGAATTAGAAAAAATGTAGAATACTACAATATTGGTATAGACCAAGAGCTAACGTTAATCAAATTAGTGAAAGAGATACCTAAGTCTTCTAAAAGAGGTATGTTGATTTATTTAGGAAATATTTTGATGTCTTAGCATGGAATTATGGGGACTTGAAATCCTATAATATTGAAATCATTCAACATAAGATTCCTTTGAAGCCAAGAGTTAAGCCATATAAATAGAAGTTGAGGAAAGTAAATACTTTTCTATTACATTTAAGAAGGAAATTTTGAAGCATGGAATTTTATCATAAAGTTTAAAAACCTTGACGAATATTACTAGTCCCTAATATGAAAATATGTTAAATGTTTGGCAATATTTTTGTAAAAAATGTAAAATGCAAATTGTAAAATGTTTACTACTAAAGTGAGAGACTCTTTCTCTCCAATCAGAAAAATATTTTGGACAAGCTCTTGTTTTAATCAACCTAGATTATAGTAAAACTTTTCTAATATTTTCATTTTCATCTGAAACAATTCTCGCAACTGTCTTACTATAGAAAAATAACGAAGGAAAATAAAATCTGGTGGCTTTCTTCAACAAATTATTAAGATATGCATAATTCAAGTATGCCAAATTGGAGAAGAAAACCTATGAATTAATGAAAGCCTTGAAGGCCTTCAAAACTTATGTATTACAGTCTCAAGTAATTGCATATGTTCCAACTCCTACATCCAAGGAAATCCTAACTCAAGGAGATAACAAAGGGAAGCAAGGTGGTGTGGGGTTTTTGTTATATTATTTCCTTGACTAGTTGCACACGAAATACCCCCCATTTTCATTGCATTCGCTATAGAAGGGGCGTCGCAGGGGGATGGAAGCCCTATGGGGTTTATAAGGGGGGTGGTAGCCCACCTGCATGGGGTATGGGGCAGCACCACGAGAAATTATGTTTTCTTATATTTATGTGGACCCAAGGATGGGGGGCAAACCCAAAGATGGTGGGCGAACCTACCCATGGTTTTGTGCATGGGTTTTTCACATCGTTTTGGGCATGATGGTTTTTTTCCCACGATATTTTGTAGATCCGATCAAGGGAGCTAAGGTTATGCTCTAATCTATTTTTAATGGATTGGGGTTTATGAATGCTTCAACATTTATATACATGTATTGTAACACTGAAAGGAAAATAACGAAAAAACAATCTAGTAGTCCCAATTTTGGGATCTAGGGGAAAATAACTGTGTATATCTATTTTATGTTCTCGCAATTATATGTTTTCTATTTTTTAAGAATTCATTTTCAGGTAATTTTTGTACAGGGTTAAAACCTACATTTGGTATCAAATTTGTTTCATCTTCAAGGGGATTCCTTTGTTGTTGTGGGGTTTTGCATGGGCCTATGGTAGACCCTGTTTAGTGGGAGTGTCAGGCGGAAAGAGTCGATAGTGCGGACACAAATCAACCTCCCTAGGAGCCTAAGACTCTCTAGTGACAAACAAGACAAACAAGAGCAATCCTTCTCTAAACATGCATTTACTATATGGGAAATCAAGTGTTTAGATCCTACCTGTAATCCAACGTTGTTGTAGCAGTCCAGCTCCGCTGATCCGGATGAGCTCCTCCTTCACTTTGAAACCTGCATACACTAACAATCAAACGATTAAATAACACTTGATAATCTCATAGAATAAAACATATTTAACACATAGACCAAGGAGTACATGAAACAACTCATAAATAACAAGTTATTGAGAAGAATGGACTCATTTGCATTAATAGGTAACAAAAGGAACAAATACAACCTGAGCCTTGGTGTTGTGCAAGTCCTTCCCAGGGTCCATCAAGAGTTCTCCTTTACTTTGACAAAGCTCACCCACTTCCAAATAGAACAAGGAAAGATGGCAATCTCTCCTCACAAGCTTCTAAATGGGAGTCCTAATTCCTGCAGCATTTACCCTTAGAAATGTATAGCTTCCAACCTCCCCTCCTTCTGGCCCAATGCCTGTATTTATAGTGCTCAAGAGGAGGTTAATCATGTCCACCATTAATAGGATAATCCCCTCTTTGGGTGGGATAGCTCCCTTATTGATGGGATAAGTTCCTCTTTGATAGGAGTGCACGAACCATCTAGAGGCGCCCAATACACGTTGAACAACCTTCTAGAATGCTCTAGAAATGACCACAAGTAACTTTTTAAAGATGAAACTTGCGCATTCTAACCTTTACAGGGGGACGCACCTGTCCCTTTACATACAGCGCGTCTTTGGACGCAGCTTTTGTGAACGTTGGGAGCGTCCCCGCAGGTAAGGTTGAGAGAACCTGCGTCCCCAGAGATAAATACATTTATACAAGACTTTCTCTCTTTTTTAGAGTTTGACATGGAGAGCAGAGGCATAAGACTTGCCTAAGAGGGTAGCATGACTGTTGATTGAGCCATACTAACTGTAAATAGTCAGGGTGACATTTTTTAGTGTAACAGGTAGATCTGTAGGATCGATCCTTGTGTTGAAAGAAGATGGTGAGAAGTGGAAATATAGAGATCAATAAATTTAATGTTCAAAGTTTTGAGTTGTGGAAGTTCAAGATGGAGGATCTACTAGTGGATAAAGATCATTGGATCATAGTATATTCGAGTAATAAACCAATAAAAATGTCAGTAGAAGAGTGGGAAAAGTTG
The DNA here is from genome assembly GCA_031772625.1 of Pinus tabuliformis. Taxonomy (NCBI): domain Eukaryota; kingdom Viridiplantae; phylum Streptophyta; class Pinopsida; order Pinales; family Pinaceae; genus Pinus; species Pinus tabuliformis. Next base: position 770,973,701 of record CM062815.1, read on the forward strand.
GATCAGAAATCAAAGAACATAATACTAATGTGTATCTTAGATTTAATATTGTTGAACATATCAGGGGAAGTTGCAACAAACTATTTTTGGGTCAAGATAGGGACTTTGTACCAATGTAAGTCTCTGATGAACAATTTGTTCCTACAGAAAACACTGTATAACCTAATGATAAAGCATGGAGACTCGGTGACAGAGCATCTAAATGCATTTAATACTATGGTAAGCTAGTTGTTATCTATTGATATAAAATAATTAGTCAAAGATAAGTGCATCAATTTGTTGTGTTATCTACCATATTCGTGGCATACCCTGGTTGTTGCAATAGGTAGCAATACAACTACCTTGAAGGTTGATTAAATAGTCTCATCCTTGTTGTTGGAGGAGATGATATGGAAAAATATGGAGAGCCATAATGGAGATGCCTTGTCTATATGAGGATGGTCCCATAACAGAAACAAAATATGTCCTTGAGTGGGAGATTTAAATCTAGAGGGAGATGTAAATCTCCTGGAGAAACCCATAAATGTATGTTGGAAATGAAGAAAGGAAGGACACTACAAAAAGGATTGTAGATTTAAAGCTCCTGAGAAAGGAAAGTGATACGATGATTCTCCTTCTGTAGAGGTGAAAACCACCTCAGATGAAGGTGGGGATGTGTACATGGCTTCTTCTTCAAGTACGCATGTAAATCAGGAGGCATGGTTGATTGACTTGGGTGCATCCTTTAATTTCACTCCCCATAGGGAGTGGCTATGTGAGTATGAGAGATATGATGTTGGTAATGTCTTCTTAGGGGATGATAGGAAGGCCAGAGTCATTGGAATGGAAAATTCAAGCTGAAGTTGTAAGGTGGAAATATTAGAACACTTCTTAGTGTTATGCATATTCTTTCATTTGCCAAAAATATGATTTATGTAAGTAAGATGGATGATGCAGGTGTAAAAATAACGTTCGAGAAATATACTTGCAAGATGGTTCGAAGGGTATTGGTATTGATTTCGGGAGTTCAGATTGGAACTCTGTACAAGATGTCTGGGCAGCACTATTATTAATGAGTGCAACATTTTTGTGTTTCCTAGAAGTGGAGTAAAGCGCCTAGTGGTCTTTAGATAAAATACCATGGCATGGCATCAAAGGCTTGGATATATTGGAGAGAAGGGCTTTTGAATATTACATGATAATGGTATTGTTGAAGTATTATCTATTTTCTCTCTGGATTTTGATTTATACGAACATTGTGTATATGGGAAGCATAATCAGTTGAGTTTCCCCTCTGGTGCTCAGAGGGAAAAAGGGATATTAGAGCTTGTGCACAATGATGTGTTTTGACTAGTGTTGGTTCCATCACTGGGTAAGTCTGTTTACTCGGTCCCCATTATAGTTGACTTCTCAAGGAGTACATGGATATATTTCCTTAGAATAAATCTAAATTCTTTGACAAGTTTAAAGAATTTAAGGCTCCAGTGAAAAAATAGAAAGAGAAGAAGATCAATGTGTTGAGGACACATAATGGTCGAGAGTTCTATAAAAAGGATTTTGAAGAGTTTCGTATGAAGTGTGGAATAGCATGATGTGAATGTTACTCCATACACACATCATCAAAATGGAGTTGCAGAAAAAATGAACAAGACTTTGCTCGAAAGGGCAAGAAGATAGAGTTTGAGCTACAGGAGGAAGAATCAGATTCTATAATAGAACAAGCATCAGAAGATGAAGAGCCATAAAATCCATATTTGAGAAGATTAGTTTGACAACAAGGTATCCAGAAAGATATAGTCCATATTCTTTATATTCAATTTTTTCTTTATCTATTATTGATGATGATCCCAAAACTATGAGCAAGGAAATAGATGTAGAGCATGGAAAACTCTGGAAAGAGGTCATGGTTGATGAAATGACATCTTTGGAAAAGAATAAGTCATGAGATCTAGTGGAGTTGTCGATTGGAAGGAAGTTCACTTGAATAAAATGAGTGTTCAAGAAGAAAACGAATGCAAAAGGAAAGTTGGATAAATAAAAATCTCGGTTGGTAGAAAAAGGTTATTCCGAGATGTCACGAATTGAATTTGGTGATGTTTTTTCTCCTGTTTCAAAATTATCTTCTATTAGATTACTTTTATCTATTTCTACTACTTTCGATTTTGAGGTAGAACATATGAATTTGAAGACATCATTTCTTCATAGGGATCTGGAAGAAGATATCCACATGAAGAAACCTGAAGGCTTTGCGGTGAACGGTAAGAAAGAACTAGTATGGGGGTTAAAAAATTCTTTGTATGGGCTCAAATAATAACCAAGGATATGGTATTAGAAGTTCGATAATTATATATGGGGAATTGGATTCACCAAAAGAAAAATGGATCAGTGTCTGTATTTTAAATTAATTGGTGACCGTATTATTTATTTGGTCTTGTACGTGGATGATATGTTTTTGATTGGAAATGACAAAGAATTTTTCCAAGATTTGAACACCCAATTACTCTATTAATTCAACATGAATGATGTTTGTGCTCCAAGCTATATTTTGGTCATGAAAATTAAATGCGATCAAGAAAAGAGGAAGCTCTAGTTAAACCAAAGGAAGTATTCGAGACAATATTGTAGAGGCTTAATATGAAGGATAATAAACTGGTGAAGGTTCCTATTCTTGTAGGTGTAAAGTCATTTGTTGAAAAGTGTCCCAAGGCAAAAGACGAGGAAGAGGGCATGCCTTGTGTTCCATATGCAAGTGTAGTTAGTAGCATGATGTATGCAATGGTATATACTAGACCAGAGATTACACATGGAGTGGGAGTATTGAGCAGTTTTATGTCAAAACTAGGGAAGGAACATAGGACAACAGTGAAGTGAGTTTTGAGGTATTTGTGTGGAATAAGTGATTATGGTCTATGCTACCATGGAAGACCCAGATTGGACATAGTTTTAGACATCCACGGATGTGTTGATGTAGACTGGGCTGGAGATCTAGATCGGAGAAGATCTACAACTGGGTATGTCCTTAACCTATTGGAGGAGTAGTAAGTTGGTTGAGCAAGAGAGAGTTTGCAATGGCACCTTCAACTACAAAGATAGAGTATACGCTGGCCAACCATGTGAAAAATGAAGCAATTTGGTTGCACATATTGTGTTCAAGTATGGGTTTAGTACAACGAGCTATAAGGATAGACTGTGACAACCAAAGTGTAACTTTCTTGGTAAAGAACCATGCTTATCACTCGAAGACAAATCACATTGATGTTCAATATCACTTTGCGACAGATATGGTTGAGGACCAATGTCGCAGCAATAGCAATAGCATGTCAGGCAGTTTGGATGAGAGGGATGTTGAGGGATCTTTAAAGGTGTTTCTAGTAAAGGTGGACACTTGAAATAATGTTACAAATTCATTGATGAAGTGTGTGATCATTGAGAAGTTTTCTTGGTGTAGAGAAGTAATGGCCATTGTAGGGTTGGACCAATGACTAAGCTCTCATGTGACCCCCAGTGTGGAAAACAAAGAGTGGGAGAATGTTTGGTGTGTGTTATATTCTTTCCATGACTGGTTAGGATAGGCCTACATGTTCATTGTGTTGGGCACAACAGGGGGGGTTATCGCCCCCCCTGTCAGGGGGTTTACAAGGGAGAATTAGTCCCCCTGAATGGGGTCCAGGGTAGAGCCATAGGAATTTTCTATATACGTGTGGACCCAAGGATGGGGGGTAGAACCGACGATGGTGGGTGGACCTACCCATTGTTTTGTGCATGGGTTTTGCACATGTTTTGGGCATGACGTTTTTCTACCCATGGTATTTGGTAGATCCAGTCAAGGGAACTACAATTATGTTCTACGAAGGGTTAATGGATTGGTGTTTATGAATTCTTCAGGATTTATATATATGTATTGTAACATTTAAAGGAAAATAGTGAAAAATTGATCTAGTAGTCTCGATTTTGGGATCTGGGGGGAAATCTTTGTGTATATTTATTTTATCTCCTGGGAAATGTATATTTTCTATTTTTTAAGAACTCATTTGTAGGCAATTTTTTTATAGGGTTAAAAGCTACAGATAAAAGGATAGATAAAATCTAGGAATATGATATGGATATCAAGCCAGCAAAGCTAATAAAATGTCAATGCCTCACAAAAATATGATATAAAGAAAATTGCAGAGTTATGGAAATCAAACTACAAAATACTAATCTTGAACATGATGTAGAAAAAGGAAAATCTCATGTCAAATAAGTGAATAAGAAGAATAAATATAAATATTTATTCTCATATTTGCATAAAAATATTAGTTATTATTTCTTATATCTTGAATTTCCCACCATAATTGAACAAAACCAAATACAAGTCTCTAAGATTGCAAGCTATGAATTTTATTATTAGTAATGGAAATCTTTACTGGAAAGATCATGTTGTAGTTTTGGTATTATTTCTAATAGAAGAAGAAACCCATCAGATTATGGCTGAAGTCTGTTGCATCATCCATCATTATTTTAATTTTATTTTCAGTTTTATTGAAAAAATAAAAAAATCAAATATCATGTTATAATGGAAATAAAGGAGAATGTGGAAATTTAAAAGAAATGAGTTGTTTTATTTTATTGACGACTTTTGAATGTGAGAAACTCGGTAAAAGGTCTGAGCCGTCCGATCAACAGGCAACAGATCCGATGGTGGTCATGCAGCTAACAAGTATGAGGGTTAATTTTAAATTGGATGCGAGAAATTATAAAATGGAGTTAAAACCTCAGTTGATCAGGGTCGTCTGCTTGAAGAATGCAGATCCGATGATAGTCGTGTGATTAGCATGGATGATATTTAATTCAAAAAATGGATGTGATGGCTTATAGAATGTGATTTAATTCATTGAAGTTTGGATTAATCACAGCCGCTCATCAAGAAGCGACAAGATCTGATGGATAGCGGGTAGAAAAGTTCACAAAGCTTATTGTAAATTTCGGACCCGAGAAATCCTTGAACTGCAATTTTGTTTCCTATCGAGTTCATGGGGAAGGAAAAGATCTATGGAAAAGGAAAACATGATACATTTATGAACTGGAGTCTAAATTCTTTTTAGTTCCATGGTAAGCCATATTCCATGTAAATCAACCAAATCCACTGTTTTAGTAGAATAACTATAATTAGAGGCGAATGACCAAAACTCTGAAGGAACGGTGATTGGTTAGGTTTCTTTGTGTTTCCGCCAATCAGATCACTCTTCATATATATGTGGGCCATAATGGTTTATGTATGTTTTATCCAATCATAACATTTTAGATACATACATGGGCCCAAGTCCACGCACAAATTTTTGTAAAGATGTCATTTTTTGTGTTAAAACAATTTAATTATTATCAGAACATCTACAAAGAAACTTCATCAGAAGTCAAGCCACAGATCCGAACAGCAAGCAACCATCATCCATTTTCTAATTTCTATTAGTTATTGTTATTTTATTTTCTTGAGAATGAGGTGTCATTTACTATGAAAGAGGGTTCGAACTTTGAAGAACCTAGAGACTAGGCCACTGTATTCTTGATAAAATTGTTTATTAATGAAAGAATCATAAGTTTTCCACACATTGTTGGGTATGGTTTTGTAACTCTTTTGTTATGTGTCATCATGTGTCTTCCTTCCTTTAAGTATGGTAATGAAGCTGCAGGTCTTTGTTTTCTTATGTGAATGAAGTTAAATTTCCTTAAAAGAGTGCTCCTATACTTCAAGTTCCTACCTCTGAAATTCTCCTAAGTTACAGATAGTAGTTTTTTGTAAAACAACATATTGTCTTTAACTTCCCTAAGTGTCATAGATAATAGTTTATATGTAAAACAACATATTGACTCTTAGTTCTCCAATAATTCTTCATTCAACATTTATAATCAGCAATCCAATTGCATTATGAGACTTTCATATCACCTAAGTATTAAGGTTTTAAAATCAGGTCTTTCGGGTCCTTCATTTGAGAATGCAACATACAACTAAGTGACATAAACAATAAACATTAATGTCTTAAGCACAATTTCTACACAACCAAGAAATTGGTTTCTTAAGGGACAACAAAATCCATGCTACTTCTTGTGGAGGTCATCATATCTATATAACAACAACACACAAAATTTTAAACGATGGTTTTTATTGGGATCAATTATTTTTAGATGTGTATGTAGTAGTAATGATTTGCCAAAAAAATCAAATGTTTGCTAAAAGACAGAAAACATTTCCTCTTCCAATAGTTCATTTTTTTGTTGAATCATATTTCATGTAGTGGGGATTAGATTTCATTGGATAAATTCACCCAACATCCAATGGTCATTATAATTAGATTTTAATTGCAACATATATTTTTAAAAATGGATTGAAGAAACACCAACTAAATCGACCATTGATAGTATTGTTATGAAATTTATAGAAGATAATATTTTAGCTAGATTTGGTTCCGTAAGGAAAATAGTTACTAACAATTGACAATCTTTCAAATAAATCAATAAGATTAATTTCTGCAAAAAATAAAATATTGTTTTCAGTCATTCCATAACATATTATCCATAGGATAATGGTTTGGGTGAATCTTCAAACACACTTCTAGTAAAAATTCTCAAGAAGATCATTGCAGAAAACAAGAAGAATTGGGTTACCTAGGTAAAGTATGCTCTTTGACCAAACATGATAACATTAAAAAGGTTCATATGAAAATCCAATTTGTAACTAGTTTATGGAATATGTGTATTATATCCAAGTCAGTTTATTCTACCAGTGGCTAAACTAATTTAGGACATATATGAAGATCCAAATGCTTTGACTAGGATAATTTATTAGTTGGTGGAATTATAGGAAAACGGGGAGCAAGTCAAGAAAAATCTAGAAAGATATTTAGATAAAATGAAGAATATATTTTATAAAAAAGAAAAGTACAGGTTTTTCCAACAGGAAGATATTGTGCTTAAATTGGATTCTAAACATGAAAATCGAAGTAAACATGGAAAATATGATACTCTATGGCTTGGCCCTTCTGAGATTGCAAAATTCAAAGGAAACAAAACTTTTCTGTTGGAAAATTTAGATGGAAATATACTACAACTTCATGTAAATAGGAAGTATCTCAAACATTACTTTCATCACTAGATCATCTTCTATCACTCATTGTATATATCCATGTGGCCATTGTAATTACCAATGTATTTACTTTTACGAGATGTTATTTTCTATAATGTGACTCCATGGCTGATGTGAAGGAACTAACTTGTAGTTCATAGCTTTTTTTTCAAAATGTTATCCCCAAGGGGAGTCGATGTTGTAGTTACAATTTTATTCTCTTGTTTTGTAAAAAGAAAGAAAAATTCAAAAGAAAAATACAAGGAAAAAAGAATGGAAATCTTGTATGGGCTATGAAAAATCATTGCAAAGATATATATAATACATTTGGCACAATTTTATTCTTATTATATGCAAAGGCCTTACATGGCAAGAAAATAGAAAACAATTATGTGCATTCTAAAACTATATAGAAGTGGGTATAGCCATCGAAAATTTAAGGGTTAGCAGGGGCATAGCTTTGAGTATATTGACTATATATTTCAACAGAGGAATAGATCACATGATTTGTGACGACATACTACTGTCAAGTTTTAAATGTAGGAAACCCATCACAAAGTGGAATTGTAATACCTTTGATCGATAGATCAGAATTTGATGTTGATTGCATCACCCATCCCTCTTTTTTCCTGATCCAAAATGGATTTTGGATAGAATCCTAAGTCTAAGTGGTCCTCACAGAGGAAAAATTAAAGACCAAGGAAGTTCACAGAAATAGCCCCATTGCAGAGATCTTTTTCATCTGAATCCACTGCAACTTGAATGGGCTTAAAATGAATTAAATTGCAGAAGTTATCGCATGCAGAAGATACCCAGTTTCTTTGAAAAAAGAGGCAAAAACCCCTAAAAATGGAAAAGAAATCCCTTAAAAAGGGAAATCGCATCGGAGAAAGGCAAAGGTTGGATTTATGTGAAGACAGAGGAAACTCATATTTACTGATCCGATCGATCAGATTGAAGGTAGGAACATATGCGATATCAGAACTATGGAATCGGTGATTGATGAGCCCCAAAAATGGACAATTATTTGGGCTCATTCAACCTCCTAATTTGACTTAATCCACCATTCTCATTAGTTTATTGCATGTTTTTGATTATATTTATGTTAATAGAGTGAATTTGGTTAGTCATTATGCCAACAAGTCTAATGGGTGCTTTGTGTAGCCTTTTTGGTCAACTTGGAGACAAAATTGAAGGTCTTAATGAGCACTTGGCAGCCAAATTCGTGGGAGAACAAGCTAGAGGATTTGTAGGAAGGTGTCCCCTTCATTTATGGGCCCTTACCTAGAATTCTCCACCATCAGCTCGGAGTTCAAGGGCCACCGAATCAATCAGCACAAGGGCAGCCAAGCAAGTCAAGTAGGACTGCTGTTAACTCCAAGTTTGTGGCAGCCGAGTCCCTAAAGTTTAGGAGGACTGTTGGGTCCTCAATTTGTATAAATAAGAAGGCTTAGGGCCTCATTTTGGTTAGCCAGTGGATTTTAGCTAGTTAGCCAGTAGATAGTAGTTAGTCATTTCATAGCCTTGTTGTAGTCATTTTGTAATTCGATTTGTATGCAATAGATTAGCTTTGCTTTCAGCTCATTCTCAAGCTCTCTTTGTGGACAGTTTTGATGTAACTCTTCATTCGTGATTAATAAAGATGAATTCAGCTTTGCACCAGCTCTAAATCTCTCTTGGGAGGCTGTAGCTCTTGGGGTTGGGCCCATCTCAAGTGCCCAGTACCTCCCCTGTTTATCTTTATGTGTGTTTGCTGCGTTCTTAAAATAAAATCTGCTCTTTAGATCTTGCTTTGTTATTTTGGTTGTTTTTGTTGGTTAAAGTAGCTTTTTATGTTTGGGAATCGATTGGTAGGAGTTTTTCATCCATTTAGATCTTTCGGAATGTTCTTGCTCATGTGATGTACATGGTTCTCTTTCCAAACGGGGCTGTTGTTTATTCATTTCATTGACAGTTAGATTAAGTTAGCTAGGACTTAGTTTGTTTGCAAGAATTCATTGATTCGGTTGAATGTGCATTGTGCAGGGCATCTCTATCACTCACTCACATGGTCAAGCTTCATCAGAGCCATCTGATTCATCCCATATCTAGGCTTCTCGCTTCACACCCATCCTCTTTCCCACGTAACCCTACCTTCTTCTCCATTGTTGTCTCAACTACCTTAAAGCCAAATCAGCCTTACACATATCATCTCACCACTCCATCCATCAGTTCCTAGGTCACTTCAGAACCCCATCCTACCTCCATAACCATCCATGCATCTTCCATCAATCACCCATCCTCAAAAATCCCATTTCGAAACATCCTGTAGAAGAATTACGGAACTTCCTATAGAAACCCCTGCAGACTTCCTGTAGAAGTTCATAAACACGGTTGCATGGCATCCAGACTTTGTGAAACTCTCAGAAAGAATGTTAGGGATCCCTTAGACCCTCTCTGTACCATCCCAACCTTTCCCAAAGCATTTCATCCCTTGATCCATCCCTGCACAGTGAAAAGCCAGTTAAAAGCACATGCATGATAATTCTAATAACTTAAACAAAAATACAAAAAGATGTTTTCTTCAGATAGTGATAACTTAGACACATGCATTTTACCTTCTTAGAAGTAATGGCATCTCTTTCGGTAGTTTGCATGCTCTCCCTTGCATCGGTAGGACTAGCTGGTAGAATTAGGGTTTGCTAGGGTTTGTGTTTCTTTTTGGCTTTCAGTTTCTTTCCGCAAGTAGATTAGCTTCCTTTGAGTTAGCTTTCATCCATCAGTTAAAAAGCTTCTTCTAAGAGCTCATAGAAGTTGGCTTCAGCCCCTAGCGGACTTGTGCCAGCTGACCAAGTGACAGTTGTGGCAAGAGCTAGTACTTGTGCATACAACACCGTCGCTTCCAAGTTTGTTACGAACTACCGGGTTGATAAAATTAAAGAAGGGAGTTCCAGGAGTTGTAGCATTATTGCTACAATACTGGAGCCCACCATCTTTTTGGCGCCGTTGCCGGGGAAGCGTCAGAGTATTGGTGATTGCTGCTTTTCTTCTATTTTCCACTACAATCTTCTGCTAAGTAGTTTATTTCATTTCCATTATGCAATTTTGTTTATGCAGAAGTAGATTAGCATTTCCTGCTTTCATAGATTAACATTTCAATTCCGCAATTTCAATTCTGCAAGCGTAGATTAGCATTTCAATTCCACAATTTCAATTCTGCAATCGTAGATTAGCATTTCAATTCTGCAAGCATAGACTAGCATTTCATTCCTGCAATTTCATTTGAGCAAAATAGATTAGTCCTTTCCTGCTTTCATTTCAATTCCGCATTTTCATTTCAGCAAGATAGTTAGTTGTAGTTCAATCTATTTTAGTTTTGCAGGTACCAGAGAAAAGAAAAACAAAAGCAATCAAAAGTCTTTCCATTTCATGCCTTGTAGGAGTAGAGATAAGTTAGAAAAATGATTGCACAACACCCCCACTGCTTCACACAGCCAACCTTCTCTCTCTTCTTCGATGGCTGTGATTAAAGAATCCTTAGGTGGACAGCAAGACATATTTGAAGAACCTCAAGGGGAGAAGAAGAAGAAACCATTCCTTTGGAGCAAATGGCTACAAGTAGAAATGTTGGGAGCAGTTCCTTGTCCAAAGACGAATTTGAAGATCAGATAGAAGATTTCAAGAGTGATATGAGGCAGTTTCTTTCCATGCAATTGGATACCCTGTGGATCCAAAAGAAGCAAGAGGAAGCCAAGAGGGCTTTGGTCATCTTTTGTCCTAGGTGCACTAGAAAGCATCCTAGGAACGAATGTCCAATGCACTCCCTAGAAGTGTGTTTTGTCTGTGAAGAATACCATCCTACGAATCAGTGCCCTTCCTTGCCTGGACTTAAAGTTGCATAGCAAAGAGTTAAAGGAGCCACTAAACCACTCTATCATATGAACCAAAGGAAGCCGCCTGGACCTAGATCTTACCAGCAGGAACTGCAAGGGACATCCGAGACCTATTATGACCCTTATCAAGCCACTTTCATGCCTTCTTGGGGTCCCCTTGCTCATCCTTCCTGGTTCACACCTCCTCCTTGTTCCTTCACAGATCCATATTATGCCCAACCAACTGCTCATTTGTTTCACTCTTATGCTCAGCCACAGCCTCAGTGGAATGCACCTTATCAGGGGTGGAGGCCCCAGTACAACTCTCATCCCGCTCATTTTCCTCCACCACCTACTCATCCACAACCATCGCCTCCTGCTCCACCAAGGCAACCCCAAATTCCTACCCAACCACAATGCCATCCATCTCCATCTCAATTTCACACCTCCGCTCAACTACCCGTACCATTTCCAAAGCCATACAATGGAGTAGCTCAACCCAATTGCAAAGCTGAGGCACAACATGACCAAATGACTCCTCTTGAGCTCAATAGCTCAGGAAAAGCATTGCAAAAAAGAGATCATCTTGAAAGCAATGAAGGATCACATCCAGCAAAAGAAGATTCAAGAGAGGAGATCAAATAACCATTGATTGCACTTGATGAAGAGAAGAGATTAGAATCAGAGATCGAGAGAGTTCCTTCATGGTTACCATCAAATCCTCCATGTACTCAAGAGAAAGATCAGCAAAAAGAGGAAGATGAGAAAGTCATGTTAGAAGGTGACATAAAACATGATCCAAATCAGTGAGATGACCAAGGATATCAAAGCTATATTGAGATATGGTTTCAGAAGGTCACTAAGCTGCAGCGGTACTTTCTTCCTCAGCTTTGTTTGATTCCTTCAACGCCAGATCATTTGGTCTCTAAGATCTGGATACCTGTCAAAGCATGCACTTCAAGCCTTCACATCATTTTTTCTCTAATCTCGATGTGCACATGGCTCCATTGGAAGTATTCTTATACTTGAAAATGATTTTTTCTTTCAAGTAGGGTAGGGTAGAAAAAAAAAAAAAAAAAATGAAAATAAGAAGAAAATAAAAATCTAAGGTGAAAACCTCCTCAGAGACGCGTTAGATTGGCTCATTGATTGAAAACCTCCATGAGGCGGTCAATGGGTTGGAAAGAAGAGAAAATAAAAAGGTAATAAGATCCCTGGGTGAAAACCTTCCTTGGAGGCGCCCAGGGCAGGCAATTAGGGTGAAAACCTCCATGAGGCGCCCTAGTTGTTTTAAAAAAAAAAAAAAAAAAAGAAAAAGAAAAATGAAACTAATTTCCATTGGCTAATTGCAGGTTGCAAAAAGGACGTTTCATGACAGGAGGAGCACTCAAATCAAGGTTAAAGGAATTTTTCTTGTGCCTTCTACAGGAAGCTCTGTATTTCTACAGGAAACATCCTATAGAACCTTTGGACGAACCAAATTCAAGTTTAAAATGGAATCTGATGGTGGGAATCTGTTGATTAGGCCTACAAGCACTTGTGTGTCCATCCCTTGCCTTTCTCCATCATTTTTTCCACCTCATTGTGCTTCTTATTGTGCTTCTACAGGAACTTCCTGTAGAAATTGTGGGAAACTAGACATGGATTTCAAAAAGTGGTTTGGCGAACATGGTAGCTTCCTCAAGGGTTCAGAAGTCCTCATGCAATCTTCCAACTCCTCCTCCATCATCTCCATACCTGCATCATAGCCCAAGCTCAATTTTCCCTTCCATGCAAACACTTGCAAAATGCCTTGAAGAAAAAAACACATGGGACAAAATTTGTTTATGCCATAACTTGAAAACCATGCATCCATTTGACAAACCATTTTAGGGGGAATTGTACAAGGGTGATGGCAACATGCTTGAGCAGTTTTAGCCAATTCCGGTGCACGGTTTCCAAGAAATCAGCCTCCATCACCATCAGCCATTTTTGCATTTTCTCCATAACCGTGCATCCGTTTCAAAACCTGTTTCATGGGGATATGCATATGAGTGATGGTAACCTACCCAAGCAATTTCAGCCGATTCTGATGCACGATTTCCGAGAAATCGATCTCTGAAATCTTCAGCCATTTTCCATTTTTCGCGAAATCCGTGCATCCATTGATCATGATTTTGCTATGGGAGATGCATCATGATGATAGAGACATGCTCAGAAAGTTTCAGATCAATCCGCTTTACCGTTTGGGAGAAATGGCGAAAACAAGTTCTGGTTCTATGACATTGCAGCAACAACAGCTTGAACGTGCAGATCTGAACGTGGAAACAAATGCATGCAGATTAGATCTACTCAAAGGACACCCGCACAAGGAAAAGCAATCAAAAATCATCAGTCAAGCCCTCATGCAACCAAAGGATCCAAGCATGCAGCAGCAGAACATGAGCATGCAGCAGCAAAAAGCTTCACAAGCAGCCGTTTGACTTCAGGTACGTGACTAAACCTTGTTCATCTGTTGCATGAATCTAGTCTAAGCATTGCATGAACGAATGGAATGGTGAAATTAAGCCACAAATATAGCAATGTTAACTTGACATCCAGTTCTCTAGCACTCACGAGAAAATCACGCAGCATGTGTGGATAGTCATTCACGTGGAAGTTGAGAAACACAGGCAATGGAAGATTTTGTTTGAACTTCAGTGCACAGGGCATCAATTGATTAACAAATAGAAGAAGACATGCAGTTCATGATAGCACAACAGTTCATATGGGCCAACACACGTTTTTGCCACCTCACTCCACCAAAAATCACGCAGAATTAATGAGCGCTCAGCCGAAACTCATAGACTGCCGTTAACTTGCACTTGCATCATGTTCAACTAAAGTATACATCCTCTGCTTCCTCAAAATGATTAACCTATCATCCTTCGCTGATTGTTTTGGCCTGTTCAAAATTCTCCAGCATACCAAGATTGTGCAGAGGCGCAGAGACATCCTATGGAATCCAGTAGCATTCTACAGGAAGACGTTTTACAGGAAAATACAGGAGAGTCTTCCAGGGCAGAGTAAGCTGCTTGGTTTTCAGGCGGAACTGGGGTGGAGCTCTCTGATGAGATTTGTGTTTCTCATACACCTCAATCTCAATCTGGAGCTGTTCCCAATAGGAACTGATCTCTCTTTCATCTCTCAGCTCGAGGAGGCTAAAAAGATCACCAAGTTGCAGAGTTGGGGGAGGCTTATAATAACGAGACATCCACATCTGTTTTGGGTCCATCTGAGTCCTACACAGTATAGACAAGTACCCAGACGATGCTCAGGTCTGGAAACCAATTGGGTCTTCCGAATATTGATCAGATCTGATTTTTCAAGCCCTCTTCAGCTATGGCTGAAACACAAACATGGACGAGGCGGGGCAGTAATCCAAAGCTTGAACAAGAAGTTATTGACATACCTCCAACTCCAACAGGAGAAGGAAAATATGGTGCATTTCCTGTGTCCCAGACTATTACAACAGCTCTCATTATTGCAGCTTGGTACTCTTCCAATATTGGTGTGCTATTACTTAACAAATGCCTACTTAGTTTTTTTGGATGCAGATACCCAATATTCCTCACAATGTTGCACATGTGTGCCTGTTCATTTTATGGTTTTCTGGAAATTTCATGGTTAGAGATTGTACCAATGCATTTCATCGTCTCCAGGAGACAGTTTCTTGAGGTATTGGCACTGAGCTTCATGTTCTCCTTCTCGGTTGTTTGTGGCAATATTTCTTTGCGCTATTTGCCAGTCTCCTTCAATCAAGCTATTGGGGCAACAACTCCCTTCTTCACAGCAATATTTTGCATTTATAATAACATGTAAGAGGGAGTTTTCTGTGGTTTATATGGCCTTGGTGCCTGTGGTATTTGGCATTGTTATTGCAAGCAACAGTGAGCCATTATGCCACCTTTTTGGCTTTTTGGTTTGCCTAGGATCAACTGCTGCCAGAGCATTGAAATCAGTTGTTCAGGGGCTCCTGCTTACCTCTGAGGCAGAGAAGCTTCACTGTATGAATTTGCTCATGTACATGGCACCAATTGCTGCGCTGTTATTGCTTCCTGTTACTCTTTTTGTCGAGGGTAATGTATTAGCTATTGCTATTGAAAAAGCCAGAGAAAACACCTTTATCATATTCCTGTTGCTTGGAAACATGACCATGGCTTATCTTGTGAATTTAACCAACTTCCTTGTTACAAAACATACGAGTGCCCTCACGTTGCAGGTTTTAGGAAATGCCAAGGCCAGCATTTCTTCCATATGATTGCATATACTTGCACACTCATAACAAGGCTGAGAATTCACTAGGAAAAGCAGCAGGCAGCAGGAAGTTAGCAGACTGTTTCTACAGGAAGCCAGCGAACTGTTTCTACAGGAAGTTTGAAAAGAGGGAAGCCAAAGGAGGAATCGGCCGAGATGTTAGCCAAAGAAGCCACTAGGGCCATCAAATATGAGGAGAGAGATTGGTTGCTCAGAGGATGAGCAACACTTTCAGTAGGGGGGTGATGATGAGCCCCAAAAATGGACAATTATTTGGGCTCATTCAACCTCCTAATTTGACTTAATCCACCATTCTCATTAGTTTATTGCATGTTTTTTATTATATTTATGTTAATAGAGTGAATTTGGTTAGTCATTATGCCAACAAGTCTAATGGGTGCTTTGTGTAGCCTTTTTGGTCAACTTGGAGACAAAATTGAAGGTCTTAATGAGCACTTGGCAGCCAAATTCGTGGGAGAACAAGCTAGAGGATTTGTAGGAAGGTGTCCCCTTCATTTATGGGCCCTTACCTCGAATTCTCCACCATCAGCTCAGAGTTCAAGGGCCACCGAATCAATCAGCACAAGGGCAGCCAAGCAAGTCAAGTAGGATTGCTGTTAACTCCAAGTTTTGGGCAGCCGAGTCCCTAAAGTTTAGGAGGACTGTTGGGTCCTCAATTTGTATAAATAAGAAGGCTTAGGGCCTCATTTTGGTTAGCCAGTGGATGTTAGCTAGTTAGCCAGTAGATAGTAGCTAGTAGTTAGTCATTTCATAGACTTGTTGTAGTCATTTTGTAATTCGATTTGTATGCAATAGATTAGCTTTGCTTTCAGCTCATTCTCAAGCTCTCCTTGTGGACAGTTTTGATGTAACTCTTCATTCGTGATTAATAAAGATGAATTCAGCTTTGCACCAGCTCTAAATCTCTCTTGGGATGTTGTAGCTCTTGGGGTTGGGCCCATCTCAAGCGCCCAGTACCTCCCCTGTTTATCTTTATGTGTGTTTGCTGCGTTCTTAAAATAAAATCTACTCTTTAGATCTTGCTTTGTTATTTTGGTTGTTTTTGTTGGTTAAAGTAGCTTTTTATGTTTGGTAATCGATTGGTAGGAGTTTTTCATGCATTTAGATCTTTCGGAATGTTCTTGCTCACGTGATGTACATGGTTCTCTTTCCAAATGGGACTGCTGTTTATTCATTTCATTGACAGTTAGATTAAGTTAGCTAGGACTTAGTTTGTTTGCAAGAATTCATTGATTCGGTTGAATGTGCATTGTGCAGGGCATCTCTATCACTCACTCACATGGTCAAGCTTCATCAGAGCCATCTGATTCATCCCATATCTAGGCTTCTCGCTTCACACCCATCCTCTTGCCCACGTAACCCTACCTTCTTCTCCATTGTTGTCTCAACTACCTTAAAGCCAAATCAGTCTTCCACATATCATCTCACCACTCCATCCATCAGTTCCTGGGTCACTTCATACCCCCATCCTACCTCCATAACCATCCATGCATCTTCCATCAATCACCCATCCTCAAAAATCCCATTTCGAAACATCCTGTAGAAGAATTACAGAACTTCCTATAGAAACCCCTGCAGACTCCTGTAGAAGTTCATAAACACGGTTGCATGGCATCCAGACTTTGTGAAACTCTCAGAAAGAATGTTAGGGATCCCTTAGACCCTCTCTGTACCATCCCAACCTTTCCCAAAGCATTTCATCCCTTGATCCATCCCTGCACAGTGAAAAGCCAGTTAAAAGCACATGCATGATAATTCTAATAACTTAAACAAAAATACAAAAAGATGTTTTCTTCAGATAGTAGAATTAGGGTTTGCTAGGGTTTGTGTTTCTTTTTGGCTTTCAGTTTCTTTCCGCAATTAGATTAGCTTCCTTTGAGTTAGCTTTCGTCCATCAGTTAAAAAGCTTCTTCTAAGAGCTCATAGAAGTTGGCTTGAGCCCCTAGCGGACTTGTGCCAGCTGACCAAGTGACAGCTGCGGCAAGAGCTAGTACTTGTGCATACAACACCGTCGCTTCCAAGTTTGTTACGAACTACCGGGTTGATAAAATTAAAGAAGGTAGTTCCAGGAGTTGTAGCATTATTGCTACAATACTGGAGCCCACCAGTGATCGCGATCACGCAATTTACCGATCGTCGATCATGCGATCGGTGAATCGGCATCAGCGATACACCGAATCCTCAGTCGAGCAACATTTCAATCGTCGATATTGGTGATTGGTGATTGACAACCCATCATGTCGATGAAAAGGTCGAACCCGATGTTTCAAGAAAAACTAGTGTCGATTCGAACTGCTAGTCTCACTAAGATGGGTAGCTATCTTAGAAACAAAAAATGAAAGCCTTTCGAGAGTTCCTTTATCTGTAAGAGGTAAGAGAGAAGAAAAGAGGACCATCTTAGATTTTCCACTTTGATCCTCGCTTGATTTCTCCTTCCCTTGATAGAATTTGCCACCCCTCTCCTACTTGTCCCGCTTCAAAGAGTACTTGTAGAGTCAAAGTAATAGAAAACCATCAAAGCATCTCCATCTAAAGCATCATAAGCAATGCAGAATTAGAAACACATTGATCATACAATTGCATTCATAAACAATAAGATTCAGAAACACACAATTATATGGAGGAAAACTCAAGAAATTTATTAATAGTGAAAGAGAGGATTACAACCTAGTTGTCTGATCCAACATCATCCTCCCAGTGTAGAAGCCCTCTTCACCTCATGAATAAGCAAATCACCCAACAATTCAATGTCTCTTCTCACCAACAAATCAATACCACTTTGTTACAAATTACAAAATTCTAGCCTCTAGATCTCTCAGATGAGGGATCCATTTATAGATGTCTTGCAAGGGTGTGAGTCAACTCTGGGATTTTGATTAGTGTCATTCCACTAATAGTTCTTGGTTCCACTTCAAGATTTCATTGATCTCTTACTCATCCCTGGGTGAATTCAGAGAGGCAAGTGTCACAGGAGAAGTTTCTGGAAGATTCCATGATCATCCACTTAGAAAGCTGTCTCTGTCATTTGTCTATTCTCATTCTTTGTACCCCATAGAAGGCCATTTTAGTATGCATCACACCTAGCTAGTGTGGTAGTCAGTATGCATCACACCTTAACCATGGAGCAGTTAGTATGGCCCAGTTTTGGCCAATTCTGAGTAGTTTTTCAGGTGGAACTTCTGGGAAATTATGTAATTAGTTGACCATGATCCTTTAGGGTATGAAACAACACATTTAGGGACTAAAGAGCCCGTAGTTTATGGATATATGAGTTTGGGGTTGTAGTGCCCGAATATATCTATAACAACTGCCCCCTAAAGCATGAGGTCATAAATCTCTTGATGTCAGGTGAAATGCTTTATCATGAGGATCCGAGGTATTCGAACTCGAAGGTGACCTATATAAGATACAATACAATACATCATCATCATATTATTTTCATGATCTAGCTGAGGCGGGCATTCCCATTCTTAGCTTTATAAATTCATTTTCATGTACATAGGATAGATAATCGTCTCTTGTTGCAGATTGGTGATTCTTCACATGAAGAGTCATCTTCCCTGGCTTAGATGACTATCTATGTAGCTTCTATGTACATTTGATGTCTTTACGTTCCTGAATATATCACAGCTCGGATGGATGAAAATAGATCCAAGGTCTTTAAACTCATCCAATCTTCACCTGATTATACAAGTCGATCATTGTGAAAAGATTTTATGAAGTTGAACATGGAAAGACAACGCCTGATTACCAGCCAATATTGTAAGCTATTAACAGGCGCGAGAGGAATCACCAATAATGATGATGACCTTCAAGGTACTACACTACAATTCATGTGGTGTGAATATATGAGCCGATGTCGAACATCACGCAAAATCTTGTGGTCGAAGGTCATTGATGTAAACCTGTCGCCAGAAGTGAGAAACTTGCCATTAAGGCATGCAAGCTACAAAGTACTGAAAGGGTTGTTTCTAAGTCAACTTCTTGGATAATGAGTTGATGTTCACAAGAAGTGACCTGTTGTAGGAGGGCCTTGATATATCCCACATCTACAATGTGAAACGAAGAAAATGATTTTTTTGGAGGTGAAAACGATCTGATGATATAAGGTTCAGGAATGGCGGTCATGAAAAATGAAGGGTGGAGGAATTGCAGTGGATGAGACATTTGCTAGATGGTGAGCTCTCTAAATGACTTCTCTTGAACATGTCGGTGACAATGATATGGACTGGTAGCATTAACCCCATGGATGTATGGAGTACCAATGGTGATAGTGAATACAAAATCCCAACGCAGCTCAATCATGGTGATGGAGTGAAAGTGTCATGTTCAAGAGTGACCTGCTACCAATAAAATTCTTCAAGTTTCCTTCCCTTTTTCCAAAGTCATTACTAACCAGTACCTCTTTATTTTTTTCAAGCTTGAGTACGATAACATATGCTTGGTCTATAATTTTTCCTTCGGGAAAACCTGTCACTCTATTTTTAGCCAGCCTAGTGTTAGTGAGACTCATTCTTGTCTAGGTGGACAAGTTTGTCGCTATTGTTTTAACAAGTTTAATGACAAAGATAACTTGGTCCTTTTCATGTTTAGAGAGTTTGAAAAGGGACGAAAAGGAGACTCCAACAGTACTTTTTCGTGGCATAATCCCTTAAGTCTGAAAAAGTATATAATAATATGAAAGGGATGAACTTTTGAGCACTTTAACGAGCCGAAAAAGACAAGCGCTAGATATTTTTGTTTAATAATGCCTCAGGTCCAAAAAGATTAAAATAGATGGGAGGGATGGTGTTCCCATTACTTTAACGAGCTGGAAATGCCAATTCCCCGACAATATTTTTATATTTGAGGAGTCTAAAAAGAGTTTAAAAGGGACTCGTTTTTAAGGAAAGAGTGATATTTTTGGGTAGCAACTGGTTCTAGGTAAGTTTGGAACTTCTCAAAACATGGCAGCGTGAAGAGGGTGGCAATCAGAATCACTCATCGCAGTTGTTTCTCAAAAGGGTAAAAAATCAAGTGGAAGCGTATGGTCGGCTAAATGATTGGAGGTGATGGAGGGAACACAGCCAAGGTTAAAAAAGGCTGATAGCAAGGCGATCACAAAGGTTATTTACTAAAGGTGGTTTCATTTTTTAATGAGCTTGAACCAAGAGAAACTATGCTCAATGCAAGTTTATTTTTTAACGAGCTTGAACCTTGCAGGAACATTGCTCTTACCAGTCATTTGAAGATGTCTCTTCGTAGGTTTACTTTTTAATGAGCTTGAACACTACTATAACATGTGCTCATTGTGTTTTTATGTAGGCTAGAGACGACCAAGCTACGAGGTTAAAGGGTTGAGAACCTACAAACTAAATAAATCAAAGTTCGTTTTTCACTTGCATATAAAGGTTTGCATGCCCCCAGGTGTTTCAGTAAAAGCAGAGTTTCCAGGTTACCAAATGGAAGTCCCTGTGGTTAGGCAGGATTGTTTCTGTTGGTAGACAAAAAACTCCTCCTTTGCTTTGTCCATCGAAATAGACGAAGGTGAATGGTGTGAGATTCCAATCAAATAACATATCAAGGTGAATGGTGTGAGCTTCCAATCATAATCATACAAGGAAATATTTGTTTCAGGCTGATCACATAACCTACACGGGAATGTTTCTTCAGTCCAATCATTATCACCTTCAAGAAAATATCTCTTTTCCTCTGGGTTTGCCTACCGAGGTAGACTAGGGTGCATGCCCCCTAAATTTCAGAACATTCACCGAACTACCCGCGGTAATTAGGTGGATGGAATGAAGGTTAAAGAGGCATTGCTGACGCGAAGAGACCATTTAGGGATGATGGATGATTCAGAGCTGTGTTTGAACCAGGAAATGAAAGCTGGTCAACAAGTTGTGCCAATTTGCCTTCATGTGGAAAACAAATCACTCGAATGAATGTGGAAACAATAGCCTCCATGCTATATATATAGTCACATCAAAGGAGTAGATTGTAATGTAGTGGCCCTTAGACTACCATCACATTCAAATGAATGGTTTTCTTTCTCAAAGTTATCGATAACTTTGGATGGATCCCTAATGGTCAACTTCCTTCTTTGTTGAAGCCTGACAAATTTTGTTTTTCGGGCAAAAGCGATGGTGAACCATGCCCTTTCCAAGCAGTTGAGGAAAGGATACTCACTGAAGCCCCTTCATCTATGATAGTGCCAGACATGATCGTTTTGTAAACTTGTACTATGATTCAGAATGGTACATTAGATGGAAGGCAGGGTTTTGCTAGTTGATTCCAATCAAAGAAAACAACTAGATTGCTTGGAGGAGGTACCAGATAGATGGCCGAATAAATCTCATGAACTGGGGGGGTCTCTTCCTATTGTAAAGAAATGGGTGGATTGCCCCCAAGTTTATTAGACTTTTTTTCGACAAAAGAATTTGAACAGTGTCATTCTCATTCTCTTTGCTGATAGTATTATCTGAAGGTGGTCCTTCCAAAGGTAAGACTGGGTCGACTGCCATCTTGACCAACTGACTTTGGTTCGATATGGACTAAGAAGGTTCACTTTCAATGATAGGTGATTCGATCGACAATTGAGTTATGTCAATCAGGTTTTCAACTAGCGAAGGACATGGAAAGAGTTTCCTGTATCTAGGTGGAAGTTGCTGTGGTGAAGCAGGATGATTATCCAAAACTCTTTTTGCTTCATCCAGAAAAGGACAATGGTGAATAGTATGATCACCTTCACATGACCTACATGGAAATATGACTTTTCCTTTCTGTCTATTGACTTTGTTTTCACTAGTTAATGGTGTGATGTCAACTTGACTGTTAGAGGTTGATGACACCAAATGGTGCAAACGAGGAGACCATTCTCTCAAGATCCATGGAATGCAAGGGAAATCTCGATGGTAATTGTTTCCCTTGCAAATTGCGCATGGAGATTTTGGTTTGGAAAGTTTAGTGTGCGGATTTTCATTGAATGATGCAAGGTTGCCTCCTTGTTTAGATGGCTTCTTCTTCTTCTCCTTCCCTTTCTTTTTCTTCTCAATTACTTGGTTTTTGGTGTCACTAGTTTCACCAAGCGAAGAGGAAGAAGGGGAAGGAGAAAAAAATGAAGTAGAAGGCGAAGGGGTAACTTCATTATCATCTGGTTGTTGATTAGATTTTTGAGGAATTACGGTGTTTTAAATGACAGAGGTCGAGAAAAGCCATACCAACAGGCTGATTGTGATTCTTGGAAGGGACAATGTAGCCATATATGGAGAACCAATATCTCCCCAAGAGGAGAAAGGACTAGGATTTCCCCCAAGAGGGATTCCTTGATTGGTGGACTCCATTATCTCAACCTCAAATCAATGAAGGAACATAGATGTTATTCTGATTTAAATAAATTTTAAGATGCTTTGACACAACTTGCTTTTTCAATTTTTAAGAGTCGAGAAAAATATAAAGGTGACTCTAGTCACCTTTGATTTTTAATGATCCTGAAGTGACAAGTGCTCAGAGGGACATTTTCTTTTAAGGAGTCAGAAAGGAACGAAAGTGACTACTCTGGAAATCTAGACAGAGGGATTACCAAACCGATCGCAAAACTGCAAAATACACCTGGGTGATAAACGATAAAGAAATTACCAAGGACATATGTATGGAAGTCAATCTTCCTGAATGTTGTGTTCAGTGAATTACGATCAATAGGGCGGCAGACACGGCTTCTTAAGGATAAAGGATATTAGCCTATTATGGTCTCCCAATATATACTTGACAGTACGGGGAGCACAAGTTCCTACTGGCACTTGTCGTATCAGAGAGGAGGAATCACCCAACCTTCGATGAAAATGATAGTTACCAGGTTTTATGACGCCGGAACACATCTCTAGCCTCTAATTCTAGATGTGTTGCGTTAGGTTCCAAAGCATTTTTATGTTCATTGAGATTTATTTTATGGTTTATCTTGCTTAAAATTTTGTCTTTCAAGTTTCACCGTGTGATGTAGATGTAAAATTCCTAAATATTCAATCTAAAATGATAAACAGTCGTTTATTTTCTTTTAGCAATGAAAATCCTAGCTAAAAAGGAAAGAAGATTATTATTTTTCTTTCAGTAGAGAGCATAGAGCACACATTAGATGCACTTTCCTAAATCAAATTCTACATGCAGTCAAAATGAAAATGCACATGCATGTATTTGTTTTCCTCTTCCTTAATGTGTGAATGCCAAAAAGGAAAGCTAAGTACAAATCTGAACTATTTTCTTAAAGCGACATTTTGACAATTTCTTTTCAAAACGAAAGGAAGACTAAGACGACAATTTTTTATTTTGAAATAAGAACTGTTTTCGACAGTTCAAATGCCAGTAACTCAAATCAAGTACAATGGCAAAAGTACAATCAACAATCTAGAAGAGGAATACTTTAAGACATTCTTCTTTTGATTCAAAATGACAATTATGACACTTGCATAAAAAATGACAGCTCTATTAAGCTACTTTCGTCAAAGGAAGACTGTAAATGATTCAAAAATATGCAAAAACATTTACAATTCCTAACTGATGGAGGCTGAAATGTGTGAAGGAATAAGCTTTCAACAAGAAGACATTGATCATGAATAGCAAAACTACTAAATAGAGCTGAAAACATGGAGACAAACCCAACTTTCAGAGAGAGAAAGCAGTATCACTCAATCATCGCACCTGCAACAGAGGGAAATAGGGATGCATCTCACCTGCAACACACAAGAGGTGTGATGCATACAAACTGCACAATTACAGATAGTGCGATGGACTAGGGAGTGAAACTGAGCTGAGTTTTTGCTCAAAATTTGTAGCTAAGTTCAATGATTTAGGCTGAATAATGATGGAAAGTAGAAACAAAGTATAGGGGTAAGATCTTATGAGGTTATGAGCTACCACAAGGGCACTTAGAATTATTTGTAAGTCAGATGTTCAGTTCATAAACCAACCCAGAGATTGACTGAAGCAACATTCATCTACTTCACAATTGCATAGAAAAGGTGTTTTGAAAGCTAGCTGGCTAACTTCAGGCTCCGTCTGTAGTTTATAAAGCAAACAATAAACAAAAAAAATAATCTATTCAATCCCCAGTGGAGTCACCATTTTCTTTGAGGGAAAACTAGTGTCGATTTGAACTGCTAGTCCCACTAAGACGGGTAACTCTCTTAGAAACAAACAATCAAAGCCTTTTGAGAGTTCGTTTAAGTGTAATAGGTAAGAGAGAAGAAGAGAGGACCAACTTGGATCTTCTGCTTTGATTCTAGCTTGATTTCTCCTTCCCTTAATAGAGTTTGCCACTCCTCTCCTACTTGTCCCGCTTCAAAGAGCACTTGTAGAGTCAAAGTAACAGAAAACCATCAAAGCATCTCCATCTAAAACATCATAAACAATGCGGAATCAGAAACACATTGACCATACAATTGCATTCATAAACAATAACATTCATAAACACACGATTATATGGTGGAAAACTCAAAGATATTTATTAATAGTGAAAGAGAGGATTACAACCCAACTGTCTGATCTGGCACCATCCTCCTAGTGTAGAAGCCCTCATCACCTCATGAATAAGAAAATCACCCAACAATGCAATTTCTCTTCTCACCAACAAACCAACACTTCCTTACAAATTACAAAATTCCAGCCTCTAGATCTCTCAGATGAGGGATCCATTTATAGATGTCTTGCAAGGGTGTGAGTCAGCTCTAGGTTTTTTATTAGTGTCATTCCATTGATAGTTATTGGTTCCACTTGGAGATTTCATTGATCTCTTACTCATCCCTGGGTGAATTCAGAGAGGCAAGTGTCACAGGAGAAGTTTCTGGAAGATTCCATGATCATCCACTTAGCAAACTATCTTTTCCATTTGTCTATTCTCATTCATCGTACCCCACATAAGGCCATTTTAGTATGCATCACACCTAGCTAGTGTGGTAGTCAGTATGCATCGCAGCTTGACCATGGAGCAGTCAGTATGGTCCAGTTTTGGCCAATTTTGAGTAGTTTTTCAAGTGGAACTTCTAGGAAATGATGTAATCAGTTGACCATGATCCTTTAGGGTATGAAACAACACTTTTAGGGACTAAAGATCCCTTAGTTTATGGACATATGAGTTTGGGGTTGCACTGCCCAAATATGTCTATAACACCCGACAAGATTTCAGAGCCTGACTGTATAAAATTTCAAGTCTGGAAAAAGGGCTTTTTCAATGTAAATTGCATTTTCATTAAATGAATGA
Source organism: Pinus tabuliformis (assembly GCA_031772625.1). Classification (NCBI taxonomy): domain Eukaryota; kingdom Viridiplantae; phylum Streptophyta; class Pinopsida; order Pinales; family Pinaceae; genus Pinus; species Pinus tabuliformis. Next base: position 770,999,157 of record CM062815.1, read on the forward strand.
AAAACCAAAGAAATGTGAATAAAGTGGTGAAACTGGACCCAAAAGGGTTTGTTAATGCAAATACATGTTATTTAATTCTGTCTAACGCCACTTTTATGGGATTTTCATGTTTTAATGTATTTTTTAAATACAAAGGAAACAAGCGGATTTCCGGAGGACCGAAGGACGTAAGAGGTTTTGGCGAGGCTCCACCTAAGCCCAGGCATTGGCTGCCATGTGTCTAGGCCCCGGAGAGAGAAAAACACCCTTTTCGAGTGGTTAAGTCCTGTATGCATGGGCCGCCCGAAATGAACCTCAATCATTGGATCCAGATCTCCCAGATCAACGGTGGGGATGCAATAGCGATTTAAAAATGAGACCTGATGAAATATAAGACGGGATTCTATAATTTTTAGAGTTCAGGAATTTAATTTTTCAATGTATTTCTCGTGTATTGGGAATTTAGCCCATATTCTTAAGTGATGCGATACTATGTCTAATGGCGCAACCGAGAGGGTTATAGGGGCGATTTAATGGATTTTGAGGTCCCGAAATCACGCCTGACAATGAGTTTTTTGGAAATTTCCTTGTGTAGTGGGATTTTGCCAGAGAAATAGACACAATCCCTTTATAATAGATCCTAATCATTATTCCACGCTACAGGCAGGTGTTCTACAGTTATTGATGCATTCTACAGCCACAAAGCCTCAAAGTTGGGTGGTCAATCTAACTAACGGGAAGCAGAAAAGCCGCAGAGCCATAGAGGGAAGATGATAGATAGAGAAATGGCTAGGGAAGCTGAAAAGCCAAAATAATGCCTCAAAGAAAGTAAAGTAGAAAGCAGGGAAAGAGAGAGAGCTCAATTGACTAGAGGTAACAAAAACAAGCGGCGCAGAAATCAAAAGCTGAAGCACAGAGTAGCAAACGGAGTCACTTGGAGTTCAAGTGGAAAGCTAGATGGTTGTAAACTGGCAGAGAGCCGAAGAAGCTAGATCCAAGAGCTAGAGCCAAGATCCAGAGCCAGAAAGCCATGATCGTGCAGAGCTAGGGGTAAAATGGCGTCTGAAGCCACTGTTTCTTTGCAAAATAGCAGGAGTTGAGCCAAGAGCTTGTAAAAAGGACTTATAACATAATCCCAGAGAGCCTAGCTAAGTTGACTAGAGCTCATGGAGATGTAACCCAAGAGTTTTTGGTGAACTCATAATTAAATTGTTGTTCTATGTCTCTTGTTTATTGCTGCGTTAGTTATTATTATATGCATTTACATATTAGCATACATGACAAATTTTAAGGCACATAAATAGCCAAAAATAAATATAAGCATACACCTATAATTTCAAGCATATTATCATTTCCGCATTGGTTAATCAGTAAGACTTGGGAATATTTAAAGCTTTGGAAGTGGGAGAGGTTCTTGTAAGTTAGACAAGAAGCCTAAGTGCCCCATTTTCAGATCAGGTGGTATCAAAGCTTAAGTTTGGTTAACCCCACCTTTAAGGAAGGTTATATTAAAATGCTTGATTGACAAGAGCAAATATTTCTTGTCTGAAAGGTGTTTGGGCAGTCAAGGACTGATTTTCTGATTGATTGTATGCTTATTTGTAACCTGACTATTGTTTGAGTTGCAGAGGTGAAGGGAAAGCTATTGATAGCTCAATCTAGGAAGGACAAATAGGAAGAAGGGTTGAAGGCATTCTTTTATCCCAAAGGACTTCAAAGAAATCCCTGAAGCACAAGATGTTTGTTGCAAAAGGTTACTTAAATAAGCTCTTTATTAATCTTTTTTTAAGTTCTTTTGCTTATTGGTATAATGACAATTCCTACAAGTGAATCCTCAAATTACTCCTTCATCGCAAGACTCTATGATGGAGACTTGAAGCAAGACTTTTTCATCATGATGGACAAGGTGAGAGAAATGTATGAGGATGGAAGAAAGAGAAACATACTTAGAGAGTAGTTGAATTCCATGAAGGAAGAGAAGCAGTTGCTTTATGATAGACTGTACGAAATGGAGAGGAAACTTCATATTGCAAATATGAACCTGAAGGGGATGCATGAGTTGGAGTCACAGCTCTTTGTTGCCAAAGAAGCCTTGGTCAAGTATCATCTTGAAGAAGAGGTAAACCATTCCAATTTGTCTTCAAATTCTTCTCAGAATGCTTATATTTGTTGTATTGACAAACATACTAGAGGCGTCAGTTCCAAGCTAGTGTCCAAGATGGGGTATGAAGGAAAGGGCTTGGGAAAGCATGCAAAAGGTATTGTTGAACACATAATGGTTGAGGAAAGCCCTAAGTATTTTGGTCTTGGCTATGGAAAACCTTATGGAGAGAGTTCCAAAGTTGCCATGAAGACCATTAAAACAGCTCCAAGGAGTTGCATTGCAGGTCTTCAAGAGTGTGAAGGTTGTATTCAGGAGGAATGAAATAGCTTGAAACATCAATTGCAAGATGTAGGTGTTTAGAAGCACTCACTTGAACCAGAGAGTTCGGGAGACTCTAACAGCCTTGAAGAGATTGATGGGGTTCAAAAGGGAGCCACTTCTTCATTTGCTTCACCCCCTCATGAAGGCAATAAAGGTCAAAGAGGTAGGTGTAAATCTGGTTCAAAACATTTTCCTTTTGATTTTACAAAGCATGGTAAATTTCCACATATGTATGGGAAAAGAATTGGATGTTCCTTTTTTGGTTTGGATAACCATAATGTTTCTGGATGTTGGAAGAGAATAGCCACATACAAGAAAATTTTAAGGAAAAGAAGCAAGAAGACAAAGGTCCATTGGACAAGGAAAATCATGCTATCAAGAGGATGCACATGTGTTGCACTTACTACCATAAGCAAGGACATCTTGCTGCAAAATGTTTGACTTTGAATCCAACAATGCTTCCACAAAACCTGAAGAAAGTGGAAAGAGAAAATGGCAGAAATGGAAAGGTAGATTCCATCATTGGTGTGTCTCAAGATGATTCACATGTTGTTACTGATCTGCAGACATAGGTAGTACCATTGAAAGGGATTAGTGAGAAATCAGTAGAGTTCTTATCCAATTAAGGTTGGATGTCTATTGATGCATCTATTTTCATTTCTTTGTTGATGAGATGAAAGTTGTAGGTTCTTACCAAGAAGATGAATGGAAAAGTTGAGTAGGAGACTCACTTTATTACTGCAACATTATATTTCATTTCAGCTTTGAAAGTACAGTGTACTTAAGTGAATGTTGAAGGATGAAATGCATGATGTGCATGGACACAAGGATGCCAATTTTTCTTTGTTTTGAACATGTATGTGTAATTAACTTGTAGGGTTGATTGCTTTGACATGCATTTGCTACAATGTTGACTTGGGAGAAGTTAACTTGGTCTCCAAGAGGGAGATAATAATGAAGTGTTTCATCTTTTGAAAAGGGCCTTAATGGTCCTTTTCTACATGCTTGACTTCAAGGGTAATTTGTTTAAAGGCATGTTTTGTGGGCTTGTTAACTAGTCCATCATTTGTATGCAGATGTAAGACATGGAGGTGTTCACAAGATGTGAATATCTGTTTCTTTTGTTGAAGCAGGAGTTTATGCCATCCAGTCGTTGTCTGTGTTTTTGTTGTTGTTAACAGTTGTTGTTGACAACTTTTCAAACAGGTACAAATGAAAGTTTGTGGAGCAGATGTACTTCACATTTCTTTAAGCCACCTTGGATCAATGATTAAGGCAAATAAGTTCAAACCACCTTCTATGACCATTTCAGCAGAAGTTCTGCAGGAAGGCAAGGAGGAAGAAAGATCTTCCCAGGAAGACCAGCCCATCCAAGAAGGGAAGTGGTCAAAAACTTTGGTACAAAGGCACTATGTAAGGCAAGTGTAGGGGGAGGTTGAAAGAAGAGGGTGAGTCACTCTCATTTACTATTCAGATTAGTATATCAGTCTTTTGTAGACCAAAATTTCTTTTAGTGGGAAGGCATGATCCAAAATGGATTTTAGGTAGACTCTTAAGTCTATGTGGTCCTCTCAAAGGAAAAATGAAATACCAAGGAAGTTATTGGAAATAGCCCCATTGCAGAGTTCATTTTATTCTGAATCTACTGCAACTTGAATGGGCTAAAATTGACTTAGGATGCAGAAGTTATCACATGCATAAGATGCCCAATTTCTTTGATAAAAGAGGCAAAACCCCATAAAAATGTAAGAAAAACACTTAAAAATGGAAATCGCATTGGAAAACGGCAAAGCCCAGATTTACGTGAAGATAGAGGAAACTCCGATCCACCGATCTGATCGATCAGATCAGAGGCAGGCACATATGTGATGTTGAAACTATGGAATCGACGATTGCGATCACGTGATTCACCGATTAAAGATCATGTGATATGCCGATCGCCAATGATTGGATCGACGAATTGGCATCGATGATACACAGAATCCTTGGTTGAGCGATGTTGCAATCAATGAAATCAGAAATTAGTGATCGATGACCCACAATGCCGATGAAAAGGCTGAACCCGACAAGATTTCAGAGCCCGATTGTATAAAATTTCAAGTCCGGAAAAAGGGCTTCTTCAATGTAAATCGCATTTTCGTTAAATGAATGAAAAACCAAAGAAATGAGAATAAAGCGATGACACTGGGCCCGAAAGGGTTTGTTAATGCAAATACATGTTATTTCAAGTCCATTTAAAGCCACTTTTATGGGATTTTCATGTTTTAATGTGTTTTTTAAATACAAAGGAAACAAGCGAATTTTGGGAGGACCAAAGGCGGTAAGAGGTTTTCACCGGGCTCTTCCTGACCCCATGCATTGGCTGCCATGTGTCTAGGCCTCGGAGAGAGAAAACCACCCTTTTCGGGTGGTGAACTCCCGTACGCATGGGTCACCCGAAATGAACGTCAGCCGTTGGATCCAAATCTCCCAGATCAATGTTGGGGATGCGATAGCGATTTAAAAGGTAGAACCGATGAAATATAAGGTAGGATTCTATAATTTTTAAAGTTCTAGAATTTGATTTTTCAATGTCTTTCCCGTGTATTGGGAATTTAGCCCATATGCTTAAGCAATGTGATATTACACCTAATGGTGGACCCAAGAGGGTTATACGTGGAATTTAATGGATTTTCAGGTCCCAAAATCATGCCTGATAATGAATCTTTTAGAAATTCTCTGTGTAATGGGATTTTCCCAATTCTTGGCCTTTTTCCAGAGAAACGACCACAGTCTCTTTGTAACAGATCCTAATCATTATTCCACGTTGCAAGCAAGCATTATACAAGCAATGATGCATTCTATAGCCACAGAGCCAGGTGGCCAATCTAATTGACGGGAAGCAGAAAAGCCGCCGAGCTATGGAGGGAAGATGATACGTAGAGAAATAGCCACGGAAGGTGAAAAGCCAAAATAATGCCTCAAAAAAAGTAAAGCAGGAAGCAGGGAAAGAGAGAGAGGTCAATTGAGTAGAGGGAACGAAAACAAGCGGTGCAAAAATAAAAAGCTGAAGCACAAAGAATTCAAGGGAGTCACTTGGAGTTCAAGTGGAAAGCTAGAGGGCTTCAAACTCACAAAGAGTCGAAGAAGCCAGAGCTAAGAGCTAGAGCCAAGAGCCAGAGCCAAGAGCTAGAGCGAGAGCTAAGAGCTAGAAAGCCAAGATCTTGAAGAGCCGGGGGATAAAATGGTGTCTGAACCCACTATTTCTATGCAAAACAATAGGAGTTCAGCCAAGAGCTTGTAAAAAGGACTTATACCATAATCCCAAAGAACCTAGCTAAGTTGACTATAGCTCACAGAGACGTAGCCCAAGAGTTTTGGGTGAGCTCCTACTTAAATTGTTTTTTTATGTCTCTTCTTTATTGCTACATTAGTTATTAATGTATGTATTTACATATCAGCATACACAATATATTTTAAAGCACATAAACAGCCAACAACAAATATAAGCATACACCTATAATTTCAAGCATATTATCATTTCTACATTGGTTAATCAATAAGGCTTGGGAATATTTAAAGCTTTGGAAGTTGGAGAGGTTCTTGTACATTAGACAAGAAGCCTAGGTGCCCCATTTTCAGATCATTTCCAAAACCACCTTAGTGGGGTGTCATAAAATGGTAAGCTGATTATTAAATCTATTTCATAAAATTCAACCAAATGTGACCTAGAGTGCCACACATGCAAGCATGTCCAAGAAAGCATCGACTTCACATCCCCACTCCACATCATCATTCTATCTAATTACTCCACACCACCTAGAGTTAGTTGTTGCCATCTCCCCATACTTGTTGACATCCCTAACCATTATTTTTCACTCTTTCCACAACAGTTAAAATGATCATCCATAGACTGTTTTATCATTGTATTTCTTTGTCCATGGGTCTCAATTGTCACTGCTCCTAACTCCTCATCAACATCCACTCAACTCTCTCTTCCTTTTTAGGTAATCAAGGAAAATTTTACGGCCTAATGTTTCCCCATGGGCTAATTTTTCTATACTTTTTCCGAAAAAAAGATCCACTAATTTTCAATTTTTTGTAAAAATGATTTGCCAAATTTTATAGAATGAAATTAGTTTACCGTAAAATTCGTTGGAAAATTATATATAGACTATATAAAAATATTATATGTTCGAATATTTTTACAAAAATATCTCCAAACGTTGTATAGATTTCATATTATGGACTAGTGGGATTCGCCAAAGTTTCTAAATTTTAAGATAAATTTCCATCCTTAAAATTTTCCTTGTAGGTAATTCAAAGCTCTCTCGCCAATTTTAAATACTTTCAGCCATGAAGAAGCAAGATTAGAATATTGTATCATCCCCTTCACCCAAAAATACTCCCTTAGTATAAAGAGATGATGACATACATGATTTCCACTGTCTTTTTGACCTCGCAGAGAATCAACACAGTGTGCTTGATGTACCTAACCAATGTAATGACTTATTCTAGTTTGCCTCATCTTAGTTGTATCACATAATCGTTCCATTTTTTTGCAATTTTCAAGAATTTATCAGTTGGGTAGGGTTTACCTTAGTATCCCAAAGAAATTTCTTCATGCTTTCTACTGGATAAAACATCTTTAAAGTTACCCCTGAATTTATTAAAAAAAAAATTAAATTCCCAACAACTAAAATTTAAAAGCGTTTTAGAGATGATACCTTGACTCTCAACTTTTAATACCTCAAACAACCTGATAGTGATAATATTTTCATCATTTCCAGTATATCACCCCAATCTAGCACAAAATTGCACCGGTGACTTCACATCAAGGACTGCCTTAATAGACGACTGATCACCATCTATCAAAGATGGTGACGAGTGCTATGTTATGACACTCCTTGATGTGAAGTCACCAGCTGAATTCCTACCAGACCTGTTGTATAAATATATAACAGAGGCAACTAAATAAATCTAATGAAAATAATAATCAACTGGCCAATAAGAATAAAGTTGCACAAGATGAGATCAAGGATTTGAAGGTCAAATTAAAGCGTAATATTTCATTGGTTGAAGCTATCAAAATTATTTGGGATGAAATTACCCAACAAGTTCATTATGTGTGGGATTATATTCAAGTAATTGCACAGAATAAATCCACAATAAAAGGATCTAAAATGAACATTGAAAAATGCAAGCAAAAGATACAGAAATAAGCATTTAAGGCTAAGAATATTATCAAATGTCTAAATCTAGAAGTTGAAGTTGTGGAACCATGCACCAATCTTGCAGGTCAATATTCGAAGGGTCGTCCATGTTCTCATTAATGAGAAATTTTTATATTTGTAATATTTAGATAGTTATGGAAGTTTTGACAATTACTTTGTAATTTATTTTGATGTAATACAAAAAGACATGAGAACCACTTGAAAATGGTTCTGAGTTTTTAAATTTTGATCACTTGTGTAATGATTATGCTTCCTCAAAGAAAACAAAATCACCAGATTGATTCCAGCACATTGGCATGTGGAAATATATGTTATTCTTCTCATGTGATTTTCATTTTGTTTTCTTCCAATGGAACATGTGTATGATGGCATAAAGTTTATTTGAATGAGTTACATATTTATTTATGTATCTTTTAAAGTTAGAGATATAAGTGTGAGCTTTGTTCAAAGAAATCTTAGTAAGATCTCCATTTTTTCTGCACCTTAATTCTTGTTGAAGGCTCGAAATGTCTGCCTCAATATTGGGGAAAACCACCCGGTTGGGACATTAGAGAAAATCCTCTTATGTTTCAGATCGTTGCTCTGCATGGGATTATGGGACCAATTTCCCTTAAAATAAATTATAAAAAATGGATGGAGTATATAGGTATGATGCTATGATTTAGTTAAAATTGGGAATAAAGAGTACTTAAACTAAATATCTATCTTTATAAATCTTATCTATATATGTGATTCAAAATGATACCATAAGAAACATGAAAATATAGATTATCTTGTTATTATGAGGTTAAAGTAGATAATGATAACTAATTTAATTAAATAGTTAATTAAATTAGTTGATTAATTCATTACACATATAAGATTTCATTGTTTATACATATAATATATTATTTCAATCACACATATGTGTAGTGTAAAATTTATGATTGCTTACAAAACATATATAATAAACGTAATCAAATAACCATTCAACTCTTATGAAAAGTAATAATAGACAAATAGTACTGGTTCATATCGTAATTATGCTCATGAGAAAATAGTAGTGGTTCATCTTTCTATTGAGGGTAAATTAAGTTACAATAGTGCAAACAAAGCCTTTTTTACAAAATTCAAAACACTTACTCCATAAAAATGGAGGGGGATTTATACTTTCAAAATGAAATACAAATATAGCAAAGTAGAGTAAAAGTATGAAAGTTTTTTAACAAACAACGTTCAAAATAAACCAAGAAGACATTTTTAGAATTTGTTATAACAACTTGACTAGGCATGTGAAGAGGATTGTCCTCCCATTTGTTGTTGAAACTTGTAAATATCTATCACGGGCTTCAATTCAAGTAGATTCTTTGAATGAATTTGCATTTGAATAGTAAATATGGCATCTTTTAATGTTGTGAGCATGCGAGTGGTTGTATTGGATAAGCATATGAGCATAAACCATTGGTTGTGAGGCTTGACTACAAATTTCCAATGGTATTCCATGTCCATTTTAGATAGTTGTTCAATTGTTTTGAGCCATTTTTTAGATAATTCTTTCCATGTGTTGGTTAGCAATTTGATATATGGTAGAGTTCCCTTTGGTCATTTTGAAATGAGATTTTCTTTAAAAAAATTGTCGTTGATGGTTTCAATGAAGTTGTTAAAGATATCCCTTGCATTGAATATTATTGTATTTGTATGCTTAAGGTGAATCTCCAATTCTATAAATACTATTTCTTTGTGTTACTCCTCTATCCTAGGGACATCAACTAATATCCCACCAGATTTATCTTGCCACATTATGAAACCTGCAATATTTTCTTAAATATCATCAAAATATGTTTTGAGGTCGATTAATTGGTCCACTAGGGAACTGGTTGTGTGATGCAAATCATGAATAATAGAAATATTTTGACATAATACAATTTATTGTTGAGCTGATACAGTATTTAACTCTCCTACCTCCTTTTTGAACTTAGATAATTCAGGATTGACTTTAAATTGTTCAATCATGTTCTACAATTCCTCTATCTGAGTGTCTCAGGCCTAAAAATCATATTCATGTTTGATTTTAAGGGCATTTAAATTGTTCTGGAGCTCAACAAGTTGTCCCTAGCATTTATTAGCAATATTTTGTTCCTCACTCTCCAGACTCTATTGTAATTGTATAATTATGTCCTTTTTCTTCAATCACTGTTGTATTTTAGTGACTTTTTCCATAGTTGTGGAAGCATAAGCTTTAGTGAACTACGTGAATCTTCCCAGTTCCTTTGAAGGAGTGGATATAGAACCCTCCCATACTACATCGAAATAAGCGGTTCTAGGAACTAAGGCCTGATATTTCTCAATTTTCCTTTTCTTCCTTTGTCTTTTAACAATGACCTTATGTTCAGTTGTAGAATATATCAAGGAGAGGAATTGCTTCGACCCTCAATACAACCTCAGAGGTCGAGGCTGGTATAAATTCAATGTCTTCATTCTCTAAAGGCTTATCAAAGGCCTTTATTGTAATCAGAGTCTTTTCTAAAATTTCAAAAGTGTCTAAGACCTTCTCTTGTGAGGGAGTCTTCAAAACGTGAGATTCCTTTTCTTTAATAACCTAGTTGTATTGTTCCTATATCTAACCAAGCTTGGAGCATGGAAAATGACCTCCAGTCTAAGAAGAAGAATTACATGTCTCTTTTGGTTGAGGAATATTGGTAACCTGTGTGGAATGAACAATTATAAGCTCATTTTGACATGTTCGTTCTTGAACAAGATTTAATTAATATATAGGTAAGTCAGATAGTCATGCTTCCATATATTGAGTTAATTGAGTCATTTCTTATGGAGTTAACTGCTCTCCTACTTGTCTGGAAACCATTGAATAAGTGGAAGATTTTCCAAACAATTCATCAAACTTGTCTAGTTCATGAAAGAACTGTATGATGCTTAATTTTACAGTAACCTTCTTGACAGTTTGTTGGGATCATACGGCCTCTTAGGGATAGTAGAAGAATTGAATTATAAGACAAAATTAATCTCAATGGTTACATGTTTGAAATTTTCCAAAATATATATACCACAGTGAAGAGAGAAAATAGGTGATATTTTTTTATTAGACTCTTTTAGAAATTTTGAAATGCCATTACCTATGGTCTGGTATGTTATCTATCGAGTCAGAAGTTTGTTATGGACATATAAAGGTAATAAACGAGGATTAGAAATAATACCAAAAATATCTACGTAGGTAAATAACTCCTCTCCAAACTAGTTCCCAACCTGGAGTAAGTCTATTTCAGCTTCTGGGGAAATCCTAGGAGTTTTCTTGTCAAAGATAATTTCATAAATGGGCAGCATAATGATATCATGATATATATGAATGGAGGTTCAGTCTTCTAAGGTCCATTTCCATCCCATAGAAGTAAAATCCATAGTGAAGCATAAGGTATCCATTACATAGGCACTAATATTGAAAGGGGGAATTATATTTTCTGAAACTCTACGCTTAATTATAAATTTCAGAATATGAGTGGTAGGATGTTAGATACTATAGTTCCCCAATCTAAAATATATCTTTCTGAGGAAGCATCAATTAGTGGTATCCATTGGTCAAAGAAATTCTGTGTATTGGAATAAGCAAAGAGTCTACATATCATGGCAGCCACTTGACTATAACAACCTCTGAGAGAGTCAACTGCATACATACCCTTTTCCTCAAGCTTATGCTTGTTGTGGTCTCTTATCCATTCCTTAATGGGTTCTGATGCATGATTAATGTTTCTGATGAATTTCTCTGCAAATTGTTTGTTATATTTGCATTGAGGGGGTGGAAAATGGTACATTGCATTAAAATTGTTGTTGCTAAATGACTCGATAATTGTTTGCTTCTATGTCATCAACCACCTTTCTGTAGTGCATCAGCTATCAACAACCCATAAGATCATATCTCTATAAGGAAGGATATAGGCTCAGGCCGCAATCCTATGCAAAAATGAATTTTCCACCTCATTATAAGTGGTATTAGATATTGTTGTTGAATCCTTGGCTATGATGGTTCTTTCTATGACATTGGGTCCTTTATCCTCAAATGTTTTATAAATGGATTCCCAAGAGGCATTGCCAGAATCTAGAGAAGAGACTGTACCAAAAATCAATCCTGGTGTATTAGGTTTTTCAGCAAGTGAAGTAGCTGACTGTTGTTGAGTAATTGGTTTCTTCTTTGATTTAGCCACTTTATAAATTTCTTCTAAGTTATGCTTATCAGGACTAGCTTTTAATGAAAAATAAAAAACTAAGTGATAACTTCATTACTTGAAAGACAACGCAAATAACGATTTTACATAACAATTTCTATCATAAAGGGTGAATTATGATAAAATCAAACTGCAATGAATGAAGTTGATTCTAATATTGAAAAGCATAAATTCATCACTTTTGAATGTTAAATGTAAAAATGTGAATTCACATGGGTCTACACACATCAACATATCGGAAGAAATATATCGGAGAAATCACTTCATTGCACTTTAGAAATTTATGATATAGGAAACTCCTGATAAATCATTTTTAAAGAAATAATAGATAATAAGTGGAGGCAAGAAGTGATATCAGAACTTCTATATCAACAATAGGTTATCAGGGATTTAAAGAGAAAGAACCTGGTATTCAAGTCTTGATATAGGCTGAGGATAGGAATATAAGAGGTTTCATGGTATCGAAGGGGATTGGTATTGGATATATCGAATATTTGAACTTGGAGCATCATAAATATTGAGATATTAGAAGTAGTCGATAGAGGAAGTGTTGAGTATTGGAGTTTTGAGATATGAGGAATTTTGAGCATGGAACACTTTAAAAGTTACGATAATTGCAGATTCTGATATGCGATGTGGTAGTTGTGGGACCGAAATCTCTTAAAGTATTTAATTTAAATAGAAAGTTCCTGACTTAACTTCGCCTTTTAGCTAAATCCCTTTTAATAATTATATTAACCATCGGGAATATTTGATTGGAGAATGATTTTATCATAACTTTATTATGAAGAAAGTTACGATATTATAAGGATCAAATACAAATATTTCAATAATGGATTAATTTAATAAAAAAAGGCCTATTGGGGTTTTATTTTATCATAATATTTGTTAGGTTGGACCTCCGATGCTTGGGTTTTGAAAAGAGAAACTTTCAAGTGAGAGGGTTTTTTATTAAAAATTCAAAAAATTCCTTATCTATATTGAACACTAAAGAGTTTTATTAACATGAAAGAAGGTTCCCCCTTATTTACAATAGGACTAAAATAAAAATACATGGTTGGGGGGGGGGGGGTGTTGTTGAGTACTAGAACAATTATCTATCTAAATCATCCATATTTTATGTCTTAAGGTTTTAACTTTGGATTCTTTATAGCCCAAGTTGTAAACCCTAAACTTCTAACCACTTTTACTTTCCAACTGAATATTCAAAATTACGTAATTATTGATACAAGGCGAATCTGGGTATGAAATTCAACCTCCAATATTAAGTTCTTATTACACAAGGAAATATATCATCTCTGAAAAAATTTAAATAATCTTTAATAACCTTTTAAAATTTTACTGAAGATTGTGGATGTCCTCAGCACTTGGTTCTCTTTTGGCCAAGAACTGCCTCTAGGAGACAACAATCCCCATTCTTCCCCACCCCACCACCAAATGTTGGAATTGAAATTAGTAAGCATGGTTCTTGGTAGTTTAACGAAGGATAAAGGAACATCTATAATTCTTTAGAAACACAAATTTTTTATTTTCTTTTATAATTTTTCTCTAAAATTTAAGCAATCATTCTCATTAATAGATAAACAATCTATAAAAATTTTATAATGAATGTTGGTAGATATGTTCTTAGTAGAATAATAAATACTTACATTCATCCAAAAAGGAATAATTATTCTTATCAATAGAAACAATTTACAAAAAATTGATGATGAATGTTAAAATGGATATTTACAACGAGAGGCATCTCCTTCTTGAAAATGGTCAAGACAACCATTGTCTACCCTTTTATATTGGGCTGACACCTATCCTATTATCTCGAAATGACCTTCGTCCTTTATCAAGATCCCCATCAACACACGGGGTATCATGTGTCAGTTTGTCAGCAACTTACATTGTATCTTTATCAAGTGTTTATGGGGGTTTAGAAGCCTAGCTAATTGTTGTTTTTAAGTTTTGTTTCTAGATATAAATTTTTACTTGACTAGAAGTCGTTTTTCCATCCAGTGGTTCACATATTACCTTACTGATTAAAAGAAAAAGGAAATTACTATTTGCGGAATGATTGAAACAACAACCAGATCACCAGAAATCTTCCACATGTTCAATCATCACTCCAAGTTTTGTGTAGATGAGGTTGGTAAACACCCAACTACAGGTTAAAGAGTCACAATGCACAATAAAAATGGCTTATTCCATTGTATGTTTTATGCATATTTCATTTTTAAAAATAGAAATGAGTAGTTTGTATGGCTGAAATTAAGAGTTCTACTGGTTGTTGTCATAGAGCTATAAATATGTTTGACAATTTGTTGAAATAACCACACTGAGATGACACACTAATTGAAAAGGAATCACTCTTCGAGTTGCAAAGGAATGGTTTGCTCAAGATTATTTTGGGAGGAGAACTTAAAGTACCACATTCCACTCACAACTTCAGCACTACAAGGGGTTGGGAGTGGTAGGTTTTTCCAATGATTATGAGAAGAATCACTAATCCATTAAGCAACAATGTTTATGGTATCAACACTAAGGGTAACTTTTTTCAGAAATTTGAGTAAGAGAATAGGAAATAAACACCAATGTTGAAGTGGAGTATTTCAGGCAGCTTTATTCTTGGTAGTTGAGATAAAAAATAGTGCTTTTGCCACAAAAACTCCTCCAAAAAAGCAAGGAAACACAACTGGCAGCCCTTCAAAGCACATCAATTTTAACATGTTTTTCTTTTTAATCTTTCCACATGGAATTATGGTTGAATTTATATTTGATGGTGTTGGGATTCTATATATGTTGTACTGAAAGTGGGGTGAGGGATAGATAGTACTTTGTGAGCAAACACATCACCCGAGTCTTCATCATCCTTCCACCTTTGCAATCTCATAAACAACTTCCACCACTACATGCTACTATACCTATTGGTGCCTGTCATGTTGTGTCCCTCTGATGTAATCATGTATGTTGATTAAGATATTGATTTTATTTGACCATGTTTGGTCTCTAAATCTTGGAACCTCTTGGTTGTATAATACTTTAATAGTTTTGCATTGTTGTGATTAGCTTTAATCATAATGTACTTATTTTGAATTATCATACAGTTAAGGCACATGTTCTCCTCATTTCATTCATTTTCATTTATTTTTTTTATAAGTTTGGAAATATGACCTCAACCACTAGCTTTTCACAAAGAGTTGATGGTTTCTCTTCATTTGTTTTCGGGAATTTCAAGAATGATTCTTTGTATGTTGATCAGTCGAACTAGTTATGAAGATCTATTATTCATATGAGAGCATAAAACCCCTAGAGAGACCCTAAGGCTAGAAAGAACCAATTTGAATAGTGAGGTATCTAGTGGTGATAGGGCTAGATTTTCTATAATTATATGGTAGGTCTGTTTGTGAAAATTTGTGTGATGGGAGTGTATATTTTCCTGTAGATTCAACAACTCATGTAATTTTCTAAAACAAAAGACGAGAATCTACTCTAATTTCAATAAAAGAAACCAATAGGTTGATGAAAACAATAATCAATAAGAGGAAGACAATCAATGACACATAACACAATATTTCTATTGGGAAAGAAACTAATAAAAAGCATGACTATATCTATTGCATTAATTAGAAATCCAACATGAAAATACAATGTTTTCTCTCTCTTGAACAATCCCTACGCAATTATGATCAACTCTCTACCTCACAAGCCCCCTATAGAAAAAACTTAGCCAATTCTGCTTCCTACCAAGCCCCCCATTTCCTTGTGCAATTCCTAAGAGGATGAACCCATATTTAATTGGGAAGTCCTTCTTCAAAAACTCCACAATCCAAACTTAGCTCCATAACTAATTGCATTCATGATCTGTACAACTTGGAAAATTATACAACCAATAGTACATTGTCCCTACACTCTAGTCTCAACTGGGTCTTTGTCAAAACTGGCATACATGAGTGTCTCTTCAGTGTATCTCCAGCTAGTTGGAGTAGCACTTAGGATGCACTAGTGAACCAACTCACTACTACACCTCTACTAGTTCCTCCAACAATTAGAACTAGTTTAATTGACCATAACTTAGTCAAACTAAGTTATCAAAGTAAAACTCAAATAGACTCATCATGGACCCTTATAATTTAGGGATCATACATAAATCACTAGAGAAAGACTTCCAACTCAAAATTCCTAAGTTAATTAAGTGAATTAAACTTAATTAACTATTTACAAGTTGCTATGAGAATAACATTTGGTTTTAATTCACAATTTAATTCAAGGACAAATTAAACTGGAATTTGTTATTGTCATTTCTCAAAACTCCCTCTCAACAAGAAAGAGATTATCAACTAAGTTGATCATGTATCTTTGAAACTTGAATTTACATCTTGAAAATGACTTTGTCAAAATGTCAGCATCTTGCTCCTCTATGGGAATGTACTCCAACAACATAATCCAATTGAATACACCATATCGAAGATGATGATATCAGATATCAATATGCTTGTATCAATCATGAAAAACTTGATTTTTAGAGAGTTTGATAGAACTTTTATTATCATAGTAAAGCACAGATGGATCCATCAGCTTACCAAACAAACCAGCAAGAATCTTCCTCATCTAGATAGCATCACATGCTTCTTGACTTGTAGCCATGTACTCTGTCTCTACCGAAATGAGTACAACCACTGTTTGTTTCCTGCTATACCAAGAAACTATTGCTGACCCAATATTGAAGATCCCTCCTAATGCTCTCTTCCTGTCAGATGGATTCCCCGCCCAATTTGCATTGTTGAAGCCTTGAAGCTTCACTCCCTTTGTGTATCTGTACCACAATCCATACTAAACAGTGCCTCTGATGTATCTCAACACATTCTTGGCCACCTTCCAATACAACTTGCTAGGCTTAATCATCGCTTGACTAATCGGTTAATTGAATAGAACATTTATAGTTGAGTGTTCACCAAATACATGAGTGAACACACAAGCTATCTATAAATGGTAGCTTCCACTACCTCACCTAATGTAGAATCCTCCTTGCTCTAGTTACATGCTAGAGGAGTCTCCATGGATTTAGTGCTCTCCATCTGAAACCTTTGTAGTATCTCGTTAGCATACTTTCCCTAAGAGATAAAACATTTCCCATCACTTTTCCATGCCCAAAAAGTAATGCATGAGCCCCAATTCCTTCATTTCAAACTCTCTTGCAAGATCCTCCTTGCAACACTTGAGAAAATTATCATCACCTATCAAAATCAAATTGTCGACATATAAAACAATGATAAAAAATTTACTTCCACCAGAATATGCTATGAGTTCGCATCTGCTTGACTTTTGGTGAAGACCAACCTGGTGAAGTAGCTATCAATCCTAGTGTACCAAGCATGGGGTACTTTCTTTAGCCCATACAATGCTCTCTTGAGTCAGCACACATGTGACTCACGGTCAAAGTTCTCAAAACCTTCAGGCTACTTAATACACACCTCTTCCTCAATATTTCCTTTAAGGAAGGTCTTCTTTAGATCCATTTGATGTATCTTCCAACCCATATATGCTGATAGTGCCAATATTGATCTGATCAATGAGTACCTTGCAACAATAGCAAAGGTCTGATCATAGTTAATCCCCTCTACCTGTGAAAAGCCTCGGGCCACAAAACTAGCCTTATGCTTCTCCACACTACCATCTCCAAATTGATTTACCTTGTAAAGCCATCAATAACTCACCACTGACTTGTCTACCAGTCTTTCGAACACATCCCAAAAATTGTTATGAACAATGGAGTCATACTCCTCAACCATGGCATCAACCCAAACTGGTTGCTACACTACCTCCTCAAATGAAGATTGCTTTGTCTCAACACATCTTCTTATAAGAGGCATGTATGAAGTGTACCTCTAAGGTGACCTACTATGGCTGCACTATGATGTGGGTGCTCCCACATTCCCTCTCACATCTTGCAATAACCTGTCAGCCTCTCTAGTGCACTTTCTCCCATCTCTAGAATACTCTGCCTGAGTGGATGTCTCCACTCCCGGATCCTTTGCATTTGGTTTCTCCACATCATTTGATTCTCCCAAAAATTAGGAGCCGAAATCTACTAAACCTCATGTAGTTGAAGCTCCATCTTAATGGAACATCACATGACCTTCTCCTCATCGAATCTGACATCCGTGTGAACCACTATCATCCTACTAGTTGATAGGTAAACCTGATATTTGTGAGGTGTATCATTGTACCCCACAAATATCCCCAACTCTGGTGTTGGCTCAAGCTTCTTCCATGCATCTTTGGTCACATGGCAATATACCAATGACCTAAAAATCCTAAAGTGGACAACATCTAGTCTCCTACGAGAAAGCTTCATTTGGTGTATGCATCCCAAGAATCCAATGCAGCCTTTTGTTCTGCAAATAAACAGTTTTCTTGTATGCCACCCTAATCATGCAACATCGCCTGTGCTTCCCCTACAATTCTTATGTTCTTTCTTTCGACCAACCCTTTATGTTTTGGGTTATGGGGTTTCGTTAACGCCCATTTAATCTCTTCTTTTGCACAAAAGTTGTTAAACTCATTTGAGACATACTCACCACCGTTATCACTCATCAGAGCTTATCCTTCTTCCAGAGTCCTTCTCGCCCAATGCTTTAAATTCCCAAAAATTTCGAAATTTCGATCTTTCTTCTCCATGGAAAAGATCCAGTGTTTACGAGAAAAATCGTCAAGAAATATAACATAATACTTGTGTTTAGTCATGGATACTGTCGAGAATGGTCCACACATATCTAAATGGACTCAGTCTAGAATCGCATGTGCTCGACTTTCTTTGTCATGGAAAGAAACTTTTGTGAATTTTCCCAAAGTACACCCCATGCTTGTATCAATTTTCTCTAGCGTAGCTCTGGGAAGACAGGTAGAAATCTGTTGCATTATTTTTAAAGCCCCGTGATGCAAGTGACCCAACCACTTGTACCATAACTCACCAATGTCTCGGATCTACACCTTTTCTACTTTTGTAGACAAGGCATCACAATATTATACCTCCAACTTGTAGAGATTATTCACCCAAATCCCTATCCTCTTTACCTCTCTTGTGGCTATGTGACGAAGGAGTGCCTCTCCTTCACTAAAGATCACATCATAGCCTCTATCCTCGAGCATGTAAATAGATACCAAGTTCTTCTTAAACCTAGGAACATACATAACATCTCTCAAGATGAGAGGAGCACCCAACTCCCTCTAAGAGGTATATGTAACCAATCTAGTAACATTATACCTCTCGTCATCACCTATTTCGATATGCTTCTAGAGACCCCTCTCCTCCAGATCACTGAAGAACTCCTTGTCTCGAGTCATGTGGAATGAAGCTCCCATGTCTAGGTACCATACACTACCCATCAGTGATCACACTATGGATGCAATGATGGTAAAATCCAATTCAAATTGAGAGGCAAGAGCCTAACCCACCACTCCTCTTGAGGACTTCTTCTTGGACTTCTCAAGTGGAAAATTTGTAGCAATATGTCCCCGCTCGTGACAGTGAAAGCACTTTACTTTTGTCATGTCGTTCTTCTTGCCTCCATTATAATAATCCAATTTGGAATGGGATGCCTTACCCTTCACTTTATTTTCCTTACTGTTAAGGCACAATTTTTGTCATCATTAGTCTTTGATGAGGAACCATATCTAGTGTTCCTTGTCATCTCTTCCTGCATCAAATCTCGACTTAGTCGTTCCCAATATGGTAGATTATCCCTCCCATTAATAGAGTCCTGATAACTATGCCAACTCTTGGGGAGTCCTATAAGAGTTAGGTGGTAATGGTAATCCCAACACTTCCAAGCTCGTATCAACAATGAATGAACTTGGTCAAATATTTCTAAATTGATTTTCCCTTCTCAATTTGATCTTTCTGATTTTTTCCTTCAGTGCCAACTTCCTACGGTCAATGTTATTCTGAAACAAATCCATCAATGTCTTTCACATTGAGTATGGAGTTTCCTTACCATGGAGACTGGAGACGATATGGTCTTGAACTCCCTTAAGAAGAATATTCCTTTCCTTTGCCACACACTTCTTCCATTCCCCAAATCATTAGCATCCGATGTTGGTGGCTTGTGAATGTCTTAATCAATGAATTCCTTGAGACCATTATCGTCCAGCACTTCTTTCATCATGTCCTTCCATGCTATGTATTTCAAGTTTCCTTCCAATGCATACTCGAGCCTCAAACCACAGGAACCCATTTGAAGATCCTGAAGTATGAATTGAAAATTCGAATTTCATATGTAACCCCAAACTCAAAATCTCTCGTAGTATATACTATCTTCAGCTCTGATACCATGTATATTTTCCTGTATATTCAATAGCTCATGTAACTTTCTAAAACAGAAGACAAGAATATAGTCTACTTTCAACAGCCGAAACCAATAGATGGATGAAAACAATAATCAACAAGAGGAAGATAATCGATGACACATAACACAATATTTCTCTTGGGAAATAAATTGCTCAAAACCCCGACTATCTATATTTCATTAATTATAAATCCAAGATGAAAATACAATGCTTGTTCTCTCTAGAACAACTCTCGCACAAGTATGATCAACTCTCTGCCTCACAAGCCCACTCTAGCAAATACTTAGGCAATTCTGCTACTTGCCAAGTCACTATTTCCTTGTACAATTCCTAAGAAGATCAACACATATTTAAATGGTAAATCCTTCTTCCAAAACTGAGTAATCCAAACATAGGTCCATAACTAATTGCATGCATGATATGTACAACTCAGAAAATCATACAACTTATAGTACTTTGTCCCTACACACTAGTGCTAACTGGATCTTTCTCTGAACTAACATGCATGAGTTTCTCCTGAGTGAATATCCATTTATATGGAGTAGCATCGAGGATGCACTAGTGCACCAACTCGCTATTAGACCTCTACCAGTTCTTCCAACAATTAGAACTAGTTTAACTGATCATAACTCAGTCAAACTAGGTTATGTAATTATAACTCAAATAAACTCATCCCGTGCCCCTAAAATTTAGGTATCAAACATACATGACCATAGAAAGACTTCAAACTCAAAATTCATAAGTTAATTAAGTCAATTAAACTTAATTAACTATTTATAAGTTGCTATGAGAATAGAATTTGATTTTAACTCACAATTTAATTCAAGGAAAAATTAAACTAGAAATAGAAATCAAAGAGAAACAAGAGTGGCAATTTGGTATAGATTACAGGGCCCTCCACAAGGTAATTTTTTAGAATTGCTACCCTCCGAGGTTAATTAATGATCAGTTATCAAGGGATGCAAGTGCTTTCACCAAGCTAAAGTTAGCTCCCAACTACTACCAAGCTCAAATGGAAACCTATACAGGTATAGAAGACAACACTAAAGACCAAGTTCAGCCATAAGTGTGGCTTGTTATACCTTTATGCCTTACCAATGCTCTTGCTTCCTTCATATGACCTGTTGGACACCTAATCCTAAATGGGTTAGTGTGGAAGTCGAATGGACAAAAGCAGTCCAAGAGACCTTAGGATCTGAAACCCAAGAGTCACATAATGTACTATAAATGTAAATCATTTGTCAATAAAAATTGTATTGCATGTTTTATCTTTCACATTGTTTTGTTGTCCATGTGTGTTTAACATGGTATCAGAGCAGGCGAATTCTGGCCCTGCTCATATTTGAGCCACTTGTTTTGTGGTCTCTATGTATATGCCATTTGTGCAGACCTTCCAGTTCTGCCCATTACCTATAAAGCTCCATTAATTCATTGTTTGCCAGAAATCTGTTGACTCTGGCTATTTTAAGCCTCTCTGTCTGACCCTTGAAATCATACCTACACTCTCTCTCTTCTGCGTTACTTGCACCCTATGTCCTTTAAATTATGACTGCGCTCTTTACTGTTTATAAACATTTTGAAAATCGCTGTCCTGACAATTTAAATTCCTAACTGTGCATTGTTGAGTTTGTGAAAGTTGTTACTCTTGGATTAATGATTGAATTTGGTGGGCCTGCTATATAATCCTGGTGCATTGAGCGTTTGTAACGCCCCTTACCTGCTTAGAGCTATTCGACCTGACCCTCAACAGTCGCTGCTCACCTCTGACCATAACGCGCTGCCTTTTCCAGCGCTACCTCTACCGCATCACTGCATCAACAGCCAATGATGCAAAATGTTGGTTGTCTTGTGCAAGGATTTTGGAACTGAGTGTTGTCATTGCAATATTCATAAGGTCGGACCGGAAGGATTATGAATTTGCCTTATTTTCCCAAACCCGTTGTTCTAAAGCATTGCGAGCACACTCAACAGCCATTCTATAACCAAAGATAATTGTCATAGGGTGAATCTTCATTGCTACTAGTTTTTCTGCCTCTCGCAAGAGCTTGCCAGCCAAAACAACTACTGAAGTGGTTCCATCTCCTACCTCATCATCTGGGACTTTCGAGATTTCGACCATTACTTTGGCAGCGGGATTATCTATGTGAAGCGATCTCAATATAGTAGCGCCATCATTTGTAACGGTGACACTATGTCCCCTGCCTGTGGATTGCAAAATTTTGTCCATCCCTTTAGGTCCTAGAGTCGTCTTTACAAGGTCGGCTATTGCCATGCCACCAACAAACGAAGCCATCCTGGTCCGTTCACCCTTCTCGTCCCTGGCATCATCTTTAAATAACCTTTCAGTTGCCATGTCTGAGAGCACGAAACGTTAATTGTAGAATCGATCGCCTCCTTTCTTCCGAAGGCTTCTGTCCGCCGGGAAGGAAAATATTTGATTGCAGAGGGAAGCAGAGTCTTGAGCGTAAAGCGAGGTTTGGGGCATTAAATCACTTCTCAAGGGACTGCATTTCCTTTCTGAGCATAGCCACAAATTCTGGAAAATTATAAAGACAGTCAAGGAACTATTCCTCGCTGCTGCAGCTTCATTAAGGTGACTGTGTACTGTCAAAAGACCCTTGTGATATGTGAAACTGTGTAGCCATTTCTGGAACAGCGTCTGGGTTGCTGGAGCTCTCTGAGGCTGTGTTGGACAGCATGTGGGTTGCTGGAGCTCTCTGAGGCTGCGTTGGACAGTGGCACGGCTTAGTATGCAAAGGGGTCACACTCCCAACAATTTCTGAGCAGTGTATGATCTTTTTATATGTGCGGGAGCGCCATTTCTATATCTGTTAACAGCCACAAATGCCAGGTGCCAAATCGTTACCTCTGTCAAGTATTTCATGCGTTGGTTGGTAGTATGAGGACTGCTGTGTAGTTCTGGGCTAGCGTATTTAATTCTGGGTGATTTCTTCATTGCCAAAGGCTGAATCTGATGCCTTTGGATTACCATATGGACATATTTCATTTTCACGCCCACGCCAAACAGGAGACTTAATTGAGGCCTCACGGGATCGCATCCAGTTCAGATTTGCCTGTATAGTGTTGATCTCTCCATTATGGCCGAGAAATCTCATAGGTCGTATTTTGCTCATTTTTTGGTGCTTTGAGATTCGACATATAGAGCGGTTGAACTGTTTGAATAAGGTCTGCGAGCAGCGCATCCAATCTACTGCTTAGCTTTTTGCAATTAAATCCATCGAACGTGTGAAGGATGTGATTTCACTTTCCCATGCTGGGCGAGGCTCACCATGCAAAGAGCTGCCAATCACCTTCAGAGCAAGTGGCAGTCATTTACATTCTGCTTGCACCTGCTTGACTAAATGTTCATCTGCATTATGGCCGAGAAATATCATGGGTTGTGCAAGAGGCCATCTAGGACTGGTATTTGTGCTGTATCGCCTATGATAGATAGGAAATGGTGAAATATATAACTCGTTTTGAAGATCTAGATAAAACTGCCCCAGGATTTCGGACCGTAGCATGCCCTTGTAAACTAAAGTTTGATTTGATAGAGAACAAAAGTAAAGCTCACTTCCCCATTCTTCTGACACCACTGCATTTTCAATTAAAGCGCTACATAAAGAATGATCTAGCCCCAAGGCTACAAACTTGTATTTTCTGTGGTTGTTTCAGTTGAGCAGCATATCACTGTACCTGTGCTTGAAATCTTAATGAGTATAGACTATTGGAAGTGATGTTTGGTGATGTACCTCTGCTATAGAGGGTCTCAAACTTTCTCATCTCATTGGATGTGTGGCTGCGAGTATATTGAAGACACCCCATATTTATTTCTCTGTCTTGGAGTTGAATACATTGCATATATTATCACTGTGGTGTTTTCTCTGTAATGATGGAGCTTCTGTGATGTTATAACACTTATCTACAGCCACTGTTCTTCTTAACATTTGCTGGTATATTCTACTTCAGATCCCTGTTATTATTAGAGTTGATATATCAGAGGTATATGTAATCCATTCCTGTAGTTGAAGTTCGAATTTCAAAGAAGGAAGAAGTCATCTAGTTGTGCATCCATACAAAGCGTATCTTGGTATACCTGAGCATTTTAAGGGTGAAACATATCTATTGTATCTGTGTTGGAAGGACAATGTATTTTTCAAACTGATATTCTTAATCTTCAATAGCTGGGGTTTGTCTAGACTTGCTATAGTCTCCACTAGGATTGTTGAGTGTTCATTTCTTTGTTGAGACAATGGCTAGATTTGATGATGTATTAGAGTTAATGAATACACTAATACACTCCACTATTGGTGGGAAGGTAAATGTTAGCAAAGACACTCTTTGTGACATTCAGACCTGCCTGTATGATGCACAAGAAAAGATTGATTTTTTGCAACTAGAATCTCAGTTCCAGCAAGATGAGCTTCAACAGATTTGTCATTCCAAATTGTTTTCTGCTCAAAACAATATGCTGTTCAAGGTTAAACCAGCAAGTGGTGAAATTAGTAAGATTGAGGTTGAATCAGAATCCAATAAAGCAGCAGTTGTACATGCAGATGCAGAAACTCAGTCTACACTTCCCAAGCCCATCATCAGACCTTGGGAACAGCTTGTCCACAACAAGCACAGAACTGGTCTTGGATATGATAAGGACTTGTCCTTTCATATTCAAAACTATGCCAAGCCCATTCAGTTTCAGAGTGCTGGATTCATTCATGACAGTTCACCTGCTCCTCATGACAGTTTAGCTTCAGTTGTTCCAGACTCTGCCCCTCTTCCATAGCAACAGCAACAACAACAACAACAACAACAGATCGTGAAATGCCAACTCTGTGACCGAGTTGGCCATCTGAAAGATCACTGTTTTGATCTTCATCCATGTAAGCACTGTCATAAAACCAGCCATTCTTCACACAGATGCTTCAAAAACAAACGTCCTGCAAGAACAAAGATTCATCTTGGATGGATCGCTTCTTGGCAATGGGCATCAACAGCCAAGAAGATATTCCAAACACATATCAGAACTTGTTCCAAAATATTGAACATTCTTGCAATTGAGTTTTCTCCATCTTCTCACCTTGTACCTGACAGGGGGGTAAATGACGGTCATCTACAAGCTTCAAAGTCACATCAAGCGAGCCTGAGCCACAACCTGCCACACCAGTTTCAGAGTTGTAGCCAAAGACAAAGATGCCTGAACATGCCTTCAGTTGGCAATCTGGGACACTTCCTCTAGCAGAAGACTCCAACTTCTTGCCAGTTTTGGAAGAGTTCCAGGAATTACAGAGTTGTTGGTCATCCTTAAACCATCACAGATTAAGAACACTTCCTCTAGCAGAAGACTCCAGCTTCTTGCCAGTTTTGGAAGAGTTCCAGGAATTGCATTAAGCATTCCAGAGTTGTTGGTTATCCTTAAACCATCACAGGTTGAGACCTCCCTTTTATGGTTGAAGGTTTCCCTCTTTAAAACAATAGGATCACTTCCTCTAGCAGAAAACTTCAGTTTCTTGCCAGTTTTGGAAGAGTTCCGCGAACTGCACTAAGCGTTCCAGTGTTGGTGGTCATCCTTAAACCACTGCCCTTTATACCAACATTTCATAGAGCACATTCAACCTAGTTCTGCCATGCATTTTTTGCACATTTTGTATTACAGCTCTCTTCTTGGACTCATACATAACCCTTCGGATTAAGGGGGGGAATGTTGGACACCTAATCCTAAATGGGTTAGTGTGGAAGTCGAATGGACAAAAACAGTCCAAGAGACCTTGGGATCTGAAACCCAAGAGTCACATAATGTACTATAAATGTAAATCATTTGTCAATAAAATTTGTATTGCATGTTTTATCTTTCACAATCATTGCCTCTTGGTAATTTTGTTGTTGTTTGCTTAGATGACATTTTCCTTTTCACTAAATCTTGGTTCAGCCATCTGCAAGATGTCCAAAAAGTTATAGGCCTTGTCCACCAACACAAATTGTAGCCTAAAACAAACTCATTTTTAGTAAAAAAATTTGTTCAATATCTAGGTTTTCATTATGATCATGTGATAGGTACTTTAACAACATATTAGTTTCAGCGGAAGTTAGTCAACTATTGTGGGCTTTATTTTTAACACAACAACCTCACATATTCTTCTGGAGATGTTAGTCAAAATATATTGCCTTTATTCTTAACATAATGGATTTAGAGATTTCTGTGTGAAATGAAAAAATGATATTCAAAATTTATATTACTCAATCGCTTGTGTGAAATGACCCTTAGTGATCTCCCTTTGTTATTGATATCAAGAATATTACCATCTTTTATTTACTTTTATTGCGTAGAAGTGAAAATTGCACTTACGATGGTGATTTAAAAGAGAAATAACAATATATCTTTACTCTCTAGAATGAGAATGTGACAAAGCATGATATTTTTATTTTAGCTTTATTATTGAAGGGACATTAGCTGGGGATTGAACTTGTGGCTTCCTATTGTGAAATTCCAACCACCAATTATTTAAACAAAATTATCTTTATCTCACTTTATAAAGTTAACTATTAAAATATGTGAAGTCTGCATTATATCCATATATAGCTAATTGTTCTATAAATGAAATTTTCAGAATGGGATGACCCTGTTGCCTTTGGAAGTCTGGCATTCCATTCGGGCAAAATACTGCTCAACACTTGAGGCCTTACTCCAGTATCATGTTGATACTAATGCTAAGGATAATGTATTTATTACTAGTTGTATTTTGATATTTAAGTTTACTATGTATCTCATGCTTTTAGAAAATAGAAACTTGAATGTGAACATCTATCTACAAGAAGGAATGACTCCATTAAGTCATATGTCTCAAGGTCCTAGCAATTAAAAGTTGCATTTGTTGTTGCACGTTAACAAATAAAGTGGAAATCCAAAGAAGCATGTGACAAGTTCAAGAGCAAGATGTCATTGCTAGAAGTAGAGTTGTCAAGAGTTGTGGGGTTGCATGAAGTGAAGGTGCAACTACAAACATGGGAAATGGGAATGATTTTAGATGAGAAACAATGGGCCCTTGGACTTAAATTTTCTTCTAGGAGATCAACAGACATGATTATCCTTAGAAAGATTGGGACATGTTTGACAGCGTCAAACCTTACAAAAAATTTCTACTAATTTATTCTCTCCTTCCTTCTTTCATTCTGCACCTCACGACATACACTATTTCATAGATCAACATGGACGTCAAAAGTTTATTACCAAAATTGAACAACCTTACAGAAGAAATGCACAATACACTTCCCCTCTCTTCTAACTATCACTCCTTTTTTTGTGTTAAATAAAAATGCATTTGTTGTTCCAATTAATATAACAATATCTACAGGTAGCATTGAAAAATAAAAAGGTGGCAAAAATGAAAGGTCATTGCTGTTGGTAGTAAAGACACAAAAAAATGTCCTCGGAAACTCAAAACGGGAAAAAAATGTAGGGAATTAAATTTCCAAATTCCTAATCATTTTCAAGTTATAATAGTAGAAAGGAATGGAATAGGGCCATGATCCGGAAAACTATACAAAAAATAATGTTTGCCTTGGGAAGAACACCAAAAATAAGCATTATCATCGTTAAAATGAAATAGAATATGTTGCAGCTGTAGGATGCAGGTCATAATGTTTGGGTTTGAACAACCTAGTCATCTATGGAAATTCATCAACAATTGGTGGCTCCCATTTGTCATTTTCCTTGCTGGTTTGGTCATTTCATGAAAAGAACCATGGGGAACATGACACTTCATCATACAATGGTGGGCCAAGGAGCATGTTTCACCCACATGGCATTCTCTATCTTAGGACACATCTACATGCATGTGTTGGTACAACCCCTGATGGGAAATATGAGAGGCCATTGGAAACTAGGTCCTAGAATTTTTAGGCAGGGAATAACTCAATGCAAGTGTCAAGGTCCTTGTTCAATATCCGTAGAACACTTCTAAAGTTTGGAGAGATATATTGATCCCAACCACAAACAATGAAATAGACAAGGATATTTTCCCATTACAAGAGCAAGTTGTTCCTCAATATTTATTGTTTTCTAGAAGACCTAGTGATTCCATTCCAAACCTTAAGGTTGAATTGTTGAATTTTCCCATTGATAGAAATGAAAAGTTAAAGGAAGAGAGTTGGAATGTGAAGGAATGGAATAACCATAGGAGAGATCACTAGGTGGTTAATGAGGAAATATTTGCAAGAGGTAATTCATATTTTGGGGATTTTTTTGTTGATGAAAAATTTTCAAGAACTGGATGATAAGTCGCATCCATAGGATGAGGTAGTTTCATTGCGTTTAATGACCAATGATGAAGACCAGAAAAAGGTTCAGGATAAAATTCATATATTAAATACTAATGAAGTAGAAAATAAATAACTCTATGATCCAATCTATGATATGATCTTCAACTCAAGTACAAAGGGTTGGAGGAATTCGGAAAAATGAGGATAGTCCACAATGACCATACAACATTAAAAAATTTCCCAGAGGTTTAGGCCTTGCTATAGACAAGAAAAAAAATTGCACACTACTTTGAACTTTACACAAGTTAGGACTTATGTAGGAAGGGATGGTCAAGATTCACCACTACTATTGACGAAGGTGGTAAGGAAAAAGTGATAGATTCTCAAGAGAATTCTATTGGTGATGAAAATAAATATTCTTCTCCCCCTCTAGATCTACCTTCTAATTTCGATTTGTAGAAAGGATTATCAACCACTGGTGGTAGAAGACAACCTCCATGAGGAGGAAATGATGATGATAAAGATAGCAATGATAATTATAGAAACAACAAAGAAAGGAAAAAAGAAAAAAGAGAGAAATATTAACCCAGGGAAACTAAATAGGATGATGAAAAGTTACAAGATCAATCTAAGAAACCTCTTTATTCAAATGTGATAATTCTGTTTGGTACTCTTTCAGTATCTACTCTCCTTGATCTCACTGATCTTATTATTAGTGTTACCCCGAGAGGAGTAACTACATTAGACATACCATGGCAAGGTTTTTTTCTAATGTTGTGTGTTTAGGTGATTTGAGATCTTTATTAAGCGAAAGATACTCATATAAACTTTCCCATTGTTCACTTCTTCCCAAGAAAAGATCGAAGGGAATATATTGTTTCCACAGGAAAATCTCTTTATTTAGTGGATTTGTATTTGAACATAAAATATATCAATTTGGTATCTAAACAATTATGAATGTGTTCTATGTTTCTCAAGTTTTAGGAGTATTGGGAGCGGAGGTATGCATGTAGCTTGTATTTGTGCATCAAATGATTGCATAAGTTTGCATGGTAGACATTATTTTATTTTTCTTTCTGTACTGATAACATGTATGTTTGAAGATATACAAGCAACTCCAATTGGAGTTACATTTATCCTTTCGTCAATGTGCACATAATTTCACTTGTGTAGATCCTATATAAGACCAATAGAAAGGAATTCGATAAGTAATAAGATCAAAAGCTTTTCTCACTTTTTTTGACAGTGCTTATGAGGTAAGCTAAGATCAACACATTGAAACTCTTATTTCTACATGATATTTTCCCTATCTTGTGTGGTGAAACTAAAAGATACATTTGTTTGTCTTTTGTTCATCTATATGCTATTTGTATTTAAGGTTTCTTTAAATTGTGCAACAAATCATGGCCTTTCTCTTCTTTGATTTAGGGATTTTCCAGTGGAAGCCTTGATGTAGATGCATACTCTGTTAGTTTGTTTGTAGGAGATGGTGGTGAATACTTTACTGCTCAGAGTTATGCAAAGGATATGGGGTTGTATGGGGAGTGTGTGGGTGCTCTTAGAATCCTAAGGATAATGAACTTCAAAACCACTATGTTTTGAGGGACAGGTTTTATTTGTAAAAATATTTTATGTATCAGTTGACATAAACTATCTCAACTTGTCATATGCTCGAATATCACCACTCTTGAATATCCAACTCTAATATTAGTTTCTTCAAGTGAGCACTTTATCATTACAATGATCTTTTCTTTAATATATTTTAAAGAATTTGAATGATGTTCTTTCACGTTTGGTGCAATGACCACTACATCATTACATTGATATTTTCTTCAATATATTTTAAATAATTTGAATGATGTTGTTCCACGTTTGGTGTTTAGATTGTGTCAACCATTCTCAAGGGCGAGCAGGTGTTTGATATCTGCATTTCCTCTAGCATGTCAAAGATAGAAGTTTCACTACTTATATCTTCTCTATATAACAATATTGTATCTAATGTTATGATGAATCTTTATCGTTATTACAATTGGACTATTAAATTGAAAAAAATGGCAGTTTGCATTTTTAACATCCACCATCAACTCTATCATACTCTGATTCTACAATGTACACTCCATTAAGAGCTTTTTAACTTTATAACTGGTAGGGTCACATGACAACCCAAAACCTATATATTATATAACAATTACTATTTAAAATCAAAGTATAATTTTTCCAATTTAACAGTTCTATTGACATCTCTTTGTACATTTTGAAACAATTGCTAGTGTCAGAAAAAAAAAGACATTTATATCCATCCACCAAATGATAAAAACATAAAACGCTATCATGAAAAACAATATAATATCCCATACACCAATTAACCCTAAATATTGAATCTCAAATTTTGTATGTAAAAATAAAATACACCGATATTACTTATTAGAAAATTAACATTTCAAGAATCCCTTTAAAATGAAATTAATAAATTAAAATCATCCTCCATATATTTAATGTCATTATTTTAGAACAAAATTAAACATTTTTTAATGTAATTATTTTGGAACAAAATTAGAGGTTAATTAAAAGTAGAATTTTTTCTTAGTATAGCTCTAATTATAATATAAGTTAATAATCTAGAACGTAAAGATAATCAACAAAACACTAAAATGTAATTTAGTCTAATATTTTGATTTTTTAAAATTATCACTTAATATTATTTGTGTAAGTAAAACATCATTATTTATTGAGAAATTTTTTTGGGGAAATCACATTATCATATTTTTGTCCACTGGTTTCGATCTAATGAGTGTGGTTCATGTCAAGATAAGTTGAAGAATGAGATCATTACTGCATATTAAATAGGGAGAGCAAATCTTCCAATGGAAACTGCTATAATATGATTTCTGCCAAAAAAATCTTCTCAAAATTTAATATAGATCACAAAAACTTAAATTCAACAATCACTATATATTCTATGACAATAACAATGCTTACATTTATTTTTTCTTTAAAATAAAATAAAATGAATATAAATTTACAACTAACCATATTAGAAATCATGGCATTTTGATTTTTTCAAATAACAATAATGAATAAACAAAATTTCATACATAAATCAAAGTGGTTTTCGAGAAAGTATTTATAAGCAATTACTCATAAGTGTATCAAAACAATTTATAAAGCTAAAAAAAAAAATCAATTAAAGAAAAAGAAAAAACAACACCGTTGAGAATGGTGGCGGGAAAGTTACGCTTTGCGGCTGTGTACGTTGTTCCTGTCCCTCGGTTTCGATACCCTGATCTCCTAAAGGACTGGCGAAAACCCTCTACTCGTCTATTTAACATTATTTTCAATGAATGGAGCACAGTTTCAATCGTGAAGCTTTCAGACCTACTCGGCAAATCAATGGCGGTTTCCGGCGTCGAGGACATTCCGCTCGTGAATGGTGATTTGTTCTGCGGTTTCCGTTTCATTAGAGCTTGTTTCCCCTTGTGCGAGTCCTGGGCTGATGCCGAATTCTCTATTACCTGAACAAACCAATTCTACATTAATGGAAATCTCATCGTTATTCCCGTTACTTACCCGTTGTGTCGGCTCAACGTCCGTTCTGCAAACGGGGCAAGTCGAATGCGAATGAAACCACATGTCGATACAATCTACATGAAAGCTGTGTTCGCAATTGGGTAAAAAACGACCTTTCTCGTTCTCTTGGAATTCTGACAAACAGATGGCGCATTCCAGAACGTCTGTGAAGCTCTGTGCTTTATACTCGAAGACGGGCAGAGCCTCTACGACGCACGCGTCCAGAGGAATCAAGGGATCGTCAGGCGCAAAGGATAATCTACGGCGTCGAGAGGAATTGATCTGTTGAGGCATAGGGGAATTGGTATAAATCAGAAAGAAGAAGAAGATAACCATCAAAATAGCTCCCACGATCATCGCTGCAAATGGCTTCTTTCCGGTTGTTGGTGGCGCAAAATGCAAATTCCGGCCGTCAGTTGGTGGCGGCGAGGGTGAATGAAAGGCCATGGCTGGTGGTGAATATGGATGAAGAAGAATGCAGGTGAACCCAAATTTAAAACTGATGTGTGGATAGGAAATCACTTTGGATGAAGATGAATACAGGCGAACACAAATTTAAAAGTCATGTGTGTATAGGAAGTCAATTATGGGCTATTCAATAAAATATTAAAATTAAAAATTAATGCATTATATATTATTTTAAGTCATGTGTGTATAGGAAGTCAATTATGGGATATTCAATAAAATATTAAAATTAAAAAATTAATGCATTATATATTATTTTAAGTTCTGTGGTGGGATCCTCTGTTGTCTTTTTTCCCATCTGGTTTGAATTTCATAATATGACATATTCGATTATATAGTTTAGTTATCATTTGTCGAAATAATAAATAAATGTTATTTATATTTATAAAAGTACCTAATAATATCTAATTTCTCTATATTAGACTATAAACGCAATAATTTCATCTCAATAAAAAATAATTTTTTTTTTTTTTTTTTTTAACTCTTTAATCACCCCAAATAATCTCCAACCACAACCTAATATCTTTGCTAATATCATTCAAGTAAAAAATAACACTTTGTTACTCGTAAATAGAGATAAATATACCTCATGATTTAAGGCTACAAAATAAAATCATTAATTTTAAGTTCCAATAAAATTAGTCGCGAAAGATCAAAATTGACTAATAATAAGAATGGTAATTATCTGCTTCCACTGTAGCGGGCCAATGGTGTTATAGATTATGCTCTGTAAAGTGAAATTACTCAAAACAAGATATGGCAGTTTTAAAGTACTAACCATGACAGATAATTAACCTTTTTAAATTTAAATAAATCTTCGTCAATATGTATTTTGTATTTCAAATTTCCTTATCATGAAATATATAATTTTAATTTTAATAATATCTAAATATATTATTAATATTAGATATATATTTTTCCATTTCAAAAGTAGCTTTATAATATAAATATTTATTTAAATTATATTTAATTTTTAATATATTTATATATATATGATTCATAGATATTTTGATTCTGAATTATATATATATTAAAAAATAAATATGATTTAAAAAAATATTTATAAAATTATTTTTGAAATAAAAAAACTTGTATAAAATTAATGATATATTTAAATATTATTAAAATCAAAATTATATATTTTATGATAAGGAAATTTGAAATACAAAATACATATTGACCCAAATTTATTTAAATTTAAAAATGTTAATTATCTATCATGGTTAGTCTACTATATTAAAATTATATATATATATATATATATGGAGAGAATTAAAATAATATTTTATATGAGATTGTTTTTGGATTAATCACATCATTAAAATTTTGTTAACATTTCCAATCATTTAATGTGGTTCATCCTTTATACTTCATTGAAATGTTAGACCTCTATTATTACCTTTTATAAATATATAAATATATATAATTGAAGTGTGTATAATACAAATAGAAAAATAGTATATAAGATAAAGATAAGTAAATAAAAATGAAAAATATTATTCAAAAAAAGTTTAGTGTGGAGAGTTTTGGGATACACTTTCAGGTTGGATAATACTATTGGACCATTAATTGTAAACACTAAATAAGGCCGGCCTTACTCAGGTTGAAAAAATTATGAAGGAAATTGACTTTGGAAAAGGCTAAATGTGGCACTACGATCCTCACCATGTAATTTCTGATAAAAGGGTGGAAGTTGGTTCTGAAACCTATCCCCATGGAAGCAAATCAAAACTTGGAATAATGGAAAATCAAGAAATGTGGTCAGGTGACAAATCAACTCAAATACATGAGTAAGCGAACATTGACACCCTTGTTGTCAAAGAGAAAGTTCTGAAGAGCACAGTTCCAAAGCAAGAGGATGTTAACATGGAAAATGTACAACAAGGGGAAAGAGGTAAAATTCAAAAATAAGAGGAGGAAGAAGAAATAAAAACCAAATTGACAAAATTTCCTTCAAAGCAACCTAGATATGAAATGCAACTAGAAAATACATAATGGCGGTTCCAGCTCCTACTTCCACTGATCTCATAGCACACCAAGTTGGAAACATCCCATCTCAAGTAGATGCATTACAGAAAATCTATTAATAGATTAAGGAAGTGAGTAGTAAAGTGAAAAGTGAAATAAAGACTCAGGTGGCCGCACATTCAACATCGTTTTATCAAGCCAAGTTTCTCTTTACTATGGATTTCTGGAGAAATCAACTTAGATTATTTTCTATTCGTCCAACCACTCAAACTATACATGTTCAACTTGATTTCACAGCAATGAACCTGTCAATTAATATAAATGATGTTCCTTTACGTGGAAAAATTAATTTTCACAAGCAGGTAGGTGAAATGATCTATATTAATTTGAGCAAAAGTGACCTCATAGTGTCAAAAGCTGAAAAACTTCATGAGAAGACCACAAAAAAATTAAGGCAAGAGAATTTTAACTCAGGGTCTAAGAAAAGACAAAGTTACAAATACAAAATCTAATTCTAAAGATGGGGGTTAATCCAAAAGATCAAGAAGAAATCAATATGATATTGAAGAACAATGAAGCTGAGATGCAATCGTCAAAGATAAAATTAAAGATGCCTAGTGTTGAACATCCTTAGACAACAAAACTGACACAATTTCAAAAGGAAAAAGAGTAGTTGCTAGAAGAATTGATTAATAGAAATAGAGAAATTGTCATTTTACAGGAAAAAGTACAAAGTTTAGAACAATCAATCAAAGATCATATTTGGACCATTGTTGTCCTAGGGGAATCAAGTGATCATTCAGAAAAGCTGGCAATGGTAATGACCAAAAATAGAGTTTTACAGGTTGAACTGAAGAATGCTTAGGCAAACTTGATTGAAATAAAGGAACAAGTAAATATAGAAGACAAAAAACAAAATAAAACTAATGAGACTAATAATGAGTTGAACAATAAGAATAAACATGCACAGGATGAGATCAAAAATTTGAAGGCTAAATTAAAAGGTAATATTTCCTTGGTTGAAGCTAAGCAAATTGTTTGGGATGAAATTATCAAACAAGTTTGCTCAATGTGGGAGTATATTGAAATAATTGGTGATATTTCTTTGAGTGAAGCTAGGCAAATTGTTTGGTATGAAATTATGAAACAAGTTCATTATGTGTGGGAGTATATTCAAATAATTGCAGAGGAGAAATCCATCATAAAAGGACCTAAAGTGAACAATGAAACATGTAAGAAAAACATGTAGAAAGAAGTGCTTAATGCCAAGAACATGATCAAATATATAAATGAGAAAACTTCAAGTGAACTTAGGGCACTAGATTAATAGCATAAGTGTCCTTAGACACACAGATTTTGTTAATAAGAAAATAAAATAACATCAAATCTGCAAGATATTACACACAGTCACTCAACACTTTTGCAATGGAGAGAAACAAGTTTTAAATAAGCTTGTGTCCTAAAATAATTTTGTTATGTATCGCTTATTTCATTTACAAGTTTCTATTTACATTTAATGCACTATTAAGAACACCCCTAACTATTTTACTAAATTAGTTCCTAGGAAATGACACATTTCTTAATGTCATATCTCTTATAACAAATCAATATTCTAAGAAGAATATAAGACTCTAAATAATAAATTAAATATACTAACAAAAATCTAAATAATAAAATAATAATTTGTTTACTTTGTAACATATATCTAACGTTAAGGTCATGGAGGCGGCGTAGTGGTAAAGTCGGCCTCGTCTTGTGTTCAATCCCGAGCAAGGTCATAGCTCGTCGTGCGAGTAGTTAGTCTAAACCGGGCCAAGCCCACTACCTTTTGGCCGTGGGGGTTTGGTCTAGTGGCAAGCGAACGATTTGCTAAGTCGTTCGTGCAGCTATGCCGGTCACGAGTTCAAACCCCAAGAATACCCGAGGGACGTTCAAGGCGGCCTGGGCGGACCCTCCTAGAGGTTATAGAGGTAGCAGATGGGATTCGACCCCGTGTAACGCGAGTACGATACCATCGCCGTTGCCGATTCCTCTAGTATAAAAAAAAAAAAAAAAAAAAAAAAAAAAACAACATATATCTAACGTTCCCCCTTTGATCCAAAGGTACATTACAACATATACCAAGCTCTTACCTAAACTTAGTAAATTTCATCATGCCAAGTAGCCTTGTGAAAATATCTAAGATACAATCTTCTGAAGGACAATATACTAGTTTGATGACATAGTTGGTTATGAGCGTCCTGATGTAATGGTACTTTTTGTCCAGATGCTTTGTTTTGGAATGGAAAACTAGATTTTTGGGAAGTTTTATAGCTGAATGGGTGTTAATGAATAAATATGTTGCTTTTTCTTGACGAATGCTTGAATCTTGCAAAAAAATTCGTAACCAAATAATTTCACATGTTGCTTCCCATGTTGATATATATTATGCTTCTACCGAAGAAGTGGCCATTGTAGCTTACTTCTTACAACTCCAAGAAACTACAGTTGACCCCATGTTCATCAAATAATCTGATGTTGATTCCTGATCATCAATACGTCCAGCAAAATCTGTATTTGAGTATCCACCAAGTAAAAAGTTCTTATATTTTTGTAAAAAATACCAAAATCTTTCATCCCTTGGATATATCCAAGGACCCTTTTTGCTACATTCTAGTTCCTTTCCTTTGGTTCATGCATAAAGTAGGATAAAATGCTATCTTTATAAGATAAGCCTAGGCCAATGGTTTTCAGATATATCAAGCTTCAAATCAATTGTCTATAAGTAGTACTATTCACCAATTCCCCTCCTTTAAATTTAGAAAGTTTTAAGTTTTGTTCCATTGGGGTGAGAGAAAGCTTGAAAACTTGCATTCCAAATCTTTGATGAATTTGAGATGCATACTTCAGATGCCTTGTTTGGATGTTAGAATAGTTCAAATCCAAGATAATAGCGAAGTAATCCCAAATTAGTCATCCTAAATCAAGCCTGCAACTCCTTCTTTACCTGCAAAATATGATCATTATTGTTCCCAGTAATGATCAAGTCATCCACATATATAACTATAATCACCATATTCTTACCATGTTCTTGTACATATAAAGTATCCTCAGATTCACTTTGCTTAAAGCCCACCTTGCAAATTTACTCGTCCATTTTTGCATAGCAAGCTCATGGAGCTTGTTTTAATCCGTATAAAGCCTTCATCAATTTTCATACTCTGTGTTCCTACCCTTCAATCTCAAGACCTAGAGGTTGAGTCATATATACTTCTTTTTAAAAGTCTCCATTGGGGAATGCACATTTAACATTCATCTAATGGACTTTCTATCTTTTTTTACTTGCTAATGTAAGTGTTGTTCTGATGGTGTTCCATTTTGTTGTAGGTACAAATTTTTCATCATAGTTGTCTCCTTCTTTTTGTGCAAAACCTTTGGCAACATTCCTTTCCTTTCTACATGTCAATGTCTCCATATGGATTATACTTAATTTTTTAAACCCATTTGCATTCGATGGCTTTAGCATTTTTAGCAGAGTCAACAACTTTTCAAGTGTTTTTCCATCAATACGTTGTATTCTTCAACCATTTCCTTTTTCCATTCT
The DNA here is from genome assembly GCA_031772625.1 of Pinus tabuliformis. NCBI lineage: Eukaryota > Viridiplantae > Streptophyta > Pinopsida > Pinales > Pinaceae > Pinus > Pinus tabuliformis. Next base: position 771,037,161 of record CM062815.1, read on the forward strand.
ATATGTTTATTTCCTCTTTGTATGTGGAGGGCTCAGTAAAATCACTTGTTATTAAGGAAATTTTTTCTTCATTTCTTTGTGAACTTCGTGTTCCTGTTTTGTTTTGTTCATCTTGCCTAACATCTTTCAAAATGTTAATGGTCCATTTAGGAAGTTGATGTTCACTTGTTTGTGGATCTAAATAATCACCATCATTATAATGTGGATTGATATAAACAAATGTTCTTTCATCTTCTGAAGGTTCAACGGGTGGAGATTCATTGTTAGATGAACTGCTACTAGGAGATCAAGATGAAATTCCAAAAGATCTAGATGGTACAGATGAAGTAGATGAGGTGGATGAATGACTTTCTGATGAAAAAATTCAATATCATACTAATGTTGTGTACTTGGCGGATTTTTCATTTTTCTTTTCTTTTTATCTCTCTTAGTTTCCAATTTCTGTAGAATAATTTCTATCTCTGTGACACTTTTTCTTTTTGTTTCATCAAATATAACATCTCTGCTAAAAATAAAATTTCCATTGGGCAAAATACAATATCCCTTCTTTTCATCAGAATCCTCAATTAATGTATGCTTCAGACTTCATGAATCAAGCTTAATTCACTTTCCTTTTGGAACTAAGGCATAACACACTGAACCAAAAATGATAAGATGCTTGACTCGAGATTTGAAACCAAACTGTGGTTCATATGTTGTAATTCCATCCAAATAAGCATTAAGAGATCTGTTCCTTAAGAAGAATGATGTATGTATTGCTTCTGCCCAATATACAGGACATAAATTTTTGAAAGTTAGTGTGCATCTTTCCATCCCTTACAATGTACGATTCATTCTCTCTGATACTCCATTTTTCTTTGGACTGTAAACACTTGTAAGTTGTCTTTTGATAGTATTCTCCTTGAAATCATTTTAGAATTCATAGGAAGTGAATGTCCATCCACTATCTATCTTGAGAGTGCCAATTTTTTTTTAAATTCATTCTCAACTAGTTGGCGGAATGTCTTAAAGTTTTTGAATGCTTTTATATTTTGTTTAAAAGAATAAACCAAATTAATTCTATTAAAATCATCAATGAAGAGTAAAAAGTATCTACAACCTCTTAGCGAAGTCTATAGAGGTCCACAAATGTCATTGTGAACCAATTGAAATGCTTGTTTGCATGCCATGAACTTGTTAGAAAAGTGTCTTGAATTTGTTTCCTGTAAATGCAAGCTGCACGTGTTGCATTTTTTTTTTTATAATATGGAATTCATTTAACCATTCCATGTTTCTAAAGTTGAGAAGGAATTTAAAAGTTAAATGTCGATATCTCACATGCCAAAACCTTATTGGTGAAAAATTTCTACTTGTTTCTCCTGCGAAATCAAAATTTCATGGAACGATTATTCCTTTCATCATAGAAGTTTTCCATATTCATATCTTATTATGACTGTCTCCATATTATGTTTTATGGATTTTATATTTTCTAAGCCATCCTCCATAACAACCTAATGTCCTACTTGTTGAATCGTGACTAATGACAATAATTTCTTCTTGAAAGTTGGTACGTACTACACATTTGAAATTGATTTTTCTCCAATTCCAGAAAGAGAAATGTTTACTACACCTTTCCAACAATGAGTGTGTTTTGTATCATCTGCAAGAAAGATTGAATTGAGTTGGCATTGCTTAAAAGTCCAAACAAAGTCACATCGAAAAGTCATATGTTGTGTTTCCCTTGTATCTAATATCTAAGCATATTCAGAATCACTTTTAAGATATGTGGAGACATGTAATGTTTTTTATTTTGAACTTTGAAGTGTAGTGAAGACATATTATGAGCCATCATCTTCTTGGTCATTAACAAATTGTACCAAGTGTTGTTGAAACATTGGAATTATTTCAATAGATTTTTTACAATCTTCAGCATAATGACCAACTATGTTACATCTTCTACAAAATATTGATTGAAATATTTTCCTCCGCCTAGACTCTATCTTGTGCCTCTGCTTTGTCCTCGACCTTTATCTTTTTCCTCTCCCTTGACTTTTTCCTCTTCCTTGATTGTTGCCTGTGCCTTGACTGTTGCCTCCGCCTTGAATGTTGCTTCTACCAGAAGTATTGCCTCTACCAAAGTTGTTCCGTTTTCCTTTAATTCTACCATAACCATGTCCTTTATATTCTCAATTTAGATTTTTGTGCCCTCTTCCTCTAACTTGATAACTTTTAGTTGAATATTTATACTGCTAGCTTATATAACAAGACATATTCCCCAACATGTTTCTTCTTTCCAAAACATCTATCATGCTGAGCTAGCATTTTAGATACTTCATCAAACTTTATCTTCTCCAATTTCCATTTTCCTGTAAAGTTTTCAAGAGATGTGTATATGAAGAAGACAAACCGGCAATCAAAATAGTAGTCATGAAGTTATCATCCATTGCTCAAAATCCAACCTTTATTATTTCTTGTTTAATGGTTTTAAGTGTGGAAATGTATTCAAGTACATTTCCCCTTTATGTCAATTTCTGTTGAAGCAACTTCAATTGAAGATCAACTCTCTTAGGTTATGGTTTTCTATTAAATAATTATTTAAATGTTTGCTAGGGAGACCATGCAGCAAAATCATTTTCAATGTGAACATACATTTCATCATTAACTAAAGGTTTAATTAATACTAATGTTTTGGCATTTTTGATCTCCCATTTAGATAGTGAGTCTGCATCTATAGGTTTCTTTGGTTTAACATCACCATCAGATACATCTCGCTAAATTTCATTGTAAAGCAGAGTGCCTTCTATGTGTCTTTTCCACGTCTTGTAATTCTTTCAGCCTTCAAGTTTGTTAGAATCAAAAAATAAATTTACCAGGTTGGACATTGTAAAAGTAAATGTATATACCAAGATGGATCATGCACCAAAAAACAAGATGGACAATACACCACATGCAACACCACACACAAAAAATAATTGTCTATCAGGGCTTGGCCTTGACCCTCGTGTAGTCATTTGAGGAGAAACGTGATTGAGCTTTGCACTTGGCTCTAGACAAATTTTCTAAAATTTTACAATGAAACTTTCAAAATTTGATTTTTTACAATATACTTGTAGTTTGACTTCTTTGACTCTATCCCCCTCAAAGTAAAAGTTACATGGGTTATAATTTGTTTCCCTCAAATAAAATATTACACCTTATTACTCTAAAATTTTAAATTAGAGAGTTACACCTTTTCACTCCAAATTTACAAAAAAAAATTACACGATATCTCTCAAAACATTTACACCTATATTAAAAATGACCTTATTACTCAACTATATAAAAAATTAATCATAAAAACAATTATTACTCCATTGATTTATCACTCCAACAAGAAATTTATTTAAAAATCACTTATCTCTCCAAAAGACATTAAAGCATGTTTACATACATCCTATGTAAAATAATTTAAAGTAATTTATGAAGTTAGATAAAGGTGATTTAACTAATGGAACCTTTTAACTTATGAATGTAAAGCATAAATAAAAATACGCACCATAAAAATATTTGGTTGGATAGACATTCAAGGAAATAGTCTTCCAATGAAGCTCCTTAACATTGTGACTGAATCAACAATGTTCTCCATGTTAATCCGCTCTCTTCTAAACATAAACTCAACTAGCCTCTGCAGTGATCTTCACGTTGTTCTCTACGCTAGTCTCCATGCTGATCTTTTGTAGTCTCTGCACTCATCTCCATGTTGATCTCTATGATCTTTCAAACATAAACATTGCTTGTCTCCACACTTATCTGCATGATGTTATCTACAACATTCAAGGTGGCTATACAGTGTCATGGAAATACAACACAATTCTTCAACAAAGGACCATGCCAAATGTGTAAAGGTACCCAATCATACTTCTTTAATCAATGGATCTGAGATCCCACAAAACAAAATAGCAGCTTGCAGGTTTTCATGTAATAGAAATCGACAACCAAATTTTTATGTATCTCTTTGAATATTTTTCTCAAAAAATAAAGTTGAAGAAACTCGAGTCGATATAAAATATGAAATTAACAATGAAGTTGTAAATTTCTTTTCTTTAAGAAAATTGGGAAATTTTCATAACATTCAACCACTCAACAATTTCATGGAGTTTTCCAAAAGCTTGCAGAGCTAGAATCTCCTATTCATACCATCTGCTTAATTGTAGCTCCGATACCACAATAATATTAGGAGTGTCATCACACACAAATTTTATTAATATGAAAAGAAAATTACATAAAATCTGCAAGAGATTACACACGATCACTCAACACTGTTGCAAATGGAGAGAAGCTGACTTTAAATAAGAGTGTGTCCTAAACAAAGTTTGTGATGGATCACTTATTTCATTTACATGTGTCCATTTACATTTAATTTACTTATAACAACACTTGTAACTATTTTCATAAATTAGTTACTAAGAAACAACAACTTTCTAGATGTCATATCTCTTATAAGAAATATATAATCTAAGAAGACTCTAAGACTCTAAATAATTAATCAAATATTCTAACAAAAATCCAAATAATTAAATATAAATGTGTGTACTTTGGATCATATATCTAAAATAGACATTACAAACAATGCTTCAGTAATTATGGAGATCAAGAAAATTATTAGGAAGAACATGCTTCGTATTGAATCTTCAAGCAAATTGAAAGAAGTCCAAATGTCACTCTCTTTATTCAACACCAAATTTGATGAAGGGTTGAGAGCTCGTTTACCTAATTCCCTGACCAACAGGGGAAGTTTTTCTTGAGAATCATAGGGAAAGGAATTAGTGCATATTAAGAGTAGGGAAGATGAAGCTCATGAAGAAACTAAAGTACTGAAAACGGAGGACTATGGTCAATTATTTGCATAGGTGTTTTCAACTCCTTTAGTTAATGAAAACATTGTTTGTTGCAAAGCCTAATTATACAAATCTCATGTTCGAGGAAATGATCCAATCAGACAAAGTTCATTGGAAGAAGTGTGAAAGGAATTTCACACCCACTAATGTCAAAGTTGTCGAACCATGCACCAGTCATTCAAGTTAATGTTCCAAGAATCTTATGACTTCTCATTAATGAGAAAATTTTATAGTTGTAATATTTAAATAGTTATGGTAGTTTTTGCAGTTACTTTATAATTGATTTTGATGTAATACAAAAAGACATGAGAACCACTGGAAAAGGGTTCAAAGTTTAGTTTTGAAATTTTGATCCCTTGTGTAATGATTATGCTTCTTTAGAAAAAATAAAATCACGAAATTGATTCTAGTAGATTGGCATGTTGCAATATGTGTTATTCTTCCCATGTGAGTTTCATGTTGTTTTATTCTTAGAAAACATGTGTATGATGGTAGCAAGTTTATTTGAATAAGTTACATATTTATTTATGTATTTTTGAAAGTTACACATATACCTGTAAGCTTTGTTCAAAACAATTTTAATAGACTCTCCACTATTTTTGCACCTTCATTATCTATCTAAATCATCCATATTTTTTATCTTCAATTTGTAACTTTGATTCTTTAAAGCCCTAGTTATAAACCATAAACTTCTAACTACTTTTTCTTTCAACTAAATATTCAAAATTTTTTAATTATCAATACACCGCTAATATATAAAATTCAATCTCCCCAATTAAGTTCTTGTTACACAAAGAAATATATCATCTCCCAGAAAATTTAGATAATCTTTAATAGATTTTTAAAATTCTACTCGACATTAGGGATGTTCTAGGCACTTGGTTCTCTTTTAACCATGAACGGTCTCTAAGACAAAACAAGCCCCATGTTTTTTTTTCCCTTCCACCAAATATCAAAATTAAAATTAGTAAACATGATTCTTGCTCATTTAACAAGCCCCATGTATTTTCCCCTCCACCAAATATCGAAATTGAAATTAGTAATCATGGTTCTCGCTAATTTAACAAGGTTAAAAGAACATGTAATAGTTAAACAAAATTATTTAGAAATTTGCTCTAAAATTAATTCAATCATTCTCATTAACAGATAAACCGTTTATAAAAAGTTTATAATGCAAGTTGGTGAAGATGTTCTTAAATAGAAGAATAAACACTTACATTCATCCAAAAATTACTAATTATTCTTAGTAATAAAAACTATTTACAAAAATTGATAATAAAAATTAAAAATGATATATGTAGAAGAAAAGACATAAGAATAAAACCCTGTAATGAAAAATAAGAGTGTCACCAGTCACCAATTAATAGTAAATAGTGAATTTCAAAATTTTGTATGTAAAAAGAAAATACACCCATATTATTTCATTAGAAAATTAACATTTTAAGAATCACTTTAAAATGAAATGCTTGAAAAAATTAAAATCATCATACGTTTTTTTTTAATGTAATTATTTACATTGAGAATTTTGGAACAAACATCAGTTAAAAGTATAGAAATTTTCTATTCCAATTCCAATTATAATACAAGAAAATGGAGTGGAGTTTCACTCGTCAAGCTTTATGACATCGTCGACATATCGATGGCGGTTTCCGGCATCGAGGACATTCCGCTCGTGAACGGTGATTTGTTCTGCGGTTTCCGTTTCATGAGAGCTTGTTTCCCCTTGTGCGAGTCCTGGGCTAATGCCGAATTCTCTATTACCTGAACAAACCAATTCTACATTAATGGAAATCTCATTACCTACCAACTGTTTCGGCTCAACGTCTGTTCTGCAAACATAAGATAAGATAAATAAATAGAAATGAAAATTTTGTCGTTACTTACAAATGTAAAAATAATATATACGATAGGACAAATAAATAGAAATAAAAAATATTATTAAACACGCCACTTTTATATATTTTTAAAATTAACTTAACCTGTATTGATTTCTCTTTAATTATAAAGTTTGACCTATAAAACAATATTTAGTTGAGACCTACATTAATTTTTTCATGTGAATAAGTTTTAGTCTTTAAAGTTTTATTGTCTTTTTATTTTTTTTATTACGAGACTTTTTAAATTTCTTGTGATTTTGTTAAAAAATAAAATTAAAAGAAATTTAAATACAGTTTATTAAAATTCATGAACATATTTTACTTGAAATTTGTGAATATCATCAAATAAATTTGTGTGAGTGAATTTCAAATTTGATGAATTTTGTTGAAGGGACCTATTGATGTATAATAAAAAATTACATATTAAATTAAAAACAAATAATTTTAAAAGATTAAATATCAATCTTATAAAAATTACAGATTTTGTAAAATTTATATTTAAAATAATAATATTATCTCATTTAAGTATTAAGGATTTTTGGCAGTGTATTATATTAGATATCTTTTCTTCGGATTTAAGTGCATTAAGAAAGTCATTAATCTATAATCATTTACATGAGAAGTAGTCGTAACTGACTAATTTCTCATGATTGTTGAATAGTCCACTTAGCACTCATTGCATCGGTTTAAGTGCATTAAGAAAGTCATTAATCTATAATCATTTCCATGAGAAGTAGTCGTAGCTGACTAATTTCTCATGATTGTTGAATAGTCCACTTAGCACTCATTGCATGAGGTGATGCTGACAGGGGTGAAGAAGTGAGATTGAAACTAGTGAAATGAATCAGATAGCGTCAATCATCACTTCTAGGGCCTCCTGGGAGGTCACCCATCCCAAATCACCTCTGGCTCAAGCGTGCTTAACTGTGGGGTTTTTCCCCAAAATCAAGCCCACTTAGCTTGCTACCGCATTTTCAAAGCCTTAGCAAATATTGTGCCTCATGAACCATTCAAGTAAAGCTCCCTTCACTTTTATGTATTTAAGTATTAAGGGTCTTTCACAGTGCATTATATTAGATATCATTTTTTGAGATTCAATTGCTTTAAGAAAGTCATTCATTTATGACTATTTCCATGATCTCAATTATTATATATATATATATATATATATATATTATTAATAAAATAATAAAAATAAAAATTTTCCAACTCACACATCTTATATACCAATTTGATATGTAATTTGACTCTAAATTGAAAATTAAATTATTACTAAATATATATATAATTCCTTTTAAAAACAAATAATAACAAATATTATAAAAAAAAGGTTACAATAAAAATGCTTATATAAATGTTAGGAAATCTTTATGATTTTAAATACGGAATTTATGAAGCGTGAACAATGTTGACAGCTTAATTTACTTAAAGTTAAAGTTAAGAGTGTCACGCAACTTAGATTTAAGAGGTTCGTGGAAAGAGATGTAATGTTAAAATAATTAATGGCTACCACGGAAATAATTTAAAGGTTTACGAAAGATTATAAAAGTCATATTCAAAATAGGATCTCGTAATTTTATTATATATAGGTATATATAATTATATTGTTTGAAAAAAATAGATTACATGAGTGGTGGTTTAAAATGGATTGGATTTACATGGTTACATAGAAATTAGAGTTATTAGTTCGTCTACGGAAATTCAAAATATTTACGAAAATTCAAAATATTTATGGTAAACAAATAAATACATTGATACCATAAAAACAAAGAAGACTAATAAGAGGTAATTATATCATTTCATCCGGTGCACATGATGTCACAATCTTTGAATTCTTTGCACTTAAAGTAATTAGGTTTAAACTTGCATTAGATATGACATTCCATGTGGGCTAAGTGATCTTCCTTTCTGTCAAGGAAAGTTTGCAATTTCTACTAATTCTATGAAATGTCACTAAGAAAAGAAATTATTTCATTTTCATGCTCATGTTTTTTGCTTAACACCCTTCCCAATAGAGTCTTGAGCTCCCACTAGAGGGTTAGGGAATGCAAGTATTAGTTCCTTCTTCCCTTGTAGTTGCCAAGGTACGAAAGTCGACCAAAGACCTCCTCCAACAACTTAAAATATGAGTATGCCTATGTAACGCCCTCCTCCCACGTCTACCTAAGTAACTAGCCAACCATGGTAAACATGTGATGAGAGGCTGCTATGATGGGATTCGACCTCTTCTGTGACCTTAAGGAAGTGGAATTGACGAAATCACAACAAACAGATATAAAACACCAGTCTTAGGACCAACAAGAACGAAACAATCATTTTAAACAACTTGCCCCTGGGTCCTACTATTGTTTTAGCCAACTTAGGTGAGAGTAAAGCTCCCCAAACACTACCAAGGCGAGTTATAACGCTCCAGAGACACCGCCCAGAATGGAATCATCACTTAAAATTGGTAAGAATATAAGAAAATAAGGATGTAAAAGCAATAAGTTAAACAAGGCCATAACGAGAACCCTACTAGCCATAATAGGAATTTCATCAAACATATCATCAACATGTAACCTACAGGTGTAAACAATAGATTTAGGTGTAGAGATCTCATAATTATCTGAGAATTGCCATCAACCATTGTTCCTCATGTCATTTGTTGCCTTATCATTTATTAGATCATAGATACACAATCCATTCAGATACGGGTAAAAACATCATGAGAATAATATATAGCTTGTGTCATAAAATATACATACAACCATCATAATAGGAACATAAATACAATGGACATATCAACCATCAAAATCCATGTATACACCATTACTTTTACACATGAAAATCAAGGGAATGAATTTCTAGTTAATTAATGCAATGAACCAACTAGGGATGGGCCTACCACACTGCACCCAACTATAGATTGGTTGAGCCAAGTCTCTCTTCAGCAAATCACCCCTATGCCATATTCCAAGCATGAATGTGGGATCTCATAGAACAGATCAATCAAAAACTCATCTAGGGCTTCCATAGGCCATCAACCTCAACGCATCAAATAGTGATTGAACCTCATGGTCGGACGTCACAACACCATGATTATATTGGTCTCCATCCAAGCCTTCCATTGCTTCCAGAGCGTTTGTTCCAACGAAGGCTTCCGGGACTAGTAACTCAACCCACAACTGTCGTCGAGCTTCCAGAGCATTTGTCCAACCAAAGCTTCCAAGACTAGTAACTCAGCCCACCAAGGATTTCCAGAGCGTTTTTCCATCCAAGGCTTCCAGGACTAGTAATCCAACCCAAGTTGTTACAGGGCTTCCAAAGTATTTTCTAACCAGGGCTTCCACAAACTAATAACTCAACCGAATATAAGCAAACACGATAACCAACCAACAACAAACAATGAAAGTAAGCCCAGAATCACTATGGCTATCAATCAAATGGAAAGGCTAGGAAATTCATTGTCGATCCAATCAATCCTTCATACCAATGAGAGATCACAACCAAGAAACCACATGTATATGTCGTGCATGCTGAAACTGGTGAAGAAATAATACATGAAATTTGGTACCTGCAAAACAAATCCGATGTAGTTGTTGATCATGATCCCTTCTTGCACTTTCCTGCTCTTCCTTTGCCTTCTTGCTCCAAGAATAGCAATATGCCACACCCTTCAAGAGTGCTCCTAGAAAACTCTAAGTATCAAAGAGTATGAGAGAGAGAGAATAATGAGAGAGAGCTTCAACATCGAACTGACAAAAGGTTACACTGACCAAGATTGCCAAATGATCCTCATAATGATCCGGATTTAAACAGGAACAGAACAAAATAGAGAGATAACCATAAAGATAGATATGCAACGGAAATAATACCTCAATTCATTACTGTAAAATACTGAAATATGCTTACAAACAGAAATGGAAATAAACCAGCTAGGGCGATGGTAGCTTATCTCTGAGAAGAGATGTGGTGGCTACATGCCCCTGAACTGTCTTACAATGAGGCTCGAAGGCCTATTTATTGTTGAGAAACAATGGAAAACCCTTCACATTCCAAAACCTAACCCTAGAAGATGAAACACCAAATTGTGGGCCCCGTTTTTGGGTAAGTTAGTACATCAACTTCCCGGGGTCGCGAATTGGTTGTACTATCTCCGTTTGACGTGCATGATAGCCCGTTGGAAAGATCTCTCTGAGGACTACGATGGAAAAGACGATTTTTAGAAAAAAAAATCACTAGCAGTAGATTTCTCAAAAAACGTCGTTTAGGGCCTCAAAACTGCTCCAGAAGTTTAGGACCTGAAAAAATGCTAAAAATAGTAAATTGTGCTATAATTAAGGAAACTGAGAAAACTGTAAGAAGCACTAGAGGGGATCCAAGTGGAATTAGTGGGTGGCCACCAATATCCACCTGGATCACATAAGCCTTTTTCTCAATGAGGCCCCTATTTTCTTCATTTTCCATCATTTTTCTTCAATTTCCTCCTCACACAACATGTTCCCTTTCACCTCCCTTTTCCCATAATTTCTATTATTTTCATAAATAAATGTGCCAAAAATTCCATCTTTTCATTCCAAATCCTTAGCCATTTCCTTTTCCAATTTCCTTAGCCATAAACAACCAAATGAGCACCCCATAGAATGTTTTTCGCACCATTCTACTTGGAATACATATCCCATCAACTATGGTCTTATGTATTTTTCCATGGAAATTTTACCAGGGTTGTTACAGAACCCTCCCCCTTGGGGAAACACTGTCCTCGATGTTTAATGATAGCTATAACCAACATGAAATTTGAAGAAAAACATACTTCCCATGGAGTTTTATGACACAACTTGTTGTAGTACTTACATTGAAAGACATGCTCAAAATCAAAACATCATGACAACATACCGCATATTGGAGCTTTATAAAGTAGCTCTTTACGGTATTTACAATAACCACATATACACATATTCACATTTGCTAAACCAAAAAATCAAAGGATACGATGCCCATATCAATCAACGAGGCAATTGAGAGGATCAGACCTCCACCCTCTAAGTAATAACATGATTCACCTCACTCCCACAAAGCCCAGAATCCACTGCAAAGTGAAATGTGCATCGAATGTCGAGCACTATAATCCTACACCACTTTTCTTATCAGTGAACAGTTACCGACTCATTATTCCAGGGCGCACTCCCGTTGTACATCAGATTCCATCTGGCAATGCTAATGACCAAAAAATATATATCCACAACCTTCCCTTCTCTGCAACACAGTATCTCGGGAATCTGGTTACCCCTTCCATGCAATCACTCACCTTCCAACACTAGTAGAAAACGAGAAATTAGTGACTAGGTGACTAAAAAGTTAGTTACTACAGCTTTTCCAAGTGAAATACTTCCAAAAATGAGCAATCTTATGTGACGGAACTAAAAACGACTAACATAAATCACTAATTTAGTCATGGGTTAAAATATGTGACTAGCTAATAATTAATGCAACTGAAACTGACTAACATGAATGACTAATTTAGTCTAAGAACAAAAATACAAGTACTACAATAATATGAATCAATTTTTTATGTTAGTGATCTTAGATGTGTCAAGCAATCTAAACTTACAAGTGATAGGGGATTGAAAGGTTGTTAAAGATTGGTTGAAAGGTTATCCTTCCTTAAACACTTCTTCATCCTCACATGGTGTATAGGTGAGTCAACTTTGAATTATTTATCTCTAATAATTTGTAATTTTAAAAATATATTTTTTAATAAAAAAATATTTTACGTTTTTTTTTTTTAATTTAGTCATTGAATCTAATTGGATCTAGTTCCAATCTGAAATTAATTTGAAGAGAAATTTTAATTTTTAAGACTATAATATCAAATAAAAACTACTTTAATTTCATATTAACTGACCTTTATGCATCTTAACCATGGATATATGAAGTGCCGAGAGAGATCCAATCTCTCGAGGTGAAAACGTTTTTTGTAGTGCAAACCTTGAGGAAATGTTTTCACCTCGAGAGATTGGATCCCTCTCGCAAATTGATAGTTATAGGGTTAATACGGATCTAGGTTGGTTATATAATACTATAATATCTATATTTGTATTTGTGTCTCTTTCTTATTCCCTCAATCTATCACACCCCCCAAACATACACAGACTCTCTCTCCCTCTCTTCCCCTTCTCTGTCTATCTCTCTCTTCCCCTTCTCTCCCTCTCTATCTATATCCTTCTCTCTATTCCCTTCCATGCTCCTCTCTCCCTCACTCTCTCTCCATGACTCCCTTCTCACCCCCTCTCTCTCTCCACCTTTCTCCCTCTATGTTTTTATTGTTCCATCCCTCCCTCGCTCCCTCCAATTCCATATCTCTCTCCTCATATCTATCTCCCTTCCTCTCTATCCCTTATTTCCCACCTCCCTCTATCTCTCCCCCCAGATCAGTCTCTCTCTCTCTCTCTCTCTCTCTCTCTCTCTCTCTCTCTCTCTCTCTCTCTCTTCCATCGAACTCTATCACTATCTCCCCTTGCCTGTCCTTGTCCATCTCTATGTCTCCATCTCTTTCCCTTCCCCTTCTTTCCCTATCTCTATCCTCTCATCTTCTTTCTCTTCCCTCCTCTCCTCTCTCTGTCACTCTCTCTCCATATTTCCATTATCACCCCTCTCTCTCTCCACCTCTATCTCTCTATGTCATTTTTCTTTCCTCCCTCTCTCTCCCACTCTATTATAGACATATTTGTGCACTGCAAACCCAATCACATATATCAATAAGCCAAGGGCTCTCAAACCCCTAAAAGTGTTGCTTCATACCCTAAAGGATCAAGGTCAAATGATTACATCATTTCCTAGAAGTTCTCCCCGAAAAACTGCTCAGAACTGGGAAAAACTAGACCATACAGGTTGCTCCACACTGAGTGTACGATGCATCTCACTTGCTACACACAAAATGTGCAATGCATACTGAAAAGCCCTTTTGTAGGGTGCAATGAGCGAGAGCAGGAAAATGGCAGAGGCAGTTTTCTAGGTGGAAACTCAGAGAATATTCTAGAAACTGCTCAAATGACACTTGCCTCTCTGAATTTTCCCAGGGATGAGTAAAAGATCATGAAATCTCCAAGTGGAACCAAGAAATATCAGTGAAATGATACTAATCAAAATCCAAGAAGCTGAATCACTCCCATGCAAATATCTATATATGGATCCCTCATCCTAGAGATCCAGGGGCTGGAATTTTGTAATTTGTAAGGAAGTGTTATTGGTTTGTCTTTGAGACATTGTATTGTTGGGTGATCTAGATTTTGATGAGGTGAAGAGGGCTTTCATGCTGGGAGGATGGCTCTGGATTAGACAGAGGGGTTGTAATCATCTCTTCTACTACTTCTATCAATAAAGCTATTTGTGTTTTCCTCCATATACTTGTATATTTCTGAATCTTGTATTTGTGTATGCATTTGTATGGTTAATGTACATCTTATTCTACATTGTTTATGGTTATAGATCTCTATGCTTTGATGGTATTTTTCTACTTTGACTCTACACGTGTTCTTTGAAGCGGGACAAGTGAGAAAGGAGTGGTGAAGCTCTATCAAAGGAGAGAGGAAACATGTAAGGAGCCAAGCAAAAGACTGAGGTTGGTACTCTCTACTTCTCTCTCATCTATCTCTCATAAAGGAAAACACATGTTACTTTGAATTGTTTGTTTTTAAGATAGCTACCCATCTTAGTGGGACTAGCAGCTCTGAATGGACACTAGTTTTCCTGGAAACAAAATGGCGAATCCATTGGGGAATGAATAGTTTGTTTGTTTGTTATTGTTGTTTGCTTTATAAACTACAGACGGAGCCTGAAGTTAAGCCAGCTAGTCTTCTTACTGCTTTTTTTATGCAATTGCAAAGTAGATCAACGTTGCTTCAGTCAATCTCCAAGTTGGTTTATGAACTAAACATCTGACTTGCAAACATCCTAAGTGCCCTGGTGGTAGCTCAAAAACCTCATTAGATCAGCCCTTATACTTTGTGTTTATTGTCTATCATAAGCTCAGCCTAAATCCCTAAACTTAGCTGCAAACTGTGGGTGAAAACCAAGCTCAGTCTTGTCCCTAGAGCATCGCATTGTCTCTCATTGGTAGTCTGGATGCATTGCACCTCCCATGTGCTGAAGGTGAGATGCATCCCTGTTTTCCTTAAGGACAGGTGCGACGATTGAATGAGATCATTTCTGCCTCCAGATTTTGGTTTTTTCTTCATTGTTTTCAGCTCTATTCAGTAGTTTTACTGTCTATGATCAATATATCACTATTGAAACATTCTTCCTTCACATTATTCAGCCTCTATTGATAAGGGATTGTGAATGTTTTTAATGTTTTTTTCATCATTTACAGTCCTCCTTTGCAAACAGTAGCTTAATCGAATTGTCGTCTTTTGATTTGAAAGTATCACAAAGTTATCGTTTTCAGTCAAGAAAACGAGTGTCGTAAAGTCTTCCTCTTTTAGATAGTCCATTACACTTTCACCATTATATTTGATTTGAATTATCAATTCTTTGAAGAATCGAAAATAGTTTTCCATTCGAAACAGAAAGTGTTGTCTTAGTCTTCCTTTTGTTTTTTGAAAAGAAATTGTTAAAGTGTCGCTTCAAGGAAAAGTAGTTCAGATTTATACTTAGTTTTCTTTTTGTCATTATCACATTAAGGGAAATGAAAAAAAAATACATGCACGTGCATTTGCATTTAGAATCCATGAGGAAATTGATTTAGGAAAAGTTCATTTAGTGTGTTCTCTCTACTCTATGTTGAAAGAATCATATTTTTCTTTCCTTAGTAGCTAGGATTTTCATTGCTAAATGAAAATAAACAATTGTTTATCATTTTAGATTGCATATTTAGGAGTTGTACATCTACATCACGCGGCGAACCTTGAAAGGAAAACTTCCTAAGAAATATCAATTATAAAATAAACCTTAATGAACATAAAAACACTTTGGAACCTAACGCACAACATCTAGAAGTCTAGGCTAGAGATGTATTCCAGTGTCGTAAAGCCTAGTAACTATCGTTTTCATCGTAGATTGGGTGATTCCTCCTCTTTGATACGACAAGTTCCAGTACGGACTTGTGCTCCCACGTACCGTCGAGTATTTATTGGGATACCACAATACACTGATATCATTTATCCTTAGGAAGCCGTGTCTGCCGCCCTATCGATCACAATGCACTAAACACAACATTTGGGAAGATTGACTACCATACATAAAGTCCTCGATAATTTCTCTATAATTTACCACCGAGGTGTATATTGCAGTTTTGCGATTGGTTTGATAATCCCTCTGTCTAGATTTCTAGAGTAGTCACTTTCGTTCCTTTTCAGACTCCTTAAAATAAAAAGTCCATCTGAGCACTTGTCACTTCAGGCTCATTAAAAATCGAAGGCGAATAGAGTCATCTTTAGCGTTTTCTCGACTCTTAAAAATTGAAAAAGCAAGTTGTGCCAAAGCGTCATAAAATTTATTTTATTCAGAATATCATCATTGTTCCCTCATTGGTCTTAGGTTGAGAAAATGGAGTCCACCAATCAAGGATTTCGCCTTGGGGGCAATCCTAGTCCTTTCTCCTCTTGGGGAGATATTGGTGCTCCACACATGGCTACATTGTCCCTTCCAGGACTCACAATTGGCCTGCTAGTATGGGTATTCTCGACCTCTGTCATTCAAAACACTCTAATTCCTAAGCAATCAAATCAACAACCAGATGATATTGAAGTTGCTTCCCTACCTTGCACTTTGTTTGTTTCTTCCTCTCCTTCTTCTTCTTCGCTTGGTGAAACCAGGTAACTGAGAAGAAGAAGAAAGGGAAGGAGAAGAAGAAGAAGAAGCCAACGGCAAAAGGGGGAACCATGAATTGTCTGGCGAAAATCCACACACTGCACCATCCAAACCCAAATATTTGTATGTGATTTGCAAAGGAGACCACTATCATCTAGATTTTCCCTGCATCCCGTGGATCTTGAGAGCTGATCTCCCCACTTGCACAATCCGGTGTCTTTAACCTCTGTCGATCCTATTGGGAGTACACTGTCAACTAGTGAAAATGAAGTCAATGGGAAAAAAGGAAGATCTAATTTTCCTTATAGGTTGTGTGAAGGCGATCATGCCCTCCACCATTTCCCTTTCTTGGACGAAGCTAAAAGAGTCTTGGATAACTGTCTTGCTTCATCGCAGCGACTTCTTCCTGGATACAAGAAACTCTTGCCAAGTCCATAGCTAGTTGAGAATCTGACTGACACACCTCCGTTGTTAGTCGAAACGCCTATCATTGATGATATGCCCTCTGAGTCCACACCGAACCAAAGTCAACAAGTCGAGACGGCAATCGACCCAGTTTTTTCTTCAGAAAGTCCACCTTTAGATGATACAATCTCTAAAGAGAATGAGAATGACACCGTTCAGATTCTTTTTGTTAACATAGAATCCGATGAACATGGGGGCAATCTACCCATTCCTCTACCACAGGAGGGAAGTTCCTCGGTTCAAGAGATTCATCTGGTCATTTATTCGGTCCCTCCTCCAAGTAATCTAGTCATTTCCTTTGATTGGAATCTACTAGCGAGACCCCACCTACCATCTAATGTACCATTCTTAATCATAGTACAAGCTTACAGAATGATCATGGCTGGTACTATCATAGTTGAAGGGGCTTCTATGAGTATCCTTTCCTCAACTACTTGGAAATCACTTGGTTCGCCATCGCTTCTGCCTGAGATTCGAAATTTGTCAGGCTTCAATAAAAGAACCAGTCAACCATTAGGGATCGTTCCAAATTTACCTATAGCTTTGAGAAGGAAAACCGTTCATCTGAACATGATGGTAGTCCAAGGGCCTCTAGATTACAATCTACTCCTTGGGCGTGACTACATTTACAACATGGGAGCTATTGTTTGCTAACTCTTTCTAGTGATGTGTTTCCCGTATCAAGGCAGAATGGTCTAACTCGTTGACCAGTTTTCATTCCCTGGTTCAAACATGGCTACTAGTCAAATGCCATCCCTAAATGGTATTTTTGCATAAGGAATGTCTCCTCAACCTCCAGTCCGTCCACTTGATGATCGCAAGTGATTCGGTGAATGTGATGAACCCAGGGGACATGCGCCTTGGTCTGCTTCAGTAGGAAAACCCTAGATATAAGGTAGGTTTCCGCATAGGATATATGACTAGTCTAACACACTCGCCCTTTTAGGATATGGGATTAGTCTGGAATAGGACTTCCTTGTCGAAGGTTATGTGATTGGTAGTGGATCCACACCTTTCACCTTTGTCTATTTCGATGGACAGAGTTGAAGAAGTGTTTTGTTTGTAACGTGGAAAAAACAACCTTGCTTTAATGCAAGAACTTCCATATGGTAACCTGGAAAATGTATTTTTCTTTATACCTAGGGGCATTCAAACCTTTTGTATGCAAGTGAAAAGCAACCAGCATAACTCTAACCCCATAATTTTTACTAGCTTCAACAACTTAATTTAGGTGATTGTTCTGATCCACCATTCATCTTTGCCGGGACCAGCGGCGAGGGCAAAGCAAACGAAAAGTTTTGTACGAAACTATACTACCTAACCTCGGTAGTTCATTAACCCTTAGGATAGTAGTTGGTCATTCCTAGCCTTCATAGAAAAGGCTCCGGAGCAAATTTTTGCATGGGGCAAGCTCCCTAAAAAATGAACCTACTGATGAGAGACATCCTTAATAGATGACTGGTAAGAGCAATGTCTCTGCAAAGTTCAAGCTCGTTAAAAAATAAACCCAACAATGAGCATATGTTCCCCCAAAGTTCAAGTTCATTAAAAAATGAACCCACCTTCATTAAATAACCTTTGTGATCGCATTGCTATTATCTTCTGAGCCTTGGTCGTGTTCTTACCATCACCTCCACCCTTTTAGCTGATCATACACCTCCACTTGATTGTTTACCCTTTTGAGGAATAGCTGCGATGAGTGATTCTATTAGCCACCTTCTTTACAATGTCATGATTGAAAATTTCCAAACTTACCTAGAACTAGTTGCTATCTGAAAACATCACCCGTTCCTAAAAAATTAGTCTCCTTTATGCTCTTTTTAGACTCGTAAAATATGAAAATATTGCTGAGCAATTGGCCTCTCCAACTTGTTAAAGTGATTTGAAGTGCCATCCCTCCTCTATATTTTAATATTTTTGGACCTGAGGGATCATCACACAAGAAGCTCGAGTGCTTGTCTTTTTCGGCTTGCTAAAGTGATCGGAAAAGTCATCCCTTTCTTATTATTTTATTCTTTTTCGGACTTAAGGGATTATACTACGAAAAAGGACTACTGGAGTTACCTTTCTGTCTCTTTTTAGACTCTCTAAAAATGAAAAGGACCGAGCTATCTTTTTCGTTAAACTCGTTAAAACAATAGCGACAAACTTGTCCATATGGAGAAGAGCGCGTTTCACTGTCACTAGGCTCACTAAAACATAGCGATAGGTTTGCCCGAAGGGAAAATTATAGAACAAGCATATGTTATCCTCCTCAAGCTTGATAAAAATAAAGAGGTACTGGTCACCAATGACTGGGGAGAAAGGGAAGAAAACTTGAAGAACTTCATTGGTAGTAGGTCGCTCTTGAACATGACACTTTCACTCCATCACCATGATTGAGTCAGGATGGGTTATTCTGTTCACCAGTCATATCACCATTGGTCCTCCATACCATCCATTTTGGGGTTAACGCTACCAATCCATTCCAATGTTGCCAATATGTTCAAGAGAGGTCGCTCAAAGAATTCACCAACCCAGCTAACACCTCATCCGCTGCAATACCTTCGCACTCCATTTTTCATGACCGCCACCCTGAACCTTGTATCATCAGATCGTTTTCACCTCCACAAAATCATTTGCTCCGTTCCATGTTGTAGATGTGGGATTCACTAAGGCCCTACTACGACGAGTCACTTCTTGTCGACATCAGCTCATTCTCCAAGAAGTCGACTTAGGAACAACCCTTTCAATACTTTGAAGCTTGCATGCCTCAATAGCATGTTTCTCACTTCCCGCAACAGGTTTACATTAATGGCCTTCGACCGAAAGATTTTACGTGGTGTTCAACATCGACTCATGTATTCACACCACGTGAATTGTACTGCAGTACCTTGAGGGTCATTATCATTATTGGTTATTCCTCCCGTGCTTGGTAACAACTTACATCATTGGTTGGTAATCAGGCGATGTCTTTCCATGTTCGACACCAGAACATATTTTCACATGGATCGACTTGTACATCGGGCGAAGATTGAATGAGTTTGAAGACCTCAGATCTAGTTTGTCCATCTGGGCTATGATACATTCGAGAAATTAAAAACATCAGATGTTCTCCATGGCTGCACAGATAATCATCCAAGCTAAGGGATGATGGCTCTACCAGAATCATCAGTCTACCACAGATGATTGTCTATCCTATGTACATGAAAATTATTTATAAAGCTAAGCATGGGAATGCCCACCTCAGCTAGATCACGAAAATAATATGAAGATAATGTATTGTATTGTATTTTATATAGGTCACCTTCCAGTTCGAAAAACCTCGGATCCTCATGATAATGCATTTCACCCGACATCAGAAGATTTACGACCTCATGCTTTAGGGGGCAATTGTTATAGACATATTTTGGCATTGCAACCCCAATCACATATGCCAATAAACCAAAGGCTCTCAAACCCCCAAAAGTGTTGTTTCATACCGTAAAGGATCAAGGTCAACTGATTGCATCATTTCCTAGAAGTTCTCCCTAAAAAATTGCTCACAACTGGTCAAAACTGGACCATACAGACTGCTCCATGCTGAGGGTGTGATGCATCTCACCTACTACATAGAAAGGGTGCGATGCATACTGAAAATCCCTTCTGTAGGGTGCGATGAGCATGAGCAGAAAAATGGTAGAGGCAGTTTGCTAGGTAGAAACTCAGAGAATCTTTTAGAAACTGCTCATATGACACTTTCCTCTCTGAATTTGCTCAGGGATGAGTAAAAGATCATGAAATATCCAAGTGGAACCAAGAACTATCAGTGAAATGACACTAATCAAAATCCCGAAAGCTCACTCACTCCCCTGCAAATATCTATATATGGATCCCTCATCCTAGAGATCCACGGGCTGGAATTTTGTGATTTGTAAGGAAGTGTTGTTGGTTTGTCTTTAAGACATTGTATTGTTGGGTGATCTAGCTTTTGATGAGGTGAAGGGGGCTTTCATGCTGGGAGGATGGCACTGGATCAAACAGCTGGGTTGTAATCCTCTCTTCTACTACTTCTATCAATAAAGCGATTTGTGTTTTCCTCCATATAATTGTATATTTCTAAATCTTGTATTTCTGTATGCAATTTTATGGTTAATGTACATTTGATTCTACATTGTTTATGGTTATAGATCTCTATGCTTTGATGGTATTTTGTTGCTTTGAATCTACAGGTGTTCTTTGAAATGGGACAAGTGAGAAAGGAGTGTCGAAGCTATATCAAAGGAGAGAGGAAACAAGTAAGGAGCCAAGCGAAAGATTGAGGTTGCTACTCTATGCTTCTCTCTCATCTATCTCTCATAAATGAAAACACAAGTTACTTTGAATTGTTTGTTTCTAAGATATCTACCCATCTTAGTGGGACTAGCAGCTCTGAATGGACACTAGATTTACCGAAAACACACTCCAATTCCATCTCTCTCTATCTCTCTCCTCTCTCTTCCTTCCTCTCACTCCCTCTCTCCCACCTCATTCTCTCTTCCCCCCATCCCTCTATTTTCCCCCTATCTCTCTTGCTCCCTCTCTCTCCCCTCCATCACTCTCCTTCTCTCTCGCTCTACCCTTGAACATTTTCACTATCTCCCCCCCTCTCTCTGCCCCCTCCCCAACTCTCTCTTAAATTTTATCACATTGTATTGTGTTTAAGAAATGATCTAAATTAAAAAAAAAACATAATTGGTTGTAAAATATTACACTTATATTTTGGATCAATCATGTCAAAGAAACTAAAATAATGAAAAACTTTAAAAAAATCATGCACTATATTAGTCTATTATAATTATTCAATTTGTTTGCTCTCATCCCTTGGATCCTTAGCTAAGATGGGTCTATATATATATATATATATATATATATATATATATATATATATATATATATATATATATATATATATATATATAGATACATATATATATATATATATATATATATATATATATATATATATATATATATATATATATAAAGAAACGAAATATATCCATCTGAGATTAATCTTATTAAAAGCTTAATTTAATTTCTATGGGAATATTTTTAGTAGTCGTGAGGATAGAGGGTTTAGATATATCTCAAATTGTAACTTTTTCCCTTTTAGATTAAATTAAAAAAGTATTGTAAAATTAAATTAAAATATTTTTTTTTTACTATGATATAAGTTATGGTTTGTGGTATTGATAAGCCATAGAATTGGCCCATGGTATTGTAACAAAGCTGATTTACAAGTTAACATCCATGGTAAAGTGAGGGCGAATATCCATGGTTAACAATCTTCTCATATTGTTATAAAATATTTTGATTGTGAAATAATTTATGTGTTTTGGGCATGTGGTATTGATAATCCATGGTATTGACCCATGGTATTGTAACAAAGACTATTTTTTACAAGTTAATAATATCTACCATAATGTGGGGCTGAATATCCACGTTAAGAATCTTGTCATATTGTTATAAAATATTTTGGTTGTGAAATAAGTTATGGTTTTTGGAATTGTAGTATTGATAAGCCATGGTATTGGTCCATGGTGTTATAGCAAAGCCTATTCACAAGTTAATAACAAAATCAAAATATAACAAATTGAATTTTATTATTTTTATAAATTTAACTTTTTATTATTAATTGAGGCCATATTTAAATGGTTACACTCATCCCAATATCATTCTTAACTTCTTCTTTTTAATTTAGGGTCTTACACAAAAATAATAAGTTATTATTAAAAATAAATCATTTAACCCAATTGCAATTTATATATTTATTTTATATTATAAATATTTCTTTTATGTTTTCCATTAAAAATATTTCTTTTCTTTTTCATTTCCAATTTAGTGCTGAGTTGAAATAAAATATTCACAGATTATAACATCACATTGTAGCATTGCATTTTTCTCAGTCTTGTTGATATCTACGTGGAAATGCCAGAATAAGGAAGACCATCAACTTGATCTATGAATTTAATAGGATTCAAACCCCATAGGGAGTTTTCATGGGAAACACCTTATGAGAGAATCGACGATTAGGTGAAGGAAGGGCAAGGTCATTGGGCATGGAGGTTTTGGCCATTTGTACATGGGTATGAATTTAGACTCTAGATAGTTCTTCTTTTTTAATAAAGATAATTTTTGTTCTTATGGGTAAATAATTTGAATGGTTTATATGATCTAAGCATAAATTTCATCTAGAGTTGAGGGTTTAATGATTATGATAATGCAGATCTTCATTGGGGCCAACAATTCATCAAAAAATAATGAAGAAGTAAGAAATTTTAATGTCCTTATTGCACAAGGGGTTTAATCATTATGATAATGCAGATCTTGTCTGCAGCCAACAATTCATCAAAATACAATGCACAAGTATGCATTTTGCATGTCCTTATTGTAGCGATCAGTTCGCTCCTCCCTAACTTTTCTAGGGCCAGAATGCATAAAATTTTATTTTTTCTTTTCACCTTTTTTTTTAGTCATTGATTGTTCGTGTAATGGACTCTACCATGCCCAAATTCAAAGGGCTGGAGTGATTCAACAAAATTTTCTTGTAGGATGCAGATACTAGACCTTCCTCAAACTTTGTTATATGAAATTAAAATTTCTTGTAATCATGAACATAAAATATTTTATGTTTCATTCTTAGATTCTGATCTCAATGCCTACAATTTTAAACCATGTTACTATATTTTAAGTAGAATATAATTAGATCCAATAAACAATACAACTCTCCAAAGATTAGGTTAATTTCAGCTAAAAAGAAGGAACCTGAATGGCTTTTGCAATTTAAACTCAATGCTTACAGACAATGATTAAAAATGGAAGAACTGAAATGGTCTAATAAATTTTACCCACCCATTAATTTCCAAGACCTTTGCTACTATTCTGAACCTAAAAAAGAGAGTAGAAGAAGAATAGGAGCCTAGATGAGGTGGACCCTGACCTGCTTGGTACTTTACAAAAGTTGGGCATTCCATTGACTAGAAGAATAGATTGACCAACGGTATTGTAGATGTTGTTTTTGACAGTGTTTTCACTGTTACCATGCATATGTAGACTCTATAGGTAGTTGAGGTTATCTTTTGTTTGTGATAAGAGGTAATTCTGGAGTATCTTGATCTAGTTTGTAAGTAGCTTGGCAAGGTCGTTCCTCCTGCTGCTAACTATTATGTTTCATTGTAATTTCTTTTTATTGATAGCTCCTTCTATTAAATGCCTAAGCACACTTTGTCACTGTTAGGTCCCTATAATACTAGTGATGCCCCCATTAATATTGTATTTGTATCCCTTATCAATATTTTTGTGCCCCTATTGTCCCCATATTGTTATTATTGTGGCCCATAGAATCCCTCTATTGTTATTTTTGTGCCCTTATATTATTATTGTCAGTTCAACTTGGTTATATTGTGACCCTTTAGACTCCTATATATAGAAAGGAGGTTTTGTCATTTGAATCATCCAAGAATTGTTAATTTATGTAATGTAAAGGAGGGTGCCCCCTCGAAGAGGCTGAATTCTAAGGCATTGATCTATCTTTTCTATCTTTTTGTGAGCTAGTTTCATAACATTTGGTATTAGAGGTTTGGATTCTAGGGTTTCACAGCTCCAAAGAGGTCATCATGGCATGTTCTCTATAATGTTTTTTCTTCTTTGTTTCAGAAGCGAAAAAAACCCAGTTGAGATGAAATTGCACGGAACCTCGGGTCTAAATTTTAGAGATTTTTGTGCTATATTTGCGGAGATATGATATGAGGAATTTGGTCTTTTTGCAGACTCTTGAATTACATTCCAAACAGGTGACTCGTGGAAAATCATCATAGCTTTCTCTCTGAGCATCGGATTGAAATTTTGTAAGAAGGTATAGAAAGAGGACGGACTTTAGCTTCTTGTATATATTTTTCAGAGCTAAAGGTTGAAACAGTGACACACGGCACTTCATACAAGTTTTCCCTTCTAGAAGGGTCTATAATCAGGTCATCTTGGGAGATTGTGCATAACTCTTCCTTGGAGAATTCAATTTGGATCAGACTAGTGGCATTCGAAAGAGAATGTAGAGGGCTACTATAGGTCACAATTTCAAAATCAGATGATCTGAAATTACAGAGATACATCAGATTCAATGTCAAGATCCTACAAAATGAAAAAAGGTGTGTAGTTTTTCTTAAATCTTTTCATAAGCTTAGTTTGAAAATTTAGTTTGAAGGAATTCAAATGGCATAGTAAAGCATTATTAGCGGTAATTGATGCCCCGAGGAAAGAAAATGCAAACACCTAGTAAGCAACCTGAAAGCTCTCGCATGACTCATGAAGAAGAGGAAGAAATGCAACATGATATATCAAAATTATGAGACCAAGTGCAACAAGTGTCACTTGCACAAAAAGTAACAAAATCTAAGATGGATGGTTTAAAGAAAGGTGTAGAAGCTAAGATGGATGGTTTAAATAAAGGTGTAGAGCTAAGATGGATCGTTTAAAGAAAGGCGTAGAAGCTAAGATGGATGGCGTGGAAGCTAAGATGAATGGCATGGATGCTAAAATAGATGGCATGGATGATAAGATGGAAGAATTGAAGATAAATATGAATAAGTTGCGACAAGAAATGGTAACTAATGGTGAAAGGGTAGTAAAGGAAACTCATGATGAAAACAAAAGAAATGTTAATCATGATTCCATATACTCTAATGTTGGATCGAAGACTCTCCATATTCCAAAAATCGATATGAGGAAGTTTGATGGCAATGATCTCGCAACATGGATATTACAGATGGAGCAATCTTTTGATCTCGATAATGTGAAAAACACACAAAAGGTACGTATTGCAAATTTATATTTAGAACCAAATTAGTTTGTATGGTATCAATGGCTTTGCTCTCATAAAAAAATTATAACTTTGGCATTTTTATGGAAGAATTGACAACACATTATGAGGATACAAAAAGCAACACTTTTCTAAGCCAATTGATAAGTCTCAAACAAAAGGGTTCAATAATGGAGCACATTGAGGAGTTCCAAAAATTGAACATAAGGGTAAAAAATATTCCAGAGGGGCATAGGATTGATGTATTCATAGGGACATTAAAGGATAATATCCAACATGATGTTCCCCTTTTGGAACTTGATTCATTAGAGAAGGCATTCAGGTTAGCAAGGAAAATGGAAAGCAAAATTATGGCAACTAGGAAGCATACCACTCACAACTATAAAGATGGAAGTGTTGTTGCCCCTAGCCTTCCACAACTTATAAGATTGACACCAAAACCATTGGAAGAAAAAGGAGAAAAAGGGCTTTGTTACAGTTGTGATAGCAAATACACTAAAGGTCATAAGTGTGCTGAGAAGAAATTATTCTACATAGATTGTGAAGAGGAAGAAGAAAAGGAGCAAGAAAGGTCAAAAGAAAAGGATATATTCTGGGAATAAAGCCTAGATAAACAAGAAATGATTCCAACCATATCTTGTAATGCACTGTCTGGAATTACCACTCCTCAAACCATCAAGATAGAAGGACAAATCAAGAAGAAAAAGGTAATAGTGTTGATTGATTCAGGAAGTACCCATAATTTTCTTCACTGTAAGATAAAAAAAGAATTGAATTGCTTCCTATATCTAGCACCAGAGTGTCAAGTGATGGTTGAAAATGGAGGAACGATAAATTGCTCTGGAAAGTGCCATAATATCAATTTATCCATGGGAGAATATGCATTGAAAAGCCCAATGCTTTCCATTCCAATGGGAGGTGTTGATGTTGTACTAGGAGTCCAATGTCTACAATCCTTGGGTACAATAGCTTTTAAATTTCAAGAAATTTTCATGAAATTTTATGTGGAAGGAAAGGAAGTTGAATTAAGGAGTATTGCAGGGAAACCAGGAAAGATAATAAGCTCTAACAGTATGACAAAGCTTTTAAAAAAGGAACAATGAGGTGTAATTGCACAATTATGTTCGCTAGATGTTTCCACATCAAATTCATCTATTGCTCCAGATCTCCAAAAAGTCTTGGACAATAATTCCAAGGTATTTAGACTCCCAAAGGTCTCCCACCTATTCGTGATCATGATCATGCTATTCATTTGATTCCAGGAAGTGTTTCTCCAAACATCAGGCCGTACAGATATCCCTATGCTTAAAAGAGTGAAATTGAATGTATGGTTGCAGAAATGGTTGAGGCTGGTATAATTCAACCTAGCCAAAGTTCTTTCTCTAATCCAGTAGTATTGGTGCACAAGAAGGATGGATCATGGTGCATGTGTCCGGATTATAGGGAGCTCAACAAGCTCACTATTAAAGATAAGTTTCCCATTCCTGTTATTAATGAATTATTGGATGAATTGCATGGATCAATTTACTTCACCAAGTTAGATCTTCATTCAGGATATCATCAAGTTAGAATGAAGACTCAAGACATTTTGAAAAAAGCATTTATAACTCATGAGGGTCACTATGAGTTTTTGGTCATGCCTTTTTACCAATGCACCTACTACATTTCAAGGTTTGATGAATTCCATTTTCAAGCCCTTACTTAGAAAATTTGTGTCAGTATTTTTTGATGATATACTAATCTATAGCAAGTCTTCGAAGGATCATGTTGAACACGTTGACAAGGTGCTACAACTATTGGAGAAGAAACAATTATATGCAAAAAGATCCAAATGTTTCTTTGGAGTACAAGAGGTGGAATATCTGCGTGATATTGTATATCATGAAGGAGTTATGGTAGACCCTAGCAAAATTAAATCCATTAAGGAATGGGAAATCCCCACATCCATAAACCATTTGCAAGGATTTCTTTGGTCGACAGGGTATTATCGCAAGTTTGTTAATAATTATGGGAAAATAACATCACCTCTAACAACATTGTTGAATAAAGATGTATTTTCATGGACTCCAGAAGCAACAAAGGCCTTCGAAGATCTTAAAGAGGCAATGTGCCAAGCACCGGTCTTAGCTACACCAGACTTCACAAAAACCTCTATTGTGGAATGTGATGCTTCTAGAAATCGAATTGGTGCTATTTTAATGCAAGATGAAAGACCCATTGCTTTTGAAAGTCATCCAATGAAGGGAAAGTATTTACAAAAAGCTATTTATGAGAAGGAAATGTTGGCAATGCTACATGCACTTAAGAAATGGTGACCCTACAGAATGGGAAGACACTTCAAGGTAAAAATGGATCATGATAGCCTTAAATACATTTTAGAACAAATATTATCTTCTCAAGAACAACAGAAATGGGTCACAAAGATGTTGGGTTATGATTTTGAAATCATATACAAAAAAGGGAAGCAAAATGTTGTGCCAAATGCACTCTCAAGAAAGGATGAGGATGTGGAAGCATTGTTGTGCACCATTTCTATTATCCAACCAGGTTGGATAAACAAAACAAGGGAGGAATGGAAGAAAGATGAAGATGTGTGGGAACTTATTTGAAAGTTACAACAAGATTCCAGTACATCTAATACATTTAGCTGGAAAAATGATTCGTTATCGTACAAAGATTTCTTATACCTTTGTAAGAATTACCAACTCAAACAAAAGATTCTTCTGGAATTGCACGCTTCTCCCTTAGGAGGGCACTCAGTATTTTTAAAAACTTACCACAGGGTTAAGAAGGAATTTTTTTGGGATGGCCTTAAATTGGATATTCAAAAGTTTGTGGCAGAATGTTTGGTATGCCAACAAAATAAAGCTGAAACAATTAAGACAACAGGTCTATTACAACCTTTATCCATTCCAAGACAACGTTGGGAGGAGGTTTCAATGGATTTTATCACAAGTTTACCCAAGTCCGAGGGAAATAGTGTCATCATGGTGGTAGTTGACAGACTTACCAAGTATGCATACTTTTGTGCATTATCACATCCATTTAAAGACAATACACTTTCTATGACATTTATGGAAACAATTCAAAAGCCACATGGAAACCCAAAAATTATTGTAAGTGATGGAGATCCCATTTTTACAGGAAATTTTTGGACAAAATTATTTTCTTGCCTTGGTACTCAGTTAGCTCATAGCTCATCTTATCATCCTCAATCTGATGGGAAAATGGATATAGTAAACAAATGATTGGAATGATATCTTCGTTGCTTTGTATCTGATAAACATACACAATGGGTCAAATGTTTGCCTCTGGCTGAATGGTGGTATAACACTTCCTTCCATACAACAACAAAAATGACCCCATTTATGGCCCTTTATGGATATCAGCCACCATCCATCACATCATACTTAAGAGAAAATTCTAAGGTTCAAGCAGTGGAACATCACATCGAACATCAATAACAAGTTCTCCAACTCTTAAAGGATAACCTCGTGTTGGTGCAGAATAGAATGAAACAACAGGCATATCAACATCACAATGAAAGAAGTTTTGATATAGGGGATTGGGTATTCCTACAGCTACAAACATATAAACAAATGTCCCTCAAGAAAGATAAGAAGGATAACAAATTTTCACCAACGTATTATGGTCCGTACAAGGTGTTGCAAAGGATTGGTACTATGGCAATAAAAATTGGAGCTTCCTACAGCTTCTCGAGTGCATCCAGTTTTCCATGCTTCATGATTAAAGAAGGTTATAGGAGACAAGCTCCCAGTTCAAACAATATTGCTAGAACTTGACGATGAAGGAAAAATTATATTGGAACCAGAAGCAGTCATAGAAATAAGAACTTGACCACTACGAAATCGATCCATTTCAGAGTATCTCATCAAGTGGAAGAACTTATCCGCTGAAGGTTCCACATGGGAGGATGATAATTTTATACAGAATCATCCAAAACTACTCAAGCGTTGAGGACAACACCTTTTTGAAACAGAGGGGCATGTTAGGTCCCTATAATACTAGTGATTCTCCCATTAATATTGTAGCTGTTATCCCTTATTAATATTGTTGTGCCCCTATTGTACCCATATTGTTATTACTGTGCCCCATAGAATCCCTCTATTGTTATTTTTGTGCCCTTATATTGTTATTGTTAAGCCGGCTTCATTATATTGTGACCCCTTAGACTCCTATATATATAAAGGAGGTTTTGTCATTTGAATCATCCAAGAATTGTTCATTTACGTAATGTAAAGGAGGCTTCCCCCTCGAAGAGGCTGAATCCTAAGGCATTGATTTATCTTTTCTATCTTTTTCTGAGCTGATTTTATAACAGTCACCCATGGAAATATCCACTTATTTCAGGATGAATGAGACGGAGACCAGGTAGTTTGAGAGGGCTCTTATTGTTGTAGATGAGAGTATTTCTATGAGGTGATAATATTTCTATGACATATATTGAAGGATGAAGTGTGCCATTTTATGACATGAATCATCTTCATGCCACAGTAGTGGATCTTTATTGCACCGAAGGAGAAATGATATAGTATTCCACTACAAAGAATTGCTATGTTGGGGATGATGAATGCAGACATGGCATTTATAATTTAATACAAAAATGGGTTTGTGAGATGGAGACAAATCAAGGATTTTGTGGACCTGAGTAGAGACTATTCGACAGTCATCTGGAAATACCCAAGCATTGTTTTGAAAGGAAATGATGCAATTGGAGAGTTCTATTCTGTTTCCTTGAAAAATAATTATCAATGGGTGGGGGGAGATGATCCATATAGGGAAGAATTGGAGGAGTAGGATTGTTTCTAAAATTATATCTATAGGCAAGTCAAGGAACTACTACAGAAACTTAGTGTGGGTGCAAGCAAATTCTCATAATGCAAGGAATTTTTCATAGTGTGATTCGATGTTCATCAATGACTAGGAAGTTGCAAATACTTATTATTACATCAAGTACAATTTGAGTTACATTCTAAAGTCTCTAGTTTCATTTATTGATAGTCCTTCTGGTGTCCTTGTCTCTCTTAATTTCATTGTGGTAGGATTGGAATAGGTTAAAAAATCAAGCATATCATTGAGTAAAATAAACACCCACATGTCACTACAATGAAATTGTATCAATGCCCACCCACATTGATACAATTAGAAGTGAGCAATATCATGTGTGAATAACTAAAAATCCTAGCACGCATGATGAATCTAGTCTTAGCATGGAAATTGAAACGAAGAATCATAAAACACCAATAAATTTGTGACACAAAGTAAAAAACACAATAAAATATTCTATGTGAACATTGTCTATTTATTGCAAGATACTACTAATATTTCATAATTTTCAGAGATGGTGGATGACATGAAGATTTCCTAGAGCAAAGTTACTGACTTGAAGATAAGATGGTCAATAAAACTATTTAGTTTAGATAGGCTAAATTTAGGTAATTTGAACAAGTTTGAAAATAACTAGAAACACGACCTCGATTTATTTTAAATAGGCTAAATTAGGGTAACTAAAACAAGTTTAAAAATCACTAGAAACACCACCCCCATATCATTTCATTTATAGTTGTACAAGATAATATTAAATAAAATTATGAGCACTTCCATTTAAATTGAACGTACATAAAATAACAAACAAGGTTGATGCTTCTAAAATCTATATCCATCATTAAATATAAGATATGACAAGGATGGCTCATAATTTTAAAGGTTATATCCATCAGCAATTATAAGATAAGGGTTAATGAGATAAAAAAAAGTTTGTCTTGATATAATATATGTAAATGCCATATTACTTATAACTCATGTATATTGTATCTTATTGTGCATAGAAATATGGAAGGGTAATGAATAAGAATTTTCACACTAGTTTAAAATTTCCCCTTGGTTGGTGATGAACCAATTCAATGCTATTTTTGGTGGACTATTAAGTTATTAACCAAAGATTAAAAAATGTTAGTCTCTTAAATGATTGAAAAAGGATATTTATAATGTTATATAGAAGTTATATTTCACTTAGCTATATCTACCCTAGCATGGCTATAATATTCTAACTCGATTTTTTAATATAAAAGTTACATGTCATGTAGCTATAGAAGTTACATTTACGTGTTTTAGGTATAAGTTACATTTTACATAGCTATATCTACCCTGACATAACTAAAATATTCCAACTCCATTTTTTCACACTTTTCAACATTTTAAAGATTTGTCTATTTTAGTTGATTATGCAATTAAATAGTTGATATTGTTAAGACATCTCCTATTTGCAACATTTTGAATTCTTAAACGGGAAATTCGGTAGGTTTTTTTTACTACCATATATCATGTTTTAAGTAGATGGTGTTTTATAAATCATCCAAGAGACATCTAATATTTAAGATGGTGTTTTATTGTTAAGACATCTAATATTTGCAACCTTTTCCATGTGAAGAACCCAATAACCCATATTGAACATGAAGAAAGTAACTCAAAACTTTGGGAATATTAGTTATTATATTTTCAGAGGCGGATAGATCTAGAGAAGGCAATGGAAACTAACATAAATGGCTTTTGACGGGTTGTATTTAATGAAATCCCACTAGAATTTGCTACTAAAGTAAATCAACTAATGAATTTGAAGCTTGAAGGTAGTGTTGAATGGGTGTTGCAAGGTATCTTTATAAGACTATCTATTTACATGATTCTAATTCCATGACATGGTGTCTCAATAGGACTATTTTCGAGTGAGGGTGCTCGATGTAGATATATTTCTCATGTCCTACAAGTAAATTGTATCATTATATTTTTATGAAATATCAAAATGTGTTCAAATTTTGTCTTAGATAAGGAAATATATATGTACTCTTGAACTTATCTATGTTGTAATAAGATAAAGAATAAAGTTTCCATTGTAAATAATTGGGATCTACCATGTAAGTTTACTTTACTACATGAAATTCTTAATTTGTCAGATCCCAACTAGTTAGGGTTGAATTTAATTTTGCTGTAATGAGATTAAGAACAAAGTTGTCATTTTATCATTGAAATATACCATGTAAGATTTATTCTCTACATGAAATTTTTTATTTGTCAAGCCCAACTTATTAAGATTATGAAGAGTCCTCTTTCATGACAATATTTATGAATGTTCTATTCTTTCCAAAAGAATTACATATTACATAAAGGTGGACAATAAATGAGATGAAATTGAATTGTTTCTATTTTAAAATGTGTGGAGAGAGTATAAAATCATTTTCATTTGCGTTCAAATATTTTGGAGAACCCACTAAAGTGCTTTAGTTAGCTCCTATTTAATTCCATTTATACTATCCCAATGCTTCTAGAAGTCCTTCTCCAAAGTGATCTCTTAACTATCTTGGAGGGAAATTGATTACTTGATTGGAACCCATAGATTACAATATGATTAGGAGAAAGGGGTGAGAAAGATTCATATTCTTCAATATATTCCACAAGTTAAAAGAATATCGAATGATTTCCTTTCAATTTAATTGATACGACAATCACTCAAGCATTCGTTAGGATTTTGAGACCTTTTTGAATAAATTTTTTTTTTGAAAGTTATGTTCTCAATTAAAGGGCTTGGTATTTTCTTGACTCAAGGTTAGTTGCATTTGACTTCCTAGCATTTATTATAATTTCATTTTGTTGTGTTTATATTTCTATCCTTGAAGTTGGTGATCTATTGTGTGTGTAATAGGAAGTATTAACTACTAAGCACTCTCAAAGGTGATATTGATGGATGACTAACTTTAAATGTCCCTAATTGACACTTTAGTATTACATGATCATGCAAAGAAATTATTAATCAATATTAAAGGAAAGATGATTAAAGTTCAATGTTTCTTGGTTTGTCATATAATTACTACATTTTGGCTTCCAATAATATATTTGATGCTACTTTTCTTTTTTTACTTGTGGAGCTTCCCTTTGGCTTAGAAAAACATCGAGGATAAATGTCCATTGCATTAGCATTGGACATCATCAAAGAGGAATGCACCAAAAGCATAAGAGGACATGGGAGAAATTGGTACAGTGAGAGCATAACTGCTAGAGAAACATCGAGTAACTGGATAATTTCTTGTGTATTTAGATTCACTCGAAATTAACTAGTCACAAAAAGTACTTTTTTCCCTAAATATTTTCATTTATACGGAAATACTAAAAACACAATTTCAAACTAATTATTCAGAGTAATAATTATATGATAATTATAATTTATAATTAAATAGTATAATATGATTAACATTATATAAACAACTATAGGGTCTAACTATGAGGGTCATTGTGACAATATATGTACACTTCTCAGTGTATTAGACAATCATATTTGAGAGTGTGAAATCCATCCAACGAAATGTACTCCTAGAGCCATTGTGGCATAGAAATTTTTTATTTCAATGGACGAGTGGTGATATATTTTCTTAGGTCTTAGTGTTCTACTTCCCTAAGGTTTTGGCACTACTCACAACTAGCACCTTCATTGAACCAAGTGAGGTACTAATCTTGGAAATATGAATCATTTTGTCTCGACAATCCAATATGATGTTGGATCAATCTCATGATCCTAAGAACATAGGTCATGATATTAAGAAACTTTTACTGTCGGTAAAAGAATATCCAAATTTAAGGAACATGCCTCTTATAGAATAAGCAATAAGGATATTTTTAACACTGATCTTTTTTTTTCCATTTGTTTTCACAAGCTCTCTATTGCCTGATATTTTTAAAATGTAACTTAGTTGGTATGATTGTGCCTATGGTTTTGTTTAAGGTTGAATACAAAGTTCCTAAGGTGTTATTTTCTATGGTGACATTTTATTTTCTTTGTTTATATAGGTCATCTAGCCGCATAGTGGCCACTATTGAATGTTGAGGTATATGTTGTATAATATTTTATAGTCTACTTTATTTTATATTCAAGTATTCATCATATTTCATGTCTTATACTCTGCATTGTATCTTATTTCATTTTCAGGAGAGGAACTTGATATTGATGGTAAGAAGCAACAATTGAAGAAAGAGGAAAACAATAACATTGGAGCGAGAAATAAAGAGAAGAGAATTTGTCTAGTGATACCCTTAGAGCGAATATCTTGGATAAGACACACTCATAGAGACTTATGGTCAAGCCTCTAGAGTTGGTGAATTCACTTGCAATACTTTGGCAACACAGTGATAATGTTTTGAAATAATGAAACAATATTTCATGTGTAAATTGTAGTCCAACCGATATTAAGTTGGAAACTAATATTGTAATACTTGATATTTTATATAATAAAATTTATATCATTGAAATTATTTTTATTTGCACTTGATATTATTTATTTTTGTAATAAACATATGTAACTTTGCGTTATCATATTAGATAAACATGCACATTGTATGACATTTTTTTTAAATTTAGTCGCAAAATCATACTAATTAATTTATGTTGATTATTAATGAACACATAAAATCAATCTAAAAGTACTAAATTAGTAGGTTATATTAATTAATAATGAACAAAAATAAAATAAATATATGACTAAATTAATCATTTATAATGATTATGAATGAAATTAAATGAATAGAAACTACTAAATCAGTTGTTTATATAATGAATATGAAAATACCAAAAAAGGATATTTGACTAATGCAAGTGATAAATTTTTTATTAAAAATATGACTAAATTTTTCATATATACAACTATTAGTAGCTAATTTACAATATCTTATAACATGACCAAAATTTAGTCATATTTCTTTGGTCATTAATTGGTTTCAAATGATGACTAAAATTTGCATATATATGACTATTACTAGTTAATTTACAGTATCTTATAACACGACCAACATTTCGGGCATGTTTCTTTAGACATTAATTGGTTTTCTTGAGAATTCATATAGTAATATATTTTGTTGTATATTTGGTCATTAATTGCGACAATTAATGACTAAACCAATGAAAAATTAATGACCAAATTTATGACTAAATATACTACTAGATGGTAAAATTGAGGAAACCAATTAATGACTAAGCTAGAAATGAATAAAAGTTGGTCACGTTATAAGATACTGTAAATTAGCTACTATTGGTCACCAACTGAAAAATGGTCATTTATATGCAAATTTTAATTGTTTTTTTAGTAACTAATTAGTCATTTTGTAGTAGTGCAAGTTTCGCTGGCACTCCCATCCCAGAAAATCCATCACTTGGCAAGGACGCCTCGCATCAGAAGTTACAAAAATTAAGGCATAGCCCTGCCTTAAAACCATCATATTTTTGATAGCATACGCATGGCAATCAATGGACACAATTGGGTACAAGTGCCCCACAATGGCCCTGCTCCTTAAGTGCTCTACGAGCATACTGTTGCATGTTCCAATTTCTTTCATTGTTGTTTCTAATTCTTGCATTCAATTTCAACCACCCAACTAGGCATGTCATGCATTCTTGTACCAAGCACGTAACTTCAAATCATACCTCATTGGTAGCTCGTCAATAATGTACACTTGCAATCATGTTTGCTTCCCGTCACAACAATTCAAACCAGCATGTTTGACCAAATCAACATGTATAGAAATATCAAATCAAGTTAGTTCAAAACATAACCATCATAGATCAAAATCATAAATCACATGTAACAATCACAAACCAGAATCATAGATCACATACAGTCATCATATACCATAATCATAAATCACATGCATAGTAAAACATAAATAATATACTGATACTTATCCTTTAATCGATCCTTCTGCCTTTGTTCTTTTTGTACACGTAGTAGATTGATTTCCACACTTGAAAAACATGTAGTGCCTTCTCCTCAACTAGGTGCACATATGCATAGTGTGATCCACACACATACAACCACACATGACATACAACTCCATACAATACATGCACCTACCTTTACGTACAACACATACACCTACACCTAGTGCATAACACAATACATACACCTACATCTGACATACAACATAACCCAATACATCTATAACTGATGTAGAACACCACACAATACATGCACCTACACAATGCACATACATAGTGCCACATGCCCTCAACACAACATGTATGACATGCACAGTACCACATGTTCACTAGTGACATATGCACAACATGTACATAGTACCACTTATACACCACACCACCTACACAATGTGTGAACAACATCACATGTACATGACACCACTTGCACAATGTGTAGCCAACACCACATGTACAATACACCACTTGTACAATTTGTAAACAATACCACATGTACATAGCACCACATGCATGACATAGATGTGACACCACATGTATAGAGTGCCACCTGCATGACATGTACACAACACCACCTGCACACAATGCCTCTTCAAATTTTATACAACACCACATGCACACAACACCACTTGTACAATCATGCAAACCACACCATATGTACCTAGCACCACAGGTACACCATGCACGCAACACCACATGTACATAGCACTGCATATCCAACATGTACATAGCATCATCTGTACACAACACCGCATATCCAACATGCATAGAGAACCATACACATACAACACCACATATCCATCATCCACACAGTACAATATGTACACAACACCATATATAAAACATGTACATAACACCATCTATACCCAACAATGAATATGCAACATTTTTGTTGTTGTTAACAGTTGTTGTTGACAGCTTTTCAAAGAGGTACAAATGAAAGTTTGTGGAGCAGATGTACTTCACATTTGTTTGAGCCACCTTGGATCAATGATCAAGGCAAAGAAGTTCAAACCACCTTCTATTACCATTTCAGCAGAAGTTCTGCAGGAAGGCAAGGAGGAAGACTGTTCTTCCCAGGAAGACCAACCCATCCAAGAAGGGAAGCGGTCAGAAACTTTGGTACAGAGGCACTATGTAAAGCAAGTGTAGGGGGAGGCTAAAAGAAGAGAGTGAGTCACTCTCATTTACTATTCAGATTAGTATATCAATCTTTTGGAGACCAAAAGTTGTTTTAGTGGGAAGGCATGATCCAAAATGGATTTTGGATAGACTCCTAAGTCTATGTGGTCCTCACAGAGGAAAAATGAAAGACCAAGGAAGTTCTTGGAAATAGCCCCATTACAGAGTTTGTATTCTTCTGAATCTATTGCAACATGAATGGGCTAAAATGGACTTAGGATGCAGAAGTTATCACATGCATAAGATGCCTAGTTTCTTTGAGAAAAGAGGCAAAAACCCCTAAAAATGGAAGAAAAACACTTAAAAAGGGAAATCACATTGGAAAAAGGCAAAGCCTGGATTTACGCGAAGACAGAGGAAACTCCGATCCACCGATTTGATTGATCGGATCAGAGGCATGCACATATACGATATCGAAACTATGGAATCGGCAATTGCGATCACGCGATTCACCGATTACCGATCATGTGATATGCCGATCGCTAATGATTGGATCAACAAATTGGTGTCGATAATACATAGAATCCCCGGTCGAGCGATGTTGCGATCGCTGATATCAGCAGTTAGTGATCGACGACCCACAATGATGATGAAAAGGCCGAACCCGACAAGATTCCAGAGCCCGATTGTATAATGTTTCAAGTCCAGGAAAAGGGCTTTTTCAATATAAATCGTATTTTCGTTAAATGAACGAAGAACCAAGGAAATGAGAATAAAGCGATGAAACTGGGCCCAAAAGGGTTTGTTAGTGCAAATACATGTTATTTCAAGTCCATTTAAAGCCACTTTTATGGGATTTTCATGTTTTAATGTGTTTTTAAAATACAAAGGAAACAAGCGGATTTTGGGAGGACCAAAGGCAGTGAGAGGCTTTTGCTGGGCTCCGCCTGAGCCCATGCATCGGTTGCCATGTGTCTAGGCCCCGGAGAGTGAAAACCACCCTTTTTCAGTGGTTAACTCCCGTACGCATGGGTCACCCAAAATGAACCTCATCCATTGGATCTAGATCTCCCAGATCAACGGTGGGGATGAGATAACGATTTAAAAGTCAGACCCAATGAAATATAAGGTGGGATTCTATAATTTTTAAATTTCAGGAATTTGATTTTTCAATGCGTTTCCCGTGTATTGGAAATTCAGTCCATATGCTTAAGCAATGTGATATTACATCTAATGGTAGACCCGAGAGGGTTATACGGGCGATTTAATGGATTTTCAGGTACCGAAATCATGCGTGATAATGAATTTTTCAGAAATTCTCTGTGTAATGGGATTTTCCCAATTCTGAGGCTTTAGCCAGAGAAACGACCATGATCTCTTTGTAACAGATCCTAATCATTATTCCACATTGCAAGAAAGCATTCTACAAGAAATGATGCATTCTACAGCCATAGAGCCATAGAGCCGGGTGGCCAGTCTAACTGACGGGAAGCAGAAAAGCCACAGAGCTATGGAGGGAAGATGATACGTAGAGAAACAATCAGGGAAGTTGAAAAGCCAAAATAATGCCACAAAAAAAGTAAAGCAGGAAGTAGGGAAAGAGAGAGAGCTCAATTGAGTAGAGGGAATGAAAACAAGCAGTGAAAAATGAAAATGCTGAAGCGCAGAGCATTCAAGGGAGTCACTTGGAGTTCAAGTGGAAATATAGAGGGATTCAAACTGACAAAGAGTTGAAGAAGCCAGAGCTAAGAGCTAGAGCCAAGAGCCAGAGCCAAGAGCTAGAGCGAGAGCCGAGAGCTAGAAAGCCGAGATCTTGAAGAGTCGGGGGATAAAATGGTGTTTGAACCCACTATTTTTGTGCAAAACTATAGGAGTTGAGCCAAGAGCTTGTAAAAAGGACTTATACCATAATCCCAAAGAGCCTAGCTGAGTTGACTAGAGCTCACGGAGACGTAGCCCAAGAGTTATGGGTGAACTCCTAATTAAATTGTTGTTTTGTGTCTCTTCTTTATTGCTACATTAGTTATTATTGTATGTATTCACATATCAGCATACACAATAGATTTTAAAGCACAT
The DNA here is from genome assembly GCA_031772625.1 of Pinus tabuliformis. Lineage (NCBI taxonomy): Eukaryota > Viridiplantae > Streptophyta > Pinopsida > Pinales > Pinaceae > Pinus > Pinus tabuliformis. The sequence continues at coordinate 771,076,929 of CM062815.1, forward strand.
AAACAACCAACAAAAAATATAAGCATACACCTATAATTTCAAGCATATTATCATTTCTGCATTGGTTAATCAATAAGACTTGGGAATATTTAAAGCTTTGGAAGTGGGAGAGGTTCTTGTATGTTAGACAAGAAGCCTAGGTGCCCCATTTTCAGATCATTTCCAAAACAACCTTACTGGGTTGTCATGAAATGGTAAGCTAACTATTAAATCTATTTCATAAAATCCAACCAAATGTGACCTAGAGTGCCACACATGCAAGCATGTCCAAGAAACCATCGACCTCACATCCCCACTCAACATCATCATGCTATCTAATTATTCCACACCACCTAGAGTTAGTCATCGCCATTTCCCTATACTTGTTGACATCCCTAACCATTATTTTTCGCTCTTGCCACAACAGTTAAAATGATCATCCATAGACTGTTTTATCATCGTATTTCTTTGTCCATGTGTCTCAATTGTCACTGCTCCTGAATCCTCATCAGCATCCACTCAACTCTCTCTTCCTTTTTAGGTGATAAAGGAAAATTTTATGGTATAATATTCCCCCATGGGCGAATTTTTCTATACCTTTTCCAAAAAAAAGATCCGCTAATTTCCAATTTTTTGTAAAAATGATTTGCCAAATTTTACAAAATGAAATTATTTTACCCTAAAAATCGCCAAAAAATTATATATATACTATATAAAAATATTATATGTGTGAATATGCTTACAAAAATATCTCCAAACATTGTGTAGATTTCACCAAAGTTTCCTTGTAGGTAATTCAAAGCTCTCTCGCCTATTTTAAATACTTTTAGCCATGAAGAAGCAAGATTAGAAGATTGTACCATCCTCTTCACCCAAAAATATTCCCTTAGTCTAAAGAGATGATGACATACATGATTTCCACTGTCTTTTTGACCTCGCAGAGAATCAACACAATGCGCTTGATGTACCTAACAAATGTAATGACTTATTCTAGTTTGTCTAATCTTCGTTGTATCACATAATCGTTCCAATTTTTTGTAATTTTCAAGAATTTATCAGTTGGGTAGGGTTTACCTTAGTATCCCAAAGAAATTTCTTCATGTTTTCTACTGGATAAAACATCTTTAAAGTTACCCCTGAATTGATTAAAAAAAAATTAAATTCCCAACAGCTGAAATTTAAAAGAGTTTTAGAGATGATACCTTGACTCTCAACTTTGAATACCTCAAACAACCTAATAGAGATAATATTTTCATCATTTCCAGTATATCACCCCAATCTACCACAAAATTGCACCGGTGACTTCACATCAAGGAGTGCCTTAATAGATGATTGATCACCATCTATCAAAGACGGTGACGAGTGCTCTGTTAAGACACTCCTTGATGTGAAGTCACCAGCTGAATTTTTACCAGACGGGGGTGATATATTGGACATGAAGAAAATGTAGTCCTGGCAAGCTTAAAAAAAAGGGAGATAAGATTTTCACATTATTTTTACCATAACGAGCCCTAATTCCAAAAGTAGCATCTAGTTCCTTATTTTGTGAAACTGCTCAATAGGTGTCAGTTGTGATTACATCTCTCTTTGGGGAATATGAGAAAAGGATTGTAAAAAAACAAACAATGTGGTTTCTTATCATAATGCTTCAGCCTAACATTTTTCTTGATATTCCCATGCACCTATCCTAGGCGACTAATTTTTAGTTCCAGGAATTCTCAAATATTAAATATTTCAACTACCCCTCATATCTAGTACATTTATTTTTGTATGTACACACAAACAAGTTCAATAATATTAATTTATATTTGATGGATTTTGAAAATCAAACAATGTCAGTGGTTGAATGGACTCATATCGCAAGGATAAAACCATCTAATCAGGGTGTTTATCAATACTCGTCATAGCTCATGTCTATGGTATGTGTTGTTTTAAATAGTCAACTAGCTCCAAGAATTTTTTGTGAAGAGAAAAAACTTCTACAACTAATTATCGACACCAGAGTAGGTGACTGGTGTTTATTTGAAGACTACATAGGAATAAGCTTATATGGGGAAAGGTGCAACCACATCACCTACCTATATTATTTCCTATGAGGATCTTTTCCTTAGAATTGATAAGGTAGGGTCTCAATGTGGATCAAATCTGCTTTGTTCCTAGGCAAAAGGGATAAACTTTTAGGTTGGATAATACTATTGGATCATTCATTGTAAACACTAAACAAGGCCATGCTCAGGTTGAAGAAATTATTAATGAAATTGACTTTGGGAAAGGAGAAATGTGGTAGTATGATCCTCACCATGTAATATCTAATAAAATGGTGGAAGTTAGTTCTGTACCGTATCCCCATGAATGTAGATTAAAATATGGAAGAATGAAAAATCAAGAAATGTGGTCAGGTGATGAATCAACTCAAATACATAAGGTAGTGAACATTGACAACCTTGTTGACAAAGAAGAAGATCTTAAGGTCACAATCCCAGTGAAAGAGGATGTTGACATGGAAAATGATGTTCCTTTACCTCACAAAATCATTTTTCACAAACATGAAGGTTAAATGATCTATATTGATTTGAGAAATAATTCTCTGACAATTTCTAAAGGTAAAAAACTTCATGAAAACACCACAAAATAATTAAGGCAAGAAAAGGATAACTTAGGTGCTAAGCATATACAAATTGAAAAATACAAAAAAATGATTCTAAAGATGGGGGTTAATCCTTAATATCGAGAAGAATCAAGATGATAATGAAGAACACTGAAGATGACATGTAGTCCTTAAGGAAGAAATTAGAGATGCCTAGTGTTGAACATCCTTAGACAACAAAATTGGCACATGTTCAAAACGAAAAGGAGTAGCTGCTAGAAGAATTGATTAATAGAAATGGGGAAATTGTAATTTTATAGGAAAAACTACAAAGTTTAGAATAGTCAATTAAATATCATATTTGTACCATTATTTTCCTAGGGAACTTAGATGATCCTTCAAAAAAGCTAGTAATGTTAATGGTAAAACATAGAATTTTAGAGGTTGAATTGAAGAAGGCTCAGCAAAACATGACTGAAATAAAGGAACAAGTAAATATAGAAGAGAGGAAACTAAATAAATCTAATGAAAATAATAATCAACTGGCCAATAAGAAGAAAGTTGCACACGATGAGATCAAGGATTTGAAGGTCAAATTAACACATAATATTTCATTGGTTGAAGGTATGAAAATTATTTGGGATGAAATTATCCAACAAGTTCATTATGTGTGGGATTATATTCAAGTAATTTCACAAAATAAATCCAAAATAAAAGGATCTAAAATGAACATTGAAATATGCAAGCAAAAGATGCAGAAATAAGCATTTAGGGCTAAGAATATTATCAAATGTCTAAATCTGGAAGTCGAAGTTGTGGAACAGTGCACCAATCTTGTAGGTCAACATTTGAAGGGTCGTCCAAGTTCTCATTAATGAGAAATTTTTATATTTGTAATATTTAGATAGTTATGGAAGTTTTGACAATTACTTTGTAATTTATTTTGATGTAATACAAAAAGACATGAGAACCACTAGAAAATGGTTCAGAGTTTTTAAATTTTGATCACTTGTGTAATGATTATGCTTCCTCAACGAAAATAAAATCACCAAATTGATTCCAACACATTGGCATGTGGAAATATATGTTATTGTTCTGATGTGATTTTCATTTTGTTTTCTTCCAATGGAACATGTGTATGATGGTAGAAAGTTTATTTGAATGAGTTACATATTTATTTATGTATTTTTTAAAGTTACAGATATACGTGTGAGCTTTGTTCAAAGAAATCTTAGTAAGATCTCCATTTTTTCTGCATCTTAATTCTTGTTGAAGGCTCGAAATGTCTGACTCAATATTGGGGAAAACCACCCGGTCGGGACATTAGAGAAAATCCTCTTATGTTTCAAATCGTCACTCTGCATGGGATTATGGGACCAATTTGCCTTAAAATAAATTATAAAAAATGGATGGAGTATATAGGTATGATGCTATGATTTAGTTAAAACTGAGAATAAAGAGTACTTAAACTAAATATCTATCCTGATAAATCTTATCTATATATGTGATTCAAAATTATACCATAAGAAACATGAAAATATAGATTATCTTGTTATTATGAGGTTAGAGTAGATAATGATAACTAATTTAATTAAATAGTTAATTAAATTAGTTGATTAATTCATTACACATAGAAGATTTCATTGTTTATACATATAATATATTATTTCAATCACACATATGTGTAGTGAAAAATGTCTTATTGCTTACAACACATATATGATAAACGTAATCAAATAACCATTCAACTCTTATGAAAAGTAATAATAGACAGATAGTAGTGGTTCATATCGTAATTATGCTCATGAGAAAATAGTAGTGGTTCATCTTTCTATTGAGGGTAAATTAAGTTACAATAGTGCAAACAAAGCCTTTTTTACAAAATTTAGAACACTTACTCCATAAAAATTGAGGGGTATTTGTGCTTTCAAAATGAAATACAAATATAGAAAAGTAGAGTAAAAGTATGAAAGTTTTTTAACAAACAATGTTCAAAATAAACCAAGAAGACATTATTAGAATTTGTTATAACAACTTGAATAGGCATGTGAAGAGGATTGTCCTCCCATTTGTTGATGAGGCTGGTAAATATCTGTCACGGGCTTCAATTCAAGTAGATTCTTTGAATGAATTTGCACTTGAACAATAAATATTGCATCTTTTAATGTTGTGAGCATGCGAGTGGTTGTATTGGATAAGCATATGAGCATAAACCATTGGTTATCAAGCTTGACTACAAATTTCCAATGGTATTCCATGTCAATTTTAGATAGTTGTTCAACTGTTTTGACCGATTTTTTAGATAATTCTTTCCATGTTTTGGTTAGCAATTTGATATATGGTAGAGTTCCCTATGGTCATTTTGAAATGAGATTTACCTTAAAAAAATTATCATTGATGGTTTCAATGAGGTTGTTAAAGATATCCCTTGCATTGAATACTATTACCTCTGTATGCTTAAGGCGATTCTCCAATTCTCTAAAGACTATTTCTTTGTGTGACTCCTCTTTCCTAGGGAGATCAATTAATATCCCACCAGAGTTGTCTTCCCGCATTATGAAACTTGTAATATTTTCTTAAATATCATCAAAATATGTTTTGAGGTCGAATAATTGGTCCACTAGGGAACTGGTTGTGTGACGCAAATCATGAATAATAGAAATATTTTGACATAATACAATTTATTGTTGAGCTGATACAGTATTTAACTCTCCTACTTCCTTTTTGAACTTAGATAATTCATGATTGACTTTAAGTTGTTCAATCATGTTCTACAATTCCTCTATCTGAGTGTCTCGGGCCTAAAAATCATATTCATGTTGGATTTCAAGGGCATTGAAATTGTTCTGGAGCTCAACAAGTTGTCCCTAGCATTTATTAGCAATATTTTGTTCCTCACTCTCCAGACTCTGTTGTAATTGTATAGATATGCCCTTTTTCTTCCATAACTGCTGTATTTTAGTGACTTTTTCCATAGTTGTGGAAGCATAAGTGGTGAGATCCAGTATTTCAACAATAATGCTACAACTCCTGGGACTCCCTTATTTACTTTTATCAACCCGATAGTTCATAACAAACTTGGAAGCAATGGTATTGTATGCACAAGTAGTAGCTCTTGCCGCAGTTGTCACTTGGTCAACTGGCACAATTCCACTAGGGGCTCAAGCCAACTTCTATGGGCTCTGAGAAGAATATTTTTAACCGATGGATGAAAGCTACTTTAAATAAGGTTGATTTACTTGCAGAAAGACAATGAAAAACTAAAAGAAAACACAAACCCTAGTAAACCCTAATTCTACCAGCTAACTCTACTGATGCCAAGAAGATGATGCTAACTACTAAAGGAAATGCCATTGACCTCTAGGAAGGTAAATACATGTACCTAAGCTACTTCTACAGTAACATCTGAAAGATACATCTTTTTGTATTTTTGAATAAGTTGTCAGAGTTATTATGCATATGATATGACTATTTTTGGGTTGTGCAGAGGTGGATATGCAAGAAGAAATGCTTGGGAAAGGTCAAGAAGGTTCACGGAGGGCCTAAGGGGTCCCTAACACCCTTCCATAGAGTCTCACCGAGTTTGACTGTTAGGAAACCTCATTTGTGAGCCGCTACAGGAAGTCTGCAGGGGTTCTACAGGATGTCTGCGATTTTCTACAGGATGTATGGAATTTTCTACAGGATGTTCAGAGATGAGGTTTTTGGTGGATGAATGGAGAGGGAAAGGTGAAGGAGTGAGTGTGGAGGTAGGGTGAAGGTTGGAGATGGTCTAGAACTCGGTGGATGGAGTTGTGGATAGGTGTGGATGGCGGTATTTGGTTCAAAGAAGACTAAAGCAATGTTACACACAAAACTAGGGTTATGGGAACGAATGGTGAACAAGAGGCAAGGATTCTAAGCATAGGGTGGAATGGCTGGTGCTGATGGCGAATGAACAGATGAAGGAGTGGTACATGTACTTTGCAAGGCACTGTTTCCCAACTGATCCAACAAAGACCTGTAAATTCAAAATCCTAATTATGATGACCTAAATCTGCTAGCTGCCAATGAAGAGAATGAACAGATGTGTGGCCTGCAATGAAACCATGTATTTAACTCATGCAACTAAGCAAATGAAAGTTTGAGATTGCAACCAACTTATACAAATGAAACTCAAACACTAGTGATTTCATGGCACAAAAAAATTAGTGTTTTTGTGGGCAACAAAGTTATCCTGATCCTAGCTCCAGATCCTACTGAAGGGGAGGTGAAACCAGAGATGTTTGATGGCCCTTTTCTTGAACTTTTTTACCTCTTAACAATTCAACAAAATCTGAGCATTCAAAAGTCTATCTAACCATTTACAGTGACCTATTTCGTCAGCAAACTTTAACCTACTTAATAGAAATGTTTTTGCAAATGCATAAAGAACAACTAGCAATACATAGAGGAGGCCTTAGCACTTGGGTTGGGCCCAACCCCAAGAGCTGTAGGCTCCTATAAAAGACAGAGATCTGATACCAAGTAGAGATGCTTATCATTATTCAAAAATAACCATCATAAGAAAGCTGTACAACAGTAGCTACAACAAAACAGGCTGAGCAAAATGGCAGCATTATAGTGCAAAAATAACAATGGTTCCAAAAGTAAAGTACGAAGGTTGAGGCCTTCCTATTTGTACAATACAAGGGAGCTAGCAGCCCTCCTAGATTCAAGGGACTCGGCTGTCCCAACTGCTAGTGAATAGTTACTCCTCCAAAATATGCTTGGCTGCCTCTAAAACTCAGTTTGGTGGCTTATGGAGCTCGGTGTTGAGGGTGGAGATTTCGAGGAAGGACATTTAATTCCAGAGACAACCTCCCTAAGAATCCTCAACTCAAGCTTGGCTATCACCTGACCCATGATTGCTTGGTTTTTCTTCATAATTTGTCCAAAAATCCTAAAATCATCACGTATTAGTCTCCTAGGTAGAGAGACCACCCATATTCGTTCAAATAACATAAACATACTAGGAAAACATGAATAATCTATGAAAAATGGAGGATTGAACAAGGATAATTAGGAAAAATGAGCCCAATAGGTTACCCAATTTGGGGGTTCATCATCACCCCCCTGCTGAATCGATTGCTCATCCTCTGAGAAACTAGTCCAGCTCATCATCCTTTATGGCTTTGATCACCTCCCTCACATCCCAAGCCTCTGCTATGATGTCCTCTTCCCGGTCGTGGAATCCTGCCTTCCTCTCCATTTCTTCGCATTGCCTACCTCGCTCCTCTTCCTTTACTCCTTCTAGCAATCCCAGAAGTAAAGGAGGATTGAATTTCAAGCCAATCCAATTGACCTGCAAGTCCTGCATCAACGTTTTGTAGAGAGGTACCCTTACCAAGGCCTCCCTCATCCTAGTGGGAGAATGGTATTCCCTTATCTTCAGGCTATGAGGCAGTGTGTTCCACCACCTTGTCTAGGCATGCATACAGTTTTCTCCCAACAATCTCTCCATGTCTTCAAAATGGGCAATGTCTTCATCATGTTTCTCAATGTATTCTGGTATATCCTGAGGACTGTTGGCCAAGTCCTGGTGGGCGCTTATCATTGCTGATGGGTAATCTGCTCTGCTCTGATCATGAGAGGCTCACTGAGCTCTCTGCCTATGATACTGCGGACTTCTGCTACTCTCTTCTCCTCATGGCTCATCCAAGAGGCCATGTCCATAAGCTGGATATCCACTATCACTGTGTTAGGATCCCATGCGTTCATGTCTGGAAGGGAAATGTTGTGCAAGTAGAACTCTGCCAATTTGGCCCTATCCTCAAATGAACGGCTGCCACATAAAGCTACAAACTGATGATAATTTTGGAAAGGGTGATGCCTGTTCGAGCCAAGGTTTTGATTTGAAACTGTAACCATTGGTCCTTGAGGTAAAGGGCATAGGATTTGGCATGCTGCCTGCACTGCAGAGCTTCCATTGCCCAGCTGGCCATGTAGGCCAGTTGGGCCTCCTTTTCTTGCAGCTGCTATTTAAAAGAATGTATCTGTAGTTCTTGTTCCTGGATCTGCTGGTTAAGTGCCTCAATTCCAGTCTGTGTCCCTTCCTTCCTTTGTTTTTAATAAGGGGTATCCGTGGCTATTGTGGGCCCCTCCTATTTCTCTTGTTTCCCCAAGATGTGAGGCCTGTCTTCCTGCCTCTGTCCCTGTGACTATAGCTGTTATTTGAGCTGCTCATTTTCTTCCTGTAGCCTGACCCGCTGGATGCTCTCCACATGTCGCACCATAGCCAATTCTCTTCTGGATTCTTTGAGCTGATCCTCCAGAGGACCTATATCTGCTACTCCCTTGGACTTAGCGATTTTCATCCAAGTGTGGGTCCTCACCCTCTCTTCCTCTAGTGCAAGGAAGAATGGCACTGTGAATTTCTGAGGAATGATCTTTCCAGCCTCCAAGAAGTTATAATAGGAGCCCAAGATGGGCTGGGGGCTAGGTTCCATAATGTGCCTGACCTCTTCTTCCTTCTGTGGTGATTTGGCTGCCTCACCCTCCATTTCTTCGGTCTCCTTCAGTCTAGCCAATGTTTCCTGTAGAATAGTTTCAGCATCCTGTAGAGAGGTTTTTGTGTCCAACCTTTCCATTCTCTCCCTCCAGGTGGATGTCTTCAGGCTTCCCCGCTCATAAGTGACAGATGCCTTGGAGTGGGACCTCTCCTTTGGTGTGGCAGGGGTGTCTACAATGATGATTGGTTCTTTGGATGGAGGTTGGGGTCTATCGGTTTTAATTCTTACACTTCTTCTTGCCTTAATGTACAGGGGAGGCTCCCTCTTTCGCTTTTCCTTCGGCTTGGGAGATGTGCTTAGGGTGGCCGGCACAGCTGCTGCCTCCCTAGCTAAAATGTCAACTGATTTCTCCTTCTGCTGCCCTTTCCCTGGACTTCCTGTAGAAAGTCTTGTACTGGCCGTTTTCCAGCTTCCTGTATAAGAAGTTTTCTGACTTCCTGTAGAAATAGCCTGCTGGCTTTGTTTAGAACCAGTTTTCCCTGATTTGGCTTGCTTAGCTGAAGGTGCCTTCTCCTTCACTTGTGCTGTGGTTGCCTTGGGTGTTGTTTGAATCCTTTCAATCTTCTCCGCCTGAGTTTGCAATCGTTTCTCCCTTGGAATTGATGTTTTTATTTTACTCCCAGCTTTCACCTCAACAACTTGTCCTTTTTCTTGCTTTTCCTTCTGTTGTTCTTGTGGTTTTTCCTGTGATGGCCTGTCCTAAGTTTTCTTACCCTTAGCTTCCTTACCTTTAGGTTTCTTCTCTGCTTCAATATGTTCCTTCTCCTCACTGCTGGATGAAGTGAGTTCTTCTGCCAAGGTCCCGATATCATCATTCTTGGTCATATTACAGAAAATATCCCAAGAGATAGGGATAGTATATGTATGGAGGGCATCTTCTACGAGGAGCTTGATATGCCCATGATGAGCCAGCTGGTCTGGTGTCCCCTCCTTCAGTTTTGTGCCACACTCAATTAATGACTGCAGGAGGAAATATGGGATACTCAATTTTTGTTCTGAGGGCAAATCCATCTTATTCCTGAGCTCAGTTAACAAGCGGAAGTGATTCCCATACACAATACTAAATCGCCCCTCACAGGTAATATATTTCATAATTTGAAGGCTGACCTCACCCCAAAATGGCTGTAAGCTAACTCTCCGGACCCCATTTTTATCCTCTGAAAACTGTTCTTCTGGTAGGAAGAATTCCTTTTTAGATTTTTGGCCCAATTTCCTTTCTTCTTCATCCCAGGGCATCCCCAATGGCAATTCAGTGACCTGGCTAATGACTTGTGGGGTGATTTCCAAGGTCAATCCCATGAAATTTACAGTTGCCAATGTTTTTGGTTTGGGCTGCAGGGACCTTAGGAACTCCTCTGTTATTTCATCATCGTGACCTTGGATTTTATCACAAAAGGTCATCCACTTTGCACGGGTAAACAGGTCTACTACCTCAGGATTTTCTCTCAATTTATTGGAATCTGAGGGTTCCTTTCTGATAAACCCTCCAGGCATGGTGAAGATAACCTGTTTTCGGCTTGAGCTCTGGTTAGAATGGAAATTCAGATGTGGTTTTCCCCCTTGGTTCTCAGGTCGAGGTTTCTCTGCTCGTTTTATCTCCCCCTTTCACCAATTCTTTGGTTAAAATACTGCTGCCACCCAAGACTTCAACTTGTCAAAGGGAATGAGGCTTTCACAGACAGAGTGCAGAGCAAATTTTTATACCAATCATATAACAGTCACACAAAAAAATTGATACGTGCACAGGTGAGCCTTACAGTGGTTTGTCATAATAGTGGGGAGAGTTTGTTAACAGGAATCATGGAGGTGAGTACAACACAACATGGTTCAAAAGAAATTCTATGTATTATATAAGCAAACCACTGTTTTTGACCACAGACAGACTGGTTTAAATTCCCCCCCCTTCAAACAAGCTAATTCACCACCTTTCGAAAATTAAGCATGGGGATGGCATGTTTGAACCTACCTCTCCTCGAGATTTCCAATTCCGACGCACAGACATGGGTTTCTCTGCTATGGTAGCTTTCACTCTGCCTCCTATGGAGCTCCTTCCTGTAGAGAGATTTTGCTGCTTCTGGAGGACGTCACAGTACTACGAAGCAAGTCTGGGAAACGAGAATAATTTGAACTGGCTGAGAAATTCGGGCTAACGAACTGCAGAGGAGGAGGATGCTCACGGTGCTCAAAAATCAGTTGTGGTGTAAATCACAGTGGTTGAGGTGCGTGCTCTGGCCGAATGATTTTGAAATACGATGCAATTCATGGCGTGGGGGGTGAGGTGTCCAGCCCGAGCCATTAGACAACGTCACGTCCATCATTCCTCGGTGTGTTTTTGACCACCAATATCTATCTCCGCCATTACCCACTGTCATCCTTGTCAGTCCGCCGATTTCATTGCAATTCTGCTGATTTCCCCAACTGGACACTTCCCACGTGTCGGCTCCACATCTTTCTGGTGGAATCGAGCGTAACCATGCTCGTTTGGATCCCACAAGATATTTCAACTGGTTGTGGATGGCCAGTTGACTGACCATTGCTTTTGTTCAATATGCACATTCATAGTCACGCAAGTTTCGTAGTATAGTTCATGTTAATTTGACGAAATAAGGTTAGGCACTTGCCTGGGGGTGACCGCGGAGATGTTTCACAGGTTTTTGGACGTGAAGCAATGGTTTTGCTCGCTACTGCTTCATGCACAAGCGTGGTAATTCCCTTGTCCATTTGCTGATGCCAGATGCAAGGCTTTCGGAAACCGGTCCTATGGTGGTGAATTGTCGCATGCACAACCCTGCCTACTCTCATCTGTGGAGAAAGTGTTCATATTTACGAGGAGCTAATAGCATGCCTTCTGTGCTGATTTCAACTGCTCCTAAGTCCATAATGTGTATTCCAGGTGGATCAGCTGCTATAGGATTCTTGTAGGACATCCTGTAGCTCCTTCTCCTCCTCGGTTGCATGCTGAAACGGGCACGGCTACAGTCATGGGTAAAGGGTCCTCTTGGTGTTTTTGACAGGTATAGTATGCAAGCCTTCATGTATTTGATTTGTCCCCTGGAAAAAAAAATGGTGACCTGAGGAAAACAGGACTTTTTTACATGACTGTGCAGGGGTACAGGACCAAATGGTCGTAATGGCAGTGGAAAGAGAGGAAACATGTGATGGATAGGAAAAAGGGGTGGCTGCAGGCCTCACCAAAAACCTTCAAGTCTTAAATCCTCCTCCAGAATTGATTTTGGCTCGTCCAAAGGTTCTACAGGAAGTTTCCTGTAGAAATGTAGAACTTCCTATAGAAAGCCCTGAAACTTCCTGTAGGAGGTTGAATCTTGACCCGAATGTGTCCAAATCCTGGAAAAAGTGTGTGGCCATGGAGGGAGTGTCGGTGAGGATGCCTGGTAGCTTGGGATGGACCCCTATCCTTTGTTTGCGCGACCCTCTTTATCTGCATTATATCCCTGCAACCTGCAATAATTTCAAAGATCAGACCTGTTTTTTCTTTTTTTCTTTCTTTTCTCCTTGTTTTTTTTTTTTTTTTTTTGAGAGAGGGAGAGAGAGCAGGGGCGCCTCTATGAGGTTTTCACCCCCACTATCTACCCTGGGCGCCTCAAAGAGGTTTTCACCCAAGGATCTTTTTTTTTTATTCCATTTCTTTATTTTTTGAGAGATAGCAGGGGCACCTCCATGAGGTTTTCACCCTCACTGCTTGCCCTAGCCACCTCGGAGAGGTTTTCATCCGGGGATCTTTTTATTATCCTTTTTTTTTATGATCAAGGTGTGGCCAGAATAGAGGCAGAACCCTGCTCTATTACCAGCACTGATTTTTCCACAGTTTTAATGAATTCCTGCCTCGAGAGGGGTTTCTTGTATATTTTAAGTCGATGTCCATTGACAAGCATGGGGATGGCCTCTTCATCAATGGTCCTGATAAGGACTGAACCATTGTCATTACATTTCTCCACTATATATGGTTCTAACCATCTTGTCCTCAGCTTCCCTTCGAAATCTTTGTATCTTGAGTCATACAGTAGCGCCTAATTTCCTGGTTGAAATTGCTTCTCATTAAGGTGCCTGTCATGCCTTATCTTCCTCTTGAGTTGGATTACTTTTGAGTGGAGTAGGGCCTGCATTATTTGTTCGTTTAACCCATTCATCTGCAATAATCTCTCACGTTGAGCATGGCTGAGATCTAGGTCTAGCTGAGCTACCACCCTCAATGTATTGTACTCGAACTCTATGGACAACAAAGCTTTCTTCCCGTAGACCAGCTCATAAGGTGTGAAACCGGTTGTGGTCTTCCAAGTGGTGCTGTAGGCCCAATTGGCCTCAACCAGGCGATCTGCCCAATCCTTTCTGCTGCTGCTCACAACCTTGGTCAAAATCGCTTCGAATGCTCGATTAATGACTTCCACCTGCCCATTTTCTTGAGGATGATAGGGTGTGGAAGTCTTGTGCTTGATCTTGTGATGAACAAGAAAATCTTCAATCAAGTTGGAGGTGAACTGGCTTCCTTGATCTGTGACTAACTCTCTTGGGTAGCCAAACTTTTAGAAGATATTTTCCCTTAGAAACGTAGCCACCTTTTCTTCTGTTGCTGCTTTGATTGCCTTTGTTTTTGCCCACTTGGTCAGATAGTTGGTGCACACAATGATGTAAGACCGTTGCTTTGAAGGAGGGTTGATAGGACCCACAAAAGCGATGCCCCACTTCTCAAATAGCTCAAAGGTCACTTGAGGTTGGAGAGGCATTTGATCTCTTGGAGTTCGTTTCCCCATCCTCTGACATTGGTCACACTGGCTGACATATCTTCTGACATCCTGATGGAGAGCAGGCCAATAGTAGCATGCCTGTAGAATTTTGAAGGAAGTCCTTTTTGCTGCAAAGTGGCCTCCACAAGGTCCATCGTGACAGGTTAGGAGGATTTCAAAGACTTCCTCCTCCCTAACACAACGTCTCAAGATCTGATCTGGACCAAGCTTAAACAAGTTACACCTGATCCATGTGAACGTGGCACTCTTCCTTACAATTCCGCTATTCTCTTTTGAGGACAGATGCAGAGGAAACTGTGCTGAGACCGAGTAATTTGCTATATCAGCAAACCATGGAGAGAGTACTGAGATAACAAATAGATGTTCATCTGGCATCTGGTCATCCACTGTTCCTTCTTCACCTGCAAGCATGTCCACTCTAGACAAGAAGTCAGCAACAACATTTTCCTTACCTGGCTTGTCGATAATTGTCAAATCAAATTGCTATAACAAAAGTAACCATCTAATAATACGAGCATTGACATCAGGCTTATTCATTAAATATCTAATTGTAACATGATCAGTGTGCACAAATGTTTGATAACCGGTGATGTAGTGTCTGAACTTGTTTAGGGAATGGACTACAGCCAGGAACTCTTTCTTGGTTATAGTATAGTTCATTTCTGCCTCACACAGGTTTTTGCTGACGAAGTATATGGCATATGGGATTTTCTCCTCAATTTGTCCTAAGGCTGCCCCTATGGCTTTGTTCGAGGCATCAGTGTGGATGTGGAAAGGTAGGGCCCAGTTTGGACCTCTCAGGATCGGGACGGACACCAGCTTTTCTTTCAACTCATCAAGTGCCCCTTGACAGTTGTCAATCCATTTAAACTCAACATCTTTCCTTAAGAGTCCAAACAAAGGCGAGGTTAGCTTGCTAAAGTCTTTAATCAATCTTCTATAATATCCTGCTAAGCCTAGGAAACTTTGAACATCCCTTACCTTTGGAGGAGGTGGGACCCTTTGGATGATAGAAATTTTATTAGCATCCACTTGTAATCCTTGGCGAGAAATGGTATGTCCTAACACGGTCCCTTCAGTCATTAGGAATTCACATTTTTCAGTACTGAGGGACAGGTTCATCTCAATCCACTTGGTTAAAACTTTTCCCAGATTGGTCAATGCTTCTCGAAAGTTGGACCCATAAGGAGCGAAGTCATCCATGTAGATTTCTACTAAATCATGGACCAACTCAGAAAAGATGCTCAATACTGCTCTCTGGAAAGTGGAAGGAGCATTGCATAGCCCAAAGGGAAGGACGTGATAGGCAAAGGTACCCCAAGAATAGGTGAAGGTGGTTTTATCTTGGTCTTCTGAGCTGATTTGGATCTAGTTATACCCACTGAACCCATCTAGGAAAGAGAAAAACTTCATCCCTGCCATTCCATCCAACACCTGATCTATGAAAGGGAAAGGGAAATGGTCTTTCTTAGTGGCTTTATTAAGTTCCCGGTAATCCAAAAAGATTCTCCACTTCCCATTCTTCTTGGGCACAAGCACTAGGGGCGAGACCCACTCACTATCAGAGATAGGATAGATGAATCCTGCATCCAACAATTTTTGCAATTCTTCTTTGACAATGTCCTTAAGAGCTGGATTCATTCTCCTCTGAGGTTTCCTGATTGGTTTACAATCTTCTTTAATGTATATGTGATGGGCACAGACCGAAGGATGGACTCCTTTCATCTCCTTATAGCTCCAGGCGAAAGCATCTAAATTTTTGTTCAGTAAGCTACACTGCTCCTTCTCCTGGGAAGGAGATAGGGAGGAGCTGATCTTCAAAGTTCTTCTAGGGCCAAACTCCACATTCTTAGTTCTGGAAGAGGTTGTATTAGTCACACAGAGGTCCACTAAGGTGCTGGCTTGGGTATCCTCCACCAATTCCTCTAAGGAAAATGCACTGAGAGGTGGATTCTGAATCAAGGTCTCAATCAAATCATCCTCAGTTTGAGGACCTCCCCTAGTAGTTTCTATGGTGCACAAGGGTGCAGAGTATACCTCATCCTCATCTCCTTCTTCCAGCAAGAGCGATAAGTCATGTTCTAGCAGGGGTTGGGGAGGAGGGTATAGGACTAGCTGCTTGGACATAGGACCATTTTTGATGATCATGTTTCCAGCTCGGAAACTGATGTAAGCATCCACAGTGGCTAACCAAGGCCTTCCCAAAATGAGGGGGTATCCAGTAAGCTTTGCCTTTGGTTGAAGGACTAAGAAGTCCGCAGGATACTCCCAAGAGTCAACCGAGACCAAGACATCCTCCACAATCCCTTCGGGAGTCACGGTGGAGTGATCTGCCAATTACAGGACTGTCAAAGTCTTCCTTAAGGAACCCTGAAGGTTGAGTTTAAGCATGGTGTCCCTGGTCATCACATTAATGGCAGCCCCTAGATCAATCAAGGTATGGGGGATAATGGTGCCATTGATGTGGACTTCAACTACAGGACTCCCAGGATCCAAATACTTTGGACAAATTACTTGCCCCAACATTAGATCAGACAATTATCCTATGACATTGATTGTTGAGACATCTCTCTTTCTCCTGCCTGGGTGCCTGAAACACTTCTCCTTAATCAATTTGTTGTATATCGGTACATCTTTGATGGCCTAGAGAAGGGGTATTTTCACACACAATTGTTTTAGTTCCCCAGAAGTTCAGTCTCCTTTAGGTTTGGTTGTGTGGTTACTGTTAGTCGCTCAGGAAAGGGTGGAATGGCCTTGGGTTCACTTTCCTATTTCTCCTCCTCGTCCTCTGGGGGAGGAGGTTGGAAATATGGAAGGGTCTTACTAGATCGCGGGTTGATCTCCTAGATCTCCACAGCATAGGTATGAGATGTTGTTTCCCCAGTGTATACCTATTGGGCCTATTGGTTGTTGGGGTTCGGGTTCGGTTGGGCAGGCATCTGGGGTTGTGTTGGAGGAGCAGGAGGTAATGGTTGTGGTTGAGCAGGTGGTGGAGGCAAAATGATAGGAGGAGAGTTGTATTGAGGCCTCCACCCCGGTTGAGGTGCATTCCACTGAGGCTGTGGCTAGACATGTGAGTGAAACGAATGAGCAATGGGTTGAGAATGGTATTGAGGTGGATAAGACCACGAAGGAGGTGCAGACTAGGAAGGATGAGCAGGGGGACCCCAAGAAGGCATGTGAGAAGATTGGTTGGGGCTATAATAAGCTTTGGATGTCCCTTCCATCCCCTGCTGGTAAGGTCTAGGTCCATGCGGTCTCCTTTGGTTGAGGAAGTAGAGAGGTTCAGTGGGTGCCTCAGTCCCTTGGTACATGGCTTTGAATCCGGGCAAGGTTGGGCATTGGTTTGTAGGGTGGTTCTCCTCACAAACAAAGCATACCTCCACTGAGTGTAATGGACACTCGTTCTTAGGGTGCTTCCTCGTACATCTGGGACAGAAAATGGCCAAAGCCCTCTCAGCTTCCTCTTTCTTTTGTTGGATTCGGAAAGTATCAAGTTGCATGGGAATGGTCTATCTCACCTCACTTTTGTGGTCTTGTAGCTAATTAGCAAACTCATGCTTGGAGAAGGTAGTACTAGTTGAAAGTGGATTCCCCCTACCTCTTTTCCGAGCTGCCCTATAGTGGTTTCTAAGCACAGTCTTTATAGCCTCATAAGGTAGTTGGTAAATATCTCCTACAGCTAGCATGTGAAGGGTATCTAGAAGGTCTTCAGGGACTCCTCAGAGAAGAACAAACTTTAGAGATTCAAGGTCAAGTGTGCACCTGGCGCGTTTATAGCTAAGTTGGAACCTTTCCTCATAGCCCTCTAGAGGCTCATCATTTCCCATGGTCATTCGAAAGATTTCCCCCTTGGTTTCCTTTGACCTACAGTAATCCCGATATTTTTTGTTAAAGGCTTGCTGCATCTGCGCCGAAGTAGTGATACTATTTCCAGGTAACCCCATGAACCAGTGTAATGCTGCATCCTTGAGGGTAGAGGGAAAAAGATTCAACTTTACCTCGTCTTCTGTATAGTCATAAGTTCGACAAAGGACAACAAACTCAAACAGGAAGGTATCAGGGTCTTCAGTGGTCAATCCATGGAAATGAGGTAAGGCTGAGGTACTTATGTTCTTCATTTTCATGTCCTCGTTAGTCTTTCAGATGGGGAAGGTACCTTCTATTCTCTCATCATCAGCTCTACCATTTCTGTTGTCAGCCATAGTCTCACAAGGAATATTTTCTTTGTTTTCTTCTGTTATAGGATCTTCGTATATCTCAGGAGGTTCACCTATAGGTTCTTCTAGATCACTGCCACCAAAGAAGAGTGAAGGGTGACTTAGTGAAGTGGTGGGGGTGTTGGGTAGGAATTTTACGGTATTATCTCTGTTCCTATGAGGCATGAAAGGACTTTTGGTTGTTTTTTCTTTTTTCTGCTTGTACCTGCAAAACTAAAACATATGGAATTGCAACTAACTAAAATCTATCTTGCAGAAATGAAAATGCGGAATTGAAATGAAAGTAGAGAAAGACTAATCTATTTTGCTGAAATCAGATTGCGAGAAGGAAATAATAGACTACACTTGCAAAATTGAAATTCTATTCTACGATTACAAAATTGAAAGGTTAATCTACGAAAGCAGGAAATGTCTAGTTTACTTTTGCAGAAATGAAATTGCAGAATGGAAATGAAGTAAACTACTTAGCAGAAGGCAAGAGTAGGAAAATAGAAGAAAAATAGCAATCACAAATACTCTGACGCTTCCCCGGCAACAACGCCAAAAAGAGGTGGTGAGCTCCAGTATTGCAGCAATAATGCTACAATTCCTGGGACTCCCTTCTTTACTTTTATCAACCCGGTAGTTCGTAACAAACTTGGAAGCGACGGCGCTGTATGCACAAGTACTAGCTCTTGCCACAGCTGTCACTTGGTCATCTGGCAAAAGTTGGCTAGGGGCTCAAGCCAACTTCTATGGGCTTTGTGAAGAAGCTTTTTAACCGATGGACGAAAGCTGCTTTAAAGAAGGTTGATCTACTTGCAGAAAGACAGTGAAAAACTAAAAGAAAACGCAAACCCTAGCAAACCCTAATTCTACCAGCGAACTCTACTAATTCCAAGAAGATTATGTAAACTACTAAAGGAAATTCCATTGACCTCTAAGAAGGTAAATACATGTACCTAAGCTACCTCTACAGTAACATCTGAAAGAAACATCTTTTTGTATTTTTGAATAAGTTGCCAGAGTTATTATGCATATGATTTGACTATTTTTGGGCTGTGCAGAGGTGGATACGCAAGAAGAAATGCTTGGGAAAGCTCAAGAAGGTTCAGAGAGGGCCTAAAGGGTCCCTAACACCCTTCCATAGAGTCTCACTGAGTCTGGCTATCGGGAAACCTCATTCGTGAGCCTCTACAGGAAGTCTGCAGGGGTTCTACAGGATATCTGCAATTTTCTACAAGATGTCTGGAATTTTCTACAGGATGTTCAGAGATGAGGTTTTTGGTGGATGAATGGAGAGGGAACGGTGAAGGAGTGAGTGTGGAGGTAGGGTGAAGGTTGGAGATGGTCTAGAACTCAGTGGATGGAGTTGTGGACAGGTGTGGATGGCGGTATTTGGCTCAAAGAAGACTAAAGCAATGTTACACACAAAACTAGGGTTATGGGAGTGAATGGCGAACACGAGGAAAGGATTCTAAGCAGAGGGTGGAGTGGATGGTGTTGATGGCGAATGAACAGACGAAGGAGTGGTACAGGTACTCTGCACGACGATGTTTCCCAATTGATCCAACGAAGACCTGTAAATTCAAAATCCTAATTATGATGACCTAAATCTGCTAGCTGCCAAAGAAGAGAATGAACAGAAGTTTGACCTACAATGAAACCATGTATTTTAACTCATGCAACTAAGAAAATGAAAGTCTGAGATTGCAACCAACTTATGCACATGAAGCTCAAACACTAG
Source organism: Pinus tabuliformis (assembly GCA_031772625.1). Taxonomy (NCBI): domain Eukaryota; kingdom Viridiplantae; phylum Streptophyta; class Pinopsida; order Pinales; family Pinaceae; genus Pinus; species Pinus tabuliformis. The sequence continues at coordinate 771,096,734 of CM062815.1, forward strand.
TGATTGCATGGCATGACAAAATTAGTTTTTTTGTGGGCAGCAAAGTTATCCTGATCCCAGCTCCAGATCCTACTGAAGGAGAGGTAAAACCAGAGATGTTTGATGGCACTTTTCTTGAAGTTTTTTTCCTCTTAACAATTCAACATAATCTGAGCATTCAAAAGTCTATCTAACCATTTACAGTGACCTATTTAATTAGCAAACTTTAACCTACTTAATAGAAATGTTTTTGCAAATGCATAAAGAACAACTAGCAATACATAGAGGAGGCCTTAGCACTCGGGTTGGGCCCAACCCCAAGAGTTGTAGGCTCCTATAAAAGACTGAGATATGATACGAAGTAGAGCTGCTTATCATTATTAAAAAATAACCATCATAAGAAAGTTGTACAACAGTAGCTACAATAAAACAGGTTGAGCAAAATGGTAGCACTATAGTGCAAAAATAACAATGGTTCCAAAAGTAAAGTACAAAGGCTGAGGCCTTCCTATTTGTACAGTACGAGGGAGCTAGCAGCCATCCTAGATTCAAGGGACTCAGCTATCCCAACTGCTAGCGAACAGTTACTCCTCCAAAATCTGCTTGGTTGCCTTTAATACTCGGTTTGGTGGCCTGTGGAGCTCGGCGTTGAGGGTGGAGATTTTGAGGAAGGCCATTTAATTCTAGGGACAACCTCCCTAAGAATCGTCACCTAAGCTTAGCTGTCAGCTGACCCATGATTGCTTGGTTTTGCTCCATAATTTGTCCAAAAATCCTGAAATCACCACATATTGGTCTCCTCGGTATAGTGACCACCCTTATTAATACAAATAACATAAACATACTAGGAAAACATGCATAATCTATGAAAAATGGAGGATTGAACAAGGATAATTAGGCAAAATGGGCCCAATAGGTTAACCAATTTGGGGGCTAATCAATAAGCTCTAGTGAACTAGATGAGTCTTCCCAGTTCCTTTGAAGGAGTGGATATAGAACCCTCCCATACTACATCAAAATAAGCATTTCTAGGAACTAAGGCCTGACATTTCTCACTTTTCCTTTTCTTCCTTTGTCTTTTAACAATGACCTTATGTTCAGGTGTAGGATATATCAAAGGGAGGAATCGCTTCAATGCTCAATACAACCTCAGAGGTCGGGGCTGGTATAAATTCAATGTCTTCATCTTCCAAAGGCTTATCAAAGGCCTTTATTGTAGTCAAAGTCTTTTCTAAAATTTCAAAAGTGTCTAAGAACTTCTCTTGTGAGGGAGTCTTCAAAACTTGAGATTCCTTTTCTTTAATAACCTAGTTGTATTGTTCCTATATCTAACCAAGCTTGGAGCATGGAAAAATACCTCCAGTCTAAGAAGAAGAATTACATGTCTCTTTTGGTTGAGGCATATTGGTAACCTGTGTGGAATGAACAATTATAAGCTCATTTTGACATGTTCATTCTTGAGCAAGATTGAATTAATATATAGGTAAGTCAGATAGTCATGCTTCCATATATTTAGTTAATTGAGTTATTTCTTATGGAGTTAACTGCTCTCCTACTTGTCTGGAAACCATTTAATAAGTGGAATATTTTTCAAACAGTTCATCAAACTTGTCTAGTTCATGAAAGATCTGTATGATGCTTAATTGTATAGTAACCTTCTTGACAGTTTGATCGGGATCATACTGCCTCTTAGGGATAGAAGAAAAATTGAATTCTAAGACAAAATTAATCTCAATGGTTACATGTTTGAAATTTTCCAAAGTATATATACCACAGTGAAGAGAGAAAATAGGCGATACTTTCTTATTAGGCTCTTTTAGAAATTTTGAAATGCCATTACGTATGGTCTGGTATGTTATCTATCGAGTTAGAAGTTTGTTAGGGACATATAAAGGTAATAAACAAGGATTAGAAATAATACCAAAAATATCTACGTAGGTAAATAACTCCTCTCCAAACTAGTTCCCGACCTGGAGTAAGTCTATTTCAACTTCTGGGGAAATCCTAGGAGTTTTCTTGTCAAAGATAATTTCATAAATGGGTGGCAAAATGATATCATGATATATATGAATGGAGGTTCACTCCTCTAAGGTCCATTTCCATCCCATAGAGGTAAAATCCATAGTGAGGCATAAGATATCCATTACATAGGCACTCATATTGAAAGGGGGAATTATATTTTCTGAAACTCTACTCTTAATTCTAAATTTTAGAATATGAGTGGTAGGATGTCAGATACCATAGTTCCCCAATCTAAAATATATCTTTCTGAGGAAGCATCAATTAGTGGTATCCATTGGTCGGGGAACTTCTGTGTATGGGAATAAGCAAAGAGGCTACATATCATGGCAGCTACTTGACTATAACAACCTCTGAGAGATTCAACTGCATACATACCCTTTTCCTCAAGCTTATGCTTGTTGTGGTCTCTTATGCATTCCTTAATGGGTTCTGATGCATGATTAATGTTTGTCATGAATTTCTCCACAAATTGTTTGTTATATTTGCATTGAGGGGGTGGAAAATGGTACATTGCATTAAAATTGTTGTTGCTAAATGACTCGATAATTGTTTGCTTCTATGTCATCAACCACCTTTTTGCAATGCATCAGTTATCAGCAACCCATAATATCATATCTGTATAAGGAGGGATATTGGCTCAAGCTGCAATCCTATGAAAAAATGAATTTTCCACATGACTATAAGTGGTATTAGATATTGGTGTTGAATCCTTGGCTATGATGGTTCTTTCTATGACCTTGGGTACTTTATCCTCAAGTATTTTATAAATGGATTCCCAAGAGGCATTGCGAGCATCTAGAGAAGAGACTGTACCAAAATTCAATCCTGGTGTATTAGTTTTTTCAACAAGTGAAGTAGTCAACTGTTGTTGAGTAATTGGTTTCTTATTTTCTTTAGCGACTTTAGACATTTCTTCTAAGTTATGCTTATCAGGACTAGCCTTTAATGAAAAATAAAAAACTAATTGATAACTTCATTACATGAAAGACAACGCAAATAACGATTTTACATAACAATTTTTGTCATAAAGGGTGAATTATGATAAAATCAAACTACAATGAATGAAGTTGATTCTAATATTGAAAAGCATAAATTCATCACTTTTGAATATTAAATGTAAAAATGTGAATTCACATGGGTCTGCACACATCAATGTATCATAAGAAATATATTGGAGAAATCACTTCATTGCACTTTAGAAATTTATGATATAGGAAACTCCCGATAAATCATTTTTAAAGAAATAATAGATAATAAGTGGAAGTGAGAAGTGATATCAGAACTTCTATATCGACAACAGGGTATCGGGGATTTAAAGCGAAAGAACCTGATATGCAAGTCTTGATATAGGCTGAGGACAGGAATATAGGAGGTTTCATGGTGTCGAAAAGGACCAGTATTGGATATATCGGATATCGGAACTTTGAGCATCATAAATATTGAGATATTAGAAGTAGTGGATAGAGGAAGTGTTGAGTAGTGGAGTTTTGAGATATCAAGAGTTTTGAGCATGGAACACTTTAAAAGTTAAGATAATTGCAGATTCTGATATGCGATGTGGTAGTTGTGGGACCAAAATCTCTTAAAGTATTCAATTTAAATAGAAAGTGCCTGACCTAACTTTTCCTTTTAGCAAAATCCCTTTTAATAATTATATTAACCATTGGGAATATTTGATCGGAGAATGATTTTATCGTAACTTTCTTATGAAGAAAGTTACGATATTATAAGGATCAGATACAAATATTTCGATAATGGATTAATTTAATAAAGAAAGGCCTATTGGGGTTTTAGTTTATCATAATATTTGTTAGGTTGGACCTTTGATGCTTGGGTTTCGAAAAGATAAACTTTCAAGTGAGAGGGTTTTTTATTACAAATTCAAAAATGCCTTATCTATATTGACCACTAAAGAGTTTTATTAACATGAAATAAGGTTCCCCCTTATTTACTATAGGAATAAAATAAAAATACATTTGGGGGGGGGGGGGGGGGGGGGTTGTTGAGTACTACAACAATTATCTATCTAAATCATCCATATTTTATGTCTTAAGGTTTTAACTTTGGATTATTTATAGCCCAAGTTGTAAATCGTAAACTTCTAACCACTTTTACTTTCCAACTAAATATTCAAAATTATGTAATTATTGATACAAGGCCAATCTGGGTATGAAATTCAATCTCCAAGATTAACTTCTTATTACACAAGGAAATATATCATCTCTGCAAAAATTTAAATAATCTTTAATAACCTTCTAAAGTTTTACTGAAGATTGTGGATGTCCTTAGCACTTGGTTCTCTTTTGGCAAAGAATTGTATCTAGGAGACAACAAGCCCCATTCTTCCCCACCCCCCCACAAAATGTTGGAATTGAAATTAGTAAGCATGGTTCTTGGTAGTTTAATGAAGGATAAAGGAACATCTATAATTCTTTAGAAACACAATTTTTTTTTTTTTTTTTTTTTCTCTAAAATTGAAGAAATCATTCTTATTAATAGATAAACAATTTATAAAAATTTTATAATGAAAGTTGGTAGATATGTTCTTAGTAGAATAATAAATACTCACATTCATCCAAAAAGGAATAATTATTCTTATCAATAGAAACAATTTACAAAAATTTGATGATGAATGTTAAAATGGATATTTACATCGAGAGGCATCTCCTTCTTGAAAATGGTCAAGACAACCATTGTCTACCCTTTTATATTGGGCTGACACCTATCCTATTATCTTGAAATGACCTTCGTCCTTTATCAAGATCACCATAAACACATGGTGTATCATGTGTCAATTTGTCAGCAACTTACATTGTATATTTATCGAGTGTTTATGGGGGTTTAGAAGCCTAGCTAATTGTTATTTTTAAGTTTTGTTTCTAGATATAAATTATTACTTGACTAGAAGTTGTTTTTCCATCCAGTGGTTCACATATGACCTTACTGATTAAAAGAAAAAGGAAATTAATATTTTTGGAATGATTGAAACAACAACTAGATCACGAGAAATCTTCCACATGTTCAATCATCACTGCAAGTTTTATGTAGATGAGGTTGGTAAACACCGAACTACAGGTTAAAGAGTCACAATGGAAAATAGAAATGGCTTATTCCATCGTATGTTTTTTGCATATTTCACTTTCAAAAATAGAAATGAGTAGTTTGTATGGCTAAAATTAAGAGTTCTAGTGGTTGTTGTCATAGAGCTATAAATATGTTTGATGATTTGTTGAAATAACCACACTGAGATGACACACTAATTGAAAAGGAATCACTCTTCGAGTTGGAAAGGAATGGTTTGCTCAAGATTATTTTTGGAGGAGAATTTAAAGTAGCACATTCCACTCACAACTTCAGCACTACAAGGGGTTAGGAGTGGTAGGATTTTCCAATGATTATGAGAAGAATCACTAATCCATTAAGCAATAATGTTTATGGTATCAACACTAAGGGTAACTTTTTTCAGCAATTTGAGTAAGAGAAGAGGAAATAAACACCAATTTTGAAGTGGAGTATTTTAGGTAGCTTTATTCTTGGAAGTTGAGATAAAAAATAGTGCTTTTGCCACAAAACCTCCTCCAAAAAAGCAAGCAAACACAACTGGAAGCCCTTCAAAGCGCATCAATTTGAACATGTTTTTCTTTTTAATTTTTCCACATGGAATTATGGTTGAATTTATATTCGATGGTGTTGGGATTCTATATATGTTGTATTGAAAGTGGAGTGAGGGATAGATAGTACTTTGTGAGCAAACACATCACCCGAGTCTTCATCATCCTTCCACCTTTGCAATTTCATAAACAACTTCCACCACTACATCCTACTAGACCTATTGGTGCCTGTCATGTTGTGTCCCTCTGATGTAATCATGTATGTTGATTAAGATATTGATTTTATTTGACCATGTCTAGTCTTTAAATCTTGGAAACTCTTGCTTGCATAACACTTTAATAGTTTTGCATTGTTGTGATTAGCTTTAATCATGATGTACTTATTTTGAATTATAATACACTTAAGGCACATGTTCTCCTCATCTCATTCATTTTCATTGATTTTTTTAATAAGTATGGAAATATGACCTCAACCACTGGCTTTTTACAAAGAGTTGATGGTTTCTCTTCATTTGTTTTCAGGAATTTCAAGAATGAGTCTTTGTATGTTGATTAGTCGAAGTAGTTATGAAGATCTATTATTCATATGAGAGCATATAGCCCCTAGAGACACCCTAAGGATAGAAAAGAACCAATTTGAATAGTGAGGTATCTATTGGTGATAGGGCTAGATTTTCTATAATTATATGGTAGGTTTGTTTGTGCAAAATTGTGTGACAGGAGTGTATATTTTCCTGTAGATACAACAACTCATGTAATTTTGTAAAACACAAGGCAAGAATCTACTCTAATTCCAAAACAAGAAACCGATATGTTGATGAAAAAAATAATCAATAAGAGGAAGACAATCAATGACACATAACACAATATTTCTATTAGGAAAGAAACTAATCAAAAACATGACTATATATATTGCATTAATTAGAAATCCAACATGAAAATACATAGTTTTCTTTCTCTGGAACAATCCCTACACAATTATGATCAACTCTCTACCTCACAAGCCCCCTATAGAAAACACTTAGCCAATTATGTTTCCTACCAAGCCCCCCATTTCCTTGTGCAATTCCTAAGAGGATAAACCAATATTTAATTGGGAATTCCTTCTTCGAAAACTCCATAATCCAAACTTAGCTCCATAACTAATTGCATTCATGATCTGTACAACTTGGAAAATTATATAACCAATAATACATTGTCCCTACACTCTAGTCTCAACTGGGTCTTTCTCAAAACTGGCATACATGAGTGTCTCTTCAGTGTATCTCAAGTTAGTTGGAGTAGCACTTAGGATGCACTAGTGAACCAACTCACTACTACACCTCTACTAGTTCCTCCGATAATTAGAACTAGTTTAACTGACCATAACGTAGTCAAACTAAGTTATCTAGGTAGAACTCAAATAAACTCATCATGGACCCTTAAAATTTAGGGATCATACATAAATCACTATAGAAAGACTTCCAACTCAAAATTCCTAAGTTAATTAAGTGAATTAAACTTAATTAACTATTTAGAAGTTACTATGAGAATAACTTTTGGTTTTAATTCACAATTTAATTCAAGGATAAATTAAACAAGATTTTGTTATTGTCATTTCTCAAAACTCCCTCTCAACAAGAAAGAGATTATCAACTAAGTTGATCCTGTATATTTGAAACTTGAGTTTACATCTTGAAAATGACATTGTCAAAATGTCAGCATATTGCTCCTCTATGGGAATGTACTCCAACAACATAATCCAATGGAATATAGCATATCGAAGATGATGATATCAGATATCAATATGCTTGTATCAATCATGAAAAAAATGGACTTTTAGAGAGTTTGATAGAACTTTTATTATCATAGTAAATCACAGATGGATCCATCGGCTTACCAAACAAGCCAACTAGAATCTTCCTCATCTAGATAGCCTCACATGCTTCTTGACTTGTAGCCATGTAATATGTCTCTACTGAACTAAGTACAACCAATATTTGTTTCCTTCTATACTAAGAAACTGTTGCTAACCCAATATTGAAGATCCCTCCTAATGCTCTCTTCGTGTCAGATGGATTCCCTACCCAATCCGCATTGTTGAAGCCTTGAAGCTTCAGTCCCTTTGTTTGTCTGTACCACAATCCATACTAAGTAGTGCATCTGATGAATCTCAACACATTCTTGGCCACCTTCCAATACAACTTGATAGGCCTAATCATCGCTTGACTAATCGATTAATGGAATAGAACATTAACAGTCGAGTGTTCACCAAATACATGAGTGAACCCACAAGCTATCTGTAAATGGTAGCTTCCACTACTTCACTTGATGTAGCATTCTCCTTCCCCTAGTTACCTGCTAAAGGAGTCTCCATGGGTTTAGTCATCTCCATTTGCAACCTTTTTAGTATCTTGTTGGCATACTTTCCCTAGGAGATAAAACATTGCCCATCACTTTTCCACTTCCATGCCCAGAAAGTAATGCATGAGCCCCAATTCCTTCATTTCAAACTCTCTTGCAAGATCCTCCTTGCAAGACTTGCGCAAATTATCATCACCTATCAAAATCAAATTGTCGACATATAAGACAATGATAAAAAATTTACCTTCCACCACAATATGCTACGAGTTTGCATCTGCTTGACTTTTGGTGAAGACCAACCTGGTGAAGTAGCTATCAATCCTAGTGTACCAAGCATGGGGTACTTTCTTTAGCCCATACAATGCTCGCTTTAGTTGGCACACATGCAACTCACGGTCAAAGGTCTCAAAGCCTTCAGGCTACTCAATACACACCTCTTCCTCAATATTTCCTTTAAGGAAGGTCTTCTTTAGATCCATTTGATGTATCCTCCAACCGATATATGCTGATAGTGCCAATATTGATCTGATCAATGAGTACCTTGCAACAAGAGTGAAGGTCTGATCATAGTTAATCTCCTCTACCTGTGAAAAGCCTCGGGCCACAAAACTAGCCTTATGCTTCTCCACACTACCATCTCCATCTTGCTTTACCTTGTAAAGCCATCGATAACTCACCACTGACTTGTCTACCAGTCTTGGGACCACGTCCAAAAAATTGTTACAAACAATGGAGTCATACTCCTCCACCATGGCATCAACCCAAATCAGTTGCTACACTGCCTCCTCAAATGAAGATTGCTTTGTCTCAACACATCTTCTCATAAGAGGCATGTATGAAGTGTACCTCTAAGGTGACCTACTATGGCTGCACTATGATGTGGGTGCTCCCACATTCCCTCTCACATCTTGCAATAACCTATCAAACTCTCTAGTGCACTTTTTCCCATCTCTGGAGGACTCTTCCTGAGTGGATGTCTCCACTCCTAGATCCTTTGCATTTGGTTTCTCCACATCATTTGATTCTACCAAAAATTAGAAGCCGAAATCTACTCAACCTCATGTATTTGAAGCTCCATCTTAATGGAACATCACATGACCTTCTCCTCATCGAATCCGACATCCGTGTGAACCACTATCATCCTACTTGTCGATAGGTACACCTGATAGTTGTGAGGTGTATCATTTTACCCCATAGATATCCCCAACTCTGGTGTTGGCTCAAGCTTCTCCCATGCATCTTTGGTCACATGGCAATATACCAATGACCCAACAATCCTAAAGTGGCCAACATCTAGTCTCCTACTTGAGAAAGCTTCATTTGGTGTACGCATCCCAAGAATCCAATGGAGCCTTTTGTTCTACAAATAAACAGTTTTGTTGCATGCCACCCCAATCATGCAACATCGCCTGTGCTTCCCCTAAAATGCTTATGTTCTTTCTTTCGACCACCCCTTTATGTTTTGGGTTATGGGGTTTCGTTAACGTCCATTTAATCCCTTCTTCTACACAAAAGTTCTTAAACTCATTTGAGACATACTCACCACCATTATCACTCATCAGAGCTTATCCTTCTTCCAGAGTCTTTCTCGCCCAATGCTTTAAATTCCCAAAAATTTCGAAATTTCGATCTTTCTTCTGCATGGAAAAGATCCAGTGTTTACGAGAAAAAAAGTCAAGAAATATAACATAATACTTGTGTTTAGTTGTGGATACTGTCGATAATGGCCCACACATATCTGAATGGACTCACTCTAGAATCACATGTTCTCGACTGTATTTGTCATGGAAAGAAACTTTTGTGAATTTTCCCAAAGTACACCCCATTCTTGTATCAACTTTCTCTAGCGTACCTTTAGGAAGACAGGTAGAAATCTGCTACATTATTTCTAAATCCCCATGATGCAAGTGACCCAACCGGTTGTGCCACAACTCACAAATATCTCGGATCTACACCTTTTCTACTTTTGTAATCAAGGCATCACAATATTATACCTCCAACTTGTAGATATTATTCACCCAAATCCCTATCCTCTTTACCTATCTTATGGCTATGTGACGAAGGAATGCCTCTCCTTCACTAAAGATCACATCATAGCCTCTATCCTCGAGCATGTAAATAGATACCAGGTTCTTCTTCAACCTGGGAACATACATAACATCTGTCAAGATGAGAGGAGTACCCAACTCCCTCTAAGAGGTATATGTAACCAATCTAGTAACATTATACCTCTCGTCATCACCTATTTCAATATGCTTCTAGAGATACCTCTCCTCCAAATCACTGAAGAACTCCTTGTTTCCAAACATGTGGAATGAAGCTCCCATGTCTAGGTACCATACACTACCCATCAGTGATCACACTATGGATGCAATCAGGGTAAAATCCAATTCTAATTGAGAGGGAAGAGCCTCACCCACCAATCTTCTTGAGGACTTCTTCTTGGACTTCTCAAGTGGAAAAATTTTAGCAATATGTCCCCACTCGTGACAATGAAAGCACTTTACTTTTGACATGTTGTTCTTCTTGCCTCCATTATAATAATCTGATTTGGAATGGGATGCCTTACCCTACTTTATTTTCCTTACTGTTAAGGCACAATTTTTGTCATCATTAATCTTTGATGAGGAACCATCTCTAGTGTTCCTTGTGATCTCTTCCTACATCAAATCTCGTCGCAGTCATTCCCAATATGGTAGATTATCCCTCCCATTAACAGAGTCCTGATAACTATGCCAAATCATTGGGAGTCCTATAAGAGTTAGGTGGTAATGGTAATCACAACACTTCCAAGCTCATATCAACAATGAATGAACTTGGTCAAGTACTTCTAAATTGATTTTCCCTTCTCAATTTGATCTTTCTGATTTTTTCCTTCAGTGCCAACTTCCTACGGTCATTGTTATTTTGAAACAAATCCATCAATGTCTTTCACATTGAGTATGGAGTTTCCTTACCATGGAGACTGGAGACAATATGGTCTTGAACTCCCTCAAGAAGAATCTTCCTTTCCTTTGCCACACACTTCTTCCATTCCCCAAATCATTAGCATCTGATGTTGGTGGCTTGTGAATGTCTTAATCAATGAATTCCTTGAGACCATTATCATCCAACACTTCTTTCATCATGTCCTTCCATGCTATGTATTTCAAGTTTCCTTCCAATGCATACTCAAGCCTCAAACCGCAGAAACCCATTTGCAGATCCTGAAGTGTAAAACCTTACAAAAAAATTCTACTAATTTATGCTCTCCTTCCTTTCCTTCATTCTCCACCTCACGACATACACTATTTCATAGGTCAACATGGACGTCAAAATTTTATTACCAAAATTGAACAACCTTACAGAAGAAATGCACAGTACACTTCCCCTCTCTTCTAACTATCACTCCCTTTTTTTGTGTTAAATAAAAATGCATTTTTTGTTCCAATTAATATAACAATATCTACAGGTAGCATTGAAAAATAAAAAGGTGGCAAAAATGAAAGGTCATTGCTATGGGTGGTAAAGACGCATAAAAAAATGTCTTGGGAAACTCAAAATGGAAAAAAAATGTAGGGCATTAAATTTCCAAATTCCTAATCATGTTCAAGTTATAATACTAGAAAGAAATGGAATAGGGCCAAGATCCAGAAAGCTATACAAAAAATAATGTCTGGCTTGGGAAGAACACCAAAAATAAGAATTATCATCGTTAAAATGAAATATAATATGTTGCAGCTGTAGGATGCAGGTCATAATGTTTGGGTTTGAACAACCTAGTCATCTATGGAAATTCATCAACATTTGGTGGCTCCCATTTGTCATTTTCCTTGCTGGTTTCGTCATTTATGAAAAGAACCATGGGGAACATGACACTTCATCATACAATGGCAGGCCAAGGAGCATGTTTCACCCACGTGGCATTCTCTATCTCAGTACACATCTACATGCATGTGTTGGTCCAACCCTTGATGGAAATATGAGAGGTCATTGGAAACTAGGTCCTAGAATTTTTAGGCAGGGAATAACTCAATGCAAGAGTCAATTTCCTTGTTCAATACCCGTAGAACACTTCTAAGCTTTGGAGAGATAGATTAATCCCAACCACAAACAATGAACTAGACAAGGATATTTTCCCATTACAAGAGCAAGTTGTTCCTCAATATTTATTGTTTTCTAGAAGACCTAGTGATTCCATTCCAAACCTTAAGGTTGAATTGTTAAATTTTCCATTGATAGAAATGAAAATTTAAAGGAAGAGAGTTAGAATGTGAAGGAATGGAATAACCACAAAAGAGATCACTAGGTGGTTAGTCAGGAAATATTTTCAAGTGGTAATTCATATTTTGGGGATTTTTTTGTTGATGAAAAAATTTCAAGAACTGTATGATAAGTCACATCCATAGGATGAGGTAGTTTCATTGCATTTTATGACCAATGATGAAGACCATAAAAAGGTTCAGGATAAAATTCATATATTAATTACTAATGAAGTAGAAAATAAATAACTCTATGATCCCATCTATGATATGATGTTAAACTCAAGTACAAAGGGTTGGAGGAATTCGAAAAAATGAGGATAGTCCACAATGACCTTACAACATTAAAAAATTTCCTAGAGGTTTAGGCCTTGCTACAGACAAGAAAAAAAATTGCACACTACTTTGAACTTTACACAAGTTAGGACTTATGTAGGAAGGGATGGTCAAGATTCACCACTACTATTGACGAAGGTGGTAAGGAAAAAGTGATAGATTCTCAAGAGAATTCTATTGGTGATGAGAATAAATATTCTTCTCCCCCTCTAGATCTACCTTCTGATTTGGATTTTTAGAAAGGATTATCAGCCACTCGTGGTAGAAGACAACCTCCATGAGGAGGAAATGACGATGGTAAAGATAGAAATGATAATCATATAAACAATAAAAAAGAAAAAGAAAAAAAAGAGTGAAATATTAACCCAGGAAAACTAAATAGGATGATGAAAAGGTACAAGATCAATCTAAGAAACCTCTTTATTCAAATGTGATAATTCTGTTTGGTACCCTTTTAGTATCTACTCTCCTTGATCTCACTGGTCTTATTATCAGTGTTACCCCGAGAGGAGTAACTACATTAGACACACCATGGCAAGGGTTTTTTCCGATGTTGTGTGTTTAGGCAATTTGAGATCTTTATTAAGCGAAAGATACTCATATAAACTTTCCCATTGTTCACTTCTTCCGAAGAAAAAATCGAAGGGAATATATTGTTTCCACAGGAAAATCTCTTTATTTAGTGGATTTATATTTGAACATATAATATATCAATTTGGTACCTAAACAATTATGAATGTGTTCTGTGTTTCTCAACTTTTAGGAGTATTGGGAGCAAACGTATGCATGTAGCTTGTATTTGTGCATCAAATGATTGCACAAGTTTTCTTGGTAGACAATATTTTATTTTTCTTTCTATAATGAAAACATGTATGCTTGAAGATATACAGGCAACTCCAATTGGAGTTACATTTATCCTTCCGTCATGTGCACATAATTTCACTTGTGTAGATCCTACATAAGACAAATAGAAAGGACTTCGATAAGTAATGAGATCAAAAGCTTTGCTCACTTTTTTTGACAGTGCTTATGAGGTAAGCTAAGATCAACACATTGAAACTCTTATTTCTACATGATATTTTCCCTATCTTGTGTGGTGAAATCAAAAGATACATTTGTTTGTCTTCTGTTCATCTATATGCTATTTGTATTTAAGGTTTGTTTAAATTGTGGAACAAATCACTGCCTTTCTCTTCTTTGATTTAGGGATTTTCCAATGGAAGCCTTGATGTAGATGCATACACTATTAGTTTGTTTTAAGGAGATGGTGGTGAATACTTTACTGCTCAGAGTTATGCAAAGGATATTGGGTTGTATGTGGAGTGTGTGGGTGCTCTTAAAATCCTAAGGACAACGAACTTCAAAACCACTATGTTTCGAGGGACAAGTTTTATTTGTAAAAATATTATATGTCTCAGTTGATATAAACTATCTCAACTTGTCATATGCTCGAATATCACCACTCTTGAATATCCAACTCTCATATTAGTTTCTTCAAGTGAGCACTTTATCATTACAATGATCTTTTCTTTAATATATTTTAAAGAATTTCAATGATGTCCTTTCACATTTGGTGCAATGAGCACTCTATCATTATATTGATATTTTCTTCAATATATTTTAAATAATTTGAATGATGTTGTTTCACGTTTGGTGTTTAGATTGTGTCAACCATTCTCAAGGGTAGGCAAGTGTTTGATATCTGCATTTCCTCTAGCATGTCAAAGATAGAAGTTTCACTGCTTATCTCTTCTCTATATAACAATATTGTATCTAATGTTATGATGAATCTTTATCGTTATTACAATTGGACTATTAAATTGGAAAAATGACAGTTTGCATTTTTAACATCCACCATCAACTCTATCATAATCGGATTCTACAATGTACACTCCATTAAGAACCTTTTAACTTTATAATTCGTATATTCACATGACAATCCAAAACCTATATATAATATAACAATTACTATTTAAAATCAAATTATAATTTTTCCAATTTAGCAATTCTATTGACATCTCTTTGCACATTTTGAAACAATTGCTAGTATCAGGAAAAAGAGACATTTATATCCATCCACCAAATAATAAAAACATAAAATGCTACCATGAAAAACAACATAGTGTCCTATACACCAATTAATCCTAAATATTGAATCTCAAATTTTGTATGTAGAAATAAAATACACCCCTATTACTTATTAGAAAATGAACATTTGAAGAATCACTTTAAAATGAAATTCTTTAATAAATTAAAATCATCCTCCATTTTTTTAATGTCATTATTTTAGAACAAAATTAAACATTTTTTAATGTAATTATTTTGGAACAAAATTAGACGTTAATTAAAAGTAGAAATTTTTCTTATTATAATTATAATTATAATATAAGTTAATAATCTAAAACGTAAAGATAATCAACAAAACATTAAAATCTAATTTAGTCTAATATTTTGACTTTTTAAAATTATCATTTAATATTATTTGTTTAAGTAAAACATCATTATATATTGAGAATATTCTCTTGGGGGAAATCACATTATCGTACTTTTGTCTACTGGTTTTGAACCAATGAGTGTGGTTCATGTCAAGATAAGTTGAAGAATGAGATCCAAGGTGGAATGAGTTAAATAATGTATTAACCCAGGATTTTAATGAAGCGACCGCACAAGAAGGGAATGCATAGTCGCCTCCTGATTATGGTAAGGAGGGATAATAGTACAGTAAATCATGATGGCTCAGAGTGTCTGCAGGCTCGCGCATATGAATTAAATGGTAAGGAGGGTAAGATTAATCAAACCAAGGGACGAATGCTCATCCCAAGAAGGAAAAGGGACAAGGTACCGAGGACGGGAGATATATTTGTCAGAGTGATAGCGATCGTTTTTAATTATGGTAGCACAAATGGAATGCGGATTAATGACGAGGACAGGAAGCAAGGAAGCTTCAAGAAGCTAAGGTGGCCGAGCAGGAATAAGTTAAGATATGCATGCAGTCGAATAAATCGAAGGAGGAAACCAGTTGTGAATCAGAGCAAGGTGAGGGGGAGAGTTACGATTTTGGAGCAGACGAGGGTAGAAGAAATGGCAGAGGGTCAAGACAGAGACATAGGAAGATGGACGAGAAGCAAGGAGGCTAGTCGAGAGACAAAAGGGAAGAGCCAAGTTGAGGAGAACATGCAGAAGATTTTTCTGAATATCCCAGATGAATCAGAGGATGAGTTTGATATACGGGATTATATTTTGGAGGAGGAACCCCGACGAGCACAGGCGGGTAAAGAAGGTAAGGGGAAGGAGTATAAGAATGAGGCAGAAGACCGGGAAGCAGACGACGAGTATAAGGAAGCTGATGAACAAACGACGGGTGGCAGACGAGGGAGGAGAATAGGAACGCGAGGGCAGAAGAAGGAATGTGTTAACCAGCGAGGCAGAGGGGGATCTGGCGGACGAGGAGGACGAGGGAGTAGGGGTGAAAGATCACAGTATGAAGAAGGAACTGCGAGTGAGGCCACGGGAAGGAAAAGAGGCAAAAAAGATATGAGGAAGAAATTGCAGGAGGCAGAAGAGGCTTATTATCAGGATACGAACCCGAATATTCGAAGAATCTTTGAGCAATTAGAGGAAGAAGCCATGCAGGAGATTTCAGAACCAGAAATGGAAGATTGGGAGCAGTATCTGCCTGACCCGGGGCATACAAGAGGGAGAATGTCCTTGTATAAGCAATCTTTACATGTTTATTGGGGAATGAAGAGATTATTAGCCTAAGCAATGGAGCAGGTGGCCATGGAAATGGTTGAATTGGCTCAAGGTATCCCTGTCCTGAAAAAGGAACTGAAAAATATCCAAGTTACTTTACTTATGCAAGATAGAAAGATGGACGAGATTATGAAGCTATTCCAAGCAAGCGGTATGGGAGTCAAGACAGAGAAAGAGGCAAACCCGGATACAAGGAATCAGTAGAAGATGGAGCTGCTGCAAGGAGGTTTTTTACTTTCAATTTTGTTTTGATATATTAGTTGCTCATGACTCAGATAAAAATCAGTTTGAATATAGTAAGATTAGACGGGTATTTAGCATGGACAGATCGACTGGTTATATACTTTTTTTGGATGGCAGTTAAAAATTTCAGGTGGTCAAGAAACCCGGTTTCCCTTAAGGGCGGGTTGAGACCTGCTTATGTATGTACTGTTCTTTTTTTCCAGTAATAGAAATATAGAATCTCGCCTCAGCTTACAAAAAAAAGTTGAAGAATGAGATCATCGCTGCATGTTAAATAGGGAGAGCAAATCTTCGAATGGAAAAGGCTATAATATGATTTCCGCCAAAAAAAGTCCTCACAAAAACTTAAATTCAACAATCACTATATATTCTATAAGAATAACAATGCTTACATTTATTTTTTCCTTTAAAAAAAATGTATATAAATTTACAACTAACCCTATTACAAATCATGACATTTTGATTTTTTCAAATAACAATAATGAATAAACAAAATTTCATACATCAATCAAAGTGGTTTTCGAGAAAGTATTTATAAACAATTACTCATAAGTGTATCAAAACAATTTATAAAGCTAAAAAAAATTCAATTAAAGAAAAAGAAAAAACAACACTGTTGAGAATGGTGGCCGGAAAGTTACGCTTTGCGGCTGTGTACGTTGTTCCTGTCCCTCGGTTTCGATACCCTGATCTCCTAAAGGACCGGCGAAAACCCTCTACTCGTCTATTTAACATTATTTTCAATGAATGGAGCGCAGTTTCAATCGTGAAGCTTTCAGACCTACTCGGCAAATCAATGGCCGTTTCCGGCGTCGAGGACATTCCGCTCGTGAATGGTGATTTGTTCTGCGGTTTCCGTTTCATTAGAGTTGTTTCCCCTTGTGCGAGTCCTGGGCTAATGCCGAATTCTCTATTACCTGAAGAAACCAATTCTACATTAATGGAAATCTCATCGTTATTCCCGTTACTTACCTGTTGTTTCGGCTCAACCCCCGTTCTGCAAACGGGGCAAGTCGAATGCGAATGAAACCACATGTCGATACAATCTACGTGAAAGCTGTGTTCGCAATTGGGTAGAAAACGACCTTTCTCGTTCTCCTGGAATTCTGACAAACAGATGGCGCATTCCAGAACGTCTGTGAAGCTCTGTGCTTTATACTCGAAGACGGGCAGAGCCTCTACGACGCACGCGTCCGGAGGAATCAAGGGATCGTCAGGCGAAAAGGAAAATCTACGGCGTCGAGAGGAATTGATCTGTTGAGGGATAGGGGAATTGGTATAAATCAAAAAGAAGAAGAAGATAGCCATGAAAATAGCTCCGACGATCATCGCTGCATATGGCTTCTTTCCGGTTGTTGGTGGCGCCAAGGAGCGATGCAAATTCAAGCCGTCAGTTGGTGCCGGCGAGGATGAATGAAAGGCCATGGCTGGTGGTGAATATGGATGAAGATGAATAAAGGTGAACCCAAATTTAAAACTGATGTGTGGATAGGAAGTCACTTTGGATGAAGATGAATACAGGTGAACACAAATTTAAAACTCATGCATGCATAGGAAGTCAATTATGGGTTATTCAATAAAATATTAAAATTAAAAAATTAATGCATTATATATTATTCGATGTGGACTATTCACTAATAATAAGAATTGTAATTATCTGCTTCCACGGTAGCGGGCCAATGGTGTTATAGATTATGCTCTGCAAAGTGAAATTACTCACTCAAGAAGATATAGTAGTTTTAAAGTACTAAGCATGACAGATAATTAACCTTTTTAAATTTAAATAAATCTTCGTCAATAAGTATTTTGTCTTTCAAATTTCTTTTCATGACATATACAATTTTGATTTTAATAATATCTAAATATATATTATAATATTATATTATTTTTTCCATTTCAAAAGTAGTTTTATGATATAAATATTTATTTAAATTATATTTAATTTTTAATATATTATATATATATATAATATATATATATATAATGGATAGATATTTTAATTCTGAATTATATATCTATTAAAAAACAAATATGATTTAAATAAATATTTATAAAATTATTTTTGAAATCAAAATTTGGTATAAAATTAATAATATATTTAAATATTATTAAAATCAAAATTATATATTTTATGATAAGGAAATTTGAAATATAAAATACATATTTACTAAAATTTATTTAAATTTAAAAATGTTAATTATCTATTATGGTTAGTCTACTATTTTAAAATTATATATAGATAAAGAATTAAAATAACATTTTATATGAGATTGTTTTTGGATTAATTACATCATTAAAATTTTGTTAACTTTTCCAATCATTTAATGTGGTTCATCCTTTATACTTTATTGAAATGTTAGACTTCTATTATAATTGTTTATAAATATATGTAATTTAAGTGTGTATAATATAAATAAAAAATAATATATAGATAACGATAAGTAAATAAATATGAAAAATATTATTCAAAAAAGGTTGAGTGTTGAGTGTTTTGGGATCCACTTTTAGGTTGGGCAATACTATTGGATCATTCATTGTAAACACTAAATAAGGCCTTACTCAAGTTGAATAAATTATGAAGGAAATTCACTTTGGAAAACGATAAATGTGGCGCTATGATCCTCACCATGTAATTTCTGATAAAAGGGTGGAAGTTGGCTCTGAAACCTAACCCCTTGAAAGAAAATCAGAACTTGGAATAATGGAAAATCAAGAAATGTGGTCAGGTGACAAATCAACTCAAATACATAAGTAAGCGAACATTGACACCCTTGTTGTCAAAGAAAAAGCTCAGAAGAAAATAGTTCCAAGGCAAGAGGATGTTAACATGGAAAATGTACACAAAAGGGGAAAGAGGTTGTTGGATACCTATAGTAATAGGTTTCATATTTCATGATTGGCAAGAGAAAAGCCAAATATGCTCTGCTCTGGTATCCCAAAGATCCCATATTTCCTAGAAAGCAAGAGCTGGGTAAAGTGTTTCAAGTATTGAGGACCTTATTTCAAATTTTGTGGATGATTCAACAGTCTAAGCTGGATCATGCCATGTTTCAATTTTGAGTTGTAGAATAGAGAAAGTGGTCTGTCCAAACAGCTTAATCTTGGCAGACAAGTAGTCCAGGTAGAGAAGCAAAGGTTCCCAAAAGTTTAATCTGGGACCTTGGAAGACATAAGGGTAGAAGTAGATAGAGAGAAAAGGAAAAAAAAAAGCCAAAGAAAAGAAAAGGCAATTGAGGGTTGCAAGTCCAAGTGCCCCTCCAAGAAGAAACAAAAAAATGCTAGGCAAAATAGTTGGGTAGGCAGTTGTGGTCGCAGAAACAATATGATCACCATTACTCAGGCATCAATAGGTCTCTTGCCAAGGCAACAAATCTATCAGCAAACAAAGTGGTGAATTCCATGAAATTACAGCAAAGAGCATCACTAACTTCTGTTCTTTCCCTCTCTACTCCATCACTAACACCCCCTTTCTAATTCCCCTCCTCCATTCATATTAACTCCTAATTCTACTATATAACCTCCCCTATCTTACCCCCACCCCTAATATTATTAACACTAAGGTGTATAAAACCCCAAATCTTATGTATATTCCCTCCCCTAGGCATAATAGCCGTGTATTGTTCAGAAGGGACCAAAATGGCATCTGGCCACTTTGGTGAACCTATTCCACCCTATTTCCCCTTTGCTGCAAGTCAATTTGCCCTCAAATCACCTCTGCACTGATAAAACCCCTCTCCAAACCCCTTTTGCCTATAAAACCTTTGCAAAGGTTAGTACCCGCCTCTGGCACATTTCCCAATCCTACCGCATGGTTGGTTAAGCAAAACATTTGAAAAAAACCCATAAAAACCACAAACTTTAATTTTTTCCGCCTGCAGTATTAAACGCGCGTCTTTCCCTCCGCCAGCCGTCGGATCAAGCCCATCAGATCCGACGGTCCACAGCAATATCGGAGCGCATCCTATGGCGGCGCTTTAACCTCCGGAAAGTGACGTTGCGCCTTGTCACGCCTCCTCCACGCGTCAACCGTTGAACCATCTCGGAGCCCGCTCTGACAGCCTCTGCGCCGTACCTAAACCGCCCCGAGAAACCGCGGCGGTTAAGGCCTTAACCGTGACCGCTGCAGTTTGACCGCCACCTACCCGCCGCTGACTCGCCGCCACGTCATTGCCTGCTCGTACCTGCCTCTCGTATGGGTCCACCTCACTGCTGACTGGACTGCCACGTCGCCCGATGACGTCAACTGACGTCACCTCACCATGACCCACCAATGACGTCATGCTAACGTCAGCAGAAAAAAGCGCCAAATTGGTAAAATAACCCATATTTACCAATTTTCCCGTGTTTTTACCATTTTCACTGTGATTTCTGCTGAATGCTCTGCATGACCGTTTGAACTCAAATTTTCGCCAACCAGTCAATTAGCCCGGGCGACCTCCTCAAACAGCAACTGTGCACCTGTGTTTCAACCTCTGCTCGTCGAATTACAGGTATTTAGACCGTCGCCCTCCATACGACCTTCATTAAGCTTAAAATTGCTCAGAGGGATAATAGAACCATAAAAACGATATTTGCACCGTTCATTTCCATTTGTTCATCCACCATTGTCATTGTGAGGGCCAAGAAGTACCTGCAGAGCTTTAGAAACCTGCAATCCTCATAAAACCTCTGTAATTCTGCGTTTTCCCGGCAGAGCTCCTAATAGACATAATTCACCGATTGGAGAGTTCAGTTAGGCCACAGAGAAGTTCTGTCACTAGACTCCAGTAGTATTTCAATTGCTATTGAGAGAATTCCCCTTGAATACTCAAAACCTCAACTGTTTCCACAGAAAACTGCCTCCAGACTGTGTTTTACCATTCCACCTGTCTACCTACAATTATTGCAACTTGAAGAGCTATGGAGACCCCTATTGCACTGAATATTAAGCCCATCAATGCCCCTCACCAGGAATTAGCATGGAAAGCCCTGGGGGACATGGACTACCAAATGCTGGATTGGTCCCCATGGGAACCAAGTACAATGTGCTAATGTTGAATGAATTAAGAGCCCAGCACCTCAGTGGGGCAGATATCTTGGGGATTTGGGAGTCAAATTTGCCCATATACAACCTTCCCCAAGTCAATCCAATGCCAGAGCTTATTTATAGCTGCCAGGAATGCTATGACCCCAGCCAAAGAGCAGTCATGAGCCCCACAGGCCTAGTCCTGTTCCAGATCACCCCAGAGAGCATAAACCAGATGCTGTGCTTCAATACAGCCAAGAAATTGACCCCTCTGTCCATGCAGAATCTGATTAACACAGGGATAAAGCTGTCCAGTGACCAGATTGTCAAAATCAACCAACTGTTTGTCACACCAGGCTCTGAAACAGTCAGAACCCCTCCTATTGGGTACCATTGTCTGAATGAGTTGGGCAGAATGTTGGTGGATCTAATTGGCTATGTCCTAGGATTCAGGGGGCTGGAAGATGTAGTTGAAAGCATAATGGCAATGCTGTCCATATTTGCCCCTGGTAAGCCTCCAGCTGTGCAGTATGATTATGCAACTTACATAGCAGAGAAAATCCATGATCAGTTCATGAATTTGAAAAGGGAGAGACTGTTCAGGTACTCCTCCTATATATATCATTTATTCCTTTTCTATCAGCCAGCTACCTTCTCTGTTCCTTTGAGGCCACTCAATGCCCAAGGAAGCCAAGATCAGTTGTTTTCTGGACCTCTGTTTTTCATTTTACCTCAGTATCACCCTATACATACTGTGAGTTTATTGATTTATTTGTTCATCCAGCCCTAACAGCGCTGCAAGGTACTCCTCCTCCTAGATTAACCGATGAAATGAAGAGGATCCTACATTTGAACAAATCTTACAATATTGGCAACTGGTACTTCTACCAGAACCACACAGTCATTAGGATATATGGCTGTGAATTGAACCCATTTAGGTTGCCAAGGTATGTCCCCATGAGGCTTTTTGCCTTAGAGTATTTCAGGCAGTTTGGGAACTCAGATTACCTTCACTTTCAGAGTAGAAACAAGAAGTCACAATTGAAGGTAAGAAGCCAGCTAGGTTCCTTCCTGTATAACAAGAAAGAGGAAGGGTGGAAAGAGGCACACAGCATCCTGGAAGGCCTCAGATTGCAGACCAGTTTTGAGTGGATTCCTTATGACCCCAATCATATTATCTCCCTCAGGAGAATTAGATACAGACTGGGCAACTATGCGCATAAAAGACAACCTGAAATTGAAAAGCATGCCAATGCACTAGAGTGGGAAGAGGGTACACTAGTAGAACAACTCACTGAGGTAGAACTACTTGAGAAAGAAGCTAGGAATGTGCAAAAAGAAACTGACTTGGAAACTTGTGGACAGGTGCCCTCCTCCTACAGAAAGCAAATTGGAACAGCTGCTAGATCTTCAGCAGCACAGCAGCAAACCACTGAGAAGACATCCCAGGCAGCAGGCAAAGACAAAGGTAAACAGGTGGAACAGCCACCTGTATTGACAGAGGAACAAGTTGACACCTTGCTACAGCAGCAAGAAGAAATGGAACAGCAAGAACTGGGGCAGCAAACAAGAAAAAGCACAGTCCAGTGAACAGCAGCCCTTGCAGCAGGAAAAGGGGACAGATCTACCTAGTAACACTGAGCAGCAGCCCCAAACAGAGGTGCCTCCAGGACAGACACCAATGTAGACACCTCAGTCCTCCAAAACCCACAGAAGGAGGATGTGACCAGGAAAAGGGAGAGAGAGACCCCCCACACCTCATCCTTCATCAGAGGAGAGAAGAGACAAAGACTGAATGACTCCAAGAGGAGGACATAGCAGTAAGGCAAGCCATGGGCATGGGCCCACCCAGTGGAGAACTTTCGGCCAGCTCATCTCAGCGTGGACATGACATGACTATGGGAGGAGAGGTCAGCTCCTCCGGTCAACACAGAAAAGGGCAGTTAAGTATAAAACAGCAATTCATTGACATCAAAAGGAGGAGTGATCCCATAAAAGTGCAGCTGTATGATCACTGTTAAACCTAGCTCTAGCAACCAGCAGAGACTCATGTCTGCTTTCGATGTGAGTGAAGGCAAAATGATAATGAGCCACTTCATGCCCACAACTTTGCAGCCTCAGTCCACCTCGGACTATCTAAGAACCAACATGGAGGTTCTTGCCAAAGACATACACCCCATGGACAAGATTGAATTACATAAGCAAACTGGTGAAATGGTGTATGCCTCCCTAGCAGATGAGACATTGGAGAATTATAAACTAAAGAGCAGCCTGGATAACACAGCTTCTCAGCTGGAGTTAGAAAGAGCATCATCACAAGCCAAGGACAATAGGATCAAGTCCTTGGAAGAGGTAATTATAGAGATAGGGCATGATCCTAAAGATGTCAAAGGCATCCAAGAACTTCTGAAGATAGGGATGCAGACATGGCAGCCCTAAGAAAGAAAATCAAACTCCCGGCCACCATCCATCCACAAACAGATGAAGTTGCCAGCAAAGGCAAGAGAAGGATGCTACAGATCTGCTGGTATCCCTATACAAAGAGCTGGTTAGGACTCAAGACCAGCTAGGACAAACTGAAGCTGCAAAGGCAGCACTACAAGAAACACTGAAGCAAAGAGAAGGGGGCCAACCCTCCCAGCCTCCTCCTGTGATAATAAATCTTGAGGGAGTCCCTCCAAAGTCTACTCCTCCTCCTCAGCAAACAGAAGCTACAGCACCAACTACAGCGCCATCCACAGCAACAACAACTACAACATCGGAACAGGCTACTAGTTTAGACATGCAAAAGCTGCAAGCTGAGATCAAAGCCATGGAATCTCAAATGAAAGAGCTGGATGAACTTAAGAAAACCTTGGCTAAGGTAAATGAAAAGTTTGACAAGAGCAAACAGAATGAGGCAGCCAAGGAGAGAGAGGTAAAAGCTCTTAAGAGGAGAATTGCTGAACTAGAGAAAGAGCTTGCACTAGAAAAAGTGACAGCTGAAATGAAAGCAGTGCTATGGAGCAACATTGGGCGGTCCATTGCCAACCAGTGGCAATATATTGAGACCATGGGTGAGCAAATGGTGCTCATCACTAAAGCAAACAAAGAAATACAGAGAGCCAGGGCAAGCCTCGGACACATGCCAGAGGCTGCTACTAGGATGATCAATATTCTAAACTATAAGACTAGCTCTCAATTAGCTGTCATGGGAATCACCAACAGGACAGAAACAATTGCTGTAGCCAAAAGAGTCATAACATTGAGGAACTTGGTTGGAACACTGGAGAGGAGGACACAGGATATGCAGACTGAAATCAACAGATTCCTGGAAAAATTCGTGGCACTACAGAACAGAGGCCTCCCCAGCATTTTAAGCAGTGTAGGAAGACTGCTCACCCTAGACAATTACAATAAGAGAATTGATGCCCATGCAGTAGCAGAGATTGCAAAACCGCCCAGCACTTCAACAGACACAGGGCCAGCCACGGGCAGACTATGTATGACAGGGTGGAGAACCTGTTTTTACTCATGAATGAAGTTGAGCATCTGTTTGATACACCACCTAACTTCTTCAAATTCACAGAAGCAGATGAAACTCTAGGGGCAATCTTAGCACACCAACTGCCCACACAGGATGTCTAGAGAAATTTGACACAGATAGTTTTGACAGGCCAGAATCAGTAGCGCTAATTCTCCAGGCGAGTGAGCATACTTGCGCAGGCACAATTTTGAAGAAAGATATCTACAGAGAAGAGGCAGAGGCTGAGCCAACTCAGCAGGACCATTGACTCACCACAAGCAACAGTCACGATCACAGGTGACAAGTCCAGGATACAGCGTACAAGCCTTAAAGACAGGTCTTCCAGCATTTATTCAGAATATCTCGACCGACTTAGCTGTTTCCAAAAGCTAAAATATCTTCTGACAGAGCATTAAAATGCCTGTACTCTGTAATCAATGCTGTATTAAATTTTGTCATAATATCTTAAGTAGTTGGTAAGAATGTAAAATCTAAGATAACTCAGAACTCAGATATTTTGTAAATCACCGCAAGTATATATTCACCCTTCACAGCAGTTGAAGGGGTTGTTGTAATTTTCCTTTGAAGAGCTCTCGCTCGTTGTAATATTTTCAGAGAAGTAATACAAAGGAAGAATGGAATTTCCAAGGCTTGGTGTTCTTTGATGTATTGTGGTGAAAGATGAATGTTACAGGATTCCAGGGTGTTGCATAAAACAATAAGTATTCTCAAATCTCTTTGTTATATGTTTTCGAGTCTTTTGTTCTCTTTTGT
The DNA here is from genome assembly GCA_031772625.1 of Pinus tabuliformis. NCBI lineage: Eukaryota > Viridiplantae > Streptophyta > Pinopsida > Pinales > Pinaceae > Pinus > Pinus tabuliformis. The sequence continues at coordinate 771,122,546 of CM062815.1, forward strand.
TGTTCAAATGTTTTACACTTGATAGCAAGGTGAAAGGATAGTTCCAGGATTTAACCATGTTTACCCTGGACTCAAACTGAGCTATTATACATGTTTTCCTCAGATACAGTGACAGAATTGTAATTCTTAATTGCTGCATTTCAAAACTGTGTCTTTTACTGTGACAGGCATTCTCAGGGATTCAATTTTTGCCCCTGAGACCTCCGTCTTTCTCCTCTTAAAGTTGTCTGTTGGAAATATATAGACAATAAGTGAAAATTCTTAAATGCTTTCACTGTTTGTGTTACCTGTTTCCAGTCATTTAATCAAAAATCTGTTCTATTAAACACTCAAATGGCCCTGTAAGTTCCATCTTTCATCTCAAAATTTCAAACACATATAGCCACAGACTCCATTGCCCAATGGTACTCAACCTCTCTGAAAACTACATCACTAGAATCTAAAAGGAGTTTCATCAACCAAAACATAAACAAAACCAGTGCATAATAGCTAGCCTAAAACCCTATCATAAACAGTTACAAATCATAAAGAGAGAGCCCTCTCTGATCACAGTTTGGCTAGAAACAGTGATCCAAAGATTGGTTAGTGGTTACCCCGGCCGTATTCCCTTGGGAGTCATAGGGAACAACCTGGGTGTTAACATAATTGGCGACTCCACTGGGGACTTAAGATTTTTTCAATTACTATCTATTTTCAAAAGCTACCATCAAGCCTGAAACTAGCCAAGAGGCCTTAGGACTGTTTCTGTAAACACAGGGACAGCTTTAGGGAAGAGCTAACTAGGGAATCTTCATCTTAGCTTTGAAAAATATATAGTCATTCCAGAATTCTTACCTAGTCCTTGTACATACAAAACCCTCTGTATAAAGTTCTAAAAGAATACTTAGAAGCTGGCTCCCAAAAGAAACCCAAGGCACACTAGGGCAAACCCTGACCCTAATCAACCCATCATTGTCGATAACCCAAATATCATACCAAAGAACATAAGGAGACAGCAAAAGCAGGAAAAGCTTGCTGATTCAGATATAAGTTTAGACCAACCTATCCTCATTCCAACTCCTTGTAAAGTCCTTTTCCGTTCCACACCTAATTCCCCTAGTTCATCATCAACACCTCAAAGCCCTCCTCTCCCATCTTCACCATCTGCACATACTCTTTCAACCAGTTTCCCCCTTGTTACCCCTGTTATACCTGTAATCCCGGTTGTCCCATTTGTTCCTATTAACCCTATAAATCCCATAAACATGGCTAACAGATATGCACCTCTGCAGATACCAGCCAATGCTCCAGCTCTACCCCAAGACTACCAAACTAGACTCTCATTTTTTGACTCCCATGGCCCTTTGACAGCCATCCAGCATGCTAAAAAGATGCAAGACCACTTTGAGACCTATGAAATAGATGATGACAGTGTCAGGATGAGAATTTTTGTTCAAAGCTTAACTGGGGATGTCAGAACTTGGTTTAGATCCTTAAATGCAAATTCCATTGCAACCCCTGAAGTTCTATACCAGGAATTTACCAACAGATGGGAGAAAAAGAGAGATCCGCACCATATACTTGGTGAATATAACACTATTAAAAGAGGTCCCCAAGAAACGGTTTTGGAGTATTGTGCTAGGTTTAACAACATATACAATGCTATCCCCCAGAACTTAAGGCCCCCTCCTGATTTGGCCCTTTATAACTTCCCTGATGGTTTTGATTCTGATATGGCCTATCAGTTGAGAGAAAGAGACCCTCCAACCCTTGCAGAAGCCCAAAGGGTTGCAGTCACTGTAGAGGCCAACCTAATTGCCAAAAGAAACAGGGCAAAGCTGGAAAAGAAGACTGGTTTCAAAGAAGAACCCTCGGGTTTTGATCAAAAGTTAGATGCAATTCTAAATAGCATGAAGAGATTGGAGAGAGAGTGGAATCAGTAGAAAGGAAATCATCATGGGAGGCACCACAAAACAACCCTCCTAGAAACCCAAATTTTAGGAGAGTCCAGAACCCCAATATAGGAAAAACAAGTGCAGACCAAGATATCAGACCCCCTTTTCAAGAAAATTATGCAGAAACTTCCTCAGCTAATCAGCTCAATGAAGATCCTGAGATCAACTTAATAGGTCTGGATGGTAAAAGCCATGTTTTCTTAACTCAGGAGGACCATGAGGAGGATGAAAGCAAAACATTCCAAACTCAATCAGGAGAATCCTTTGACTTTAAACAAGGATATGATACTGCTGTCTATGAAGTCCATAAGCAATACAAACTAAGGAGTAGGACTGTGAACGTGAATCAGCCCGAAAAGATAAAGGAGAAACAACAATCTAAAGAAACCTTAGTCACTGAACCTAATGACAAAACAAACTTGCCTGCAAAAGAAGTAGTGGTTGAGGAGGTCACTGAATTACTGTCCACACCAAACAGCCCACGGCAACCTCATCCTCCCACCCAAATCCGAACATTACCCTCAAGACATCAATATAAGGGGCAGGTTCCAAAATCAGGATGAAATCCACCAAGAAGATCTAATGAACAGAGAAAGAACTGCTACCCGTGACTCCAAAATCCAAATTGATAAACCCTTTGACCTAGGAACAGAGATTGGCAAGTTAAAGGTAGCAATTCCCCTTTCAGAGCTAGCCAAGCATGACATATATAAACAACAGATCAAAAAATCCCTTCAGCTCACCAATAGCAAAGATGATGTAAATGTGTTAGATGACACTCCAGAATTACTGTTTGGCCCAGAGGTAGATGGAAAAACAGTAGTCACAGGGGTTTTACCTTTTTATGTCAGCTTGCATATTCATGATAAAATACTGCATAATGCAATGTTTGACTCAGGTGCCTCTCACAACCTTATGCCAAAAGCGGTCATGGAAAGATTAAACTTAGACATCACAAGACCATACAAAGACCTGTTTTCTTTTGATTCTAGTCAAGTCAAATGCTTGGGCCTAATTAAGGATTTATGTGTGTCCTTGGTTCAATTTCCCAACAAAACCATTTTAATGGATGTTGTTGTTGCTGATATCCCACCCAAATATGGGATGCTCTTATCAAGATCATGGGGAGCCAAACTCCAAGGCTCCCTGCAATTAGACATGTCATATGCAACCATTTCTGTATTTGGGCAACCAAAAAGACTTTATAGGGAAACACTCATGAAATATATGGTCAGCAGTGAAGAAAAGCCTCAAAATTTTCCAATATATGCTGTCCATTCGGACATGGACTCCTTCATCCTCTTCAATGACAGCGCAAGCTTCTCAAACAATGATATTAAGACCCAAACACTCATACAAGAAAAAAACATTGATCAAACAAGTAGCACCTGCCAAATTTCAATTAGGCCAACAATACCCATTAACCCTCCTCTAGTTGTCAAAGATTGTCAAACAAATGATGAAATTATCCTAGGAGACAAATGGGAAAAGAAACCTCAACTCATGCTCACATTGCCATCCCATGAAAGAATTTGAAATCTCCTGACCAGCAAGGATCTGGTGGGTCCTAGAGTTTGATGGCTCAGTTAACAAGTTAGGGGCAGGAGCTGGAGTATGGATACATAACAAAGAGAAAGGCTGTGCAGAAGGCCGGGCTTATAGATTGAACTTTAAATGCACTAACAACATGGCAGAATATGAAGCTCTGCTACTAGGCCTCAAGATTGCAAAATCATTACAAGCACATAGCCTCTCAATCATGGGGGACTCTGATCTAGTAATTCAACAAGTAAAAGGGAATTTTGTCACCAATGACAAAAGGCTGAGGTCCTATAGGTCTGCTGTAATTGAAATACTAGAGACTTTCTCCGAGTTTGTTATCACAAAGATTCCAAGGGGCCACAATCTCCATGCACATAGCTTGGCAACATTTGCCAGCACCTTCAAATTCCCACTACAACCCAACAATTGTTTCACAGCAGAGGTCAAATATAGGCCTTCTATTCCAAACAATGTCAAAGAGTGGCAAGTATTTGAGAATGACATGCAAATAAACAACTTTTTAACCTTGCAACAAGAGTTTACAGGATTAAATATTGACCTTGAGACAGCAAGTCAATCTCAAATAGTTGATGGAGCAAGTCAATCACAATTACAGTTTCAACAGTCTGCTCACCCAATGTCACCTAGGACAGCAAAACAATTACTCAGTCCAACCATTTTCAACAAAGAAAACATTCAGCAAATTCACCAAATTGACTGTGAAGAGCTGAGCAACGCTGAAGATGAAATCATACAACTCAAAGACAATCTTCTTCCAGCAGGCCTTACCCCACTAGAGGATATTTTTGACTCAAATGATGTCCCCAGGAAACCAAAGATGCAGCCATTAGATGCAACAATTGAAGAATGTAACATTGGTACCACTGACAAGCCTAAAATAATAAAGCTATCTGCTGCTTTGCCCCCTGACCAAAAACCCAAATATATTGATCTCTTTAAAGAGTTCCAAGATGTCTTTGCCTGGGGTTATGAGGACTTGAAGTCTTATGATACCTCTGTTATCCAGCACACCATTCCCCTCAAGCCTAATCAAAAACCATTCAAACAGAAATTGAGAAGAATCAATCCTGTGCTTCTTCCTTCCATTGAAAAGGAATTACAAAAAATGTTCAAAGCTGGTATCATAGCACCAATCAGGTTTTCTGAGTGGATTTCAAATTTGGTCCCTACAAGAAAGAAAACTGGTGAGATTAGACTTTGTGTAGACTTAAGGAATTTGAACCTAGTGTCACTCAAAGACAACTACCCCTTACCCAAAATGGACCACATCCTTCAAAGAGTAGTAGGAGCCTCAAGAATATCATTGTTGGATGGTTTCTCAGGCTTCAATCAAATCCTGGTACACCCTGATGATCAAGACAAAACTGCATTTACTACCCCATGGGGCACTTTCAAGTATGTGAAGATGCCCTTTGGATTGAAAAATGCAGGGGCAACGTTTCAAAGAGCAATGGACATTGCTTTTGCAAAGGAAATTCATGACTTCTTGGTCATTTACTTAGATGATCTTACACCCTTTTCAAAATCTGACCAAGAACACTTGAAACATTTAAGACAAATCTTCATAACATGCAGAAAATATGGTATTTCCTTAAACCCCAAGAAGTCATTATTTGGTTTGGAAGAAGGGAAACTTCTAGGGCATATCATTTCGAAAAATGGCATAAGAATTGATCCAGATAGGATACAAGCTATCCTACAAATGCCTCACCCAAGGAATGTCAAGGAGCTGCAAGGATTCTTAGGAAAAATCAACTTTTTGAGAAGGTTTATCCCAAATTTAGCAGAGTTAATCAGATTACTAAACAATATGCTAAAGAAAGATTCAAAGGTCAAATGGACTGTTGAAGCAAAACAAGCTTTTGAAAGTATAAAATTGGCTTTGACTCAAACCCCAGTGTTAACTAATCCTCAGTTTGACAGAGACTTTATCATTTTCTCCTTTGCCTCCCAACATACTATTGCTGCTGTTTTATTACAGAAAGATGACCAAGGGAATGAAAAGCCCATTGCTTTTTTCAGCAGAGCTCTTAGAGATGCTCCTCTAAAGTACCAAATAATGGAGAAACAAGCCTATGCCTTAATCAAAGCTATCAAAGACTTTAGGATTTACATCCTTTACTCCCATGTTGTGGCTTATGTACCAAGTCCTATTGTCAAAGACATTCTCACACAAGAAAACTTAGAAGGTAGAAGAGGAAAATGGATTGCAAACATACTTGAATTTGACATTGAAATAAAGCCTACAAAGCTGATAAAAGGGCAAGGTTTGGCCAAGTTAATGACAGAAGCAAATTTCCAAGCCTTAGACATTAACCAACTGGACAGTGAAACAGAGCTGGCGACTCCAAAGATCAATGTAGCCTTTGAACAATCTCCATGGTACTCTGATATCTGTTATGTGTTACAAAACCTGTGTGCTCCCCCAGGACTGTCCAGAACTAAGTCTAGGTTCCTAAAAATGAAAACATCTAAATTTTGTGTGATAGATGAGAATCTACTCTGGAAAAACCATGAAGGTATTTTGCTGCACTGTCTTCTTGAGAGTGAAACTGACAATATCATGCAAGAATTCCATGCTGGAGACTGTGGTGGACATTTGTACTGGAAGTCCACCGTAGACAAGATATTAAGGGCTGGTTATTACTGGCCCACTATGTTCTCTGATGTGAAGAAATTCACAACATCATGCCACAAGTGCCAACTGTTTGAAGGCAAAAGACAGTTGCTGCCACTTCCTTTGAGGCCCATTGCAACAGAGAGACCTTTTCAACAATGGGGCTTGGATTTCATTGGAGAAATTCATCCCTCATCTTCAGGACAACACAGATGGATCTTGACAGCAACAGACTACTTCACCAAGTGGATTGAAGCTGTCCCATGCAGACAAGCAAATGATTCAGTAATCATTCAATTTTTGGAAAACAATATACTGGCTAGATTTGGCTGCCCAGACAAGATAATAACAGACAATGCTGCTGCCTTCAGATCCAAGAAGATGGTGAACTTCTGCCATAAATTTCACATTACTTTGGGCCATTCTACAGCTTACTATCCTCAAGGAAATGGCCTTGCTGAATCATCAAACAAAAGCCTGATAAACATCATAAAGAAAGTGCTGGAAGAGAACAAAAAGAACTGGCATAAGAAACTAGTAAATGCTTTATGGGCAGACAGATTAACCACTAAAAGATCAATTGGGACCAGCCCATATGAGTTAGTCTATGGATTAGAGGCCAGATTTCCTTCATCACTAGGAGTGCCGGTTATGAAACTCCTACAAGAAAGCCAAGCAGAGCCAAATGACATGCAAAGAAGGATTAACCAGATAATTTGTCTACAGCAGACCAGAGAACAAGTTTTCAGCAGAGTGCAGATACTACAAGAGAAACTGAAAAAGGCCTTTGATAGACGAACCAAAGCAGAAGATTTCAATGTAGGGGACAAAGTTTTAAAGTGGGATGCAAGAAGAGAAGAGAAAGGAAAACATGGGAAGTTTGATTCTTTATGGAAAGGACCATTTTCTGTCCAAGCAGTACAAGGTAATAACACTTACTTCCTAAAAAGTTTGACTGTAACTGAAATGGATGAAGGTCCTGTCAATGGCAGGATGCTGAAGCACTATTTTGACTGTTCACTATGATAGAAATTCAGAGGTTCATTGTATATATGCAATTGTACATATTCCTTTTTGATTTAAATTGTATAAAGAGGTTTTCCCAAATGCTGCACCTAGCAGCAACAGGCAGATAGAATCAGAGGTTCTCCAAGAAAAGGCACACAATTTTGACAGATTATATGCAGCAGATTTCAAAGACAAAAATGGGCAGTCAAGGAATAAGGCAATCTGACCTGCTGTTCTTGGTCTTTCAAAAGAAAAACCATCCCCATGTGGAGCCACTGTTGGATACCTATAGTAATAGGTTTCATATTTCATGATTGGCAAGAGAAAAGCCAAATATGCTCTGCTCTGGTATCCCAAAGATCCCATATTTCCTAGAAAGCAAGAGCTGGGTAAAGTGTTTCAAGTATTGAGGACCTTATTTCAAATTTTGTGGATGATTCAACAGTCTAAGCTGGATCATGCCATGTTTCAATTTTGAGTTGTAGAATAGAGAAAGAGGTCTGTCCAAACAGCTTAATCTTGGCAGACAAGTAGTCCAGGTAGAGAAGCAAAGGTTCCCAAAAGTTTAATCTGGGACCTTGGAAGACATAAGGGTAGAAGTAGATAGAGAGAAAAGGAAAAAAAAAAGCCAAAGAAAAGAAAAGGCAATTGAGGGTTGCAAGTCCAAGTGCCCCTCCAAGAAGAAACAAAAAATGCTAGGCAAAATAGTTGGGTAGGCAGTTGTGGTTGCAGAAACAATATGATCACCATTACTCAGGCATCAATAGGTCTCTTGCCAAGGCAACAAATCTATCAGCAAACAAAGTGGTGAATTCCATGAAATTACAGCAAAGAGCATCACTAACTTCTGTTCTTTCCCTCTCTACTCCATCACTAACACCCCCTTTCTAATTCCCCTCCTTCATTCATATTAACTCCTAATTCTACTATATAACCTCCCTATCTTACCCCCACCCTAATATTATTAACACTAAGGTGTATAAAACCCCAAATCTTATGTATATTCCCTCCCCTAGGCATAATAGCCGTGTATTGTTCAAAAGGGACCAAAATGGCATCTGGCCACTTTGGTGAACCTATTCCACCCTATTTCCCCTTTGCTGCAAGTCAATTTGCCCTCAAATCACCTCTGCACTGATAAAACCCCTCTCCAAACCCCTTTTGCCTATAAAACCTTTGCAAAGGTTAGTACCCGCCTCTGGCACGTTTCCCAATCCTACCGCATGGTTGGTTAAGCAAAACATTTGAAAAAAACCCATAAAACCCACAAACTTTAATTTTTCCGCCCGCAGTATTAAACGCGCGTCTTTCCCCTCCGCCAGCCGTCGGATCAAGCCCATCAGATCCGACGGTCCACAGCAATATCGGAGCGCATCCTATGGCGGCGCTTTAACCTCCGGGAAAGTGACGTTGCGCCTTGTCACGCCTCCTCCACGCGTCAACCGTTGAACCATCTCGGAGCCCGCTCTGACAGCCTCTGCGCCGTACCTAAACCGCCCCGAGAAACCGCGGCGGTTAAGGCCTTAACCGTGACCGCTGCAGTTTGACCGCCACCTACCCGCCGCTGACTCGCCGCCACGTCATTGCCTGCTCGTACCTGCCTCTCGTATGGGTCCACCTCACTGCTGACTGGACTGCCACGTCGCCCGATGACGTCAACTGACGTCACCTCACCATGACCCACCAATGACGTCATGCTGACGTCAGCAGAAAAAAGCGCCAAATTGGTAAAATAACCCATATTTACCAATTTTCCCGTGTTTTTACCATTTTCACTGTGATTTCTGCTGAATGCTCTGCATGACCGTTTGAACTCAAATTTTCGCCAACCAGTCAATTAGCCCGGGCGACCTCCTCAAACAGCAACTGTGCACCTGTGTTTCAACCTCTGCTCGTCGAATTACAGGTATTTAGACCGTTCGCCCTCCATACGACCTTCATTAAGCTTAAAATTGCTCAGAGGGATAATAGAACCATAAAAACGATATTTGCACCGTTCATTTCCATTTGTTCATCCACCATTGTCATTGTGAGGGCCAAGAAGTACCTGCAGAGCTTTAGAAACCTGCAATCCTCATAAAACCTCTGTAATTCTGCGTTTTCCCGGCAGAGCTCCTAATAGACATAATTCACCCGATTGGAGAGTTCAGTTAGGCCACAGAGAAGTTCTGTCACTAGACTCCAGTAGTATTTCAATTGCTATTGAGAGAATTCCCCTTGAATACTCAAAACCTCAACTGTTTCCACAGAAAACTGCCTCCAGACTGTGTTTTACCATTCCACCTGTCTACCTACAATTATTGCAACTTGAAGAGCTATGGAGACCCCTATTGCACTGAATATTAAGCCCATCAATGCCCCTCACCAGGAATTAGCATGGAAAGCCCTGGGGACATGGACTACCAAATGCTGGATTGGTTCCCCATGGGAACCAAGTACAATGTGCTAATGTTGAATGAATTAAGAGCCCAGCACCTCAGTGGGGCAGATATCTTGGGGATTTGGGAGTCAAATTTGCCCATATACAACCTTCCCCAAGTCAATCCAATGCCAGAGCTTATTTATAGCTGCCAGGAATGCTATGACCCCAGCCAAAGAGCAGTCATGAGCCCCACAGGCCTAGTCCTGTTCCAAATCACCCCAGAGAGCATAAACCAGATGCTGTGCTTCAATACAGCCAAGAAATTGACCCCTCTGTCCATGCAGAATCTGATTAACACAGGGATAAAGCTGTCCAGTGACCAGATTGTCAAAATCAACCAACTGTTTGTCACACCAGGCTCTGAAACAGTCAGAACCCCTCCTATTGGGTACCATTGTCTGAATGAGTTGGGCAGAATGTTGGTGGATCTAATTGGCTATGTCCTAGGATTCAGGGGGCTGGAAGATGTAGATGAAAGCATAATGGCAATGCTGTCCATATTTGCCCCTGGTAAGCCTCCAGCTGTGCAGTATGATTATGCAACTTACATAGCAGAGAAAATCCATGATCAGTTCATGAATTTGAAAAGGGAGAGACTGTTCAGGTACTCCTCCTATATATATCATTTATTCCTTTTCTATCAGCCAGCTACCTTCTCTGTTCCTTTGAGGCCACTCAATGCCCAAGGAAGCCCAAGATCAGTTGTTTTCTGGACCTCTGTTTTTCATTTTACCTCAGTATCACCCTATACATACTGTGAGTTTATTGATTTATTTGTTCATCCAGCCCTAACAGCGCTGCAAGGTACTCCTCCTCCTAGATTAACCGATGAAATGAAGAGGATTCTACATTTGAACAAATCTTACAATATTGGCAACTGGTACTTCTACCAGAACCACACAGTCATTAGGATATATGGCTGTGAATTGAACCCATTTAGGTTGCCAAGGTATGTCCCCATGAGGCTTTTTGCCTTAGAGTATTTCAGGCAGTTTGGGAACTCAGATTACCTTCACTTTCAGAGTAGAAACAAGAAGTCACAATTGAAGGTAAGAAGCCAGCTAGGTTCCTTCCTGTATAACAAGAAAGAGGAAGGGTGGAAAGAGGCACACAGCATCCTGGAAGGCCTCAGATTGCAGACCAGTTTTGAGTGGATTCCTTATGACCCCAATCATATTATCTCCCTCAGGAGAATTAGATACAGACTGGGCAACTATGCGCATAAAAGACAACCTGAAATTGAAAAGTATGCCAATGCACTAGATTGGGAAGAGGGTACACTAGTAGAACAACTCACTGAGGTAGAACTACTTGAGAAAGAAGCTAGGAATGTGCAAAAAGAAACTGACTTGGAAACTTGTGGACAGGTGCCCTCCTCCTACAGAAAGCAAATTGGAACAGCTGCTAGATCTTCAGCAGCACAGCAGCAAACCACTGAGAAGACATCCCAGGCAGCAGGCAAAGACAAAGGTAAACAGGTGGAACAGCCACCTGTATTGACAGAGGAACAAGTTGACACCTTGCTACAGCAGCAAGAAGAAATGGAACAGCAAGAACTGGGGCAGCAACAAGAAAAAGCACAGTCCAGTGAACAGCAGCCCTTGCAGCAGGAAAAGGGGACAGATTTACCTAGTAACACTGAGCAGCAGCCCCAAACAGAGGTGCCTCCCAGGACAGACACCAATGTAGACACCTCAGTCCTCCAAACACCACAGAAGGAGGATGTGACCAGGAAAAGGGAGAGAGAGACCCCCCACACCTCATCCTTCATCAGAGGAGAGAAGAGACAAAGACTGAATGACTCCCAAGAGGAGGACATAGCAGTAAGGCAAGCCATGGGCATGGGCCCACCCAGTGGAGAACTTTCGGCCAGCTCATCTCAGCGTGGACATGACATGACTATGGGAGGAGAGGTCAGCTCCTCCGGTCAACACAGAAAAGGGCAGTCAAGTATAAAACAGCAATTCATTGACATCAAAAGGAGGAGTGATCCCATAAAAGTGCAGCTGTATGATCACTTGTTAAACCTAGCTCCTAGCAACCAGCAGAGACTCATGTCTGCTTTCGATGTGAGTGAAGGCAAAATGATAATGAGCCACTTCATGCCCACAACTTTGCAGCCTCAGTCCACCTCGGACTATCTAAGAACCAACATGGAGGTTCTTGCCAAAGACATACACCCCATGGACAAGATTGAATTACATAAGCAAACTGGTGAAATGGTGTATGCCTCCCTGGCAGATGAGACATTGGAGAATTATAAACTAAAGAGCAGCCTGGATAACACAGCTTCTCAGCTGGAGTTAGAAAGAGCATCATCACAAGCCAAGGACAATAGGATCAAGTCCTTGGAAGAGGTAATTATAGAGATAGGGCATGATCCTAAAGATGTCAAAGGCATCCAAGAACTTCTGAAGATAAGGGATGCAGACATGGCAGCCCTAAGAAAGAAAATCAAACTCCCGGCCACCATCCATCCACAAACAGATGAAGTTGCCCAGCAAAGGCAAGAGAAGGATGCTACAGATCTGCTGGTATCCCTATACAAAGAGCTGGTTAGGACTCAAGACCAGCTAGGACAAACTGAAGCTGCAAAGGCAGCACTACAAGAAACATTGAAGCAAAGAGAAGGGGGCCAACCCTCCCAGCCTCCTCCTGTGATAATAAATCTTGAGGAAGTCCCTCCAAAGTCTACTCCTCCTCCTCAGCAAACAGAAGCTACAGCACCAACTACAGCGCCATCCACAGCAACAACAACTACAACATCGGAACAGGCTACTAGTTTAGACATGCAAAAGCTGCAAGCTGAGATTAAAGCCATGGAATCTCAAATGAAAGAGCTGGATGAACTTAAGAAAACCTTGGCTAAGGTAAATGAAAAGTTTGACAAGAGCAAACAGAATGAGGCAGCCAAGGAGAGAGAGGTAAAAGCTCTTAAGAGGAGAATTGCTGAACTAGAGAAAGAGCTTGCACTAGAAAAAGTGACAGCTGAAATGAAAGCAGTGCTATGGAGCAACATTGGGCGGTCCATTGCCAACCAGTGGCAATATATTGAGACCATGGATGAGCAAATGGTGCTCATCACTAAAGCAAACAAAGAAATACAGAGAGCCAGGGCAAGCCTCGAACACATGCCAGAGGCTGCTACTAGGATGATCAATATTCTGAACTATAAGACTAGCTCTCAATTAGCTGTCATGGGAATCACCAACAGGACAGAAACAATTGCTGTAGCCAAAAGAGTCATAACATTGAGGAACTTGGTTGGAACACTGGAGAGGAGGACACAGGATATGCAGACTGAAATCAACAGATTCCTGGAAAAATTCGTGGCACTACAGAACAGAGGCCTCCCCAGCATTTTAAGCAGTGTAGGAAGACTGCTCACCCTAGACAATTACAATAAGAGAATTGATGCCCATGCAGTAGCAGAGATTGCAAAACCGCCCAGCACTTCAACAGACACAGGGCCAGCCACCGGGCAGACTATGTATGACAGGGTGGAGAACCTGTTTTTACTCATGAATGAAGTTGAGCATCTGTTTGATACACCACCTAACTTCTTCAAATTCACAGAAGCAGATGAAACTCTAGGGGCAATCTTAGCACACCAACTGCCCACACAGGATGTCTGGAGAAATTTGACACAGATAGTTTTGACAGGCCAGAATCAGTAGCGCTAATTCTCCAGGCGAGTGAGCATACTTGCGCAGGCACAATTTTGAAGAAAGATATCTACAGAGAAGAGGCAGAGGCTGAGCCAACTCAGCAGGACCATTGACTCACCACAAGCAACAGTCACGATCACAGGTGACAAGTCCAGGATACAGCGTACAAGCCTTAAAGACAGGTCTTCCAGCATTTATTCAGAATATCTCGACCGACTTAGCTGTTTCCAAAAGCTAAAATATCTTCTGACAGAGCATTAAAATGCCTGTACTCTGTAATCAATGCTGTATTAAATTTTGGTCATAATATCTTAAGTAGTTGGTAAGAATGTAAAATCTGAGATAACTCAGAACTCAGATATTTTGTAAATCACCGCAAGTATATATTCACCCTTCACAGCAGTTGAAGGGGTTGTTGTAATTTTCCTTTGAAGAGCTCTCGCTCGTTGTAATATTTTCAGAGAAGTAATACAAAGGAAGAATGGAATTTCCAAGGCTTGGTGTTCTTTGATGTATTGTGGTGAAAGATGAATGTTACAGGATTCCAGGGTGTTGCATAAAACAATAAGTATTCTCAAATCTCTTTGTTATATGTTTTCGAGTCTTTTGTTCTCTTTTGTTGTTCAAATGTTTTACACTTGATAGCAAGGTGAAAGGATAGTTCCAGGATTTAACCATGTTTACCCTGGACTCAAACTGAGCTATTATACATGTTTTCCTCAGATACAGTGACAGAATTGTAATTCTTAATTGCTGCATTTCAAAACTGTGTCTTTTACTGTGACAGGCATTCTCAGGGATTCAATTTTTGCCCCTGAGACCTCCGTCTTTCTCCTCTTAAAGTTGTCTGTTGGAAATATATAGACAATAAGTGAAAATTCTTAAATGCTTTCACTGTTTGTGTTACCTGTTTCCAGTCATTTAATCAAAAATCTGTTCTATTAAACACTCAAATGGCCCTGTAAGTTCCATCTTTCATCTCAAAATTTCAAACACATATAGCCACAGACTCCATTGCCCAATGGTACTCAACCTCTCTGAAAACTACATCACTAGAATCTAAAAGGAGTTTCATCAACCAAAACATAAACAAAACCAGTGCATAATAGCTAGCCTAAAACCCTATCATAAACAGTTACAAATCATAAAGAGAGAGCCCTCTCTGATCACAGTTTGGCTAGAAACAGTGATCCAAAGATTGGTTAGTGGTTACCCCGGCCGTATTCCCTTGGGAGTCATAGGGAACAACCTGGGTGTTAATAGAGGTAAAATTAAAAAATAAGAGGAAGAAGAAATAAAAACCAAATTGACAAAATTTCCTTCAAAGCAACCTAGATATGAAATGCAACTAGAAAATACATCATGGCGGTTCCAACTCCTACTTCCACTAATCTCATAGCACACCAAGTTGGAAACATCCCATCTCAAATAGATGCATTACAGAAAATCTATTAACAAATTAAGGAAGTGAGTAGTAAAGTGAAAAGTGAAGTAAAAACTCAGGTGGCAGCACATTCAACATCGGTTTATCAAGCCAAGTTTCTCTTTACTATGGATTTCTGCAGAAATCAACTTAGATTATTTTCTATTCATCCAACCGCTCAAACTATACATGTTCAACTTGATTTCAAAGCAATGAACCTGTCAATTAATATAAATGATGTTCCTTTACGTGGAAAAATTAATTTGCACAAACAGGTAGGTGAAATGATCTATATTAATTTGAGCAAGTGTGACCTCACAGTGTCTAAAGCTGAAAAACATCATGAGAAAACCACAAAAGAATTAAGGCAAGAGAAGGTTAACTCAGGGGCTAAGAAAAAACAAAGTTACAAATACAAAAACTAATTCTAAAGATGGGGGTTAATCTAGAAGATCGAGAAGAAATGAAGATGATATTGAAGAACACTGAAGCTAAGATACAATTATTAAAGATAAAATTAAAGATGCCTAGTGTTGAACATCCTTAGACAAAGAAATTGACACAATTTCAAAAGGAAAAGAGTAGGTGCTAGAAGAATTGATTAATAGAAATGGAGAAATTGTCATTTTACAGGAAAAAGTACAAAGTTTAGAACAATCAATCAAAGATCATATTTGTACCATTGTTGTCCTAAGGGAATCAGGTGATCCTTCAGAAACGCTGGCAATGGTAATGACCAAAAATAGAATTTTACAGGTTGAACTAAAGAAGGCTTAGGCAAACTTGATTGAAATAAAGGAACAGGTAAATATAGAAGACAAAAAACCAAATAAAACTAATGAGACTAATAATGAGTTGAACAATAAGAATAAACATGCGCAGGATGAGATCAAGGCTTTGAAGACTAAATTAAAAGGTAATATTTCATTGATTGAAGCTAAGCAAATTGTTTGGGATGAAATTATCAAACAAGTTTGCTCTATGTGGGAGTATATTCAAATAATTGGTACTATTTCTTTGATTGAATCTAGGCAAACTGTTTGGTATGAAGTTATCAAACAAGTTCGTTATGTGTGGAAGTATATTCAAATAATTGCAGAGCAGAAGTCCATCATAAAAGAACCTAAAATGAACAATGAAACATGCAAGAAAAACATGTAGAAAGAAGCACTTAAGGCCAAGAAGATGATCAAATATATAAATGAGAAAACTTCAAGTGAACTTAGGGCACTAGATTAATAAAAGAAGTGTGCTTAGACACACAAATTTTCTTAATAAGAAAATAAAATAACATCAAATCTGCAAGATATTACACACAGTCACTCAACACTCTTGCAATGGAGAGAAACAAGCTTCAAATAAGCTTGTGTCCTAAAATAATTTTATTATGCATCACTTATTTCATTTACAGGTTTCTATTTACATTTAATGCACTATTAAGAACACCCCTAACTATTTTACTGAATTAGTTCCTAAGAAATGACACATTTCTTAATGTCATATCTCTTATAACGAATCAATATTCTAAGAAGAATACAAGACTCTAAATAATAAATTAAATATACTAACAAAAATCTAAATAATAAAATAATAATTTGTTTACGTTGTAACATATATCTAACATTCCCCCCTTTAATCCAAAGGTACATTACAACATATACCAAGCTCTTACCTAAACTTAGTAAATTTCATCATGCCAAGTAGTCTTGTGAAAATATCTAAGATACAATCTTCTGAATGACAATATACTAGTTTGATGACATTGTTGGTTATGAGCATCCTCATGTAATGATACTTTGTGTACAGAGGGTTTGTTTTGGAATGGAAAACTGGATTTTTGGCAAGTTTTATGGTTGACTGGGTGTCGATGAATAAATATGTGGCTTCTGCTTGACGAATGCTTGAATCCCTCAAAAAACTATGCAACCTAATAATTTCACATGTTTCTTCCCATGTTGATATATATTATGCTTCTGCCAAAGAAGTGGCCATTGTAGCTTACTTCTTGCAACTCCGAGAAACTACAGTTGACCCCATGTTCATCAAATAACCTGATGTTGATTCCTGATTGTCAATACTTCCAGCAAAATCTGCGTCTAAGTATCCACCAAGTAAAAAGTTCTTATATTTTTGTAAACAGTACCAAAATCTTTCGTCCCTTGGATATATCTAAGGACCCTTTTTGCTACTTCCTAGTTTCTTTCCTTTGGTTCATGCATAAAGTAGGATAGAATACTATCTTTATAAGATAAGTCTATGCCAATGGTTCTCAGATATATCAAGCTTCAAATCAATTGTCTATAAGTAGTACTATTCACCAATTCCCCTCCTTCAAATTTAGAAAGTTTTGAGTTTTGCTCCATTGGGGTGAGAGCAAGCTTGCAAACTTGCATTCGAAATCTTTGATGAAGTTCAGATGCATACTTGCTTTGAAATTTGAAAATATTGTTTGCATGTTGGAATAGTTCAAATGCAAGATAGTAGTGAAGTAATCCCAAATTGGTCATCCTAAATCAAGGTTGCAACTCCTTCTTTACCTGCAAAATATGATCATTATTGTTCCCAGTAATCATCAAGTCATCAACATACATAACTATAATCACCATATTCTTACAATATTCTCGTACATATAAAGTATCCTCAGATTCACTTTGCTTAAAGTCCACCTTGCAAAATTAACTCGTCCATTTTTGCATAGCAAGCTCATGGAGCTTGTTTCAATCCGTATAAAGCCTTGATCAATTTTCATACTTTGTCTTCCTACCCTTCAATCTCAAAACCTAGAGGTTGAGTCATATATACTTCTTCTTGCAAGTCTCCATTGGGGAATGCACATTTAATATTCATCTAATGGACTTGCTATATTTTTTTACTTGCTAATGCAACTGTTGATTTGATGTTGTTCCATTTTGTTGTAGGTACAAATGTTTCATCATAGTTGTTTCCTTATTTTTGTGCAAAACCTTTGGCAACATTCCTTGTACATGTCAATGTCTCCATATGGATTATACTTAATTTTTTAAACCCATTTGCATGCGATGGCTTTAGCATTTTTAGCAGAGCCAACAACTTTTCAAGTGTTTTTTTCCATCAATACGTTATATTCTTCAACCATTTCCTTTTTCCATTCTATATGTTTTATTTCCTCTTTGTATGCAGAGGGCTCAGTAAAATTACTTGTTATTAAGGAATTTTTTTCTTCATTTCTTTGTGAACTTCGTGTTCCTGTTTTGTTTTGTTCATCTAGCCTAACATCTTTCAAAATGTTAATGGCCCATTTAGGAAGTTGATCTTCACTTGTTTGTTGATCTAAATAATCACCAACATTATAAAGGGGATTGATATAAACTTCTTTGATCTTCTAAAGGTTCAGCGGGTGGAGAGTCATTGTTAGATGAATTGCTGCTAGGAGATCAAGATGAAATTCCAGAAGATCTAGATGGTATAGATGAAATAGGTGAGATGGATGAATTACCTTCTGACGAATGAAATTCAATATCATACCAATGTTGTGTACTTGGCGGATTTTGCATTTTTTTTTCTTTTTATCTCTCTTAGTTTACAATTTCTGTACAATAATTTCTATCTCTATGGCACTTTTTCCTTTTGTTTCATCAAATATAACATCTCTACTAAAAATAAACTTTCCATTTGACAAATACAATATCCCTTCTTTTCATCAGAATACTCAATTAATGTATGCTTCAAACTTCATGAATCAAGCTTAATTCACTTTCCTTTTGGAACTAAGGCATAACACACAGAACCAAAAACGCCAAGATGTTTGACTCGAGATTTGAAACCAAACTGTTGTTCATATGTTGTAATTCATCCAAATAAGCATTAGGAGATCTGTTTGTTAAGCAGAATGATGTATGTATTGCTTCTGCCCAATATAAAGGACTTAAATTTTTGAAGTTAGCATGCATCTTTCCATCCCTTACAAGGTATGATTCATTCTCTCCGATACTCCATTTTTCTTTGGAGTGTAAACACTTGTAAGTTGTATTTTGATAGTATTCTCCTTGCAATCATTTTAGAATTCATAGGAAGTGAATGTCCATACAATGACCAACTATGCTACATGTTAACACTCAGGTTGTTCCCTTTGACTCCCAAGGGAATACGGCCGAGGTAACCACTAACCAATCTTTTGGCCATAGGTACTAGCCTACCTGTAACCAAAGAGGGCTCTCTCTTTCTGATTTAACTTCGTTTTGATGAGGTTTTAGGCTAGCTATGATGCACAAGGTTTTGTTTTGAATTTGTTGGATGATGATTTCAGTCAGAACAGGTATGCTTTTGCAGGGGATTTAGGCCATTGGGCATGGAGTCCAAGATGTTTAATTGCTTGAAATGTCTGTTTTGAAAAAACAATGGTGCTACAGAGCCAGACAGGTGTCTGTGGAACAATTTTTTGAATCTGTAATATGATGGGATGAAATCAAGGAGTGAAAGGAAACTAAGGATCTTTCAGTAAACTGATATGGGAATAGTGGAAACATTACTTAGGAGCATTTGAGAATTCCTGAATAACATTTATGTTGATAGAACGAATACAAACATGAGCAACTAAGAATTCATATTTATGATTAATTCTGAAGAAAACTTATTTAACAACAGAGAGTGAGCACAGGGTGTGATCAAACATTTCCTATGCTATTCTTTTTCTCTATTGCTAGGATAGTGAAACATGTATATGAATTAAGTAGACATAAAGAAGACAAAACATAGTTCAAGATAACTTATTGTTCCATTAGACACCACAGGAATTCTGTAACAGCACGCAGAACATCATTGAGACATCAAACAGTCAAGATATAGTGAACTTTTCCAGCCTTTGCATTAGATCATCTGAAAATATACAATATAGTGTCTCAGAGAGAAAATCAACAACCCCAAATATGTTGCAAGGGGGGGTATATGTACAAAATTTAGATACAAAAATATCTAGCTGATGAATTAATGGCTCATAAATACTGTGCCAACTCCTGAAGAATTACAGCTGAGAGAGTAAATGCTGAAATAAGTGCTCAGTGCATTAGCTGTCCAAAATTGTCAGAAAGTTTTGACTTTGTAACCCATTGAGTCGGTTGGAGCCGTGTTGCCCAAAATTTGCGCGTTTCCTTTGTCTTGGCTCGCTGTCGTAGTATCATGTTGAGTCACTTCTTTTATCCTCCTTGCTTACTGTCCTGATGCTACTTTTTGACTTTGGTTGACCTGAAGCTCATTAGGATAGAGTAAACCGGGATTATTGAGGCAAAATTTGCAGCATTGCTTGCCACCAATCTTCCTTGGGCAATTGGTGTCTTCGTATTTTTATCAAAGTTTTATCTGCCTCTGTATACCTGTAAAAATTTGGTGGGACCTCAAACAAGTGATTAATCTCATGCTCAATGTAGAATAATTTTTTAAGCTTGTCATATAGGCTCTGCCCTGATGAAGGTCCTGTTTCCTCAGAAGTAGTGGTTGATGCTGTGATCTGATTTTCAATAAAATTTGTCATCCTGGTGGCATATTGCTCACGGGTGAGCAGTCTTCCTGTGCCGGTTAATAGGCTAGGCAATCCTTTATTTTGCAATGCTCCCATTCTAAGTTTGTAGTCATGTACCTCAGCCTGCATTTCCCGACATTTCCTTTCCACAGTCTGCACAAAATTTCTGAGGGTCAGCACTTTTTTAACTGTTAGAACAACATCTGTTCTATTGCTGATGTTCAGGGCTGCCAACTCCTCCTTGGTGTGATTATTGAGGAAATGTATCATCCTGTTGGCTTGCTCAGGCTTATTCCCTAGTGCTGTTCTGGCCTTCTGGCTTTCAAATTGTGCTTGGCCTATTAATTCCATCTGCTCATGCACTGTTTTGATTGACTTCCACTGTTTGGTAATGGAGTGGTCAATCCGGGCCCACAAAATCTTTTTTATTTCTGCCAGAGTATTTTCTAATTTTAGTTCCTTCTCTAAGGCCTTTATTTTGTCCTTTAGGGCCTTAATCTCTCTGGTCTGCTCTGCTACTTTCATTTTGGATTTATCATACTTAGTTTCTAGTTCTGCCAACTTCTCTTTGGCTTGTTTGATTTCTGTAGCCTGCAGTTCCAGTTCTTTGACAGCTTTGGTCAAATCATCCAGGCTTATGTTAGCCTCAGGAGCTGTTGTCCTTGCTGCTGCCGCATCTGTTGTTGTTGTAGCCATTGCAGGGGTCGATCCTTCCTCTGTAGTTGCTACAGTAGTTGGGGTAGTTTGAGGAGGTTGGGAGGTTGATTCTCCCTGTTTGTCTTGAAGTGCTTTTTCTAGCTCCCCTTCTTGATCAACCACTCTTTGGTTAAGCTTCATCAATAGATCCAATTGATCCTCAGCTTCCTTTTCTTTTTGCAATTCTCCTGTTTGAGGGTGCTCAGTAGGAAGAAATTTCAGTCTCTTCTTTAATGCAGCAATGTCATCATCTTTTTTCTTCATAAGGGCCCTCACACCCTTAGGATATTTAGGATCATGTCCTAAGTCCACAATAATGTCCTCCAATGTTTTGATTCTGTTATCTTTGGCTGTGGATGACATTATCTCTAAGTCTAGCTGAGTGTTGGTGTTCTTAAGAGATTCTTTTAATTCATGGGCCATTGTGGCCCTGTCTACCAATGTGGCATAAACCATTTCCCCTGTTTGCTTATGCAGCTCTATCTGATCCATGGGGTGAATGTCTTTTGCCATGACCTCTAGCTTTTTTCTAACAAAATCTGCAACTGAGTGAGGCTGTGGTATTTTGGGTTTGAAATGGCTGAGGACTATCTTTTCCTCTTTGATATCATATGCTGCCATCAGCCTTTCTTGTTTGGCCAGCGTTGCCTTGAGAAATTGGTCGTATAGCTGCACTCTTAGCAGCTCATTTTGTGCCTTTATTTCTTTGAATGTGGCCTTGGTACTGGATGGCTTCTTGCTTTGCTGTCTGGAGGAGGATACCTCGATGCCATGTTGTCTTTCCTGCTCTTGTTGAAAAGAGCTTGTGGCTGTCTGCTGGCTATCTTCTTTTTCTTTCCTTGGGCTTTCAAGGATCTCTTCACTCACTTCTTCTATGATTGGAGAATCAACCCTTTGCCTTTTGGCTTCGGGTTCCTGAGTGGACCCACTAGCAGGTGTAGACTCCTCTCGGTCTCGCTTCTTGCCTCTTTTCTCATGTGCAGGGGTCTGTAAGGCAGGCACTGTTGGTGCCTCTGTTTGTGGTGGAGGAGTCTGCTCTTGCTGCTGCCCAATTAAGGAGGCAGGCTTTTCTGTGACTATCTCTTTTTCTGCACCCATTATCCCCTTGCCCTTTTCTGTAGTTGTTGCTGATATGGATGGCCCTTGGGTGGCTGGTGCGGTTGCAGCAGTGGATGTGCCTTCCCCAATTTTATGTGGCTGCTTGAAAGTTACCTGTTACACAGAATCTAAGTCAAGAGTTTTTTCTAAATCCTTGACATTTTTTTCCATTATTTCTTCTTGAGTTAGTTCCTCAACTAATGTGCCTTGCAACCATTCATCCTGGTTGGCATACTGCTCAATTTGTGGATATTTACAGTGATCATACCCTAGCAGCCTTTATTTGACTCTTCTAGCACTGATGAAGCCTTCGGGGTCATAAGGGACCCACCAGAAGCTCCTCTTTAGTTTGTATTTATCTCTGAGAATTTGGTCAGCCTCTTGCCAACCTTCTTTCTTATTCATGATAAAGGGGCCCATATGGTCTTTCAATTTGAGGTGGGCTTTCTTCTTGGCACTATGAAAGTGGGTGAGGTCAGAACTAATGAGTTGCTTATAGTATTCCAAGGCGAACAATCTCATCGATACATACCTTGGGAGCCTATATGGACAGAGCTCACAACCATAAATTCTGATGACTGTATGGTTTTGATATAGGTACCAATCACCTATTTTATAATTCTTGGACAGCTGCAAAGTTTTCTGGATCTCAAATGATAGTCTGGGAGGAGGGGATCTCATCAAGAGGCAAGAGACTAGGTAAACAAATCGGTCAACAAACTCACAGTAAGAATATGGTGAATCCTGAACTTGGTGGAAATCTGATGACCAGAAGATAACAGACCTCTTCTCTCCCCTAGAGTCTAGTTTCTTGATGGGGCATTGAAATACTTCAGACTGGTAATACATGAATAAGTGGTAGATATATGATGAATATTTGAACACACCCTCCCTATCCACTTTCAAGCGCTGGTCATGTATTTTATTGGCTATAAACTTGGCAAAGTTATATTTGTAAGCAGGAGGCTGGCCTGGGTTATATGAAGCTAATAATACCAGCACCGTCTCATCAATGTGCTCACTGGTTTTGAAGCCAAGCACATAATAGATCATATCAACTACAAGCATGCCTACATCAGTGAAATGGACATATAAGAAAGGAGGTGGCCCTGTAGGCTGGTGGTCTGCCCTCATGAATGTCTTTGTGATCTTTTCAATGTCAGCAGTGGACAGTTTGGCGCCTGCATCTAGAAAATAGTTCATGGAGAAGGGAAACTGCAGCTGAGTCTGCTTGAAATTGAGCATTTGGTTGATGGAGTCATGATTGATGTGGAAAAGTATGCTCTCGGATGGAGACTTGACAGTTCTATGAGTTGGATCATAATTCTCAGCACATAAGCAGATGATTTCTGGAAAAATATTAACAGATGGGAGGAAATAGTAAGGTAGATTGGACTCCCATATCCCATATGAGTCATTGTTGCTTAAATAGTTGTCTCTCAATTGGCAGAAGGTTTGTAAATGGTTCCTGTCACCCACAAGATCTTGGATAAGGTAATCTCTGTCAGCAAGAGGCATGGCTTCAAGCTCCTTGTTTGGTCGATTCATATGAGTGACACTGAGAGTTGATGGTGTAGCCATTGCAAAACTTTTAGGTGTTGACTATAGAGTGCAGTTTCTTAGTATAACAATCTGAATATGATAGCTTATGAGGCTTAGAAGTGAGGTGGCTGAATGAGTGCAGCTGGGGCCAAAGTTGCCTTTTGAAAGGAGCAACTTGAAGAATTTGATTGAACTTTGGCTTCTTCTGGTGAATTCTCGGGATTTACAGAGAGGGAGGGCAATTGTAGAGGAGAGAAGGATTACAACTTGGTATAGTGAGGTCCTTTAAATCAAACACTCGGCAAAAGGGAACAATGCCGGGCAGGTGGGAGAGTAAGTCAAATCTAAGCCCGAAAATGACTGTACAACTGTGAAATTATGTATGGTGCCTGGCTATTTTGAACAGGGGGTGCTTTAGATTATTTTAGGCTAACATTAACAGGGCAACACCATTAATTTAGGAGTTCTTAGGCAATTCAGTGGAAAATTTGCAGAGAATGGGAAGAACACGGGAAAACGGGTTGGTTTTGGCAAATACCTGGTTTAGCCAATGCCGAGGGTCGTCGAATTGATGAGAAGACGAAGAATGCCATTGAATTGGCGGGTGGCAGCGTCCGCAGCAGTGAATTTTGCAATCTAGAGGTAGTTGGAGGCGACCAGCGAAACGACGCAGCTACGTTTGTATCGTGAAAATGACATAAAACGGTCACTTTCGGCCTTTTTAACAATAAGTTTGCCGCATATGCGCTTTTGGCACTTTCGCGTGATGACATCAGCATGACGTCATCAGTGGGCCCCGGGTACGGATGGGTGACGTGGGCGCTGACTGGGATGACAGCTTGGTGGGACACGGTGGCGGAATGCGGGAGTGGCCGGACAGAGTGGCGGCGACGTGGGATAGTGGCGGGGGCCCGGGCATGATGTCATGATGACGAGGTGTTGTCGTAATGGGCGCGGCTAGTTTGCGGGAAGCGGTTTCTAGTTTCCCCGCACCGCCTTTGGGGAAAGGTAGTTTCGGGGGGGAGGGCTCCGAACACCCCGGGCTGCCGACACGTGGCGAGGGTACGGTGGAAAAACCGCCCACCCCCCGGACGTTAAAGGTCAGCACATCCAGGGCCCATATCACCTGCCCACCGTTGGATCAAGCGTGGCGGGAGATCAACGGCTGGCGGGGCCTGCTATGTGGTGTGCAAGTTTGGAGGCGGGACCCGCCCAATATTAAATTAATACTTTAATGGCGCGGGCCCAAACCTTGGTCGGGTGGGTTTTTTGGTTTTAAATCAATGCATGCGACGGCGCCATAACACATAATAAAGGTTTTTTAACCATTTTTACCAAAAGATTGGGTTTTAACTTTGAGGGGGGGATTATTTTGCAAGGGTTTTTAGCTGAATGGTGGTTTGGGTTTAGGCTATTAATTTAACCAGGGGTTAGATTAATTCCTGGGTAAAGACTCGGAAGGGTTGACTATAGTCCCAGATGGACTAATGTCTCCCATGACATGTTATTTAGCTATAATGCTAAAAGGGTGGGATATTTAATATGTTTTTGGGAATTTTCTATAGTTTTTGTAAGAAATAGGGGTGGGGATGTTCTTAGGGAGCTATATAATAAGTTTAGAAGTTAATATGGATATGTGGGGTGAAGTGGGAAACCAGAGATGGATGAAGTGTGAAGTGATGACTTTACACAAGAAATGTGGCTTTCACAAGGGAGGAGTGCAGGGAGGACTATTTAGGCAGATCCTAAAGTCCTCAAGGGGGTGTTAGTAAGAAATCCTTTGAAGGGGAGTGAGGGAAGTTAGACATGCCTTGATAGTTCTGCCATATAGATCATTGTTCTTGCCTTTCTCTTATTGGTGAGATCAGATATGATCTTCCATATATCATGTGTTTAGATCTTGCTTCTGCAACCTCCAACTGCCTACCCTGCCTAATAGACCTAACATTCTTTCTTCTTTTTGATGGGTGCACTTAGCCTTGCAAACCCTGATAATCCTCTTTTCTTTTTGCTACCCTCCTATCTAAATCTACCCTTATATCTTCCAAGGACCCAGATTAAGCAATTGGGCTCCTCCCTTTCTCTATCCAGCTAATCATCTGTCAAGCTTGAGCTATTTGAACAGGTATTCATTCTCTAGTCTAGAACAGGCAATTTAAAACATGGCATGGCCCAGCTTGAACTGTTGGGTCACCCATCAAGATAGCAGTGGCATTTTGGTTGGCCACTTTCCTGGTCTTTCTTTGGGGTTCATTTCATTTGTTTTTTTCTGACCAATTCATTTTCTTGCCTTTTGATTATTCTTTTAAGGCATACCCTCTTTACATTTTTTAACTCTCTGCTTCTTTCACAAAAGATGGAACCTTTATATCACCAAAGATGAACATTTTGGCACTGCCCCTGTCAATCATGAAAAATGAAATCCTGCCCCTGTCAATCATGAAAAATGAAATCCTATTGGTATAGGAGACTAACAGTGGCTCCACTTGGGGATGACTTTTCTAGATGAAAAGTCAAGAACAGCAGGTCAGACTGCCTTATCTTTTCAATCTTGCTGCAGCCTGAATTCTTTTTTTTTTTTTTTTAAAGATCAATCATCTAAATCTTTAGAAACTTCTATGAGATACCCTGGCAGCTGATTTTGCTGTGAAATTACAACCCTGTTTTTTTTTACTTGTTTCTCTGAGTGTTCCTCATCACCTTGGTAGTTCCCAAGAGCTTTCTCTTGTTTTCCAGTGATGGGATCAAAATATGTATCAAAAATGGTGTAGTACCCTGATCTTTCTCAAAATCAGATCCACTTGGTCCCTTATTTATCTGTTGTAAATGGAAATACTGAAAATATAAATATTTATGTACAATATATGACTGTGCAGTGTTTCATCAAAGGGGGTCAAAATAATGCTTGAGCATCCTCCCGTTGACAGGGCCTTCCTTAGTGTTCAAGCCATCTATACTCTTTAGAAAATAAGTGTTATAACCTTGTACAACATAAATGACATAGGGTCCTTTCCATAAGAAATCAAACTTGCCATGTTTTCCTTTATCCTCTCTCCTGGAATCCCATCTAAACACTTTACTTCCTACGAAGAAGTCTTCAGCCTTGGTTCTTTTGTCAAATATTTTCTTGAGCTTGTCCTGTAGTACTTGGGTTCTCTGATAGACTTCCTCTCTTGTTTGCTGTAGGTGAATTTTCTGGTTGATCCGTCTTTGAATGTGATTCAGTTCAGCTTGTGTTTCCTACAGCAACTTCATTACAGGGACCCCCAAGGATGAAGGAAATCTTTCTTCCATTCCATAAACTAGTTATGGGCTTGTGTCAATGGATCTCTTGGTGGTCAGGCTCTCTGTCCATAGTGCATTTACCAGCTTTTTGTGCCAATTCTTTTTGTTTTCCTCCAAAACTTTCTTGATGATGTTGATGAGGCTTTTATTGGAGGACTCAGCTAGGCCATTACCCTGTGGATAGTAAGTTGTGGAATGTTCCAAGGTGATATGATATTTATGGCAGAAGTTGATCATTTTTTTGGACTTGAAAGCAGCAGCATTGTCTGTGATAATTTTATCTGGATAGCTAAACCTGGACAAGATATTGGTTTCTAGAAATTGTATACTGATGGAGTCATTGGCTTGCCTACAAGGGATAGCTTCTATCCATTTCGTAAAATAGTCTGTAGCAGTCAAAATCTACCTATGTTGACCAAAGGATGAAGGGTGGATTTCACCAATGAAGTCTAAACCCCATCGTTGGAAACGTCTCTCAGTTGAGATAGGCTTGAGTGGTAAAGGCAATAGCTTTCTTTTGCCTTCAAAAATTTGGCATTTGTGACAGGAGACTACAAATTTTCTCACATCAGTAAACAGGGAAGGCCAGTAAAACCCTGCCCTCAGGATTTTATCAGCTGTAGATTTCCAGTAGAGGTGTCCTCCATAGTCACCTGCATGAAATTCCTTGAGGACATTGTCAGTTTCATCATATGTTAAACATTTGAGTAAGATTCCCTCATGATTTCTCCAAAACAAAACATTATCTATGATACAAAATTTTGATGCTTTCATTTTTAAGAACCTTTTCTTAGTTCTGG
The DNA here is from genome assembly GCA_031772625.1 of Pinus tabuliformis. Taxonomy (NCBI): domain Eukaryota; kingdom Viridiplantae; phylum Streptophyta; class Pinopsida; order Pinales; family Pinaceae; genus Pinus; species Pinus tabuliformis. The sequence continues at coordinate 771,150,096 of CM062815.1, forward strand.
ACAACCCTGGAGGAGCATGCAGGTTTAACAATAGAAATCATATATCAGTATACCAGGGAGATTGCATAAAGGCTTGGTTGATCTGTGGAGTCGCCATCTCTTGTTCGTTGTCCAGTTCATTAATGTCAAGGGCTTGGAAATTGGTTTCAGTCATCAGATTGGCTAGACCTTGTCCTTTTATAAGTTTGGTAGGATTGATTTCATTGTCATATTCTAAGATGCTGGCAATCCATTTGCCCCTTTTTCCTTCAATTCATTCTTGGGTTAGGATGTCCTTAACCACTGCATTAGGGACATAGGCAATTATATGAGAGTACAGAATATAGATTCTAAAGTCTTTGATGGCTTTTACCAATGCATAGGCTTGCTTTTCCATAATCTGATATTTCAAGGGAGCATCTCTAAGGGCTCTACTAAAGATGCAATGGGTTTTTCACACCCCTGGTCATATTTTTGTAATAGGACTGCAGCAATCGTATGTTCAGATGAAAAGGAAAAAATGATGAAGTCTTTATCAAACCTAGGACTCGTTAGGACTGGTGTGTTTGTCAACACTCTTTTGATGTCCTCAAAGGCTTTCTTGGCTTCCATGGTCCATTTGACCTTGTAATCTTTTTTCAACATATTATTCAACAGTCTTATTAGCTCGGCCAAATTAGGGATGAATCTTCTCAAGAAATTAATCTTACCTAAAAAACCTTGCAATTCTTTGATATTTCTTGGATGAGGGACCTGAAGGATAGCTTGAATTTTGTCTGGGTCAATCCTAATACCATCTTTTGAGATTATATGACCCAAGAGTTTTCCTTCCTCTAGGCCGAACAATGATTTCTTTGGATTCAAAGATATGCCATACTTTCTACAAATTAAGAAAACCTGCCTCAGATGCTCTAAGTGTTCTTGGTCTGGTTTTGAAAAGGCAGTAAGATCATCCAAGTAGATCACCAGAAAATCATGGATTTCTTTGGCAAAGGTTATATCCATTGCTCTTTGAAATGTGGCCCCTACATTTTTAAGTCCAAAAGGCATTTTGACATATTTAAAAGTTCCCCAAGGTGTTGTGAATGCAGTTTTGTCTAAATCATCAGGGTGAACCAAGATCTGATTGAATCCAGAGAATCCATCTAATAATGAGATCTTGAGGCTCCCACTACCCTTTGTAAGATATGATCCATTTTTGGTAGGGGGTAATGGTCTTTGAGAGAGACTTTGTTCAAATTCCTTAGGTCAACACACAATCTAATCTCTCCCGTCTTCTTCCTAGTGGGGACCAAATTTGAAATCCACTCTAAAAACCTGATTGGAGCGATGATTCCAGCTTCATACATACGTTTCACTTCTTTTCCAATGAGGGGAAGGAGTACAGGGTTCACTCTTCTGAGTTTTTGTTTAAAAGGTTTTTGGTTTTCCTTTAAAGGTATGGTGTGCTGAATGATTGAAGTGTCATAGGACTTTAGGTCCTCATAACTCCAGGCAAAAATATCTTGAAATTCCCTGAACAATTTAATGTATTTTAACTTTTGATCAGCTGGTAATGCCTTAGACAATTTTATCAATTTGGGTTTTTCTGTGGTTCCAATGTTACAATCTTCAATTTCAGCATTCAGTGGTTTCATTTTTGGTTTTCTTGAGATATCATTTGAATCAAACAGATCCTCCAAAGGGGTTAAACCTGTGGGCAGAAAATTATCTTTTAACTCAATTACCTCGGCTTCTGTCTCAGCTATTTCATCTACATCTATTTGCCTCAACTCTTGTATATTTTCATTGTTAAAGGTGGTAGGGTTCAAAACCAGATTTGTTGTTTCAACTGATATATTTTGCTTGGCTGTGTAAGCCTGTGGTTGGTTATAAATAGTGTTAGTATCAATGTTGATGCTGGAAAATTCTTCTTTTAGAGTGAGGAAGTTGTTTATTTTTGTGTCACTCTTGAAGACTTGCCAATTCTTGACGTTTTCCGGGACTGCAGGTCTATGTTTGATTTCAGCAGTGAAAGTGTGATTGGGTTTGAAAGGTAGCTTGCAAGTACTGGCAAAGGTTGCCAAGCTATGAGCATGTAAATTGAGCTCTCTAGAAATTTTAGTTAACTGAGATTGTGAGAAGGTATCAAGTACTTGGATAGCTGCCCCTTTATAAGCTCTTAGCCTTAGATCATTTGTGACAAAGTTTCCTTTCATCTGTTGTATGATCAGATCTGAATCTCCTAAGACTGATATTTTGGTTGCACCTAAATTTTTTATGAGTTTGAGACCTAACAGAAGGGCTTCATACTCAGCCATATTATTTGTGCATCGGAAATTTAATCTATATGCATGACCTTCAGCTCGGTCATTCTGCATATTGTGAATCCAGACTCCTGCTCCAGCTCCTAATTTGTTTACAGAACCATCAAATTCTAGATACCATAGGGTTTCATGGTCAAGATTTGTATTGAGACTCTTAGAGAGTTGGATCATGGGCAGATTGGTTTCTTGCAAGTCACTTGATACATCATCCTCCTTTGTTATATCAATTATACCAAAAGTCTTTTGTTCTTGGGAGGCAAATTGTTCATTCAATTCCTCTGCTTGTGCTGCCATTAATAATTCAGAATAAGCCTTGCTGCACATGTCAGCATTGTAGAGAATAAATGAATCCATGTCAGAGTGTATTGAATAGATTGGGAAGTTTTGGGGCTTCTCTTGACTGCTCACCACATATTTCATTAATGTTTCACGGTATAATCTCTTTGGCTGTCCAAAGACTGAAATAGTAGCGTAGGACATGTCTAATTGCAAAGATCCCTCGAGTTTGGCCCCCCAGGATCTGGACAAGAGCATACCATACTTAGGAGATATGTCGGCTACCACCACATCCATCAAAATTGTTTTGGTTGGGTATTGGATCGGGGAGACACACATATCTTTAATCAAGCCTAGGCACCTGACTTGGCTTGAATCAAATGAGAATAGATCTTTGTAAGGTCTTGTGATATCTAAGTCTAGTTTTTCCATTACAGATTTGGGCATTAAGTTGTGTGAGGCCCCGGAATCAAACATTGCATTGTGTAAAACCTTGTCATGGATGTTTAAACTAACATAGAAGGGTGGAACCCCTCCATTTGTTGTTTTTCCGTTGACCTCAGGACCAAACAGTAACTCAGGTTGATCATCTAGAACATTCACAACATCTTTATTGTCTGATACTTGTAGTGACCTGTTGATCTGTTGTCTATACACTTGGTGTTTAGCCAATTCAGAGAGAGGTACAGATATCTTTAGCTTACTTATTTCTGTTTCCAAGTTAAAGGGATTTTCTGTTTGAGTCTTGGCATTAAGTACAACAGGTTTTTCCTTTTCAGCTGGGTTTTCAGTAATCCTTTCTTCATGATTGGTACGATTTTGAGTGAAATTGGTACCATATTTATTTTCAGGGATGGTGTTTGAACTTGCCTTTGAAGGATGGGGTGGGGTTGGATGGTTTACAAAGGGCTGTTGTTTTGAGATGTCCTCCACAGTGACTTTTGTGGTATGGGGGTTTGTGTTATCAGCAGATTCTGGAAGAACAGTCTTATCCTTGGTCTTTTTTGGCTGCTTACTGTCCTTTGGTTTAAGAGGTTCAGGTACATCTATAGTTCTACTCCTTACTTTATATTGTTTATGTACCTCATATACTGCTGCATCATAACCTTCCCTAAAATCAAATGGTTCTCCTGACTTAGTTTGAAATTGGTTGCGATTATAAACCTCTTGATCTTCTTGTGTTAAAAAGACCTGATGTTCACTGTCTAGACCCATTAGGTTGATGTGACGATCCTCGGTTGGTTCGCCAGATGTTGAAGCCTCAGCATAATTTTCTTGAAACAGAGGTCTAACATGTTGGTTAGGATCAGCCCTTCCAACATTTGGATTTTGATTCTTTCTAAAATTAGGGTTTCTAGCAGTACTTGGCTCACTCTCCCATGATGATTTTCTTTCTATGGTTTCTACCCTGTCCCCAAGTCTATCCATGCCTTTGATGATTGCATCTAGCTTTTGTTCAAATGCTGAGGGTTCTTCCTTAAAATTGGTTCTTCTTTCAGCTCTTGCCCGATTTCTTTTGGCAATCAGATTTTCCTCTACACTGACAGCTATGTTTTGCATGTGTGCCAGGGTTGCAGGGGCTCTTTACGTTAGTTGATATGCCATATCAGCATCAAACCCATCCAGGAATTTGATTAAGGCTAAATCAGGTGGAGGCCTAAGATTTTGAGGAATGGCATCATAAACATTGTTGAATCTGGTACAATAATCTAAGACAATTTCTTGTGGGCCTCTCCTTATGGTGTCATACTCAGATAGAATATGTAGTGGGTATTTTTTCTTTTCCCATCTATTCAGGAAGGATTGATAAAGAGCACCTGAATTAGCTATGGAATTTGTAGCAAGTGCTCTGAACCAAGTTCTTACTTCACCTATTAAACTTTGAACAAAAATTTTCATTCTCACATCATCATCGTCTATTTCATAGTTTTCAAAGTAATCTTGCATTTTCTTGGTATGCTGTAAGGCAGTGTATGTGCTGGTTCCATCAAAATAAGTGATCTTTGGTAGTCATGAGGCATAGCCCCAGGATTGCCAGGTAACTGTAGGGGAGCATAACGATTTTCCATATTTACAAGGATCAATGGGACAACAGGTAGAAGGGGAACAACTGGAACAATAGGGACAACAATAACAGTTTGTGTATTGGATGGAGGTGTGAATAATATGTTTTGAGAAGTGGATGAGGAAGAGGGGGAAGACGGGGTTATGTGAGGATGAACTGATGGTTTAACAGGGGTTGGGATATAACTTTGTTGAACTACCTCAGGGCTGGAATCAACCAACTCTTTTCGTTCCCTTTGGTTCCTAAGAATCATGGGAATCAAATTAGGATTATCGAAAATAGGTGGAGGATTTGGGTCAGGATTTGACCTGGTATGCCTAGTTCTCTTTTTAGGAGCCAACTTCCAAATTTGTTTTTGGTATTTTTGAGAACATTTTCAGAATTATCAAGGAACTGCTCAAATTTTGGAACAGCTATCTAAAGCAGACAGCAGCTGAAAAATTTGTTCTGTCCCCACTGGAGTCGCCAATTATGTTAACACTCAGGTTGTTCCCTTTGACTCCCAAGGGAATACGGCCGAGGTAACCACTAACCAATATTTTGGCCACAGGTACTAGCCTACCTGTAACCAGAGAGGGCTCTCTCTTTCTGATTTAACTTTGTTTTGATGAGGTTTTAGGCTAGCTATGATGCACAAGGTTTTGTTTTGAATTTGCTGGATGATGATTTCAGTCAGAACAGGTATGTTTTTGCAGGGTGATCTAGGCCATTGGGCATGGAGTCCAAGATGTTTAATTGCTTGAAATGTCTGTTTTGAAGAAACAGTGATGCTACAGAGCCAGACAGGTGTCTGTGGAACAATTTTTTGAATCTGTAATATGATGGGATGAAATCAGGGAGTGAAAGGCAACTAAGGATCTTTCAGTAAACTGATATGGGAATAGTGGAAACATTACTTAGGAGCATTTGAGAATTCCTTAATAACATTTATGTTGATAGAACAAATACAAACATGAGCAACTAAGAATTCATATTTATGATTAATTATGAAGAAAACATATTTAACAACAGAGAGTGAGCATAGGGTGTGATCAAACATTTCTTATGCCATTCTTTTTCTCTATTGCTAGGATAGTGAAACATGTATATGAATTAAGTAGACATAAAGAAGACAAAACACAGTTCAGGATAACTTATTGTTCCATTAGACACCACAGGAATTCTATAACAGCACGCAAAGCATCATTGAGACATCAAACAGTCAAGATATAGTGAAATTTTCTAGCCTTTGCATTAGATCATCTGAAAATATACAATATAGTGTCTCAGAGAGAAAATCAACAACCCCAAATACGTTGCAGGGGGGGTATATGTAGAAAATTTAGATACAAAAATATCTAGCTGATGAATTAATGGCTCATAAATACTGTGCCAACTCCTGAAGAATTACAGCTAAGAGAGTAAATGCTGAAATAAGTGCTCAGTGCATTAGCTGTCCAAAATTGTCAGAAAGTTTTGACTTTGTGACCCATTGAGTCGGTTGGAGCCGTGTTGCCCAAAATTTGCGTGTTTCCTTTGTCTTGGCTTGGGGTCGTAGTATCATGCTGAGTCACTTCTTTTATCCACCTTGCTTGCTGTCCTGATGCTGCTTTTTGACTTTGGTTGACCTGAAGCTGATCAGGATAGACCAAACCAGGATTATTGAGGCAAAATTTGTAGCATTGCCTGCCACCAATCTTCCTTGGGCAGTTGGTGTCTTCGTATTTTTATCAAAGTTTCATCTGCCTCTGTATACCTGTAAAAAGCTGGTGGGACCTCAAACAAGTGATTAATCTCATGCTCAATGTAGAATAAATTTTCAAGCTTGTCATATAGGCTCTGCCCTGATGGAGGTCCTGTTTCCTCAGAAGTACTGGTGGATGCTGTGATCTGATTTTCAATAAAATTTGTCATCCTGGTGGCATATTGCTCACGGGTGAGCGGTCTTCCTGTGCCAGTCAATAGGCTAGGCAATCCTTTATTTTGCAATGCTCCCATTCTATGTTTGTAGTCATCTACCTCAGCCTGCATTTCCTGACATTTCCTTTCCATAGTCTGCACAAATTTCTAAGGCTCAGCACTTTTTTAACTGTTAGAACAACATCTGTTTTGTTGCTGATGTTCAGGGCTGCCAACTCCTCCTTGGTGTGATTATTGAGGAAATGTATCATCCTGTTGGCTTGCTCAGGCTTATTCCCTAGTGCTGTTCTGGCCTTCCGACTTTCAAATTGTGCTTGGCCTATTAATTCCATCTGCTCATGCACTGTTTTGATTGACTTCCACTGTTTGGTAATGGAGTGGTCAATCCGGGCCCACAAAATCTTTTTTATTTCTGCCAGAGTATTTTCTAATTTCAGTCCGTTCTCTAAGGCCTTTATTTTGTCCTTTAGGGCCTTAATCTCTCTGGTCTGCTCTGCTACTGTCATTTTGGATTTATCATACTTAGTTTCCAGTTCTGCCAACTTCTCTTTGGCTTGTTTGATTTCTGTAGCCTACAGTTCCAGTTCTTTGACAGCTTTGGTCAAATCATCCAGGCTTATGTTAGCCTCAGGAGCTGTTGTCGTTGCTGCTGCCGCATCTGTTGTTGTTGTAGCCATTGCAGGGGTCGCTGCTGCCTCTGTAGTTGCTGCAGTAGTTGGGGCAGTTTGAGGAGGTTGGGAGGTTGATTCTCCCTGTTTGTCTTGAAGTGCTTTTTCTAGCTCCCCTTCCAGATCAACCACTCTTTGGTTAAGCTTCATCAATAGATCTAATTGATCCTCAGCTTCCTTTTCTTTCCACAATTCTCCTGTTTGAGGGTGCTCAGTAGGAAGCAATTTTAGTCTCTTCTTTAATGCAGCAATGTCATCATCTTTTTTCTTCATAAGGGCCCTCACACCCTTAGGATCTTTAGGATCATGTCCTAAGTCCACAATAATGTCCTCTAATGTTTTGATTCTATTATCTTTGGCCGTGGAGGACATTCTCTCTAAGTCTAGCTGAGTGTTGGTGTTCTTCAGAGATTCTTTTAATTCATGGGCCATTGTGGCCCTGTCTACCAATGTGGCATAAACCATTTCCCCTGTTTTCGTATGCAGCTCTATCTGATAGATGGCGGTTTCCGGCATCGAGGACATTCCGCTCGTGAATCATGATTTGTTCTGCGGTTTCCGTTTTATGAGAGCTTGTTTCCCCTTGTGCGAGTCCTCGGCTAATGCCGAATTCTCTATTACTGGAAGAAACCAATTCTACATTAATGGAAATCTCATTACCTACCAACTGTTTCGGCTCAACGTCTGTTCTGCAAACATAAAATAAGATAAGATAAATAAATAGAAATGAAAAATTTTTCGTTACTTACAAATTTAAAAATAATATATAAGATAAGATAAATAAATAGAAATAAAAAATGTTATTAACCACGCGACTCTTATATATTTCCAAAATTAACTTAATCCGTATTGATTTCTCTTTAATTATAAAGTTTGACATATAAAACAATATTTAGTTAAGACATACATTAATTTTTTCATGTGAATAAGTTTTAGTCTTTAAAGTTTTATTGTTTTTTTATTTTTTTATTACGACACTTTTTAAATTTCTTGTGATTTTGTTAAAAAATAAAAAAAACAAATTTAAATACAATTTTTTTAAAAATTCATGAACATATTATACTTGAAATTTGTGAATATCATCAAATAAATTTGTTGGAGGTGAATTTCAAATTTGATGAATTTTGTTGAAGGAACATATTGATTTAGAATAAAAAATTATATATTAAATTAAAAACATATAATTTTAAAAGATTAAATATCAATTTTAAAAATTTATATTTAAAATAATAATATTATCTTATTTATGTATTAAGGGTTTTTGACTAATTTCTCATGATTGTTGAATAATCCACTTAGCACTCATTGCATCGGGTGATGCTTAGAGGGGTGAAGAAGTAAGATTGAAACTAGTGAAATGAATCAGATAGCATCAATCATCACTTTTAGGGCTTCCCGTGAGGTCACCCATCCCAAATCGCCTCTGGCTCAAGCGTGCTTAACTGTGGGGTTTTTCCCCAAAATCGAGCCCACTTAGCTTGCTACCACATTTTCAAAACCTTAGCAAATATTGTACCTCATGAACCATTCAAGTAGAGCTCCCTTCACTTTTATGTATTTAAGTATTGAGGGTCTTTCACAATGCATTATATTAGATATCATTTTTTGAGATTCAATTGCTGACGAATGACTATTTCCATGATCTCAATTATTATATTATATAATAATATATATATATAATTAATAAAATAATGGAAATAAAATTTTTCCAACTCACACATCTTATATACCAATTTGATATGTAATTTGACTCTAAATTGAAAATTAAATTATTATTAAAAATATATATAATTCCCTTTAAAAACAAACAATAACAAATATTATAAAAAAAAGGTTACGATAAAAATGCTTGTATAAATGTTAGGAAATTTTATGATTTTAAATACGGAATTTATGAAGCGTGAACAATGTTGACAGCTTAATTTACTTAAAGTTAAAGTTAAGGGTGTCAGGCAACTTAGATTTAAGAGGTTCGTGGAAAGAGATGTAATGTTAAAATAATTAATGGCTACCACGGAAATAATTTAAAGGTTTACGAAAGATTATAAAAGTCATATAAAAAATAGGATCACATAATTTTATTATATATAGATATATATAATTATATTGTTTTAAAAAAATAGATTACATTAGTGGTGGTTTAAAATGGATTGGATTTACATGGTTACATAGAAATTAGAGTTATTAGTTCGTCTATGAAAATTCAAAATATTTATGGTAAACAAATAAATATATTGATACCATAAAAACAAAGAAGATTAATAAGAAGTAATTATAACATTTCATCCGGTTCACATGATGTCACAGCCTTTGGATTCTTTGCACTTGAAGTAATTAGGTTTAAACTTGCATTAGATATGACATTCCATGTGGGTTAAGTGATCTTCCTTTCTGTCAAGGAAAGTCTGCAATTTCTACTAATTCTATCAAATGTCACTAAGAAAAGAAATTATTTCATTTTCGTGCTCATGTTTTTTGCTTAACACCCTTCCCAATAGAGTCTTTAGCTCCCACTAGAGGGTTAGGGAATGCAAGTATTAGTTCCTTCTTCCCTTGTAGTTGCCAAGGTACGAAACTCGGCCAAAGACCTCCTCCAACAACTCAAAATATGAGTATGCCTGTGTAACGCCCTCCTCCCACGTCTACCTAAGTAACTGGCCAACCATAGTAAACATGCGACGAGAGGTTGCTATGATGGGATTCGACCTATTTTGTGACCTTAAGGAAGTTGAATTGACGAAATCACGACAAGCAAATATAAAACACCAGGCTCAAGACCAACAAGAACCAAACAAGCATTTTAAACAGCTTGCCCCTGGGTCCTACTATTGTTTTAACCAACTTAGGTGAGAGTAATGCTCCCCAAACACTACCAAGGCGAGTTATAACGCTCCAGAGACACCGCCCAGAATGAAATCATCACTTAAAGTTGGTAAGAATATAAGAAAATAAGGATTTAAAAGCAATAACTTGAACAAGACCATAACGAGAACCCTGCTAGCCATAACAGGAATTTCATCAAACATATCATCAACATGTAACCTACAGGTGTAAACAATAGATTTAGGTGTAGAGATCTCATAATTATCTTAGAATTGCCATGAACCATTGTTCCTCATGTCATTTGTTGCCTTATCATTTATCAGATCATAGATACACAATCCATTCAGATACGGGTAAAAACATCATGAGAATCATATATAGCTTGTGTCATAAAATATACATACAACCATCATAATAGGAACATAAATACAATGGACATATCAACCATCAAAATCCATGTATACACCATTACTTTTACACATGAAAATCAAGGGAATGAATTTCTAGTTAATTAATGCAATGAACCAACCAGAGATGGGCCTACCACGTTGCACCCAACTATAGATTGGTTGAGCCAAGTCTCTCTTTAGCCAATCACCCTCACGCCATATTCAATGCATTAATGTGGGATCTCATAGAACACATCAATCCAAAACTCATTTAGGGCTTCTAGAGGCCATCCACATCAACCCATGAAATAGTGATTGCACCTCATGGTTGGACGTCACAACACCATGATTATATTGGTCTCCATCCAAGCCTTCCATGGCTTCCAGAGCGTTTGTTCCAATGAAGGCTTCCGAGACTAGTAACTCAACCCACAACTGTCGTCGAGCTTCCAGAGCATTTTTCCAACCAAGGCTTCCAAGACTAGTAACTCAGCCCACCAAGGATTTCCAGACCGTTTTTCCATCTAAGGCTTCCAGGACTAGCAATCCAACCCAAGTTGTTACAGGGCTTCCAAAGTGTTTTTCCAACCAGGGCTTCCACAAACCAATAACTCAACCCAATATAAGGAAACATGATAACCAACCAACAACAAACAATGAAAGTAAGCCCAGAATCACTATGGCTATCAATGAAATGGAAAGGCTAGGAAATGCATTGTCAATCCAATCAATCCTTCATACCAATGACAAATCACAACCAAGAAACCACATGTATATGTCGTGCATGCTGAAATTGGTGAAGAAATCATACATGCAATTTGGTACCTGCAAGACAAATCTGATGTAGTTGTTGATCATGATGCCTTCTTGCACTTTCCTACTCTTCCTTTGCCTTCTTGCTCCAAGAATCGCAATATGCCACACCCTTCAAGAGTGCTCCTAGAAAACTCTAAGTATCAAAGACTATGAGAGAGAGAGAATAATGAGAGAGAGCTTCAACATCGAACTAACAAAAGGTTACATTGACCAAGATTGCCAAATGATCCTCATAAGACTTTTTATCAATGAGGTCCCTATTTTCTTCATTTTCCATCATTTTTCTTCAATTTCCTCCTCACATGAAACATGTGCCCTTTCACCTCCCTTTTCCCATAATTTCTATTATTTTCATAAATAAATGTGCCAAAAATTCCATTTTTTCATTCCAAATCCTTAGCCATTTCCTTTGCCAATTTCCTTAGCCATAGACAACCAAATGAGCACCCCATAGAATGTTTTTTCACACCATTCAACTTGGAATACATATCCCATCAACTATGGTCTTATGTATTTTTCCATGGACATTTTACTAGGGTTGTTACAGAACCCTCCCCCTTAGGGAAACACTGTCCTCGATGTTTAATGATAGCTATAACCAACATGACATTTGAAAAAAAACATACTTCCCATGGAGTTTTATGACACAACTTGTTGTAGTACTTACAATGAAAGAATTTCTCAAAATCAAAACATCATGACAATGTACCGCATATTGGAGCTTCATAAAGTAGCTCTTTACGGTATTTACAATAACCACATATACACATATTCACATTTGCTAAACCAAAAAATAAAAGGATATGATGCTCATATCAATCAACGAGGAAATTGACAGGATCAAACCTCCACCCTCCAAGTAATAACATGATTCAACTCACTCCCACAAAGCCCAAAATCCACTGCAAAGTCAAATGTGCATCCAATGTCGAGCACTATAATCCTACACCAATTTTCTTATCAATGAACAGTTACCGACTCATTATTCCAGGGCGCACTCTCGTTGTGCATCAGATTCCATCTGGCAATGTTATTGACCAAAACAAATATATCCACGACCTTCCCTTCTCTGCTACACAGTCTCTCGGGAATCTGGTTACCCCTTCCATGCAATCACTCACCTTCCAACGCTAGTAGAAAACGAGAAATTAGTGACTAGTTGACTAAAAAAGTTAGTTACTATAGCTTTTCCAAGTGAAATACTTCCAAAAATGAGCAATCTTAAGTGACCGAACTAAAAACGACTAACATAAATCACTAATTTAGTCGCGGGTTAAAATATATGACTAACTAATAATTAATGCAACTGAAACTGACTAACATGAATGACTAATTTAGTCTAAGAACAAAAATACAAGTACTACAATAATATGAATCAATTTTTTATGTTAGTGATCTTAGTTGTGTCAAGAAATCTAAAATTACAAGTGGTAGGGGATTGAAAGGCTGTTAAAGATTGGTTGAAAGGTTATCCTTCCTTAAACACTTCTTCATCCTCACATGGTGTATAGGTGAGCCAACTTTGAATTATTTATCTCTAATAATTTTTAATTTTAAAAATATATTTTTTAATAAAAAATATTTTATGTTTTTTTTTTTAAATTTAGTCATTGAATCTAATTGGATATAGTTCCAATTTGAAATTAATTTGAAGAGAGATTTTAATTTTTAAGACTATAATATCCAATAAAAACTACCTTAATTTCATATCAACTGACCTATATCCATCTTAACCACGGATATATGAAGCGCCGAGAGGGATCCAATCTCTCGAGGTGCAAACTTTTTTTCTAGTACAAATATTGAGGAAATGCTTTCACCTCGAGAGATTGGATCCCTCTCGCAAATTGATAGTTATAGGGTTAATATGGATCTAGGTTGGTTATATAATACTATATAATATCTATATTTGTATTTGTGTCTCTTTGTTATTCCCTCAATCTTTCACACCCCCCAAACATACACAGACTCCCTCTCCCTTTCTTCCCCTTCTCCATCTATCTCTCTCTTCCCCTTCTCTCCCTCTCTATCTATATCCTTCTCTCTATTCCCTCCCATGCTCCTCTCTCCCTCACTCTCTCTCCATGACTCCCTTCTCACCCCCCCTCTCTCTCCACCTTTCTCCCTCTATGTTTTTATTGCTCCCTCCCTCTCTCGCCCCCTCCAATTCCATCTCCCTCTCTTCATATCTATCTCCCTTCCTCTCTATCCCTTATTTCCCACCTCCCTCTATCTCTCCCCCCCAGATCAGTCTCCCTCTCTCTCTCTCTCTCTCTCTCTCTCTCTCTCTTCCATCGAACTCTATCACTATCTCCCCTTTCCCATCCTTCTCCATCTCTATGTCTCCATCTCTCTCCCTTCCCCTTCTCTCCCTATCTCTATCCTCTCATCTTCTTTCTCTTCCCTCCTCTCCTCTCTCTCTCACTCTCTCTACATATTTCCATTATCACCCCTCTCTCTCTCCACCTATATCTCTCTATGTCTTTTTTCTTTCCTCCCTCTCTCTCCCACTCTATTATAGACATATTTGGGCACTGCAACCCCAATCACATATTGCAATAAACCAAGGGCTCTCAAACCCCTAAAAGTGTTCCTTCATACCCTAAAGGATCAAGGTCAACTGATTACATCTTTTCCTAGAATTTCTCCCTGAAAAACGGCTCAGAACTGGGAAAAACTAGACCATACAGACTGCTCCATGCTGAGGGTATGATGCATCTCACCTGCTACACACAAAGTGTGCGATGAATACTGAAATTCCCTTCTGTAGGGTGCAATGAGCAAGAGCAGACAAATGGCAGAGGCAGTTTTCTAGGTGGAAACTCAGAGAATATTCTAGAAACTGCTCATATGACACTTGCCTCTCTGAATTTGCCCAGGGATGAGTAAGATATCATGAAATCTACAAGTGGAACCAAGAACTATTAGTGAAATGATACTAATCAAAATCCCAGAAGCTGAATCACTCCCCTGCAAATATCTATATATGGATCCCTCATCCTAGAGATCCAGGGGCTGGAATTTTGTAATTTGTAAGGAAGTGTTGTTGGTTTCTCTTTGAGACATTGTATTGTTGGGTGATCTAGCTTTTCATGAGGTGAAGAGGGCTTTCATGCTGGGAGGATGACGATGGATTAGACAGCGGGGTTGTAATCCTCTCTTCTACTACTCCTATCAATAAAGCTCTTTGTGTTTTCCTCCATATACTTGTATATTTATGAATCTTGTATTTCTGTATGCTTTTGTATGGTTAATGTACATTTGATTCTACATTGTTTATGGTTATAGATCTCTATTCTTTGATGGTATTTTTCTACTTTGACTCTACAAGTGTTCTTTGAAGCGGGACAAGTGAGAAAGGAGTGGTGAATCTCTATCAAAGGAGAGAGGAAATATGTAAGGAGCCAAGCAAAAGACTTAGGTTGGTACTCTCTGCTTCTCTCTCATCTATCTCTCATAAAGGAAAACACAAGTTACTTTGAATTATTTGTTTCTAAGATAGCTACCCGTCTTAATGGGACTAGCAGCTCTGAATGAAAACTAGTTTTCCCCGAAACAAAATGGTGACTCCATTGGGGAATGAATAGTTTTTTTGTTTGTTATCGTTGTTTGCTTTATAAACTACAGAAGGAGCCTGAAGTTAGGCCAGCTAGTCTTCTTACTGCTTTTTGTATGCAATTGCAAAGTAGATCAACATTGCTTCAGTTAATCTCTGGGTTGGTTTATGAACTAAATATCTGACTTGAAAACATCCTAAGTGCCCTGGTGGTAGCTCAATAACCTCATTAGATCAGCCCCTATACTTTGTGTTTATTGTCTATCATAAGCTCAACCTAAATCCCTGAAGTTAGCTGCAAAGTGTGGGTGAAAACCAAGCTCAGTCTCGTCCCTAGACCATCGCATTGTCTCTCATTGGCAGTCTGGATGCATCGCACCTCCCATGTGCTGAAGGTGAGATGCATCCCTGTTTTCCTTAAGGACAGGTGCGATGATTGAATGAGATTGTTTCTGCCTCTAGATTTTGGTTTTTCCTTCATTGTTTTCAGCTCTATTCTGTAGTTTTACTGTCTATGATCAGTATATCACTGTTGAAACATTCTTCCTTCACATTATTCAACCTCTATTGATAAGGAATTGTGAATGTTTTTAATGTATTTTTCATCATTTACAGTCCTCCTTCGCAAACAATAGCTTAATCGAACTATCGTCTTTTGATTCGAAAGTATCACAACTATCGTTTTCAGTCAAGAAAAAGAGTGTTGTAAAGTCTTCCTCTTTTAGATAGTCGATTACAATTTCACCATTATATTTTATTTGAATTATCAATTCTTTGAAGAGTCGAAAACAGTTTTCCATTCGAAAGAGAAAGTGTCTTCTTAGTCTTCCTTTCATTTTTTGAAAAGAAATTGTTAAAGTGTCACTTCGAGGAAAAGTAGTTTAGATTTATACTTAGTTTTATTTTTGTCATTATTACATTAGGGGAAATGAAAAAAAAATACATGCATGTGCATTTTCATTTAGAATGCATGAGGAAATTGATTTAGGAAAAGCGAATTTAGTGTGTGCTCTCTGCTCTATGTTGAAAGAATCATATTTTTCTTTGCTTAGTAGCTAGGATTTTCATTGATAAAAGAAAATAAATGATTGTTTATCATTTTAGATTGCATATTTAAGAGCTGTACATCTACATCATGCGGTGAACGTTGAAAGGTAAACTTATTAAGAAATATCAACTATAAAATAATCCTCAATGAACATAAGAACACTTTGGAACCTAACGCACAGCATCTAGAAGTCTAGGCTAGAGACGTATTCCAGTTTCGTAAAGCCTAGTAACTATCATTTTCATTGTAGATTGGGTGATTCCTCCTCTTTGATACGACAAGTGCCAGTACGGACTTGTGCTCCCATGTACCGTCGAGTATATATTAGGATACCACAATAGGCTGATATCCTTTATCCTTAGGAAGCCATGTCTGCCGCCCTATCGATCGCAATGCACTGAACACAACATTCGGGAAGATTGACTGCCGTACATAAAGTCCTCGATAATTTCTCTATAATTTACCACCAAGGTGTATATTGCAGTTTTGCGATTGGTTTGGTAATCCCTCTGTCTAGATTTCCAGAGTAGTCACTTTCGTTCCTTTTCAGACTCCTTAAAATAAAAAGTCCATCTGAGCACTTGTCAGTTCAGGCTCATTAAAAATTGAAGGCGAATAGAGTCATCTTTAGCGTTTTCTCGACTCTTAAAAATTGAAAAAGCAAGTTGTGCCAAAGTGTCATAAAATTTATTTTATTCAGAATATCATCACTGTTCCCTCATTGGTCTTAGGTTGAGAAAATGGAATCCACCAATCAAGGATTTACCCTTGGGGGGAATCCTAGTCCTTTCCAAGGATAATTTTAGGGGCGAATGTTCGCCCTTTGGCGAAATTAAGGGGTTTTAAATTTTTAGTGGGCGAATATTTTGTATCATAGTACATTTTTACAAATCACCTCAAATAGCCGACCTTATTTTAAGGGAGAGGGTAAAAAAGGTAAATTTAGCCCTTGAAATTAGGACTTACAATCTTCCATTCGCCCATTTTCAAGAATAGGTTTTATTTAAGTGAATCCATTCGCCCATTTTCAAGAATAGGTTTTATTTAAGTGAATCCTATGGGCCAAATACCATATTTATAAAAGAGGTATGGTAAATTAATAAAAATATAAATAAATGAGAGGTATGGTAAATAAATAAAACATTTTTTATATTTACTCCATAAGTCACCTTATATACATGTAACGGTGTAAACAAATAAAAATATAAGTAAAGTGGAGGTATGGTAAATAAATAAAATGTCTTTTTATACTTACTGAAACGGTATGGTAAATAAATAAAAATATAAATAAACTAGACGTATCATAAATAAATAAAACCTCTTTTTATATTTAGTCCATAACCCTCGTTCTATTTATGAAGGCTCAAGAAAGAGGTTTTATTTAAGTGAATCCTATGGGCCAAATACCATATTTGTAAAAGAGGTATGGTAAATTAATAAAAATATAAATAAACGAGAGGTATGGTAAACAAATAAAACATTTTTTTATATTTACTCCATAAGTCACCTTATATTTACGAACACTCAAAAAATGGGTTATATTTAGGTGAAACCTATGGCCAAAATACTATGGGACAAATACCATGGACTAGATTGTTATTAATACCATGCAAAAAACCATTATTAACCCTAATATCAGAATTAATAAAAATAAAAATGGCACATGGTATTGACCCATGGTATTCACCAAAATGGCACATGGTATACCCTAATATTAGAATTAATAAAAATAAAAATGGCACATGGTATTGACCCAAGGTATTCACCAAAATGGCACATGGTATTGACCCATGGTATTCACCTGGAATGTAGCCTATTTAAATGGGGGAATTAAACTAGCATGTAGCCTATGCTAAGATTCACTAGGACTTTACAAAGTTTTATTATTTAGTGAAAGACTCCCCAAGATCTTACAAGATTTTATAATTGAGTAAAATATCCGCCATGCCTGGTGAGAGATTCGCCAAAAAATTATATATACATATTATATTATTGATAAAATCGCCTTCCATTTTTCCTATATACCTTGGAGATTCGCCCATTTATTATATTTATAAATTTAGGGGGGGTTCTTAAAATTTTCCCTGGTCCTTTCTCCTCTTGGGGAGCTATTGGTGCTCCACACATGGCTGCATTGTCCCTTCCAGGACTCACAATTCACCTGCCAGTATGGGTATTCTCGACCTCTGTCATTCAAAACACTGTAATTCCTTACCAATCAAATCAACAACTAGATGATACTGAAGTTGCTCCCCCACCTTCCACTTTGTTTGTTTCTCCCTCTCCTTCTTCTTCTTCGCTTGGTGAAACCAAGTAACTAAGAAGAAGAAGAAAGGCAAGGAGAAGAAGAAGAAGAAGCCAACGACGAAAGGGGCCAACGATGCATTTTCTGGCAAAAATCCACAAACTGCACCATCCAAACCAAAATATCCGTATGTCATTTGCAAAGGAGACTACTCTCATCGATATTTTCCTTGCATCCCGTGGATCTTGAGAGCTGGTCTCCCTGCTTGCACAATCCGGTGTCTTTAACCTCTGTCGATCCTGTTGGGAGTACACCGTCAAATAGTGAAAATGAAGTCAATGGGAAAAAAGGATGATATAAGTTTCCTCGTAGGTTGTGTGAAGGTGATCATGCCCTCCACCATTGCCCTTTCTTGGATGAAACTAAAAGAGTCTTGGATACCTGTCTTGCTTCACCACAGTGACTTCCTCGTGGATACAAGAAACTCTTGCCAAGTCCATCGCTAGTTGAAAATCCGACTGACACACCTCCATTGACAGTTAAAATGCCTATCATTTAAGATAAACCCTCTGAGTCCACACCGAACCAAAGTCAACAGGTCGAGATGGCAGTCGACCCAGTTTTTTCTTCAGAAAGTCCACCTTCAGATGATACAGTCTCCAAAGAGAATGAGAATGACACCATTCAGATTCTTTTTGTTAACATAGAATCTGATGAACATGGGGGCAATCTACCCATTCCTCTACCGCAGGAGGGAATTTCCTCAGTTCAAGAGATTCATCTGGCCATTTATTTTTTCCCTCCTCTAAGTAATCTAGTCATTTCCTTTGATTGGAATCTACTAGCCAGACCCTGCCTACCATCTAATGTACGATTTTGAATCATAGTACAAGCTTACAGAATGATCATGGCTGGTACTATCATAGATGAAGGGGCTTCTATGAGTATCCTTTTCTCATCTACTTGGAAAGCGCTTGGTTCACCATCGCTTCCGCCTGAGATTCGAAATATGTCAAGCTTCAATAAAGGAACCAGTCGACCATTAGGGATCCTTCCAAATTTGCCTATAACTTTGAGAAGGAAAACCATTTATCTGAACATGATGGTAGTCCAAGGGCCTATAGATTACAATATACTCCTTGGGAATGACTACATTTACAACATGGGAGCTATTGTTTCCTCACTCTTTCTGGTGATGTGTTTCCCGTATGAAGGCAGAATGGTCTAACTCGTTGACCAGTGTTCATTCCCTGGTTCAAACACGGCTACCAGTCAAATGCCATCCCTAAATTGTCTTTTTGCACAAGGAATGTCTTCTCAACATCCAGTTTGTCCACCTGATGATCGCAAGTGATTCGGTGAATGTGATGAACCTAAGGGACATGTGCCCTGGTCTACTCCAGCAGGAAAACCCTAGATATAAGGTAGGCTTCCACGTAGGATATATGACTAGTCTGACACACCCGCCCATTTAGGATATGGGATCAGTTTGGAATAGGACTTCCTCGTTGAAGGTTATGTGATTGGCAGTGGATCCACACCTTTCACCTTTGTCTATTTCGATGGACAGAGCTGAAGAAGTGTTTTTTCTGTAATGTGGACAAAACAGCCTTGCTTTAATGCAAGAACTTCCATATGGTAACCTGGACACTTTATTTTTCTTTATACCTAGGAGAATGCAAACCTTTTGTACCTAAGTGAAAAGCAACCAGCGTAATTGTAACCCCGTATTTTTTACTAACTTCAACAACTTAAGTTAGGTGATTGGTCTGATCCCCCATTCATCTTTGCCAGGACCAGCGGCGACGACAAAGCAAAGGAAAAGTTTTGTACGAAACTATCCTACCTAACCTCGTTAGTTCATTAACCCTTAGGATAGTAGTTGGTCATTCCTAACCTACATACAAAAGGCCCAGGAGAAAATTTTTGCATGGGGAAGCTCCCTAAAAAATGAGCCTACTGATGAGAGACATCCTTAATAGATGACTAGTATGAGAAATGTTTCTGCAAAGTTCAAGCTCATTAAAAAATAAACCCAACAATGAGCATATGTTCCCCTAGATTTCAATTTCATTAAAAAATGAACCCACCTTCGGTAAATAACTTTTGTTATCGCATTGCTATTATCTTCTGAGCCTTGGTCATGTTCTTACCATCACCTCCACCTTTTTAGCTGATCATACACCTCCACTTGATTTTTTACCCTTTTGAGGAATAGTTGCGACGAGTGATTCTATTAGCCACCTTCTTTACACTGTCGTGATTGAAAAGTTCCAAACTTACCTGGAATTAGTTGCTATCCGAAAACATCACTCGTTCCTAAAAAATGAGTCTCCTTTAAGCTCTTTTTAGACTCGTAAAATATGAAAATATTGTCGAGCAATTGGCCTCTCCAACTTGTTAAAGTGATTGGAAGTGCCATCCCTCCTCTATATTTTAATATTTTTGGACCTGAGGGATCATTACACGGAAAGATCGAGTGCTTGTCTTTTTCAGCTTGTTTAAGTGATCGGAAAAGTCATCCCTTTCGTATTATTTTATAATTTTTCGGACTTAAGGGATTATACTATGAAAAAGGACTACTGGATTTTCCTTTCCGTCTCTTTTTGGACTCTCTAAAACTGAAAAGGACCAAGCTATGTTTGTCGTTAAACTCATTAAAACAATAGGAACAAACTTGTCCATATGGAGAAGAGAGAGTTTCACTGTCGATAGGCTCACATAGTGATGGGTTTGCCCGCAGGGCAAATTATAGAACAAGCATATGTTATCCCCCTCAAGCATGAAAAAAATAAAGAGGTACTGGTCACCAATGACTAGGGAAAAAGGGAAGAAAACTTGAAGAACTTCATTGGTAGTAGGTCGCTCTTGAACATGACACTTTCACTCCATCACCATGATTGAGTTAGGTTGGGTTATTCTGTTCACCGGTCATATCACCATTGGTCCTCCGTACCATACATTTTGGGGTTAATGCTACCAATCCATTCTTGTGTCACCAATATGTTCAAGAGAAGTCGCACAAAGAATTCACCAACCCAGCTAACACCTCATCCGCTGCAATACCTTCACGCTCCATTTTTCATGACCGCCACCCTGAACCTTGTATCATCAGATCGTTTTCACCTCCACAAAATCATTTGCTCCGTTCCATGTCGTAGATGTGGGATTCATTAAGGCCCTGCTATGACAAGTCACTTCTTGTCGACATCAGCTCATTATCCAAGAAGTTGACTTAGGAACAACCCTTTCAGTGCTTTGAAGCTTGCATGCATGAATGGCAAGTTTCTCACTTCCGGCAACAGGTTTACATCAATGGCCTTCGACCGACAGATTTTACGTGGTGTTCAACATCGACTCATGTGTTCACACCACGTAAATTGTACTGCAGTACCTTGAGGGTCATTATCATTATTGGTGATTCCTCTCGCGCCTGTTAACAGCTTACATCATTGGCTGGTAATCAGGCGATGTCTTTCCATGTTCAACACCAGAACAACTTTTCACATGGATCGACTTGTACATCAGGCGAATATTGAATGGGTTTGAAGACCCCGAATCTAGGTTTTCCATCTGGGCTGCAATACATTTGAGAAAATAAAAACATCAAATGTACTCCATGGTTGCACAGATAATCATCCAAGCCAAGGGATGATGGCTCTACCAGAATCATCAGTCTGCCACAGATGATTGTCTGTCCTATGTACATGGAAATGATTTATAAAGCTGAGCATGGGAATGCCCGCCTCAGCTGGATCATGAAAATAATATGAAGATAATGTATTGTATTTTATTTTATACAGGTCACCTTGTAGTTTTAAAAACCTCAGATCCTCATGATAATGCATTTCACTCAACATCAGAAGATTTACGACCTCATGTTTTAGGGGGAAATTGTTATAGACATATTTGGGCACTGCAACCCCAATCATATATGTCAATAAACCAAGGGCTCTCAAACCCCTAAAAGTTTTGTTTCATACCCTAAAGGATCAAGGTCAACTGATTGCATCATTTCCTAGAAGTTCTCCCTGAAAAATTGCTCAGAACTGGTCAAAACTGGACCATACAGACTACTCCATGCTGAGGGTGTGATGCATCTCACCTACTACACAGAAAGGGTGCGATGCATACTGAAAATCCCTTCTGTAGGGTGCGATGAGCAAGAGCAGACAAATGGCAGAGGTAGTTTGCTAGGCGGAAACTCAGAGAATCTTCTAGAAACTGCTCATATGACACTTGCCTCTCTGAATTTGCTCAAGGATGAGTAAGAGATCATGAAATATCCAAGTGGAACCAAGAAATATCAGTGAAATGACACTAATCAAAATCCTGAAAGCTGACTCACTACCCTGCAAATATCTATATATGGATCCCCCATCCTAGAGATCCAAGGGCTGGAATTTTGTGATTTGTAAGGAAGTGCTTTTGGTTTCTCTTTGAGACATTGTATTGTTGGGTGATCTAGCTTTTCATGAGGTGAAGAGGGCTTTCATGAGGATGGCGCTGGATCAAACAACTAGGTTGTAATCCTCTCTTCTACTACTTCTATCAATAAAGCTATTTGAGTTTTCCTCCATATACTTGTATATTTCTGAATCTTGTATTTGTGTATGCATTTGTATGGTTAAAGTACATATGATTCTACATTGTTTATGGTTATATATCTCTATGCTTTGATGGTATTTTGTTGCTTTGACTCTACAGGTGTTCTTTGAAACAGGACAAGTGAGGAAGGAGTGGCGAAGCTATATCAAAGGAGAGAGGAAACAAGTAAGGAGCCAAGCGAAAGATTGAGGTTGGTACTCTCTGCTTCTCTCTCATATATCTCTCATAAAGGAAAATACAAGTTACTTTGAATTGTTTGTTTCTAAGATATCTACCCATCTTAGTGGGACTAGCAGCTCTGAATGGACACTAGATTTCTTGAAAACACACACCAATTCCATCTCTCTCTCTCTCTCTCTCTCTCTCCTCTCTCTTCCTTCCTCTCACTCCCACTCTCCCACCTCATTCTCTCTTCCCCCCATCACTCTATGTTCCCCCTCTCTCTCTTTCTCCCTCTCTCTCCCCTCCATCACTCTCTCTTTCTCTCTCTCTCTGCCCTCGAAATTTTTCACTATCTCCCTCCCTCTCTCTGCCCCCTCCCCAACTCTCTCTTAAATTTTATCACATTGTATTGTGTTTAAGAAATGATCTAAATTAAAAAAACATAATTGGCTGTAAAATATTACACTTATATTTTGGATCAATCATGTCAAAAAAACTAAAATAATGAAAAACTTTAAAAAAATCACGCACTATATTAATCTATTATAATTAGTCGATTTGTTTGCTCTCATCCCTTGGATCCTTAACTAAGATGGGTCTCTCTCTCTCTCTCTCTCTCTCTCTCTCTCTCTCTATATATATATATATATATATATATATATATATATATATATATATAAAGAAACGAAATATATCCATCTTAGATTAATCTTATTAAAACCTTAATTTAATTTCCATGGGAATATTTTTAGTAGTTGTGAGGATAGAGGGTTTAGGTATATCTCAAATTGTAACATTTTCCCTTTTAGATTAAATTAACATATTTTTTTTTTACTATGATATAAGTTATGGTTTGTGGTATTGATAAGCCATAGTATTGGCCCAAGGTGTTGTAACAAAGTTGATTTACAAGTTAATATCCATGGTAAAGTGAGGGCGAATATACATGGTTAACAATCTTGTCATATTGTTATAAAATATTTTGATTGTGAAATAATTTATGTTTTTTGGGCATGTGGTATTGATAATCCATGGTATTGACCCATGGTGTTGTGACAAAGACTATTTTTTACAAGTTAATAATATCTACCGTAATGTGGGGGTGAATATCCACGTTAAGAATCTTGTCATATTGTTATAACATATTTTGGTTGTGAAATAAGTTATGGTTTTTGGACTTGTAGTATTGATAAGCCATGGTATTGGCCCATGGTGTTATAGCAAAGCCTATTCACAAGTTAATAACAAAATCAAAATATAACAAATTGAATTTTATTATTTTTATAAATTTAACTTTTTATTATTAATTGAGGCCATATTTAAATGGTTACACTCATCCCAATATCATTCTTAACTTCTTCTTTTTAATTTAGGGTCTTACACAAAAATAATAAATTATTATTAAAAATAAATCATTTAACCCAATTGTAATTTATATATTTTATTTTATATTATAAACATTTCTTTTATTTTTTCCATTATAAATATTTCTTTTCTTTTTCATTTCCAATTTAGCGCTGAGTTCAAATAAAATATTCACAAATTCTAACATCACATTGTAGCATTGCATTTTTCTCTGCCTTGTTGATATCTACGTGGAAATGCTAGAATAAGGAAGACCATCAACTTGATCTATGGATCTAATGGGATTCAAACCCCATAGGGAGTTTTCATGGGAGAGAATCGACGATTAGATGAAGGAAGGGCAAGGTCATTGGGCATGGAGGTTTTGGCCATTTGTACATGGGTATGAATTTAGACTCTAGAGAGTTCTTCTTTTTTAATAAATATGATTTTTGTTCTTATGGGTAAATAGTTTCAAGAGTTTATATGATCAAAGCATAAATTTCATCTAGAGTTGAGGGTTTAATGATTAAGATAATGGAGATCTTCATTGGGGCCAACAATTCATCAAAAGACAATGTAGAAGTAAGAATTTTTCATGTCCTAATTACACAAGGGGTTTAATCATTATGATAATGTAGATCTTGACTGCAGCCAACAATTCATCAAAATACAATGCACAAGTATGCATTCTGCATGTCCTTATTGTAGCGATCAGTTCGCTCCTCCCTAACTTTTCTAGGGTCAGAATGCATGAAATTTTATTTTTTTCTTTTCACCTTTTTTTTAGTCATTGTTTGTTTGTGTAATGGACTCTACCATGCCCAAATTCAAAGGGCTCGAGTGATTCAAGAAAATTTTCTGGTAGGATGAAGATACTAGACCTTCCTCAAACTTTGTTATATGAAATTAAAATTTCTTGTAATCATGAACATAAAATATTTTCTGTTTCATTCTTAGATTCTGATCTCAATGCCTACAATTTTAAACCATGTTATTATATTTTAAGTAGAATATACTTAGATCCAATAAACCTTACAACTCTCCAAAGATTAGGTTAATTTTAGCTAAAAAGAAGGAACCTGAATGGCTTTTTCAATTTAAACTCAATGCTTATAGACAATGATTAAAAATGGAAGAACTGAAATGGTCTAATAACTTTTACCCACCCATCAATTTCCAAGATCATTGCTATTATTCTGAACCTAAACAAAGAGAGTAGAAGAAGAATAGGAGCCTAGATGAGGTGGACCCTGACGTGCTTGGTACTTTTCAAAAATTTGGCATTCCATTGACTAGAAGAATAGATTGACCAACGATATTGTAGATGTTGTTTTTGACAGTGTTTTCATTGTTACCATGCATATGTAGACTCTATAGGCAGTTGAGGCTATATTCTGTTTGTGATAAGAGGTAATTCTGGAATATCTTGATCTAGTTTCTAAGTAGCTTGGCAGGGTTGTTCCTCTTGCTGCTAACTATTATGTTACATTGTAATTTCTTTTTAGTGATAGCTCCTTCTATTAAATGCCTAAGCACACTTTGTCACTATTAGATCCCTATAATACTAGTGATTCCTCCATTAATATTGTATTTGTATCCCTTATTAATATTTTTGTGCCCCTATTGTCCCCATATTGTTATTATTGTGGCCCATAGAATCCCTCTATTGTTATTTTTGTGCCCTTATACTATTATTGTTAGGTCGGCTTGGTTATATTGTGACCCTTTAGACTCCTATATATAGAAAGGAGGTTTTGTCGTTTGAATCATCCAAGAATTGTTAATTTATGTAATGTAAAGGAGGTTGCCCCCTCAAAGAGGCTGAATTATAAGGCGTTGATCTATCTTTTCTATCTTTTTGTGAGCTGGTTTCATAACATTTGGAAATAGAAGTTTGGATTCTAGGGTTTCGTTGCTCTAAAGAGGTCATCATGGCATTTTCTCTATAACATTTTTTCTGCGACGTTTCATAAGCGAAAAAAAAAACCTAGTTGAGATGAAATCGCACGGAACCTCAGGTTTGAATTTCAGAGCTTTTCGTGCTATATTGTGGAGATATGATATGAGGAATTTGGTCTTTTTGTAGACTCCTGAATTACATTCCAAAGAGGTGACTCAGGGAAAATCATCATAACTTTATCTCTGAGCATCAGATTGAAATTTTGTAAGAAGGTACAGAAAGAGGATGGACTTTAGCTTCTTGTATATATTTTTCAGAGCTAAAGGTTGAAACAATGACACGTGGCACTTCATACAAGTTTTCCCTTTTGGAAGGTTCTATAATCAGGTCATCTTGGGAGATTTTGCATAGCTCTTCCTTGGAGAATCCAATTTGGATCAGATTGGTGGCATTGGAAAGAGAACGTAGAGGGCTACTATAGGTCACAATTTCAAAACCGGATGATCCGAAATTACAAAGTTACATCAGATTCAATATCAAGCTCCTACAAAGTGAAAAAAGGTGTGTAGTTTTTCTTAAATTTTTGCATAAGCTTGGTTTGAAAAATTAGTTTGAAGGAATTCAAAGGGCATAGTAAAGCATTATTATCGGTAATTGATGCGTCGAGGAAAGAAAATGCAAACACCTAGTAAGAAACCTGAAAGCTCTAGCATGCCTCATGAAGAAGAGGAAGAAATGCAACATGATATATCAAAATTATGAGACGAAGTGCAACAAGTGTCACTTGCACAAAAAGCAACAAAATCTAAGATGGATGGTTTAAATAAAGGTGTAGAATCTAAGATGGATCGTTTAAAGAAAGGCATAGAAGCTAAGATGGATGGCATGGAAGCTAAGATGAATGGCATGGATGCTAAAATAGATGGCATGGATGATAAGATGGAAGAATGGAAGATAAATATGAATAAGTTGCGACAAGAAATGGTTACTAATGGTGAAAGGGCAGTAAAGGAAACTCATGATGAAAAAAAAAGAAAATTTAGTCATGATTCCATAGACTCTAATGTTGGATCGAAGACCCTCCATATTCCAAAAATCGATATGAGGAAGTTTGATGGCAAGGATCCCGCAACATGGATATTACAAATGGAGAAATTTTTCGATCTCGATAATGTGCAAAACACACAAAAGGTACGTATTGCAAAGTTATATTTGGAACCAAATTAGTTTGTATGGTATCAATGGCTTTGCTCTCGTAAAAAAATTATCACTTTGGCATTTTTATGGAAGAATTGACAACACATTATGAGGATACAAAAAGAAACACTTTTCTAAGCCAATTGATATGTCTCAAACAAAAGGGTTCAATAATGGAGCACATTGAGGAGTTCCAAAAATTGAACATAAGGGTAAAAAATATTCCAAAAGAGCATAGGATTGATGTATTCATAGGGACTTTAAAGGATAATATCCAACATGATGTTCCCCTTTTGGAACTTGATTCATTAGAGAAGGCATTCAGGTTAGCAAGGAAAATGGAAAGCAAAATTATGGCAACTAGGAAGCATACCACTCACAACTATAATGATGGAAGTGTTGTTGACCCTAGCCTTCCACAACTTATAAGATTGACACCACAACAATTGGAAGAAAAAAGAGCAAAAGGGCTTTGTTACAGTTGTGATAGCAAATACACTAAAGGTCATAAGTGTGCTGAGAAGAAATTATTCTACATAGATTGTGAAGAGGAAGAAGAAAAGGAGCAAGAAAGGTCAAAAGAAAAGGATATACTCCAGGAAAAAAGCCTAGATAAAGAACAAATGAATCCAACCATATCTTGTAATGCATTGGCTGGAATTACCACTCCTCAAACCATCAAGATAGAAGGATAAATCAAGAAGAAAAAGGTAATAGTGTTGATTGATTCAGGAAGTACCCACAATTTTATTCATTGTAAGATAAAAAAAGAATTGAATTGCTTCCTATATCTAGCGTCAGAGTGTCAAGTGATGGTTGAAAATGGAGGAACAATAAATTTCTCTGGAAAGTGCCATAATATCAAGTTATCCATGGGAGAATGTGTATTGAAAAGCCCAATTCTTTTCATTCCAATGGGAGGTGCTAATGTTGTACTAGGAGTCCAATGGCTACAATCCTTGGGTACAATAGCTTTTAACATTCAAGAACCTTTCATGAAATTTTATGCCGAAGGAAAGGAAGTTGAATTAAGGAGTATTGCAGGGAAACCGGGAAATATAATAACCTCTAACAGTATGACAAAGCTTTTAAAAAAGCAACAATGAGGTGTAATTACACAATTATGTTCGCTAGATGTTTCCACATCAAATTGATATATTGCTCCAGATCTCCAAAAAGTATTAGACAATCATTCCAAGGTATTTAAGACTCCCAAAGGTCTCCCACCTATTCATGATCATGATCATGCTATTCATTTGATTCCAGGAAGTGTTCCTCCAAACATTTGGCCGTACAGATATCCCTATGCCCAAAAGAGTGAAATTGAACGTATGGTTGCAGAAATGGTTGAGGCTGGTATAATTCAACCAAGCCAAAGTTCTTCTCTGCTCCAGTAGTATTGGTGCACAAGAAGGATGGATCATGGAGCATGTCTCCGGATTATAGGGAGCTCAACAAGCTCACTATTAAGGATAAGTTTCCCATTCCTATTATTGATGAATTATTGGATGAATTGCATGGATCAATTTACTTCACCAAGTTAGATCTTCATTCAGGATATCATCAAATTAGAATGAAGACTGAAGACATTTTGAAAAAATCACTTAGAACTCATGAGGGTCACTATGAGTTTTTGGTCATGCCTTTTTACCAATGCACCTTCTACATTTCAAGGTTTGATGAATTCCATTTTCAAACCCTTACTTAGAAAATTTGTGTCAGTAATTTTTAATGATATACTAATCTATAGCAAGTCTTTGAAGGATCATGTTGAACACGTTGACAAGGTGCTACAACTATTGGAGGAGAAACAATTATATGAAAAAAGATCCAAACGTTTCTTTGGAGTACAAGAGGTGGAATATCTGGGTGATATTGTATCTCATGAAGGAGTTAAGGTAGACCCTAGAAAAATTAAAGCCATTAAGGAATGGGAAATCTCCACATCCATTAACCATTTGTGAGGATTTCTTGGGTTGACAGGGTATTATCGCAAGTTTGTTAAGAATTATGGGAAAATAGCAACACCTCTAACAACATTGTTGAAGAAAGATGCATTTTCGTGGAGTCCAGAAGCAAAAAAGGCCTTCAAAGATCTTAAAGAGGCAATGTGCCAAGCACCGGTCTTAGCTACACCATACTTCACAATAAGATTTATTGTGGAATGTGATGCTTCTAAAAATCGAATTGGTGCTGTTTTAATGCAAGATGAAAGACCCATTGCTTTCGAAAGTCGTCCAATCAAGGGAAAGTATTTACACAAAGCTATTTATGAGAAGGAAATGTTGGCATACTACATGCACTTAAGAAATGGTGACCCTACAGAATGGGAAGACACTTCAAGGTAAAAATGGATCATGATAGCCTTAAATACATTTTAGAACAAAGATTATCTTCTGAAGAACAACAAAAATGGGTCACAAAGATGTTGGGTTATGATTTTGAAATCATATACAAAAAAGGGAAGCAAAATGTTGTGGAAAATGCACTCTCAAGAAAGGATGAGGATGTGGAAGCATTGTTGTGCGCCATTTCTATTATCCAACCAGATTGGATAAACGAAGCAAGGTAGGAATGGAAGAATGATGAAGATGTGTGGGAACTTATTCGAAAGCAACAACAAGATTCCAATACATCTAATACATTTAGCTATAAAAATGATTCGTTACCGTACAAAGATTGCTTATACCTTTGTAATAATTCCAAACTCAAACAAAAGATTCTTCTGGAATTGCACGCTTCTCCCTTAGGAGGGCACTCAGGATTTTTAAAAACTTACCACAGGGTTAAGAAAGAATTTTTTTGGGATGGCCTCAAATTGGATATTCAAAAGTTTGTGGCGGAATGTTTGGTATGCCAACAAAATAAAGCTGAAACAATTAAGGCACCAGGTCTATTACAACCTTTATCCATTCCAAGCCAACGTTGGGAGGATGTTTCAATGGATTTTATCACAATTTTACCCAAGTCTGAGGGAAATAGTGTCATCATGGTGGTAGTTGACAAACTTACCAAGTATGCATACTTTTGTGCATTATCACATCCATTTAAAGACAGTACAGTTTCTATGACATTTATGGAAACAATTCAAAAGATACATGGAAACCCAAAAATTATTGTAAGTGACAGAGATCCCATTTTTACAGGAAATTTTTGGACAAAATTATTCTCTTGCCTTGGTACTCAGTTAGCTCATAGCTCATCTTATCATCCTCAGTTTGATGGGAAAATGAAGATAGTAAACAAATGATTGGAAGGATATCTTTGTTGCTTTGTATCTGATAAACATACACAATGGGTCAAATGGTTGCCTCTAGCTAAATGGTGGTATAGCGCTTCCTTCCATACAACAACAAAAATGACCCCATTTATGGCACTTTATGGATATCAACCACCATCCATCGCATCATATTTAAGAGAAAATTCTAAGGTTCAAGTAGTGGAACATCACATCGAGCATCAATAACAAGTTCTCCAACTCTTAAAGGATAACCTCGTGTTGGTGCAGAATAGAATGAAACAACAGGTAGATCAACATCACAACGAAATAAGTTTTGATATAGGTGATTGGGTATTCCTACGGCTACAACCATATAAACAAATGTCCCTCAAGAAATCTAAGAAGAATAACAAAATGTCACCAACGTATTATGGTCCATACAAGGTGTTGCAAAGGATTGGTACTATGGCAATAAAAATTGGAGCTTCCAGCAGCTTCTCGAGTGCACCCAGTTTTAAATGTTTCATGTTTAAAGAAGGTTATAGGCAACAAGCTCCCAGCTCAAACAATATTGCCAGAACTTGACGAGGAAGGAAAAATTATATTGGAACCGGAAGCATTCATAGAAACAAGAACTTGACCACTACGAAATCGATCCATTTCAAAGTATCTCATCAAGTGGAAGAACTTATCTGCTGAAGATTCCACATGGGAGGATGAGAATTTTATACAGAAGCATCCAGAACTACTCAAGCATTGAGGACACCACCTTTTTGAAAGAGAGGGGCATGTTAGGTCCCTATAATACTAGTGATGCCCCCATTAATATTGTAGCTGTTATCCCTTATTAATATTGTTGTGCCCCTATTGTCCCCATATTGTTATTAATGTGCCCCATAGAATTCCTCTATTGTTATTTTTGTGCCCTTATATTATTATTGTTAGGCCGGCTTGGTTATATTGTGACCCCTTAGACTCCTATATATAGAAAGGAGGTTTTGTCATTTGAATCATCCAAGAATTTTTCATTTACATAATGTAAAGGAGGCTTCCGCCTCGAAGAGGCTGAATTCTAAGGCGTTGATTTATCTTTTCTATCTTTTTGTGAGTTTATTTCATAACAGTCACCCATGGAAATATCCACTTATTTCAGGATGAATGAGATGGAAACCAGGTAGTTTGAGAGGGCTCTTATTGTTGTAGATGAGAGTATTTCTATGAGGTGATAATATTTCTATGACATATATTGAAGGATGCAGTGTTCCATTTTATGACACCAATCATCTTCATGCCATAGTAGTGGATCTCTATTGCACCGAAGGAGAAATGATAAAGTATTCCACTGCAAAGAATTGCTATGTTGGGAATGATGAATGCAGACGTGGAATTTATAATTTATTACAAAAATGGGTTTGTGAGATGGAGATAAATCAAGGATTTTGTGGACCTGAGTAGAGACTAGTTCGACAATCATCTGGAAATACCCAAGCATTGTTTTGAAAGGAAATGATGCAATTGGAGAGTTCTATTATGTTTCCTTGAAAAATAATTATCAACAGGGGGGGAGATGATCCATATAGGGAAGAATTGGAGGAGTAGGTTGTTTCTAAAATTATATCTATAGGAAAGTCAAGGAACTACTACAGAAACTTAGTGTAGGTGCAACCAAATTCTCATAATGCAAGGAATTTTTCATAGTGTGATTCGATGTTCATCAGTGACCAGGAAGCTGCAAATACTTATTATTACATCAAGTACAATTTGAGTTACATTCTAAAGTCTCTAATTTCATTTATTGATAGTCCTTCTTGTGTCCTTGTCTCTCTTAATTTCATTGTGGTAGGATTGGAATAGGTTAAAAAATCAAGCATATCATTGAGTAAAATAAACACCCACATGTCACTAGATGTCATTGTGCATACTCTCTATTTTTGATACAATTAGAAGTGAGCAATATAATGTGTGAATAACTAAAAATCCTAGCACGCATGATGAATCCAGTCTTAGCATGGAAATTGAAATGAAGAATCATAAAATACCAATAAATTTGTGACACAAAGTAAAAAATACAATAAAATATTCTATGCAAACATTGTCTATTTATTGCAAGATACTACTTAGATTTCATAATTTTCAGAGATGGTGGATGACATGAAGATGCCCTAGAGCAAAGTTAATGACTTGAAGATAAGATGGTCAATAAAACTATTTACTTTAAAGAGGCTAAATTTAGGTAATTAGAACAAGTTTAAAAATAACTAGAAATGCGACCCTTATTTATTTTAAATAGGCTAAATTAAGGTAACTAAAACAAGTTTAAAAATCACTAGAAACACCACCCCCATATCATTTTATTTCTAGTTGTACAAGATAATATTAAATAAAATTATGAGCACTTCCATTTAAATTGAACGTACATGAAATAACAAACAAGGTTGATGCTTCTAAAAGCTATATCCATCATTAAATATAAGATATGAAAAGGATGGCTCATAATTTTAAAGGTTATATCCATCAGCAACTATAAGATAAGGGTTAATGAGATAAAAAAAAGTTTGTCTTGATATAACATGTAAATGCCATATTACTTATAACTCATGTATATTGTATCTTATTGTGCATAGAAATATGGAAGGGTAATGAATAAGAATTTTCACACTAGTTTAAAATTTCCCCTTGGTAGATGAGGAACCAATTCAATGCTATTTTTGGTGGACTATTAAGTTATTAACCAAAGATAAAAAAAAAATTAGTCTCTAAAAGACTGAAAAAGGATATTTATAAAGTTATATGTAGGTTATATTTCACGTAGCTATATCTACCCTAGCATAGCTATAATATTCAACTCGATTTTTTTATACAGAAGTTACATGTCATGTAGCTATAGAAGTTACATTTACATTTTTTAGGTATAAGTTACATTTTACATAGCTATATCTACCCTGACATAACTATAATATCCCAACTCCATTTTTTCACACTTTTAAACATTTTAAAGATTTGTCTATTTTAGTGTGACTATGCAATTAAATAGTTGATATTGTTAATACATCTCCTATTTGCAACATTTTGAATTCTTAAATGGGAAATTCAGTAGGTTTTTGTCACTACCATATATCATGTTTTAAGTAGATGGTGTTTTATAAATCACCCAAGAGAAATCTAATATTTAAGATGGTGTTTTATTGTTAAGACATCTAATATTTGCAACCTTTAACACGTGAAGAACCCAATAACCCATATTGAACATGAAGAAAGTAACTCAAAACATTGGGAATATTAGTTATTATATTTCCAGAGGGGGATAGATCTAGAGAAGGCAATGGCAACTAACATAAATGGATTTTGACGGGTTGTATTTAATGAAATCCCACTAGAATTTGCTACGAAAGTAAATCAACTAATGAATTCGAAGCTTGAAGGTAGTGTTGAATGGGTGTTGCAAGGTATCTTTATAAGACTATCTATATACATGATTCTAATTCCATGACATGGTGTCTCAATAAGACTATTGTCCAATGAGGGTGCTCGATGTAGATATATTTCTCATGTCGTACAGGTAAATTGTATCATTATATTTTTATGAAATATTGGAATGTGTTCAAATTTTGTACTAGATAAGGAAATATATATGTACTCTTGAACTTATCTATGTTGTAATAAGATCAAGAATAAATTTTCCATTGTAAATAATTGGGATCTACCATGTAAGTTTACTTTACTACATGAAATTCTTAATTTGTTAGATCCCAACTAGTTAGGGTTGAATTTAATTTTGCTGTAATGAGATTAAGAACAAAGTTGTCATTTTAATCATTGAAATATACCATGTAAGATTTATTCACTACATGAAATTTTTTATTTTTCAAGCCCAACTTATTAGGATTATGAAGAGTCCTCTTTCATGACAATATTTATGAATGTTCTATTCTTTCCCAAAGAATTACATATTACATACAGGTGGAAAATAAATGAGATGCAACTGAATGGTTTCTGTTTTAAAATGTGCGGAGGGAGTATAAAATCATTTTCAATTGCATTCAAATATTTTGGAGAACCCACTAAAGTGCTTCAGTTTCCTCCTATTTAATTCCATTTATACTATCCCAATGCTTCTAGAAGTCCTTCTCCAAAGTGATCTCTTAACTATCTTGGAGGGAAATTGATTACTTGATTGGAACCCTTAGATTACAATTGATTAGGAGAAAGGGGTGAGAAAGATTCATATTCTTCAATATATTCCACAAGTTAAAATCATATCGAATGATTGCCTTTCAATTTAATTGATACGACAATCACTCGAGCATTTGTTAGGATTTTGAGACCTTTTTGAATAATATTTTTTTTTTAAAGTTATGTTCTCAATTAAAGAAATTAAAGAAAAGGTGAAAATGATGCAATGGAAGGATTTTCTATTTTAGTTCCTAAGAATGCCTTGCTAATGTGAAGGGCTTGGTATTTTCTTGACTCAAGGTTAGTTGCATTTGACTTCCTAGCATTTATTTTAATTTCATTTTTGCTGTGTTTATATTTCTTTCCTTGAAGGTGGTGATCTATTGTGTGTAATAGGAAGTATTAACTACTAAGCACTCTCAAAGGTGATATTTATGGATGACTAACTTTAAATGTCCCTAATTGACACTTTAGTATTACATGATCATGCAAAGAAATTATTAATCAATATTAAATGGAAGATGATTAACGTGCAATGTTTCTTGGTTTGTCATATAATTACTACATTTTGGCCTCCAATAATATATTTGAGGCTACATTTTGGTTTTTACTTGTGGAGCTTCCCTTTGGCTTAGAAAAACATCGAGGATAAATGTCCATTGCATTAGCATTGGACATCATCAAAGAGGAATGCACCAAAAGCAGTAGAGGACATGGGAGCAATTGGTACAATGAGAGCATAACTGCTAGAGAAACATCAAGGAACCATAATTTCTTGTGTATTTAGATTCACTTGAAATTAACTAGTCACAAAAAGTACTTTTTTTCCCTAAATATTTTCATGTATACGGAAATACTAAAAACACTATTTCAAACTAATTATTCAAGCTAATAATTATATGATAATCATAATTTATAATTAAATAGTATAATATGATTAACATTATAGGACACAACTATAGGGTTTAACTGTGAGGGGCATTGTGGCAATATATGTACACTTCTCAGTGTATTAGACGATAATCTCTGAGAGTGTGAAATCCATCCAACGAAATGTACTCCTAGATGCCATTGTGGGATAGAAAGTTTTTATTTCAGTGGACCAGTGGTGATATATTTTCTTAGGTCTTAGTGTTCTACTTCCCTAAGGTTTTGACACTACTCACAACTAACACCTTCATTGAACCAAGTGAGCTACTCATCTTGGAAATATGAATCATTTTGTCCCCACAATCCAATATGATGTTAGATCAATCTCATGATCCTAAGAACATAGGTCATGATATCAAGAAACTTTTACTATCGGCAAAAGAATATCCAAATTTAAGGAACATGCCTCTTTTAGAAGAAGCAATAAGGATATTTTTAACACTGATCTTTTTTTTTTCCATTTGTTTTCACAAGTTCTCTGTTGCCTGATATTTTTAACATGTAACTTAGTTGGTATGATTGTGCCTATGGTTTTGTTTAAGGTTCAATACTAAGTCCCTAAGGTGTTATTTTCTATGGTGACGTTTTATTTTCTTTGTTTATATAGGTCATCTAGCCGCATAGTGGCCACTATTGAATATTGAGGTATATGTCGTATAATATTTTATAGTCTACTTTATTTTATATTCAAGTATTCATCATATTCCATGTCTTATACTCTAAATTGTATCTTATTTCATTTTCAGGAGAGGAACTTGATATTGATGGTAAGAAGCAACAATTGAAGAAAGAGGAAAACAATAACATTGGAGCGAGAAAGAGAGAGAAGAGAATTTGTCTAGTGATACCGTTAGAGCCAATATCTTGGATAAGACACACTCAAAGAGACTGATGGTCAAGCCTCTAGAGTTGGTGAATTCACTTGCAATACTTTGGCAACACAGTGATAATGTTTTGAAATAATGAAACAATATTTCATGTGTAAATTGTAGTCCAACAGATATTAAGTTGGAAACTAATATTGTAATACTTGATATTTTATAAATAAAATTTATATCTTTGACATTATTTTTATTTGCACTTGATATTATTTATTTTTGTAATAAACATATGTAACTTTGCGTTATCATATTAGAGAAACATGCACATTGTATGACATTTTTTTAAAATTTAGTCGCAAAATCATACTAATTAATTTATGTTGATTAATAATGAACACATAAAATCAATTAAAACTACTAAATTAGTAGGTTATATTAATTAACGATGAACACAAATAAAATAAATATATGACCAAATTAATCATTTATAATGATTATGAATGAAATTAAATGAATAGAAACTACTAAATAGGTTGTTTATATAATGAATATGAAAATACCAAAAAAAGATATTTGACTAATGTAAGTGATGTAATATGAGAAAATCAATCACTTGGCAAGGACTCCTCGCATCGGAAGTTACAAAAAGTAAGGCATAGCCCTACCTTAAAACCATCATATTGGTCATAGCATACTCATGGAAATCAATGGACACAATTGGGTACGAGTGCCCCACAATGGCCCTGCTCCTTAAGTGCTCTACGAGCATATTGTTACATGTTCCAATTTCTTTCACTGTTGTTTCTAATTCTTGCATTCAATTTCAACCACCCAACTAGGCATGTCATGCATTCCTATACCAAGCACGTAACTTCAAATCATACCTCATTGGTAGCCCGTCAATAATGTACACTTGCAATCATGTTTGCTTCTCGTCACAACAATTCAAACTAGCATGTTTGACCAAATCAACATGTATAGAAATAACAATTCAAGTTAGTTCAAAAAATAACCATCATAGATCAAAATCATAAATCACATGTAACAATCACAAACCAGAATCATAGATCACATACAGTCATCATATACCATAATCATAAATCACATGCATAGTAAAACAAAAATAATATATTAATACTTATCCTTTAATCGATCCTTACTTTTACCTTTGTTCTTTTTGTGCACGTACTAGATTGATTTCCACACTCAGAAAACACGTAGTGCCTTCTCCTCAACTAGGTGCACATATGCATAGTGTGATCCACACACATACAACCACACATGACATACAACTCCATACAATACATGCACCTACCTTTATGTATAACACATACACCTACACCTAGTGCATAACACAATACATACACCTACATCTGACATGCAATACAACCCAATACATCTATACCTGATGTAGAACACAACACAATACATGCACCTACACAATGCACATACATAGTGCCACATGCCCTCAACACAACATGTATGACATGCACACAATACCACATGTGCACCAGTGACATATGCACAACATGTACATAGTACCACTTATACACCACACCACCTGCACAACGT
Source organism: Pinus tabuliformis (assembly GCA_031772625.1). NCBI lineage: Eukaryota > Viridiplantae > Streptophyta > Pinopsida > Pinales > Pinaceae > Pinus > Pinus tabuliformis. The sequence continues at coordinate 771,188,096 of CM062815.1, forward strand.
GTGAACAACATCACATGTACATGACACCACTTGCACAATGTGTACCCAACACCACATGTAAACTACACCACTTGTACAATTTGTACACAATACCACATGTACATAGCACCACATGCATGACATAGATGCGACACCACATGTACACAGTGCCACATGCATGACATGTACACAACACCACCTACTCACAACGCCTCTTCTTCAAATTGTATACAACACCACATGCACACAACACCACTTGTAAATCATGCAAACCACACCATATGTACCTAGCACCACATGTACAACATGCACGCAACACCACATGTACATAGCACTGCATATCCAACATGTACATAGCATCATCTGTACACAAGACCACATATCCAACATGGATAGAGAACCATACGCATACAACACTGCATATCCATCATCCACACAGTACAATATGTACACAACACCATATATCCAACATGTACATATCACCATCTATACCCAACACTGAATATGCAACATTCATACAACACTATCTATACTAACACCTTGTATATAACATTACATAAGCAACATGTACACATGTTATATATGCACAACACCACATGTGTACAACATCACAGATGGAACATGTAGAACATATACAACATATGCATAACAATAGTACCACACATCCCAACCACATTGTCTCTTCCAAGCAACCTTTCTTCGAGTGTCTCACCCATTCTTGTCCCAACATGCCACAAACCACATTGCTTTCATTTTGTTGATGTATCCACTGGTATAACTTGTCCATAACATAGACATAGTATAATCACATAATATCAAGTCATAACCACATGATACTAACCTCATATGTTTTTGATGACTACTCTTCCCACTTGATTCCTCATAAACCAGGAACCTCTTCATGCCATTCACTTTTGTAAGCAATTATTGCTCCACAAGAATGATCCTTGAGAATCCCTGTCGGAAGGTGACATAGATACATGCATACATACATATATAATCGTTAGCATAAAACAATCATCACCTTGTAGACACTGACATACATACATTCATGTATACATATATAAACATCAGTATAATCGTGAGCATAAAATAATTACCAGATAACATAAGGTCTATGTTAAGGGAACTTCGTTTATTCTTGCAACACATGTGCAACATTGAGAACAATAGTTCCCAACATAGCCAAGGCATATTATGCCTCAAATCCATTTACTTTACCTTTTCTTATTACCTTTCTCATGGCTATACTGCCACCATCCATTTACCACAATGGACCTAGCCAGTGCAACCGACTGTCATAGTCTTACCTTCCACTGTGCTTACTCATGCACCGAGCTTCATCCAAGCCTTACATCATCTTTCAAGTACCACACATCTCTCCTTGAGATCCATTAACTTTCCTATTTCCCCAAACAATTCCCAAGGCCCAAAAAATAAAAAGGAAGACAAGAAACAAATAAGAAGAAGACCATGAAAATCAATAACAACATGACTCTGCAACAAAGTGGCATGATCATGCCCTAGACATAAAAGAACTACAAATAAAATGCAAGAAAATTACAAAATACCAAAATCATAAGACTAAAAGCAAACACCATGACTCGATCCCGATGGTTCCCAAGGAAAGCTCAACCTGAGCCTTCTTCAAGAATTCATGCCAATTTCCTTTGTCATGCAATCCCCTACATCATACTACAATAAAAACATAATGGTAATTTCATATATAACATAGCAAAACACCAACTACCTTATCTTTTTGTGCCAAGCACATTGCCTTGTATCTGATCACATTTGTGTCATGTCTGAAGGGACTCCAATTATCTTGACAGATCCACCTATGAATGGAGACTAGCTAATATACTTTTCAAGTACATGTTCATGGATATAACACATATCCACATAATGTCAAAGAAGATTATGGTTAGGAAGACTTCTTGTATGCAAAGCACTCATTCATTTGGAATTAGGGTTTCCAAACATAGCCAAAGGAAGTCTTTCCCAAATCATTTCCTTTACCAATTTTACTTTGTTGCAATCGAGGCTTACAATGAGCTACCACATCACCCAACTGTTAGTTATGTAAACACAACAATTATCACCTTGTCATACTAATTCCAAGAATTTTACCGTGCAACTCATCACACATGTCAAATACATGTTCCAAATTAATATCAATACAATCATATCTATCAATTTGAAATCAACCTTTACGAAGGCTAACCATCATGTCATAATCCATAGACAACTCACAGTCATTAGGGATAATACGAAAACTATCACCTACTACACTCAAGTTCCTATCAACTGTCTTAACACGTGTATTAGTACCATCATCTTAAAACATGGTCAGTTGAACACATAATCATATTATGCAACTCATCAAACATTCAACCAACTTGAAACATACAATGTTAAATAAATTAGCTAGACACCAAACACTCAAACACCAAATAGATGTCATGATCAAATTTTCAAGCACCAAGTGGATGACATAAGCAAGCTCATATCTTAATGCATATTAGGGTAGGCAATCTCATCTACACAATCAATCCAGGTTAGCATGATACAACTTCCAATTATATTAACATAAATCATTATATCCATAACAATAACTAACTCATATGTTCACATTATTTATCGTTCATGCATAATAATCACATATGTATGATCAATATAGATTAGTACCACACCATATCGCAAATATGTTAGCTCATACCTGAGTATCACAACCATAGCCATCTGCATAGGTCAAACTAGGTTAGCACAATACATATGACATCAAGATCTTCAATGCAATGAACATAACCATCACGCATATGACTTATCCAAATTATAACATCAAGATCTCAATGAAGTAACCCTAATCATCAAGTTAACATCATCTAACAAAAATCATCTATATATCATGCTAATCAACAAAATATTACCTAATCATCAAGTTATCTAACATAAACAACAAAAGAAACGCATACAACCACATGTTACTATCATTCATGACTATCCGACACAAGTGCATAGAACCACACTAATCATCTAACATCTATTATGAATGTAACCATAACATCAAATTAATGTTCATAAACCTAATGTATATAACCCTAATGCATATAATAATCCTTAACTTACATACCTGCATGCCAACATACAATATCTATATGACAATCTGCACTTGCCTAAAGTTCCAATACTATAACTTCACTTTGATGATTTGCATCCATTTCTCTATATCAACCATCTCATTAGCACCATAACAACCAATAGCACCATGATGGCCTAAATTGCATACAATGACTTCAAAAGCCATTTTTGACCTATTCATGCATAACTATAACCAAGACCACAGAAACATAACAACTGCATATAAACATATACCACATGAGTACCAAACCATATCGTCATCATTCTAGCTAGAGTTCAGTCATGAATGCATGGCCATATCAACTACACAAATCATGACAAGATGCATAGCAATAACAACCACATCATGTGCACATAATAACATGTGAACACTGATGTTCCTAATACTACATAATCAACCATACACACATTAACATATACTCCTTGACAAGACCTTCAACCTTCACATGAATACATCACTACAATCATGATCAACACCATGCAAGGGCAACAAGCACATGGATTGCAACATAAGAGACACACATGAAACCGACATGAAAGCATGACCAACACACAACCCAAGGAGAGCAAAACCACGCTTTGATACCACTCTGTAACACCATCCTCCCACATCTACCTAAGTAACTGGCCAACCGAGGTAAACATGTGACGAGAGGCTACTATGATGGGATCTGACCTCCTATGCGACCTTAAGGAAGTGGAATCGATGAAATCACAACACACAGATATCCAACACCAGTATAAGGACCCACAGTAACCAAACAATCACTTCAGACAGCTTGACCCTGGGTCCTACTATTGTTTTAACGAACTTACGCTAGAGTAACACTCCTCGGACACTGCCTAGAATGAAATAATTAGTTAAATTGGTAATAATACAAGGAAAAAAGGATGCAAAGGCAATAAACTGAACAAAACAATAACCAGACTCCTACTTGCCATAAAAGGAATTTGGTCAAACATTTCATCAACATGTAACCTACAAGTGTAAGCAACAGAATTAATGTAGGGATCTCATACTTATATGAGAATTGCCATGAACCATTATTTCATCATCCAATTTTATGCCTTATCATTTAACAGATCATAGATACATTATCCATTCAAATACGAGTAAAAATATTCTAAGAGCCATACATATTTGTTGTCACAAAATATACATATAACTAGCATAATAGGAACATAAATACAATGGACATATCAGCCATCAAAATCCATGTATACATCAGTAATTTTACACATGAAAATCAAGGGAATGATTTTATGATTAATGAATGTAATGAACCAACTAGGGATGGGACTACCACATTCCACCTGACTATAGATTGGTTGAGCCAAGTCTCTCTTCAGCCAAGCACCCCTGTGCCATATTCCAAGCCTGAATGTGGGATCTCATAGAACACATCAATCAAAAACTCATCCAGGGATTCCATAGGCCATCAACCTCAACCCTTCAAATAGTGTTTCCACCTCACAGTCGGACATCACAAGACCATCATTAGATTGGTCTCCATCCAAGCCTTTGACGGCTTCTAGAGCATTTGTTCCAACCAAGGCTTCCAGGACTAGTAACTCAACCCACAGTTGTGATAAAATCTCCTATCAACATGTATCTCAAGCTCTCTCTTGATGGAAACTTGCATGGTCTTCTCCTCATCGAAATTGACATCCCTGCAAACCACTACCATCCAGCTAGTCGAAAAGTACAACTGATAGTTGTGAGGTGTATCACTGTACCCCACAAATATAAAATAATACATGTATTTGGCCATGGATGCTCTCGAGAATGGTGCACACACATTTAAATAGACTCACTCTAGAATAACCTTTGCAGGAATGTATTTGTTGTGAAAGGAAAACTTGGTATATTTTCCCAAAGTACACCCCTTGCATGTATCAACTTGGTCAAGCATACCTTTGGGAAGATTGGTAGAGATATGTTGCAATATCCTCAAAGCCCCATGATGCAAGTCGTCCAATCGCATATTCCACAACTCACAAACATCTTGGATTTACACCTATTGTTGGCTTGTTGGGGCCTGACCTAGGTTCAGAGTTAATTAGCTAAACAAATCCCTGTACTAGTGGCCCTTTCGGCAACAGTTCGGAGAGCACGAATTGAGGTCTCACCCGAAGTAGTATGGGAGGGTGCTAGAACCAGGTTTCTGCACCCTTGATATGTCTGAGAGGTTTGACTGATCCCACTGTTTGTCCCTATGTGAAGGTCACTTCGTGCACTTCCACATTCCTCACACCCAAATACACTGCCCTCATATAGCCCTAACCAGGGGTTGTGGAGCTTTCGCGCTACTAGAATCGTGCTCTACGCTATTACCCGAGATCTTACTTATCTTCCTATACCAGTTAATTACCTTAGCATAGTTAGATGTCTTACATTATAATTAGTTATACAAAACATTCATATAAGTTCGCACAACAAATAAATAGTATACTTTCAAATTATACCCAATCATATATTAAAATAGGAAAATATGCACACAAATATGGTAAAATTCTCTTTAATGATTCTTCCAATGGTTATAGACTTGACCTACCCTGTGCACTCCATTGCAGGGGTCTGCACACTCAGCTGCGGACTACTAGGCCTCTGCGTACTCAGCTGCAGAGCCTTCCCCTACTCTACGACCCAAAGACACACTTTACACTTTTACTCAATCACTTAGACTTCTCATCCTCTTATGCCTCTCTCTACACTTAGAGCCTTGCTCTATTAATACAATCCCATGGTTCGCAGACCATGGGCAGCTCTATTAAGCTGACATTACATTACAAAATGAGCGCGAACAACCCTGTGAATCTATCATAATTTTGCGCTCCGTGAGCACAATTCGTGGAGCTTTTACAAAAAGATTTGGTCAAAACTTAGGCTTTAAGCCCCAAAACATGCCTTGGGGGCGATTCCATGCCCAACATGCCCCCAACACAAACATCATTGTCGGTGTGGAGATCTTTGAGCAGAGTCCTTCCAACTCTGCTCGAACGGTTGCAAGGTCGGAAATGCACTCAGCTGCTGCCTGCTGGATCTGCTACGTGTTGTTCCGAGACTACAATGTCGGAAGTACTTCTCTGCATCTGTGCTTGTATCTATTGTATTTTTTTATAATCCCATGCCTTCTTTCAGATACTTGGTGTACGAAGACTGTGCTTCTACCGGCTAGTTAGATAGCTGGGCCACCCTTGTAGGGCTTTAATCGGCTACCATTCACTTTACCTGGGAAAGGATCTCCATTTAGTTTGACTAGTTGTACCGTGCCTTCGTCTGTGACCTCCTTAACAATGTATGGTCCCAGCCAATGAATTCTAAACTTTCTCGGGATTTTATCAAACTTACTGTCATACAACAACACTAAATCATTTACCTTGAAGGTGCGCAACTCAATATGGTGATTGTGCCAAGCATTCTTACACTACTTTTGTACCTAATGATGAAGGCTAGCTATGAACCATTCCTCCTCAAGTTCTTCTAACTATGTGAACCTTTCTTCTAGGTCTTCACGGTCTGTCATACCTGTGAGCCTTGTTATGCGCAGACTAGGTACAATATACTCCATTGGCATGACAGCTTCCATGCCACAAACCAACTGGCAAGGTGTATGTCTTGTCAATTTCTTGCACGTTGTCCTATAAGCCCATAGTACTGTAGCTATGTGCATGTCCCAATCACTCTGTTGTGCGTTGTAGACTTTTGTTAGCATAGTCTCCAGTATTCTATTGAATGCTTCTACTATCACATTGGCTTGTGGGTGGTACAGTCTGCTTTTCTGCTGTTACAACTGGAACTCTTCTGTTAGTGCGCTGATGGTTTCATTCAGGAAATGTGTACCATGATCACTCATTAATATTTTCGGACAACCAAATCGAGTCAACACGTTTTCAAACAAAAACTTCACAGCCGTGGTGGCCGTGCAGTCTTTGACTAGCTGCGCTTCAACCCAATGAGTTAGGCAGTCTGTGGTGGTAATAATGTATCATGCGCACGTTTTTCCCTGAGGTTTGATAGGTCATACAAAGTTTATTTTCCACTTTTTGAAGGGCTGAAGCATTATTTGTGGATTCAAATGAATCTTGTTCCTCCATGACGGTTTACCTATCCTCTGACATATATCACAGGCCTTATAATGTGCTTTTGAATCCTGATGAAGTGTTGGCCACCACAACCCTATGCGGAGAATTTTTTGCATGGTTGCGCGTCCTGCATAGTGTCCTCCTCCAGCACCCTCATGTGCTTCCGCAAGGATCTGAAAGATACACTTGTTTGTGTTATGTTCATCCATATATTATTTGTAATGAAGTTTTATTTAAATTGTGCAACAAATCATGACCTTTCACTTCTTTGATTCAGGGATTTTCTAGTGGAATCCTTGATGCAGATGCATACTCTGTTCATTATTTTGTAGGAGATGGTAGTGAATTCTTTACTACTCAAAGTTATGAAAAGGATATGGGGTTGTATTGGGAGCGTATGGGTGCTCTTAGAATTCTAAAGCCAACTAACTTCAAAACCACTATGTTTCTAGAGATAAGTTATATTTGTAAAAATATTGCATGTCTCAGCTAATATAAAGTATCTGAGCTTGTCATATGCTCAAATATCACCACTGTTGAATATCCAACTCTTTAGTTTCTTGAAGTGAGAACTTTATCATTACAATGATCTTTTCTTTAATATATTTTAAATAATTTGAATGATGTTCTTTTATGTTGTGAGAACTTTATCATTACAGTGATCTTTTTTTTAATATATTTTAAATAATTTAAATGATGTTTTTTTTTCTCAATCAGTCTACTCCTATTATTTATACAAAAATGTTACAGCAAGGCCACAGCCTTGAAAGTCTTGCCATGAAGTTGGAATTTTATAAAAATGATCAAGATCTCAGTACACATAAAACTCGAAACAGTGCTGAACATAAACTAAAACGAAACATGCACAGCTAGACAACGCTAGACATAAACGAAACATTGACTGATAGAGACCTGAAACATGCATTAACGTCGAGATTCAAAACGGAGTCGAGCTCCTACTTCATAAACTGCAAAGTGCGTAAACCCGGGCGGGATCAGTCATCCTCAGAGGTGTATGGATCCTCAACGACCCTACACCTGAATTGTAGTGAGTCCTCCGAGTCAAAATGATGAACCTCCGAACCTGTTGGTTCTTGTCGAGCTGGCACACTTGGACCTGCAAGGACAGCCGAATTCACCATAGAGGGACCTCCCATGACCTGGTGTTGATTGTCAACCGGATTCGCCGTCCTCTGGTTTGAAAGAACTCCAGGATGGGCCACTCCCGAACCCCGGACATCTTCACATTTTTCAATAGTGACTGAGACTATGAAGGTGGAGTTGGCTAAAGAACACGGGATGCAGTAGCGAGCAGTGGGGTGGGCCACATGCTCACAATCAATAGTCCTGATTTGCCCTCGACCCCTACCTCTGCCACTTTTGGTGATAGGGGGACTGCTTCGACCAAGTTCCAGCACGTCTGAGGAAGAGTAAGAAATGGGGGTGGACCGCTGAGAGGTGGCACGACCGCGAGAGCCACCACGCCTGCTCCCCATTCTGGGCCATCCGTGCGGCATGGAAATGTGCAGAGGTTTGTCAAAAGAGCGGAGACACAGAGAGGAGTGCCCTGAGTGAGGCGGAAACAGAACCCCGACTGAACCGTATGAACCTAGAACTAGAGCCTAGCATTTATGGAATGCTCTTGAGCCGAGTAAGGGAATGACAAGCCTAAGCTCGCTTGTAGAATAGCTCAGTGAAACACATGACGCAACAATCCATAAGGCCACAGAGGTCTACGACGAAGCCACGGGAATGAAGGGCTTATGGAGCACCACAGCACAGTAAACCATGAGGCTGATGGAGGAAGTAAATGCCTTCATCATTATGCTTGTGCGAGACCAGCTCGCCCATCCAGTGCGATACCCCATGGCGTGCTTTGCCCATGTGAAACGCCACCAACGTACCGTCTGATCTATCAAGCACCCGCATCCGAGAATAATTTGAATGATGTTATTTCACATTTGGTGCTTTGATTCTGTCAGCGATTCTCAAGGGTTGGAAGTGTTTGATATCTAGCATGTCAAAAATAGAAGTTTCACTCCTTAATCTCTTCTACATATTAACGAATATTATATCTAATACATGAACCTTTATTGTTATTACAATTTGACTATTATATCTAGCATGTCAAAAATAGAAGTTTCACTGCGTAATTTCTTCTACATATTAACAATATTATATCTAATACATGAACCTTTATTGTTATTACATTTTGACTATTAAATTGAAAAAAATCACAGATTGCATTTTTAACATGCACAATCAAATCTATGATACTCTAGTTCGTGGTAACGGATATATTCACGCCACAATGCAAAACCTATATTTGATATAACAATTACTATTTAAAATCAAAATATAATTTTTCCAATTTAGATGTCTTGTGGAGTTTGCTTTGCACCTTTTCAACCTCCTTGTTCACCTTTTGGAGTAATTGCTAATATTAAAAAAAAATACATTTATATTCATCCACCAAATAATGGAAACATAAAACCCTACCATCACAATAAACTAGTTAATCATAAATATTCAGTTTCAAAATATTGTAATGTAATTATTCTGGAACAAAATTAAACATTAATTAAAAGTAGAAAAATTCTTATTATATTTCCAAATAGGATTATAATATATGTTAATGATGCAAAACTTAAAGATAATCAACAAATTATTAAAATCTAATTTATTCTAAGATTTTACTTGTCCAAGTAAAACATCACATTATATTCTATAAAAATAATGATGCTTATGTTTGTTTATGAAGGAAGAAATATGTATAAAATAAAATAAAAAAATTTACCAATAACCCTATTAGAAATCATGGCATTTCGATTTTTTCAGATAAGAATAATGAGTAAACATAGTTTTATACTTCAATCAAAGTGGTTTTCGAGAAAGTATTTATAAACAATTACTCATAATTGTATCAAAACAATTTATAAAGCTAAAGACATTAATTAAAGAAAAAGAAAAAATAACACTGTCGAGAATGGTGGCCGGAAAGTTACGCTTTGCAGCTGTGTACGTTGTTCCTGAACCTCGGCTTCGATACCTTGATCTTCTAAAGGACCCGGGAAAACCCTCTACTCATCTATTTAACATTATCTTCAATGAATTGAGTGCAGTTTGAATTGTGAAACTTTTAGACCTACTCGGCAAACCAATGGAGGTTTCTGGCGTCGAGGACATTCCGCTCGTGAATGGTGATTTGTCCTACGGTTACTATTTCATGAGATCTTGTTTCCCCTTGTGTGAGTCCTCGGCTAATGCCGAATTCTCTATTACCTAAAGAAACCAATTCTACATTAATTTAAGTGTGTATAATATAAATAAAAAAATATATAAGATAAAGATAAATAGATAAAAATGAAAAATATTATTAAAAAATAATTGAGCCTTGTGTGTTTTGTGATACACTCTCAGGTTGGGTAATACTATTGGATCATTATTTGTAAACGCTAAATAAGGCCTTACTCAGGTTGAATAAATTATGAGGGAAATTGAGTTTGGAAAAGGATAAATGTGGCACTATGATCATCACCATGTAATTTATGATAAAAGGGTGGAAGTTAGTTCTGCACCCTATCCTCATGAAAGCAAATCAGAACTTGGAAGAATGGAAAACCAAGAAATGTGGTCAGGTGATGAATCAACTCAAATACATAAGTGAACATTGAAACCCTTGGTGTCAAAGAAAAGGCCCTGAAGAGCACAGTTCCAGAGAAAGAGGATGTTGACATGGAAAATGTACAACAAGGGGAAAGAGGTAAAATTCATAAATAAGATGAGGAGGAAGAAATAAAAACCAAATTGACAAAATTTCCTTCAAAGCAACGTAGATATGAAATGCAAAAAGAAAATACATAATGGCGGTTCCAGCTCCTACTTCCACTGGTCTCATAGTAGACTAAGTTGGAAGCATCCTGTCTCAAATAGATTCATTACAAAAAATCTATTAACAGATTAAGGAATTGAGTAGTAAAGTGAAAAGTGAAATAAAAAGTCAGGTGGCAGCACATTCAACATCGGTTTATCAATCCAAGTTTCTCTTTACTATGGATTTCCAGAGAAATCAAATTAGATTATTTTCTATTCATCCAACCACTCAAACTATACATGTTCAACTTAATTTCAAAGCAATGAACCTGTCAATTAAAGCAATGATGTTCCTTTACCTAGAAAAATTAATTTGCACAAGCAATGATGTTCCTTTACCTAGAAAAATTAATTTGCACAAACAAGTAGGTGAAATGATCTATATTAATTTGAGCAAGAGTGCCCTCACGATGTCTAAAGCTGAAAAGCTTCATGAAAAGACCACAAAAAATTAAGGCAAGAGAAGGTTAACTCAGGGGCTAAGAAAATAAAAATTTACAAATACGAAAACTAATTCTAAAGATGCAGGTTAATCCAAAAGATCGAGAAGAAATCAACATGATATTGAAGAACACTAAAGCTGAGATGCAATGGTTAAAGAAAAAATTAAAGATGCCTAGTGTTGAACATCCTTAGACAACGAAACTAACACAATTTCAAAAGGAAAAAGAGTAGCTGCTAGAAGAATTGATTAATAGAAATGGCGAAATTGTCATTTTATAGGAAAAAGTACAAAGTTTAGAAGAATCAATTAAAGATCATATTTGTACCATTGTTGTCTTAAGGGAATCAGGTGATCCTTTAGAAAAGCTGGCAATGGTAATGACCAAAAATAGAATTTTAGAGGTTGAACTGAAGAAGGCTTAGGGAAACTTGATTGAAATAAAGGAATAGGTAAATATAGAAGATATGAAACCAAACAAAACTAATGAGACTCATAATGACCTGAAAAATAAGAATGAACATGCACGGGATGAGATCAAGGATTTGAAGGCTAAATTAAAGAGTAATATTTTCTTGATTGAAGCTAAGCAAATTGTTTGGGATGAAATTATCAAACAAGTTTGCTCTATGTGGGAGTATATTCAAACAATTGGTAATATTTATTTGATCGTCGAAGCTATGAAAATTGTTTGGGATGAAATTATCAAAAAAGTTTGTTATGTGTGGGAGTATATTCAAATAATTGCAGAGCAGAAGTCCATCATAAGAGGGCATAAAATGGACATTGAAACGCACAAGAAAAACATGTAGAAAGAAGTGCTTAAGGCCGAGAAGCTGATCAAATATATAAACGAGAAAACTTCAAGTGAACATAGGGCACTAGATTAATAGCAGAAGTTTCCTTAGACACACAAACTTTATTAATAAGAAAATAAAATTACAACAAATCTGCAAGAGATTACACACAATTACTCGAGAGAAACAAGCTTTAAATAAGCTTTTGTCCTAAAATAATTTTTTTATGCATGATCACTTATTTCATTTACAAGTTTTAATTTACATTTAATGCACTTATAATAACACTCCTAACCATTTTCCTAAATTAGTTCCTAAGAAATGACACATTTCTTGATGTCATATCCTTATAACAAATCAATATTCTAAGAAAAATATAAGAATCTAAATAATTAATTAAATATTCTAACAAAACTCTAAATAATAAAATAATAATATGTTTACTTTGGATCATATATCTAACACTCCCCCCTTTGATCCAATGGTGCATTACAACAGATAACAAGCTCTTCCTTAAACTTGGTAAATTTCATCATGCCAAGTAGTTTTGTGAAAATATCTAAGGTACAATCTTCACAAGGACAGTATACTGGTTTGATGATGTTCTTTGTTATGAGCGTCCTGATGTAATGATACTTTGTGTCCAAATGCTTTGTTTTGGAATGGAAAACTGGATTTTTGGAAAGTTTTATGGCTCACTGGGTGTCGATGAATAAATATGTGGCTTCTACTTGAGGAATGCCTAAGTTATGCAAAAAAATGCGCAACCAAATAATTTCACATGTTACTTCCCATGTTAATATATATTATGCTTCTCCCAAAGAAGTGACCATTTTTAGTTTACTTCTTGCAACTCCAAGAAACTACAGTTGACCCCATGTTCATCAAATAACCTGATGTTGATGCCTGATCATCAATACTTCCAGCAAAATCTGCATCTGAATATCCACCAAGTAAAAATTTCTTAGTATTTTTGTAAACAAGACCAAAATATTTCATCCCTTGGATATATCTAAGGACCCTTTTTGCTGCACTCTAGTGGCTTTCCCTTGGTTCATGCATAAAGTACAATAAAATAATATCTTGATAAGATAAGTCTGGGCCAATGGTTTTCAGATATATATAGCTTTCAATCAACTATCTGTAAGTAGTACTATTCACCAATTCCCCTCCTTCAAATTTAGAAAGTTTGAAGTTTAGTTCCATTGGGGTGAGAGCAAGCTTACAATATTGCATTCCAAATCTTTGAAGAAGTTCAGATGCATACTTTCTTTGAAATTTGAAAATATTGTTTGGATGTTGGAATACTTCAAATCCAAGATAGTAGTGAAGTAATGCCAAATGAGTCATACTAAATCAAGTCTGCAACTCCTTGTCTAACTAAAACCTATGATCATTATTGCTCCCAGTAATGATCAAGTCATCCACATACATAACTAGAATCAACATATTTTTACCATGTTTGCTTACATATAAAGTATCCTTGGATTCACTTCGCTTAAATCCAACCTTATAAATTTACTCGTTCATTTTTTCATACCGAGCTCATGGAGCTTATTTCAATCCGTATAAAGCCTGATGAATTTTCATACTTTGTGTTCCTACCCTTCAATCTCAAAACCTAGAGGTTGAATCATGTATACTTCTTCTTACAGGTCTCTGTTGAGGAATGCACATTTAATATTCATCGAATGGACTTTCTATCTTTCTTGACTTGCTAATGCAAGTGTTGATCTAATGGTGTTCCATTTTGTTGTAGATACAAATGTTTCCTCATAGTTGTTTCCTTATTTTTGTGCCAAACCTTTGGCAACATGCCTTTCCTTGTACTTGTCAATGTCTCCATATGGATTATACTTAATTTTTTAAACCCATTTGCATCCAAAGGCTTTCACATTTTTAGGACAGTCAACAAGTTTTCAAGTGTGTTTTCCATCAATACCTTGTATTCTTGAACCATTTCCTTTTTCCATTCTATATTTTTATTTCCTCTTTGTATGTGGAGGGCTCATTAAAATCGCTTGTTATTAAGGAAAAGTTTTCTTCATTTCTTTGTGAACTTCGTGTTCATGTTTTGTTTTTTTCATATAGCCTAGCATCCTTCAAAAGTTTAATGGCGCATTTAGGCATCTGGTGTTCACTTGTTTGGGTTCTAAGTAATCACCATCATTATAAAGTGGATTGATATAAACAAATGTTCTTCGATGATCTAAAGGTTCAAGAGGTGGAGAGTAATTTTTATATGAACTCCTCCTAGGAGATCAAGATGAAATTCTAGAAGATCTAGATGGTCTAGATGAAGTATGTGAGATGGATGAACTACTTTCTGATGAAGGAAATTCAATATCATACCAATGTTATGTACTTGGCAGATTTTTCATTTTTCATTTCTTTTTATCTCTGTTAGTTTCCAATTTCTATAGAATACTTTCTATCTCTTTGGCATTTTTTATTTTTGTTTCATCAAATATGACATCTATGCTAACAATAAAATTTCCATTGGACAAAAGAAAATATCCCTTCTTTTCATTGGAATACCCAATTAATGTACGCTTCAAACATCGTGAATCAAGTTTAAATCACTTTTCTTTTGGAACTAAGGCATAACATACTAAACCAAAAATGATAAGATGTTTGACTCGAGGTTTGAAACGAAATTGTTGTTCATGTGGTGTAATTCCATCCAAATAACTAGCAGGAGATCAGTTCCTTACGCAGATTGATATATGTATTGCTTCTGCCCAATATAAAGGACTTAAATTTTCGAAGGTTAGCATGGATCTTTCCATCCCTTACAATGTACGATTCATTCTCTCTGATAATCCATTTTGTTTTGGAGTGTAAACATTTGTAAGTTGCCTTTTGATACTATTCTCCTTGCAATAATTTTAGAATTCATTGGAAGTGAATACGCCTTCATTATCTATCCTGAGAGTGCCAAATTTTTCTTTAACTTCATTCTCAACAAGTTGGCAAAAAGTCTGAAACTTTTCGAATGCTTCTATATTTTTTTTCAAAAGTAGAACCAAGTGATTCTACTAAAATCATCGATGAAGAGTAAAAAGTATCTACAACCTCTTAGACAAGTCTGTAGAGGTCCAGAAATGTCACTGTGAACCTATTGCAAATGCTTGTTTGCAAGCCATGAACTTGTTAGAAAAGTCTCTTGAATTTGTTTCATGTAAATGCAAGCTTCACATCTTGCATTTTAATTTTTAAAAGATGGAAGTCCTTTAACCATTCCATGTTTTTGAAGTTGAGAAGTACTTCCAAAGTATAAATTTCCATATTTTACATGGCACAACCTTATTGGTGAAATATTTGTACCTATTTCTCCTGCAAAATCAGAATTTCGTGGAACGAATGTTCCTTTCGTCCTTAGAAGTTTCCCATATTGATATCATATTATGACTATCTCCATATTATGCTTGATGGATTTTATATTTTCTAATCCATCCTCCGTAACAACCTAATGTCCTACTTATTGAATCGTGACTAATGACAATAAATTCTTCTTGAAAGTTGGTACATACTACACATTTGAAACTAATTTTTCTCCAATTCCACAAAGAGAAATGTTTACTACACCTTTTCCATAATTAGTGAGTTTTGTATCATCTGCAAGAAATATTGAATTGAGTTGTGATTACTTAAAAGCCCAAACAAAGTCACATCGAAAGGTCATATGTTGTGTTTCCCTTGTATCTAAGATCTAAGCATATTCACAATCAATTTTAAGATATGTGGAGACATGTAATGTTTTTTATTTTTAACTTTGAAGTGTAGTGAGGGCATATTCTGAGACATAATCTTCATGAGCATTAAAAAATTGTGCCAAGTGTTGCTAGAACTTTGGAATTTTTTCAATAGATTTTTGACAATCTTCAGTGTAATGACCAACTATGTTACATCTTCTACAAAAAACCTGATTGAAATATTTTCCTCTACATTGACTCTGCCATCTGCCTCTGCTTTCTCCTCTACCTTGATTTTTTCCTCTCCCTTGACTTTTTCCTCTCCCTTGACTTTTTCCTCTTCCTTGATTTTTGCCTCTGACTGTTGCCTCTGCCTTGAATGTTTCCTCTACCATCACCTTGTCATCTATGTGCTTGATTTTTATTTTCTGCCCTCTTCCTCTACCTCAATACCTTTTAGTTGAATGCTTACTTGTGCTAGCTTATATAAACAAGACATTTTCCCCAACATGTTTCTTCCTTCCAGAACTTTTATCATGTTAAGCTAGCATTTCACTTAATTCATCAAATTTTATCTTCTCCACTTTCCATTTTCCTGTAAAGTTTCCAAGAAATTTTATATGAATAAGGCAAACCAACAACCAAAATAGTAGTGATGAAGTTGTCATCCACTGCTCAAAATCCAACCTTTACTATTTCTTACTTAATGTTCTTAAGTCTTTAAATGTATTCAAGTACAATTCCCCCTTCTGTCAAATTTCATTGAAGAAAATTCAGTTTAAGATCAACTCGCTTATCTTATGGTTTTATACTAGATAGTTCTTTAAATGTTTGCGAAGGAGACCATGCATTAGCATCGTTTTCAATGTGAAAATACATTTCATCATTAACTGAATATTTAATTAACACTAATGTTTTGGCATTTTTAATCTCTCATTTACCTAGTGAGTCTGCATCTATAGGTTTCTTTGGTTTAACAACACCATCATATACATCTCGATAAAGTTCATTGTAAATCAAAGTGTTTTCTATATGTCTTTTCTGTGTCTTGTAATTCTTTGAGCCTTCAAGTTTGTCAGAATCAGAAAATAAATTTACTAGCTTGGACATTGTAAAAGTAAATGTATGCACCAAGATGGATCATGCACCAAAAATAAGATGGACAGTACACCACATGCAACATCACACACAAAAAATAATGATTTACCAGGAATTGGCCTTGACCCTCATATAGTCATTTGAGGACAAACGTGATTGAGCTTCGCAATTGGCTCTAGACAAATTCTCTAAAATTTTACAATGAAACATTCAAAATTTGATTTTTTACAATGCAAATGTAATTTGACTTCTTTGACTCTAGCCCCTCTCAAAGTAAAAGTTACACAAGTTACAATTTGTTTGCCTGAAATAAAATATTACACCTTAATACTCCAAAATTTTAAATTAGAGAGTTACACCTTTTCACTCCAAATTTACAAAAACAAATTACATATTATCTCTCAAAAAATTTACACCTATATTAAAAATGATCTTATCACTCCACTGTATAAAAAATTACTCAGAAAAACAATTATTAATCCATTGAGTTATCACTCCAACAAGAACATTATTTAAAAATCACTTCTCTCTCCAAGGTACATTAAAGCATGTTTACATACATCCTATGTAAATTAATTTAAAGAAATTTATGAAATCACGTAAAAGTGATTTCACTAGTGGAACTTTATAACTTATGAATGTAAAGCATAAAGAAAATTACACAGCATAAAAATAATTCGTTGGATAGACTTTCAAGGCAATAGTCTTCCAATGTAGCTCCTTAGCATTATTAGGGAATCAACGATGTTCTCCATGCTGATCTGCGCTTGTCCAAACATAAACTCAACTAGTCTTCGCATTGATCTGCACGTTGTTCTCTACGCTAGTCTCCACGTTGACCTTTTCTAGCCTCCACACTCATCTCCATGTTGATCCCTATGCTCTTTCAAACATAAATACTACTAGTCTCCACACTAATCTCAATGATGTTATCTGCACCGTCCATGGTGGCTACACAGTGTCATGGAAATACAACACAATTCTTCAACAAAGGCCCATGCCAAACGTGTAAAGGTACCCAATCATACATCTTTAATCAACGGATCCGAGATCCCACAAAACAAAATAACGCTTTTGCAGGTTTTCATGTTCTAGAAATTGACAACCAAATTTTTACGTATCTCTTTAAATAATTTTCTCAAAAAATAAATATGAAGAAACTCAAGTCCATCTAAAATATGAAATTAACAATAAAGTTGTAAATTTCTTTACTTTAATGAAATTGAGAAACTTTCATACCATTCAACCACTGAACAATTTGATGGAGTTTTCCAAAAGCTTGCAGAGCTAGAATTTCCTATTCATACCATCTGCATAACTATAGCTCTGATACCACAGTAATAGTACAAGTGTCATCAAACACAAATTTTATTAATAAGAAAAGAAAATTACATAAAATCTGAAAGAGCTTACACATGATCACTCAACACTCTTGCAAATGGAGAGAAACGGAGTTTAAATAAGCGTGTGTCCTAAACTAATTTTGTTATGGATCACTTATTTCATCTACAAGTGTCCATTTAAATTTAATTCACTTATAACAAGACTTCTAACTATTTTCCTAAATTAGTTACTAAGAAACGACACCTTTGTAGATTTTTGTATTCAAGCTTCTATGATCCATAATGAATTAAACAAAGTCTTTTAGTAGAAATCACATGAGAGAATTTTTGGTCGATGCGTTTCGAACCAACAAGTGTGGTTCATCATCAAGACTAGATGTCATATCTCTTATAAGAAATAGATGTTCTAAGAAGACTCTAAGACTCTAAATAATTAATTAAATATTCTAACAAAACTCTAAATAATTAAATATTAATTTGTGTACTTTGGATCATATATCTAAAATAGATATTATAGACAATGCTTTAGTAATTATGGAGACCGAGAAAATGATCTGGAAGAACATAGTTCATATTCAATCTTCAAGCAAATTAAAAGAAGTCCAAATGTCACTCTCTTTATTCAACAACAAATTTGATCAAGGGTTGAGAGGTCATTTACCTAACTTCCCTGACCAACAGGGGAATTTTTTCTGGAGATCATATGAAAATGAATTAGTGTGTAGTAAGAGTAGGGAAGATAAAGCTCATGAAAAAACTAAAGTACCGAAAAGGGAGGAGTATGGTCAATTATTTGCAGAGGTATTTTCAGCTCCTTTGGTTAATGAAAGCGTTGTTTGTTGTCAAGCCTAATTATACAAATCTTGCATTCAAGGAAATGATCAAAACAGAAAAAGTTCCTTGGAAGAAGTGTCAAAGGAATTTCACACCCACTGAAGTCAAAGTTGTGAAACCATGCACAAATCATGGAGGTTAATGTCGCAAAAGTCGTATGACTTCTCATTAATGAGAAAATTTTATATTTGTAATATTTAGATAGTTATGGTAGTTTTTGCAGTTACTTTATAATTGATTTTGACGTAATACCAAAAGACGTGAGAACCACTAGAAAAGGGTTCAGAGTTTAGTTTTGAAATTTTGATCCCTTGTGTTATGATTATGCTTCTTTAGAAAAATTAAAATCAAGAAATTTATTCTAGTACATTGGCATGTTGCAATATGTGTTATTCTTCTCATGTGAGTTTCATTTTGTTTTATACTTATAAAACATGTGTATGATGGTAGCAAGTTTATTTGAATGAGTTACATATTTATTTATTTATTTTTGAAAGTTACACATATACTTGTAAGCTTTGTTCAAAAAAAATTTAATAGACTCTCCACTATTTTTGCACCTTCATTATCTATCTAAATCAGCCATATTTTTTATCTTAAATTTTTAACTTTGATTCTTTAAAGCCCTAGTTGTAAACCCTAAACTTCTAACCATTTTTTCTTTCAACTAAAGATTCAAAAATTTTTAATTATTGATACACCGCTAATATATAAAATTCAATCTCCCAGATTAAGTTCTTATTACACAGAGAAATATATCATCTTTCAAAAAAATTAGATAATATTTAATGGATTTTTAAATTTTTATTCAACATTATGGATGTTCTTGGCACTTGGTTCTCTTTTAACCAAGAACGGTCTCTAAGAGACAATAAGCCCCATGTTTTTTTTCCTCCACCAAATATCGAAATTAAAATTAGTAAACATGATTCTTGCTAATTTAACAAGCCCCATGCTTTTTCCCTCCACCAAATATCGAAATTGAAATTAATAATCATGGTTCTTGCTAATTTAACAAGGTTAAAAGAACATCTAATAGTTAAACAAAATTATTTAGAAATTTGCTCTAAAATTAAATCAATCATTCTCATTAACAGATAAACAATTTATAAAAGTTTATAATGCAAGTTGGTGAAGATGTTCTTAGTAGAAGAATAAACACTTGCATTCATCCAAAAACTACTAATTATTCTTAGTAATAGAAACTATTTACAAAAATTGATAATAAAAATTAAAAATGATATATGTAGAAGAAAATACATAAGCATAAAACCCTGTAATGAAAAATAATAGTGTTGCGAGTCACCAATTAATAGTAAATAGTGAATTTCAAAATTTTGTATGTAAAAATAAAATACACCCATATCATTTCATTAGAAAATTAACATTTTAAGAATCACTTTAAAATGAAATGCTCGAAAAAATTAAAATCATGATACATTTTTTTAATGTAATTATTTACATTGAGAATTTTGGAACACACATTAGTTAAAAGTAAAGAAATTTTCTATTCCAATTCCAATTATAATACAAGAAAATGGAGGGCAGTTTCACTCGTCAAGCTTTATGACATCCTCGACATATCGATGGCAGTTTCTGCCATCGAGGACATTCCTCTCGTGAATTATGGTCTGTCCTGTGGTTTCTGCTTCATGAGAGCTTGTTTCTCCTTGTGCGAGTCCTTGGCTAATGTCGAATTCTCTATTCCCTGAAGAAACCAATTCTATATTACCGTTACCTACCAACTGTTTCGGCTCAACGTCTATTCTGCAAACGGGGCAAGTTGAATGTGAGTGAAACTACATGTGGATACAATCACTTTTAAGATGTAGGCATATTCGCAATCACTTTTAAGATATGTGCCGACATGTAATTTTTTATTTATTTTGAACTTTGAAGTGTAGTGAGGACATATTCTTAACCATCATCTTCTTGATCATTAAAAAATTGTGCCAAGTGTTGCTGGAACTTTGGATTTTTTTCAATAGATTTTTGACAATCTTCGGCATAATGACTAACCATGTTACATCTTCTACGAAAAACTTGATTGAAATATTTTCCTTTGCATTGAGTCTGCCCTCAGCCTCTTTTCTCTCCTCTACCTTGATGTTTTCCTCTTCCTTGATTGTTGCCTCTGCCTTGACCGTTGCCTCTACTGAAGTTGTTTCAACTGTATTTACTTCTACCATCACTTTTTCATCTATATGCTCGATTTTTATTTTTTTCCCCTCTTCCTCTACCTCGATACCTTTTAGTTGAATGTTTACTTGTGCTAGCTTATATAAACAAGACATATTCCCCAACATGTTTCTTCCTTCCAAAACTTTTATCATGTTCAGCTAGCATTTCACTTAATTCATCAAATTTTATCTTCTCCACTTTCCATTTTCCTGTAAAGTTTCCAAGAAATGTGTAAATGAAATTAACAATGAAGTTGTAAATTTCATTTCATTAAGAAAATTGAGAAATTTTCATACCATTCAACCACTCAACAATTTGATGGAGTTTTCCAAAAGCTTGCAGAGATAGAATCTCCTATTCATACCATCTGCACAAATTTTATTGTCATGAAAAGAAAATTACATAAATTACAAAGTGTTATCTGTTGTGGGGAAAAGTATCCGACTCGGAATGACCCTATCCCTACTCTAAGGGTGATAGTTCCTTAGCAACAACTGAAAGTAAAGCTTTGATATTTTTCCTTTATGAAAGTACAGAGAAGGAAGAAAAGATTGACCGACCGATGTCTTTCGCTTTTGTCGATCCTGTCTTCTCTCTTTGCCTCTTGTTCCCAGCTCCTTGCTCCTTTTGCCGGCCCAGCTACACAAAGGTCCTGCAAAAACAAGAGAGGGAAACTACAAGAAACATGTACTCATAACTGATGCATGGATTAGAATGAATCAAATATACAGATAAAAACAATACATCATTGCAATACAAGTATATAGGAGAACATCAAAGCTTTATTGATAGAAGAAAAAGGTTCTGAGAAGGTTACAACCACAAATGGCTCCAATCCAGCAGCACCTCCCCAGCAGCAAGAAATCTCCTCTTCTCCTCTATAAAAGCAATCACCCAATAGCTCTAACTGTAAACCAACAGCACTTCCTTGCTTTGCACAAAATTCCATCCTCCCTAGACCTCATAGAAGACCTCTATATATAGGAGATTTGGAGAAAGGATGAGTCAGCTTGAGACTGACCTAAAGCTGCCTTGTGTCCTCTCCCTCTTCAGTTAAACTTCAGTTCTTGAGTCCACTTGGAGATCCTTGCTTCCACATGGAGATCAAGTACCTCTTACTCATCATAGGGCGAATTCCTTGAACCAAGTGTCAGTTTGGAAGCTTCCTGGGCAGTTGACACCTTGCAGAATGACTGTGCCACTTGGCCAATCTCGCCCAGCGCAGGTGGCCTTCATTGGTTTTGACTTTCAGCGCAGGTACAAGGAGGAGCAGTTGACATTCAGCGCAGATGCTCAGTGGAGCAGCTGACATGATCCAAAAATAGCCTATTTTTGAGTGTTTTCAGGTGGAGAACTGATAGGAAGTGCTGTGGTTTGCTGACCTTGTTCCTCTAGGGGTAAGAACAACATGTTTAGGGACTGAGGATCCCTGTAATTATTGACATTTCATGCTCCATGCTACGAGGCACAAAAATGTCTATAACATTATCACACACAAATTTTATTAGTATGAAAAGAAAATTACATAAAATCTGCAAGAGATTACACATGATCACTCAACACTCTTGCAAATGGATAGAAACTAACTTTAAATAAGAGTGTGTCCTAAACTAAGTTTGTGATGGATCACTTATTTCATTGACATGTGTCCATTTACATTTAATTCACTTATAACAACACTTCTAACTATTTTTGTAAATTAGATACTAAGAAGCAACAACTTTCTAGATGTCATATCTCTTATAAGAAATATATAATCTAAGAAGACTCTAAGACTCTAAATAATTAATTAAATATTATAACAAAACTCTAAATAATTAAATATAAATTTGTGTACTTTGGATCATATCTAAAATAGATATTACAAACAATGCTTCAGTAATTATGGAGATTGAGAAATTGATTAGGAAGAACATACTTCGTATTCAATCTTCAAGCAAATTAAAAGAAGTCCAAATGTCACTCTCTTTATTCAACACCAAATTTTATCAAGGGTTGAGAGCTTGTTTACCTAATTTCCCTGACCAATAGAGGAATTTTTTCTTGAGAATCATAGGAAAAGGAATTAGTGTGTATTAAGGGTAGGGAAGATAAAGCTCATGAAAAAACTAAAGTACCGAAAAGGGAGAACTATGGTCAATTATTTGCATAGGTGTTTTCAGCTCTTTTGGTTAATGAAAACATTGTTTGTTGCAAAGCCTAATTATACAAATATTTTGTTTGAGGAAATGATCCAATCAGACAAAGTTCCTTGGAAGAAGTGTCAAAGGATTTCACACCCACTGAAGTCAAAGTTGTGGAACCATGCACCAATCATGAAAGTTAATGTTCTAAGAGTCGTATGACTTCTCATTAATGAGAAAATTTTATATTTGTAATATTTAGATAGTTATGGTAGTTTTTGCAGTTACTTTATAATTTATCTTGATTTCATACAAAAAGACATGAGAACCACTAGAAAAGGGTTCGGAGTTTAGTTCTGAAATTTTGATCCCTTGTGTAACGATTATGCTTCTTTAGAAAAAATAAAATCACGAAATTGATTATAGCAGATTGGCATGTTGCAATATGTGTTATTCTTCTCATGTGGGTTTCATTTTGTTTTATTCTTATAAATATGTGTATGATGGTAGCAAGTTTATTTGAATCAGTTACATATTCATTTATGTATTTTTGAAAGTTACACATATACCTGTAAGCTTTGTTCTGTTAGAAATTAATGGAGAATAGGTTAGTAGTTATGATTTGCTCCTTATTTGACATTCAGTTCCTATTAATTAGGAATCTGTTTTATGCCTATGTATCTATTTAATTTCTGATGATTAATGAATAATAAGGAAGCGGATGCATTTGCTGAAGGGAGCTCCTGGTGATCTGCACCTGTGAGCTCCCATGTGTTTGGTCTAAACTTCTGTCTTCTGCATTTCTTGTCATGGTATCAGAGCAATAGGTCAGAGTCCTGTGTGTGTGTGGTATGAGATCGTGGCAGCCCTTTAGGCAGATCGAAAGAGACTGTTTCAATGTGGCAGATTTAAATAATCTGTTTAGCATCTTTCGCATCGGCGGTGTGGAGTTGCATTCAACTTAGTCATGAAGGAGGTAGGATCAGATCAAAAGCAGTGGATCTGTGGAGCAGAGCATGGAGCAGATCGTGGAAATTAACCGAGAGTCCGCTGTGAGCTTTGTTGCTGGTGCAAATTTGATAGAAGCGTTGGTTTGAGGAGACACAACGTTGACCCGGGGAGAGTGGTAGATCTGGGTCGATCGGTGGCCCTATGAATGTTGATTGCCCGAGGAGGGTGGAGATCGAGGATCAGTGTTGAGGTAGATCGCACCTCTTATGTTTGCTTGAAGTTGAGATTGCCCGTGGTGTAACAAATTCAGCGTGGATCGTTTCAGCAGTGAATTAATGCAAGCGTTTCTCAGCGCGGATCCTGGAACATATGCCCAACTTGCGTGTGGTGGGGTGAGAGAGGCAAGGTCATCGCCATTAGTGGAATAAAATTGGCATCGAGTGAAGGAAGAAAACCAGGTCTGGGCTCTGGAGTTGGCGCGCATCGCGGAGGAACAAATCTGGCATCGGGTGGCAACGGGCTCGAGCCTTGGCAAATGAAACCACAAGGAGTGGGTGGCCAGGTTTTATTTTTATAGTCTGTTGAATCACATTTGCAAGGTCAAATTTCAACGAAGCTGCGCAGATAAAGACAACTTTATTCAGCTTGTTGTTCGAGTTTGAGAGCGGGCTAGGGTTTGATTTGAATTCATCGAATTGGGACCGAATTAGTTCGAAAAACCTTGAGATTCGACGAATTTCGATTTTCAAGAAAAAAATGTGTGTGGTGCGGTGACAGAGCGTGGATAGAGCAAGATCAAGATAGACTCTTCTGTGTGACAGAGCGTGACAGAGTGGACTCGCTGTTGTGGGCCATCCAGAGGAGTTGCTGCTGATTGCCAAAGTGGGCCTTCGCCTCTGCCTTAAGAATTTTTTTCAAGATGAATTCTCAGATGGCAGATTATTTAAATGAAAACAGCAAATTGGATGGTTCCAATTACATAAATTGGAAATTTAAGCTTCAGACTTTGCTTGAAGGTCAGAATACCTACAGCATTGTCATCGGTGATGAAGGTAAGCCAACTGTTGCAAATGGTTGAACGAATGCAACAACTCAAGAATGGGAGAAAAGGGAGCTGAAGGCAAAGGTCCTACTAAAATTGTCAGTTAAAGATTGCATCATCCCTCATATTCGGGATTGCAAGACAGCGAATGAGATCTGGACAACTCTCAAAGACATGTATGAAATCAAGAACACCAGCCGAACCTTGTTCCTCAGGAAGAAGATCCTCTCAATCAAGATAGAGGAGAATGAGTCTGTTTCGTCATTCTTATCTCGGATAAAGGAAGTTAAAGATAAACTATCTGATATCGGTCAAACCGTGGCAAATGATGATCTGGTGACAATCACCATGAACGATATGACAGGTGACTATCAGATGTTTATAACTGGATTCAATGCAAGGGAAAAGCCTCCAAGTTTTGAAGAGCTTACTGGAATTTTACTACATGAAGAGGAAAGGAGGTCGTCTCTCAAGCCTCAAGATCCAAATCTTCCATTGATAACAAAGTTCAAGCCAAAAGGGAGAGCAATGGCTGATCAGAGGAGGGGAAACACATCAGAAAAGACACCACAAGGTATGACCTCGTATAGAAATGACTCTGCTCTTGAATGTTTTTATTGTGGTAAGATAGGCCATATTGCTAAATTTTGTCGCAAGAAGAAGGCAAATCAAGAGAGGTACAATCAGAAAAGTCATGCAAGTCATTTGGCAGATGCAGATGCAGATATAGACCCAGATCAGAATCTGGATGTTAGACTATTTATGGCCGAGGGTGACACTGCTACTGAGGAGGATGAATCAGATACTTGGATCGTGGATTCTGGAGCCTCCTCGCATATGTCAGGTAAAAAGCAATGGTTCAGAAATTTTAAAGAATCCAACACTAGAGTAAAAGTCTATCTTGGAGATAATAGTGGGTACGAGATCAAGGGACATGGAGATGTCCTTGTTACTCTGCCTGATGGTAAGATCAGGAATATATCTGTTGTGTGGTATGTTCCTGGCATTAAGAAGAACCTGATTTCTGTGTCCAAGATTACAGATTAGGACCTCAAGGTAGAGTTTTTTAAATCTTATTGCATTATTAAAGATTTGTTGGATCAGATGAAGCCCATTGCTACAGGTATTCGCATAGGAGGACTCTACAAGTTGGATGTGAAAAGTACGCCTCAGCAAGCCTTGATGACGTCAAATAAGTCTGTTGAAAGGAGCCGGGACAGCAGGTATCCATCATCAATGGTACCTGCTGAGAAGGTAATTGGAGCGCTTCAAGTTGAAGGGAAAATTGTAGATGGTTTGAAAGATCCTGATAATGTACATGAAGCTGCAACATGGAGTGGTGAGAGAAATGAATCTGAAAAATTAGATAAATAACTGTTCGATTCTTTGAAGAACTCAACAAATGAGTTGCAGAGGCAAGTAGAAAATGCAACAGAGTCTCTAGTAGAAGCATCAAGAGGGGACACTGAAAAAGAAGAATATATGCCTCAAGCAACGGAAAGCAATTATCCAGGAACCAAGGCAGAGCTAAAGGGGTGCGTGAACGATGTGAACAGAATGTACAAATGTCCCTTGGAGTGCTACGGGTTCGAAGAGGAGAACATAAGAGTACTCATAGACACCGATGACAGCTACCCTCAGCCCACGGGAGTCAACATCAGGAGGGCCTGGAAAACACTGGTCGAGGGCACTCGGCCAGGAGACATAATCTTCTTTCACTACAGTGGCCATGGCACTCGCTTGCCTGCTGAAACAGGGGACCAAGATGATACCGGCTATCAAAATGATATCAAAATGATTAATGTGACAGATATCAAGGCTTTCTTGGCATTGCTCAACGAGGATCGAACGCTGGAGAGTGTCATCCCCGAATTCTTTTCCAAATTCAAACGCCATGATCATTTCAATATCTGCTGCACTCTTGTCCTCCTCATAGAGGATAAGAGAATCTTGAAGCAGTGTCAGCGCTTGGTAGCATTTTATATTCTGCATGATCTCTATTGTGGGGCGCAGTCATTTGTGAATCCATTTAATTCTTTCCATTTAATTCTTTCTGCAGCTTTAAGTGCTGAGGACCGTGCTGGTTTGGTCAATGCTTTGAAGGATAAGTTGCAACATCTTGCTGGACAGCAATCTGGTTTTCTTGATTCTCTTTCACCCGTTGTTAAAAACAGAGGGTCAGCTTTGCAAGAGATTCAGAGCAAGCATGATGAACTTGAAGCAAAATTCTTTGAGGAAAGAGCAGCGTTGGAAGCTAAATATCAGAAGTTGTATGAACCACTATATGCAAAGCGTTTTGAAATTGTAAATGGTATCAATGATGTTGAAAGTAAGGATGAGTTTGAGAATAATGCTTCAACTGATGAGAACAGAGAAGAAGAAAAAGGAGTTCCCGAGTTTTGGCTCACTGCAATGAAGACCAACGAAGTGCTTTCTGTACAGATAACAGACCGTGATGAAGGTGCTTTGAAGTATCTGAAGGATATTAGGTGGTGCAGAATTGATAACCCCAAGGGTTTCAAGATTGATTTTTACTTTGACACGAATCCATTTTTCAAGAATTCTGTGTTGACAAAGACTTACCACATGATTGATGATAATGAACCCATTTTGGAGCGGGCAATAGGGACAGAGATTGACTGGTATCCGAAAAAAAATCTAACACCAAAGCTTATGAAGAAGAAGCCAAAGAAAGGAGCACTTGCGCCTACACAACAGCAGAGAGTCCTCATGGAGCTTGAAGCTGATCCAAAGCTTGTTTATCACTGTGGATTGTCTCCACGTTGTCTCCCGGAATTGGTTGAACACAATCCTGTAATTGTTGTTGAAGTGCTTCTGAAGTTGATGAATTCAGTACATATAGCAGACTATTTCAAAGTATTTGTCAATATGCACATGAGCCTGCACTCTATGGAGGTTGTTAATAGGCTTACAACTGCTGTTGATCTTCCCACACAGGAACCACAAATCACTAAGCCACTAGGAAGACTGAAGTTTGATTTGTTTAGGGACATTTTAGGTGTGTTTAAAAATCCCTTTCTCCATTAAGGGGGGATGTTAGAAATTAATGGAGAATAGGTTAGTAGTTATGATTTGCTCCTTATTTGACATTCAGTTCCTATTAATTAGTAATCTGTCTTATGCCTATGTATCTATTTAATTTCTGATGATTAATGAATAATAAGGAAGCGGATGCATTTGCTGAAGGGAGCTCCTGGTGATCTGCACCTGTGAGCTCCCGTGTGTTTGGTCCAAACTTCTGTCTTCTGCATTTCTTATCATGTCCAAATTTTTTTTAATAGACTCTCCACTATTTTTGCACCTTCATTATCTATCTAAATCATCCATATTTTTTATCTTAAATTTTTAACTTAGATTCTTTAAAGCCCTAGTTGTAAACCCTAAACTTCTAACCACTTTTTCTTTCAACTAAATATTCAAAATTTTGTAATTATCGATACACCGTTAATATATAAAATTCAATCTCCCAAATTAAGTTCTTATTACACAAAGAAATATATCATCTCTTAGAAAATTTAGATAATATTTAATGGATTTTTAAAGTTTTACTCGACATTATGGATGTTCTAGGCACTTGGTTCTCTTTTAACCAAGAATGGTCTCTAAGAGACAACAAGCCCCATGTTTTTTTTTCCTCCACCAAATATCAAAATTAAAATTAGTAAACATGATTCTTGCTAATTTAACAAGCCCCAAGTTTTTTCCCCTCCACCAAATATCGAAATTGAAATTAGTAATCATGGTTCTTGTTAATTTAACAAGGTTAAAAGAACATCTAATAGTTAAACAAAATTATTTAGAAATTTGATCTAAAATTAAATCAATCATTCTCATTTACAGATAAACAAGTTATAAAAAGTTTATAATGCAAGTTGGTGAAGATGTTCTTAGTAGAAGAATAAACACTTACATTCATCCAAAAACTACTAATTATTCTTAGTAATAGAAACTATTTACAAAAATTGATAATAAAATTAAAAATGATATATGTAGAAGAAAAGACATAAGCATAAAACCCTATAATGAAAAATAATAGTGTTGCGAGTCACCAATTAATAGTAAATAGTGAATTTCAAAATTTTCTATGTAAAAATAAAATACACCCATATTATTTCATTAGAAAATTAACATTTTAAGAATCACTTTAAAATGAAATGCTTGAAAAAATAAAAATCATGATACGTTTTTTTTAATGTAATTATTTACATTGAGAATTTTGGAACAAACATCAGTTAAAAGTAGAGAAATTTTCTATTCCAATTCCAATTATAATACAAGAAAATGGAGTGCATTTTCACTCCTAAATATTTATGACATCCTTGACATATTGATGGCAGTTTCCAGCATCGAGGACATTCTGATCGTGAATGGTGGTTTGTCCTGCGGTTTCTGCTTCATGAGAGCTTGTTTCCCCTTGTGCGAGTCTGGGGCTAATGTCGAATTCTCTATTACCTGAAGAAAGAAATTTTACATTAATGGAAATCTCATCGGTATTATTGTTACCTACAAATGTTTTGGCTTAACGTCTATTCCGCAAACAGGGCAAGTTGAATGCAAGTGAAACCACATGTCGATACAATCTATGTGAAAGCTATGTTTTTTTTCAATTCGGTAGAAACTGACCTTTCTCATTCTCCTCTAACAAACAGACGGCGCATTGGAGCATGTGTTTGAAGCTCTGTGCTTTATACTCAAAGATGGGTAGCGAATCTACAGCGCATGCATTGAGAGTGTCATGCCACTACAGCTGTGGTAGTCATTCAACCGCTTATAGCGAGGTGTGGCACCACTGAACACTTTCTTTTCACCAATACTTATGTTCATGGGCTACGCCTTAACATTCGATACTTAGTTTATTTTTCTTCACCAAGTATTATTATTAGCTTTTATACTAATGAACACCCATACACATTCATTATCCACAACAATTATACATAAATAACACAATTGCAATAGTATAAAGGGAGGGGCAACTCCCTGAGTAAGAGTTTGCCCGATTTCAATATATTTTCAACTTTGATAAAAATACAAGTATACCTTGGGAACCCCAAGTTTTATACTTAGAAAAATTTCAGACTTCCTGTCTTTCCCATGAGATGCCCACCTCCTACATGCCTTGCACTGTGGTCACTCTCACGATCCACACCTAGCCAAATTTTCACTCGTCCAACCGTTGGGCAACACCTTTGTGCACCCTCACCTGGTCTCGTCCACCGCGGGTAGATGCCTTCATGCAGTCTCACCCAAACTCGTACAACCACGGGCGGGCTCCTTCATTTCACCCTCCACCCGAGTTTGTTTCACCGCGGGTGAGCTCCTTCATGTACCCTCCACTCGAGTTCGTTTCACCATCGGGCGGGCACCTTCGTGCACCCTCCACCTGAGTCTGCTTCACCGTCAGGCGGGTGCCTTTGCGCACCCCTCCTCCTGTGCATTCAACCGACGGGCGGGTGCCTCGTGCAACCCTTCACCCATATCACCAACCGCGTTCACCCGGTGGGTGTGCCTTCGTGCAGCCTGCCTACTGAACCCGTTAACCAAGACTCATGCAGCTCGTGCGAGTCTTCCTGGTGGGTGGGTGCATCAACCTGCGGTTCGACCTGCACCTCTATGCCTGCTCCTCCATGTTATGACCTGCACCTCGCACCTTCCTAAGATGCTCGAGCTCATCCAATCATCGAATGACTTGTTCCATTGTTCGA
Source organism: Pinus tabuliformis (assembly GCA_031772625.1). Lineage (NCBI taxonomy): Eukaryota > Viridiplantae > Streptophyta > Pinopsida > Pinales > Pinaceae > Pinus > Pinus tabuliformis. The sequence continues at coordinate 771,219,404 of CM062815.1, forward strand.
TGCCTTTCGTCCACCTCTCATCCACCTAGTTATATGGTTGTGAAGCGTGGTCATGCCAACCAACCAACCTTCCTTCCATCATGTAGCCAACCTCCATTTTCCCGTTTAGCTCACCCATGAGGTTGATCGTCCAGCCCATCACACAGGACCACCCCCTCATCTCGCCCAACACTTCACCAACATTCAGTCGGCTCGTGGGTGACTCGCCCAGCTCATCCCCACTGTATAAACTCACAACCAAGACTTCTCCCACGCGCATTTTTACATCACACGCTCATTTGCCTTAGCCGCAACTCACCAACTTCGCACGGGATGTGCGTCTTGCCCGTCACAGGGACTGTAAGTCCTTACATCCTCCTCCACCTGAAGTCATTTTCGTCCTCGACAATATACCATCCCGGTAACCATCTGCCACCAAGATCATCATCTCATCAGGATAACTATCTCATCCTCGGTCCATGATATCAACCAGTCCATACACTGCAAACATCCCTGCAACATATATAAAACAACTACCTCTATCATGTGTCGTCCCATCCCATGAACTGTCGTCAAATACTCCAACATAATGCCAACATCTTTCTGGTACACTGCTAGCCCTCATGACTCGAACTAGTGAGATGATCAGTCCAACTGTCACGCTCAAATCATAAGAATGCCCATCCTTATGTCTACACCAGTCTTTCTCAAACTCTGGCACATCATAGACTCACCAAGAATCTCTCCCATGCTTAGGTCCATGGAAACTCCATCCCATTTGCAACATGTCATGATGCTAATGCCAAACCATTCCTGCACCATCTATCACACCTGCTCAACCTATTTTAAGGACTCATTGCCATGACTAGCTAAAAATGAGCCCCATCTTCTAAGTCATCTAAGAATATGTAGAGAGAGTAGAGCCTGAAGGCTCACCCTCACTAATAAGCTCAATCCATTTGTCAGGATCCTCTATCTCCATCCTCTGTAGATATGCAACTCGATCCTCCCCTTGGACATTTGGCCTCAAATAAACATAATCATCATCATCATCATCCTCAACCTCCTCTAGCCTTCTTGACACATCCAAGATACAATCAGATAGTGTCCTGATAACCAATGACTGCTTGGTAAGCTTTGCCTCAGTAGTAGACAACCGCTTACACACATTATCCAAGCACTTCTTGTCCTCCATCTTCATCACTACTAGTTTACAATAAGGCCTTGTCACACCAATGGTTGGAACACCAATGTGTACATCTTCCCTTCCATCGTAAATGTACATCTTCTTCAAATGTGGAACAATCATAGCATCATATTGTTTCAAGAATTCCATCCCTAGCACAACTTCATAGTCATCAATCTGCACTATAGTGAAGTCGACCTTCCCGGTCCATTCACCTAGTGTTGTGTCCACTCTTTCAGCTACACCAAGTATAGAATCAGGAGGAGAATTCATTGTCTTCATTTGTGCCTTCATCAGTACAAACATACGCCCAATCCTTCTCGCAACATCCTCACTCATGAAGTTATGATTAGCTCCACTATCCACCATAGTGAGCACATCCATACGTCCAATCTTCATCCGAACATACTCCAAACTATTCCTTTCAGGATCTCTTTGAGAGAGCACTTCAGTAGCAGCATCACCTCCAAGAATCTGCATTATCCCCACAAAAGCTTCGTCTTTCTTCGCATTAGACTGTGTAATAGCGACCACCTTTGGTCTTGAAGGACAATTCTTCACCGTATGTGGTTCAACACATATCCAGCACTTCAATACTTTCTTCGTCTTCGGCTTCTCATCCGATTTCAAAGCATCGTCCTTCTTCTCTTTCGGCTTATCAAACTTCTTCTTTTTCTCATCAGAAGTTTTGTCATAATGCTCCACCAATCAATCTATAGTAGCAAACACTTCCTCAAGTGTTTTAATCTTCTGCCTCTTCACTTCATTGCGTGCCTAAGGTTTCAGCCCAATAATGAAATTGAACACCTTGTCCCTCTCCGCCATGTTAGGAAGTTCCAGAACTACACTTTCAAAACTCTCACTAATATGTCTGTAGTTCCCTATCTGCTTAATAAATTTAATCTTCATCCTTGCTTCTCATGTTTCATCGTGAAGACTGAAATGGATCTACAAAGCCTTCTTCATGTCATCACCAGCACTACCATTAGAAATCTGGTCCATTCTCCTTTACCACCACATATTAGCATCCTTCGTTAGGAATTGAGCAACCACTTTCACCTTTGTCTCATCATCGGATAGACCCAAGCGTTCCAATTATTTCTCCATATCCCATAGAAAGTTACCAAGAGTCTTTGCACTACTTGTACCATCATAAGATTCTGGTTCCTTGACTTTCACATGAGACACTCCTCCACCTGGTTATGCCCCACGACCTTCTTCAACACTGCGATCACATCTCTCGCTTTGTTAAGAGATTCCTGCAAGTTCAAGATTTGTACCAAACCTCGATCTCTTGCTTCTTCAATCTCCTTGACTTCATCTTCAAGTTGTGTACACTTAGGATCAGTGTACTCATGCTGAGTCTAGAGTTCGATGAATTCTTCACTCATCTTCGCATTGGCTTCCAGATCTTTCATTACCATGGCCATCTTCGGAGTCCAGAAAGACTCCAATTTGTCCATTCCTTCCAATATCCTTTCTATGAAAGCCTAGGTCACATTGTGGCTAGATTCACTTGATACCACATGAGTTTCACCTACCATTTCTGCTAACAACTTCCTTCTTTGTGATCTAGTATAGCCCATCCACCAGCTTCACCAAGTTCCATGCAAAACTAAACCAGTTCTTGTCTCACTTGTATGCGAAACCAACTTCCTTCACTTGCAATTACCTGCTTCCACTGTCACTTCGTCACGAGCAACCCTGCTTTGATCACTAGCTCCAACTGTGAGCTTTGATACCAACTCCAACCATGAGCTCTGATACCAACTATCATGCCCCTACGCCTGCAGTAGTCTTTCAACTGCTTATAGCGAGGTGCGGCACCACCGAACACTTTCTTTTCACTAATACTTATGTTCATGGACTACGCCATAACATTGGATACTTAGATTGTTTTTCTTCACCAAGTATTATTACTAGCCTTTATACTAATGAACACCCATGCACATTCATTATCCACAACAATAACACAATCGCAACAGTATAAAGGGAGGGGCAACTCCCTAAGTAAGAGTCTGCCCAATTTCAATATATTTTCAACTTTCATAAAAATACAAGTATACCTTGGCAACTCCAAGTTTTATACTTAGACAAATTTCAGAATTTGTGTCTTGCCCACGAGCTGCCCACCTTGTGCACGCCTTGCACTGTGGTCACTCTCACAATCCACACTTAGCCAAATTTTCACTCGTCCAACTGTCGGGCAACACCTCCGTGTAGCCTCACCTGACCTCATCCACCACGGGTAGGCGCCTTTGTGTAGCCTCAACTGAACTCGTACAACCACGGGCGAGCTCCTTCATTTCACCCTCCACCCGAGTTCATTTCACCCTGGGCAGGTGCCTTCGTGCACCCTCCACCCGAGTCCATTTCACTATCGGGTGGGCACCTTCGTGCACCCTCCACCCGAGTCTGCTTCACAGTCGGGCGGGCGCCTTCGTGTACCCCTCCTCTCATGCCTGCACCCGACGGGCAGGTGCCTCATGCAACACTTCACCCATATCACCACCCGCATTCACTCGGCAGGCGTGCCTTCGTGCAGCCTACTTACTAAACCCGTTCACCAAGACTCGTGTAGCTCGTGCGAGTTTGCGCGACGGGCTGGTGCATCAACCTGCGGTTCGACCTGTGCCTCTACGCCTACTCCTCGAGCTCGAGCTCGTCCAATGATCGAATGACTTGTTCGATTGTTCAATGCCTTTCATCCACCTCTCATCCACCGAGTTATACGGTTGTGAGGCGTGGTCGTGCCAACCGGCCGACCTTCCTACCATCATGCAGCCGACCTCCATTTTCAGGTTTAGCTCACCCACGAGGTGGGTTGGCCCACCCAGCACACAGGACCACCCCCTCATATCTCCCAACACTTCACCAACGTTCGATCGACTTGTGGTTGACTCGCCCATCTCATCCACACCGTATAAACTCATGACCAAGACTTCTCCCACACGCATTTTTACATCACACACTCGTTTTCCTTAGCCACAGCTCGCCAACATCGCACAGGATGTGTGTCCTACCCGTCGCACGGACTGAAGGTCCTTACAGAGAGGAATCAAGGGATCCTGGGGTGCAATGGAAAATCTATGATGTCAAGAGGAATCGATCCATTTAGGCAGAGGGGAATTTGTATAGATCAAAGCGGAGAAGAAAGAGAAACATGAAAATCACTACCACGATCATCGTTGCAGCAAATCGCTTCTCGACGTCAATTGGTGGCGCCAAGGGGGCATGCAAACTCTTGTCGTCAATTGGTGGTGGTGAGGAAGAATGCAAGGCCATGGTCGGTGGTGAATCTATCTCTCAGGGCGTTGGCTATTAATATGGATGAAGATGAATACACGTGAATACAAATTTAAAACTGATGTGTACATAGGAAGTCAATTATGGCTTATTCAATAAAATATTGAAAATGAAAATGTTAATGCAGGTACATTAGTTTAGGTGGTGTGGTGGGAGGGTTTATTGTCTTTTTCTTCATTTAGGTGGAATGCTAGTAGGGTTTATTGTCTTTTTCTTTATTAGTTTAAGTTTAAATTTCATATTGCCACATATTTGTATATATAATTTTATTATTATTATTATTATTTCGCATAATAAGTAAATATTATTTATATATTTGATTATAATTATCATTAATATTAAATTAGTAATATCTAAATTCTCTATGATACATTATAAAGTTCATACTCTAACAATTATGTTCTTTTTTAAAAAGTTATGGAAATTCTGGTTATATTTTGATAAAAAAATTAAATGCAGATAAAAGTTGTCAAACTTCAAAATTTTATGTGTCCTCAAAGTTTCTTGATGGTGTTGAAGTCATTTCCACTGTCAAAAACATGATTCAAACAATGCCTCTACAAGATTTTTTTGAATTTTTTTGCCCCAATTCCAACCACTTTTGACAGTATGAACAATTCCTCAGCCTCTATAAACTACTCCCACAGTAAACAAAATAACTTTATCTTAATAAAAAGATAAATTTGTTTTAATATTTTTTTTATGTAAATTCCTTAACCACACTAAATAATATCCAACCACAACCCAATATCTTTAATAATGACATTCAAATACAAATTAACACTTTGTTTTTCATAAATAGAGATGAAATACCTCTTAATTTAAAAAAACACTTTGTCACTCATAAACAGAGATAAAATACTTTTTAATGGAAGGAGACAAAATAAAATCATCAATTTTAGCTTCCAATAAAATAGAGTTGTGGAAGATAAAAACTCACTAATGATATGAATTGTAATTCATCTTCTTTCACGGCAGCGGACCAATGGTGTTACAGATTATCCTCTGTAACGTGAAATTACTCACTCAACAAGTTATGGTAGTTTAAAAATAGTAGACTAACCATGATAGGTAGTTACCCTTTATAAATTTAAATCAATGTTCGTTAATATATATTTTGTATTTCAAATTTCCTTATCGTCAGATATATTATTTTGATTTTAATAATATTTAAATATATTATGAATTTTATATTTATTTTTCTAATTAATTTTATAAAATCAATTATTTTATAAAAATTTATTTAAATTATATTTTATTTCTAAAAATATATAAAAATTAAAAATTTAAGTCACTATAATTAATAAAATTTAAGTTTAAATTAGAAAGGTTAAAAAAATTATAATTATAATATATATACTGTTGTTGTTGTTATTGTTGATGTTAAAAAAATTATAATTATAATATATATACTGCTGCTGCTGCTGTTGTTGTTGTTGTTGTTACATATTTAATTTTTATGCTTTATTGAAATGCTACATTTTTATTATAATTATTTATAAATACATAAATATACATAACTTAAAAGTGTATAATTTAAATTTAAAAAAAAAGAAAGATAAAAGATAAATATAAATAAATAAAAATGTAGAGTATTATTAAAAAAGTAGTGTTCTATAATTAACCACACTATTTCTATATTTTTCCAAAGCTAATTTAACCTGGTTTCTTCTTATAAGTCAACATTTAGTTAGTATCACACATTCTTGAATTTTTTTTTGTAATGTGAGTAGGTTTTAGTATTTAAATTTTTTATTTTTTTTTACTACTCTTTTTTAATTTCTTGTGATTTCATTAAAAAAATAAAATTTAAATACAATTTTAGAAGAATTTGGTGAGATTATATATTATCCATTACTCACAAAGCAAAATAAGGTAGTTTTCGTGTAGTAGACTCACCATAATAGATAATTAAGCTTTCTAAATTTAAATAAATTTTTTCAACGTATCTTTCGTATTTCAAGTTTCTTTATTATCAAATACATTATTTTGATTTTAATAACATTTTAATATATTATTAGTTTTATATTATTTTGATTTTAATAACATTTTAATATGTTTGTGAGAATAATTTTGGAAAAATCACATAAAAAATCATTTGTCGACGCGTTTCGAACCAACCAGTGTGGTTCATCATCAAGACAAGTTGAAGATCCAATCTGAGTGATAAGTTAAATAGGGAAAACAGACCATTCCAACAACTATATTTGACCGAGAAACGGATACCTACAAATCTCAGATCTAACCAACCCTAAGCTGGCTCTTAGAAAAACGCCATGATTTTTGGGGATATTAAGGTTATGCTTAATCAGGGCAAAGTCCAGAATAAGTGAGGAATCCTTGCATCACTTTAGAAACTCCATATCGAACTTCATCTTTGAGGCCTGCATGCATGCCCATTCGAAACAATGAACCTTTTTTGCAGTGGCTTCTTCGTGCAGGGAAATTATTATAGAGTTGAGACTTTTGTGATCCATAACATGTTTGTGAGAATAATTTCGACAAAATCACATAAAAAATCATTTGTTGACACGTTTCAAACCAATCAGTGTGGTTCATCATCAAGATAAGTTGAAGATCCAATCTGAGCGATAAGTTAAATAGAGATAGTAGACCATTCCAATAGCTATATTTGACTGAGCAACGGATATCTGCAAATCTCAGATCTAACCAACCGTAAGCTGGCTCTTAGAAAAACACCATGATTTCTGGGGATATTAAGGTTATGCTTAATCATGGCAAAGTCTAGCATAACTAAGGAATCCCTACATCGCTTTAGAAATGCTAGATCAAACTTCAGCTTTTAGACCTGCATGCGTGCCCGTTCAAAACGATGAACCTTTTTCACAGTGGCTTCTCTATGCAGGGAAATTATCATAAAGTTGAGACTTTTGTGATCCATAACATGTTTGTGAGAATAATTTCGGCAAAATCACATAAAAAATCATTTGTCGACGCATTTCGAACCAACCAGTGTGGTTCTTTGTGAGGACAATTTGAAGATCCAATCTGAGTGATAAGTTAAATAGGGATATCAGACCATTCCAACAGCTATATTTGACTGAGCAAAGGATATCTGCAAATCTCAGATCTAACCAACCCTAAGCTGGTTCTTAGAAAAACGCAATGATTTCTAGGGATATTAAGGTTATGCTTAATCAGGGCAAAGTCCAGAATAACTATTGGTTAGATCTAAGATTTGCAGATATCCATTGCTCGGTCAAATATAGCTGTTTGAACGGTTTGCTATCCCTATTTAACTTATCGCTCAGATTCGACCTTCAACTTGTCCTGACGATGAACCACACTGGCTGGTTCGAAACGCGTCGACAAATTATTTTTTATGTGATTTTGTTGAAATTATTCTTGCAAACATGTTACGGATCACAAAAGTCTCGACTCTATAATAATTTCCCTACATGTTGAAGCCACTGCGAAAAAGGTTCATCTTTTCAAGCAAGCACGCATGCAGGTCTCAATGCTGAAGTATGATCTGGAGTTTCTAAAGCGATGCAGGGATTCCTTAGTTATTCCGGACTTTGTCGTGATTAAGCATAACCTTAATATCCCCAGAAATCATGGCATTTTCTAAGAGCCAGCTTAGGGTTGGTTAGATCTGAGATTTGCAGATATCTGTTGCTCGGTCAAATATAGCTGTAGGAATGGTCTGTTGTCCCTATTTGACTTATCGCTCAAATTGGATCTTCAACTTGTCGTGACAATGAACCACACTGGTTGGTTCGAAACACGTCGACAAATGATTTTTTATGTGATTTTGCTGAAATTATTATCACAAACATGTTATGGATCACAAAAATCTCAAAACTATAACATTTAATATATTATTAATTTTATATTTGTTTTTTTATTTAAAAAAATAATTTTATAGCATATATTATTTTATATATATTTATTTAAATTATATTTGATTTTTAAAAAATATATAAAAGATAAAATAACCCTATTTGAAAATAAAAGTTAAGTTTAAATTATAAATATTAAAAAATATTATAATTATTATATATATATATATATATATTGATTATCTATATATATTTTATATATAAACGATTAAAATACTTTTTTTATATAATTAAATTTTATATTTTATTAAAATGATATACTTCTATTATAACAATTTATAAATATATAAAATTATATAATTTAAATATATATAATATAAATTTAAAAATAATATATAAAATAAGATAAATAAATTGAAATGAAAAATATTATTAAAAAAATAATATTTTATGTAAACTAACCACGTCCCTCCTATATAATTTCAAAATTAACTTAACCCATATTGATTTCTCTTTAATTATAAAGTTTCACATATAAAACAATATTTAGTTAAGACATACATTAATTTTTTCTTGTGAATAAGTTTTAGTCTTTAAAGTTTTATTGTTTTTTTTTTTTTTTTTTTATTACGAGACATTTTAAAGTTCTTCTGATTTTGCTTATTAAAAACAAAACAAATTTAAATACCATTTTTAAAAAAAATTCATGAACACATTTTACCTAAAATTTGTGAATATCATCAAATGAATTTGTCCGAGGTGAACTTCAAATTTCATGAATTTTGTTCATGGAACCTATTGATTTAGAATAAAAATTTATATATTAAATTAAAAACAAATGATTTTAAAAGATTAAATATTAACTTTATAAAAAATTAAAAAATTAAATATTAACTTTATAAAAATTATATTAGATTTTGTAAAAAAATTATTTAAAATAATAATATTATTTTATTTAAGTACTCAGGGTCTTTTGCAGTGCATTATATTAGATATCATTTTTTGGGATTTAAGTGCATTAAGAAAGTCATTCATATATAACCATTTCCATGAGAAGTAGTCGTAACTGAATAATTTCTCATGATTGTTGAATAGTCCACTTCGCACTAATTGCATCGGCTGATGCTCACACGGGTGAAGAAGTGAGATTGAAACTAGTGAAAAGAATCAAATAGCGTCAATCATCACTTCTGAGGCATCTCGGGAGGTCACCCATCCCAAACCGCCTATGGCTCAAGCATGCTTAACTGTGGAGTTTTTCCCCACAATCAAGCCCACTTAGCTTGCTACCCCATTTGCAAAACCTTAGCAAATATTGTGTCTAATGAACCATTCAATTAGAGCTCCCTTCACAGTGCATTATATTAGATATCATTTTTTGAGATTCAATTACTTTAAAAAACATTTATTTATGACTATTTCCATGATCGCAGTTATTATATTATATAAAATAAATATATTATTTTTTTTTTTTAATTAACAAAATAATAAAAATAAAATTTTTCCATCTCACACATCTTATATACCAATTTGATATGTAATTTGACTCTAAATTAAAAATTAAATTATTATTATAAAATATATAATTACCCTTAAAAAAAATAATAACAAAATTTTAAAAAAAACGTTGGAATAAAAATGTTATATAAATGTTAGGAAATCATTAAGATTTTAAATACGGAATTTATGAAACGTGAACAATGTTGACAGCTTAATTTACTTAAAGTTAAAGTTAAGAGTGTAACGCAACTTACATTTAAGAGGTTCGTAGAAAGAGATGTAATGTTAAAATAATTAATCTCTACCACGGAAATAATTTAAAGGTTTACGAAAGATTATAAAAGTCATATTTAAAATAGGATCTCATAATTTTATTATATATAGACATATATAATTATATTGTTTTAGAAAAATAGATTATATTAGTGGTGGTTTAAAATGGATTGGATCTACATTGTTACACATAAATTAGAGTTATTAGTTCATCTACAAAAATTCAAAATATTTATTGTAAATAAATAAATACATTGATACCATAAAAATAAAGAAGACTAATAAGAGGTAATTATAACATTTCATCCGGTTCACATGATGTCACAGCCTTTGGATCCTTTTCACTTGAGGTAAGTAGGTTTAAAATTGCATTAGATATGACATTCCATGTGGGCTAAGTGATCTTCCTTTCTGTCAAGGAAAGTCTGCAATTTCTACTAATTCTATCAAATGTCACTAAGAAAAGAAATTATTTCATTTTCGTGCTCATGTTTTTTTCTTAACACCCTTCCCAATAGGGTCTTGAGCTCCCACTAGAGGGTTAAGGAATGCAAGTATTAGTTCCTTCTTCCCTTGTAGTTGCCAAGCTCTGAAAGTCCACTAAAGACCTCCTCCAACAACTCAAAATATGAGTATGCCTATGTAACACCATCCTCCCACATCTACCTAATAACTAGCCAAACATAGTAAACATGTGACGAGATGCTGCTATCTTAGGATTCGACCTCTTCTGTGACCTTAAGGAAGTGGAATTGACGAAATCACAACAAACAAATATCCAACACTAGTCTCAGGACCAGCAAGAACCAAACAAGCATTTTAAATAGCTTGCCCCTAGGTCCTACTATTGTTTTAACCAACTTAGGCAATAGTAGTGCTCCCCAAACACTGGCAAGGCGAGTTATAACGCTCCACAGACATAGCCCAGAATGGAATCATCACTTAAAATTGGTATGAATATAAGAAAACAAGGATGCAAAAGAAATAAGTTGAAGAAGACCATAACAAGACCCCTACTAGACATAACAGGAATTCCATCAAACATATCATCAACATGTAACCTACAAGTGTAAACAACAGAATTAGGTGTATAGATCTCATAATTATCTGAGAATTTCTATGAACCATTGTTCCGCATGTCATTTGTTGCCTTATCATTTATTAGATCATAGATACACAATCCATTCAGATATGGGTAAAAACATCATGAGAATCATATATAGCTCAAGTCACAAAATATATAACCAACATAATAGGAACATAAATACAATAGATATCAACCATCACAATCCATGTATACTACATTACTTTTACACATGAAAATCAAGGGAATGAATTTATCATTAATTAATGCAATGAACCAACCAGAGATGGGCCTACCACATTCTACCCAACTATAGATTGGTTGAGCCAAGTCTCTCTTCAGCCAATCGCCCTCACACCATATTCAATGCATTAATGTGGGATCTCATAGAACACATCAATCAAAAACTAATATAGGGCTTCTAGAGGCCATCCAAATCAACCCATCAAATAGTGATTGCACGTCATGGTTCGATGTCACAACACCATGATTAGATTGGTCTCCATCCAAGACTTATATGGCTTCGAGAGCATTTGTTCCAACGAAGGCTTCCGGGACTAGTAACTCAACCCACAACTATCGTTGGGCTTCCAGAGAATTTGTCCAACCAAGGCTTCCAAGACTAGTAACTCAAGCCACCAAGGGTTTCCAAAGCATTTTTCCATCCAAGGTTTCCAGGGCTAGTAATCCAACCCAAGTTGTTACTAGGCTTCCAGAGTGTTTTTCCAACCAGGGCTTCCACGAACTAATAACTCAACCCAGTCTAAGGAAACATGATAGCCAACCAACAACAAATAATGAAAGTAAGCCTAGAATCTCTATGGCTATCAATGACATATCGCAACCAAGAAACCACATGTATATGTCGTGCATGCCGAAACTAGTGAAGAAACCATACATGCAATTTGGTACCTATAAAACAAATCTGATGTAGTTGTTGATCATGATGCCTTCTTGTGCTTTCCTGCTCTTCCTTTGCCTTCTTGCTCCAAGAATTGCAATATGCCACACCCTTCAAGAGTGCTCCTAGAAAACTCTAAAAATCCAAGAGTATGAGAGACAGAGAATAATGAGAGAGAGCTCCAACACCGAACTGACAAAAGGTTACACTGACCAAGCTTGCAAATTGATCCTCATAAGCCTTTTTATCAATGATGCACCTATTTTCTTCATTTTCCATCATTTTTCTTCAATTTACTCCTCACACGCAACATGTGCCCTTTCACCTCCCTTTTCTCGTAATTTCTATGTTTTTTCATAAATAAATGTGCCAAAAATGCCATTTTTTCTTTCCAAATCCTTAGCCATTTCCTTTGCCAATTTCCTTAGCCATAAACAACCAAATGAGCACCCACTAGAATGTTTTTCACACCATTCAACTTGGAAAACATGTCCCATCAACTGTGGTCTTATGTAATTTTACATGGAAATTTTACCAGGGTTGTTACAGAACCCTCCCCCTTCAGCGAACGTTGTCCTCATTGTTTAATGACAACTATAACCAACATTACATTTTAAAAAAAAACATATTTCCCATGGAATTTTATAACACAACTTGTTGTAGTACTTACAATGAAAGACTTGCTCAAAATGAAAACATCGTGACAACATACTGCATATTGGCGCTTTATAAAGTAGCTCTTTATGGTATTTACAATAACCACATATACACATATTCACATTTGCTAAACCAACAAATGAAACGATACGATGCCCATATCAATCAACAAGGAAATTGAGAGGATCACACCTCCACCCTGAAAGCAATATCAAGATTCACCTCCCTCCCACAAAGCCCAGAATCCATTGCAAACTCAAATGTGCAACCAATGTCGATCGCTATAATCCTACACCACTTTTCCTGTCAGTGAACAGTTACCGAATCATTATTCCAGGGCGCACTCCCGTTGTGCATCAGATTCCATCTGGAAATGCTAATGACCAAAACAAATATATCCACGACCTTCCCTTCTTCGCTACACAGTCCCTCGAGAATATGTTCACCCCTTCCATGCAGTCACTCACCTTCCAACGCTAGTGGAAAATGAGAAATTAGTGACTAGGTGACTAAAAAAGTTAGTCACTACAACTTTTCCAAGTGAAATACTTCCAAAAATGATCAATCTTAAGTGAATAAACTAAAAATGACTAACATAAATCACTAATTTAGTCGCAGGTTAAAATATGTGACTAGCTAATAAGTAATGCAACTAAAACTGACTAACATGAATGACTAATTTAGTCTAAGAACAAAAATAGAAGTACTACAACAATATGAATCAATTTTTTATGTTAGTGATCTTAGTTGCGTCAAGAAATCTAAACTTACAAGTGATAGGGGATTGAAAGGTTGTTAAAGATTGGTTGAAAGGTTATCCTTCCTTAAACACTTCTTCATCCTCACATAGTGTATAGGTGAGCCAAATTTTAATTATTTATCTCTAATAATTTCTAATTTTAAAAAATATATTTTTTAATAAAAAAATATTTTATGTTTTTTTTTTAATTTAGTCATTGAATCTAATTGGATCTAGTTCCAATTTGAAATTAACTTGAAGAGAAATTTTAATTTTTAAGACTATAATATCAAATAAAAGCTACTTTAATTTCATATTAACTGACCTATATCCATCTTAACCACAGATAAACGAAGTGCCGAGAGGGATCCAATCTCTCGAGGTGCAAACTTTTTTTCTAGTGAAAATCTTGAGGAAATGATTGCACTCGAGAGATTGGATCCCTCTCGGAAATTGATAGTTATAGGGTTAATATGGATCTAGGTTGGTTATATAATACTATATAATATCTACATTTGTATTTGTGTCTCTTTGTTATTCCCTCTCTCTATGTCACCCCCCAAACATACACAGACTCTCTCTCCGTCTCTTCCCCTTCTCTGTCTATCTCTCACTTCTCCTTCTCTCCCTCTCTATCTATATCCTTCTCTCTATTCCCTCCCACTTTCCTCTCTCCCTCACTCTCTCTCCATGACTCCCTTCTCATCCCCTCTCTCTCCTCATATCTATCTCCCTTCCTCTCTATCCCTTATCTCCCACCTGCCTTTATCTCTCCCCCCAGATCATTCTCCCTCTCTCTCTCTCTCTCTTCCATCGAACTCTATCACTGTCTCCCCCTGCTTGTCCTTCTCCATATCTATGTCTCCATCTCTCTCCCTTCCCCTTCTATCCCTATCTCTATCCTCTCATCTTATTTCTCTTCCCTCCTCTCCTCTCTCTCTCACTCTCTATCCATATTTCCCTTATCACTCCTCTCTCTCTCCACCTCTATCTCTCTATGTCTTTGTTCTTTCCTTCCTCTCTCTCCCACTCCAATTCCATCTCTCTCTCTCTCTCCTCTCTCTTCCTTCCTCTCTCTTCTTACCTCTCACTCCCTCTCTCCCACCTCATTCTCTCTCCCCCCCATCACTCTCTTTTTCTCTCTCTCCCTCTTGCTCCCTCTCTCTCCCCTCCATCACTCACTCTTTCTCTCTCTCTCTCTGCCCTTGAAATTTTTCACTATCTCCCTCCCTCTCTCTGCCCCATCCCCAAATCTCTCTTAAATTTTATCACATTGTATTGTGTTTAAGAGATGATCTAAATTAAAAATCATAATTTGTTGTAAACTATTACACTTATATTTTGGATCAACATTGTCAAAGAAACTAAAATAATGAAAACTTTGAAAAAATCATGCACTATATTTAATCTATTATAATTAGTCAATTTGTTTGGTCTCATCCCTTGGATCCTTAGCTAAGATGGATCTATATATATATAAAGAAACGACATATATCCATCTTAGATTAATCTTATTAAAACCTTAACTTAATTTCTATGGGAATATTTTTAGTAGTCGTGATAATAGAGGGTTTAGATATATCTCAAATTGTAACATTTTCCCTTTTAGATTAATTTTTTTTTTCTCAATCAGACTACTTCTATTAATTATACAAAAAAGTTACAGCAAGGCATCTGCCTTGAAAATTATTGCCATGAAGTTGGCATTTTACAGAACTATGCTTGACCTCAGTATCCAAAAGACCGACAATAGTGTCTTTGACTTCGTATAAAACTCAAAATGACTAAACGATGCTAAACATAAACGAAACAGAGACAAACTGAGACCTGATACATACATTGACGCTGATACTCAAAAAAGGAGGCTAGCCCCTACTACAGAAACTGCAAAGAGCAGAGGCACAGGCTGGATCAGTCATCCTCAGAGGTATAAGGCTCCTCAACAACCCTGCACCCGAATTGAAGTGAGTCCTCAGAGTCGGATTGATGAACCTCTGAGCCTGTAGGCACTCCTCGAGCTAGCGTGCTTGGACCTGCAGTGGCTGTAGGATTCCCCTCATAGAGACCTCCCAAGACCTGGCGCTGATTATCAATCGGATTTGTCGTCCTCTGGATTGCAAGAACCCCAGGATGGGCCGCTGCTGAACCCCAGAAAACTTCACATTTTTCAATTGTAACTGAAACTATGAAGGTAGATTTGGCTAACGAACATGGGATGTGGTAGCGGACAGTGGGGTCAGCATGATGGTCACATTCTTCATTCCAGACGCGTCCTCGACCCCTGCCCTTGCCACTTCTGGTGACTGGAGGATTGTTGCGACCAGAATCTAATGCTTCCAAGGAAGGGTGCGAGATGGGGGTGGACTGTTGAGAGGAGGCGCGGCCGCGAGAACCGCCTCACCTACTCCCCGTTCTGGGCCTTTCACGCGGCATGGTTATGAGCAAAGGCTTGTCCAAGGAGCTGATACACAGTGAGGAAAGACCAGGAACCCAATGCCCTGAGAAAAGAAGAGATTGAACCCCGACACGACCTTGAGAACCAGGAACCAGAGAAAAACGAGTGGAGAATGTTCTAGAGCTGAGGGAAGGTATGACAGGCAGAAGTTGGCCAACAGAGCGGCTTAGGGCTACACTCAGAGAAACAACCCATAAGGCAACAGAAGACTGCGATGGAGCCGCGGGAATGATGGTCTTATTGAACGCCATAGCGCAGATAACCAGGAGGCAGTAGGAGGAAGTTAATGTGATCATTAATATACCTGTACGAGACCAGCTCCCCCATTCAGAACTATAATCTGTGGCGCGTTTGGGCTGACACCTGCCCATTCCATGTGCCTCCATCGTGTTGTGTGACCTGTCAAGCACCTGCATCTGGGACCTTTTAGATTAAATTAAAAAAGTATTATTAAATTAAATTAAAATAAAATATTTTTACTATGATATAAGTTACGGTTTGTGGTATTGATAAGCCATAGTATTGGCCCATGATATTGTAACAAAGTTGATTTACAAGTTAATATCCATGGTAAAGTGAGGGTGAATATCCATGGTTAACAATCTTGTCATATTGTTATAAAATATTTTGATTGTGAAGTAATTTATGTTTTTTGGGCATGTGGTATTGATAATCCATGGTATTGACCCATGGTATTATAACAAAGACTATTTTTTACAAGTTAATAATATCTACCGTAATGTGAGGGTGAATATCCACATTAAGAATCATGTCATATTGTTATAAAATATTTTGGTTGTGAAATAAGTTATGGTTTTTGGACTTGTAGTATTGATAAGCCATGGTATTGGCCCACGGTATTATAGAAAATCCTATTCACAACTTAATAACAAAATAAAAATATAACAAATTGAATTTTCTTAATTTTACTAATTGAACTTTTTATTATAAATTGAGGCCATATTTAAATGTTTCCACTCATCCCAATATCATTCTTAACTTCTTCTTCTTTTTAATTTAATGTCTTACACAAAAATAACAAATTATTATTAAAAATAAATCATTTAACCCAATTTCAATTTATATATTTTATTTTATATTATAAATATTTCTTTTATTTTTTCCATTATAAATATTTCTTTTATTTTTCATTTCCAATTTAGTGCTAGGTTCTAATAAAATATTGACAGATTATAACATCACATTGTAGCATTGAATTTTTCTCTCCCTTCTTGATATCTACGTGGAAATGCCAGAATAAGGAAGACCATCAACTTTATCTATGTATTTAATGGGATTCAAACCCCATATGAAGTCTTCATGGGAAACACCTTATGAGAGAATCAATGATTAATTGAAGGAAGGGCAAGGTCATTGGGCGTGGAGGTTTGGGCCATTTGTACATGGGTATGAATTTAGACTCTGTAGAGTTCTTCCTTTTTACTAAAGATGATTTTTTTTCTTATGGGGTAAATAATTCCAAGGGTTTATATGATCTAAGCATAAATTTCATCTAGAGTTGAGGGTTTAATGATTATGATAATGCAGATCTTGATTGGGCCCAACAATTCATCAAAAGAAAATGCAGAAGTAAGGATTTTGCATGTCCTTATTGCACAAGGGGTTTAATCATTATGATAATGCAGATCTTGAATGTAGCCAACAATTCATCAAAAGACAATGGACAAGTATGCATTTTGCATGTCCTTATTGTAACGATCAGTGTGCTCCTCCCTAACTTTTCTAGGGTCATAATGCATGAAATTTTAATTTTTCTTTTCACCTTTTTTTTAGTGGTTGATTGTTTGTGTAATGGACTCTACCATGCCCAAATTCAAAGGGTTCGAGTGATGCAAGAAAATATTCTGGTAGGATGCAAATACTAGACCTTCCTCAAACTTTGTTATATGAAATTAAAATTTGTTGTAATCATGAACATAAAATATTTTCTGTTTCATTCTTAGATTCTGATCTCAATACCTACAATTTTAAACCATGTTACTGTATTTTAAGTAGAATATACTTAGATCCAGTAAACTTTACAACTCTCCAAAGCATAGGTTAATTTTGGCTAAAAAGAAGGAAACTGAATGGCTTTTGCAATTTAAACTCAATGCTTACAGACAATGATTAAAAATGGAAGAACTGAAATGGTCTAATAACTTTTACCCACCCATCAATTTCCAATACCTTTGCTATTATTATGAACCTAAACAAAGAGAGTAGAAGAAGAAGAGGAGCCTAGATGAGGTGGACCCTAACTTGCTTGGTACTTTTCAAAAGTTGGGCATTCCATTGACTAGAAGAATAGATTGACCAATGGTATTGTAGATGTTGTTTCTGACAGTGTTTTCATTGCTAACATGCATAGGTAGACTCTAAAGGCAGTTGAGGTTATCTTTTGTTTGTGTTAAGAGGTAATTCTAGAGTATCTTGATCTAGTTTGCAAGTAGCTTGGTGGGGTCGTTCCTCCTGTTGCTAACTATTGTGTTGCATTGTAATTTGTTTTTAGTGATAGCTCCTTCTATTAAATTCCTAAGCACACTTTGTCACCCATTGAAATATCCACTTATTTCAGGATGAAGGAGATGGAGACCAGGCAATTTGAGTTATTGTTGTAGATGACAGTATTTCTGTGAGGTGATAGGATTTCTATGACATATATTGAAGGATGCAGTGCACCATCTTATGACACCAATCATCTTCATGGCACAGTAGTGGATCTCTATTTCACCGAGGGAGAAATGATAAAGTATTCCACTATAAAGAATTGCTATGTCGTAGATGAGGAATGTAGATGTGGCATTTATAATTTTATTATGAAAAGGGGTTTGTGCGATGGAGACAAATCAAGGATTTTGTGGACCTGAGTAGAGACTGATTCGACAATCATTTGGAAATACTCAAGCAATGTTTTGAAAGGCGATGATGCAATTGCAGAGTTCTATTATGTTACCTTGAAAAATAAATATCAATAGGGGGGATGATCCATATAGGGAAGAATTGTAGGAGTAGGATTGTTTCTAAAATTATATCTATAGGCAAGTCAAGGAACTACTATAGAATCTTAGTGCGGGTGCAACCAAATTCTCATAATGCAAGGAATTTTTCATAGTGTGATTCGATGTTCATCAGTGACCAGGAAGCCACAAATACTTATTATTACATTCAATTACAATTTGAGTTACATTCTAAAGTCTCTAATTCCATTCATTGATAGTCCTTCTTGTGTCCTCGTCTCTCTTAATTTCATTGTGGTAGGATTGGAATAGGTTAAAAAATCAAGCATATCATTGAGTAAAATGGACACCCACATGTCACTACATGTCATTGTGCATACTTTCTAGTTTTGATACAATTAGAAGTGAGCAATATGATGTGTGAATAACTAAAAGTCCTAGCATGAATGATGAATCCAGTCTTAGCATGGAAATTGAAATGAAGAATCATAAAATACCAATAAATTTGTGACATAGATTAAAAAACACAATAAAATATTCTATGCGAACATTGTCTATTTAGTGCAAGATACTACTAATATTTCATAATTTTCAGAGATGGTGGATGACATGAAGATGCCCTCGAGCAAAGTTACTGACTCGAAGATAAGATGGTCAATGAAACTATTTACTTCAAATAGGCTAAATTTAGGTAATTAGAACAAGTTTGAAAATAACTAGAAACGCGACCCCTATTTATTTTAAATAGGCTAAATTAAGGTAATTAAAACAAGTTTAAAAATCACTAGAAACACCACCCACATATCATTTTATTTCTAGTTGTACAAGATAATATTGAATAAAATTATGAGCACTTCCATTTAAATTGAACATACATAAAATAACAAACAAGTTTGATGCTTCTAAAAGCTATATCCATCATTAAATATAAGATATGACAAGGATGGCTCATAATTTTAAAGGCTATATCCATCACCAACTATAAGATAAGAGTTAATGAGATAAAAAAAGTTTGTATTGATTTAACATGTAAATGCCATATTACTTATAACTTGTGTATATTGTATCTTATTGTGCATAGAAATATGGAAGGGTAATGAATAAGAATTTTCACACTGGCTTAAAATTTCCCCTTGGTTGGTGAAGAACCAATTCAATGCTATTTTTGGTGGAGCATTAAGTTATTAACCAAAGATAAAAAAATGTTACTCTCTTAAATGACTGAAAAAGGATATTTATAATGCTATATAGAAGTTATATTTCACGTAGCTATATCTACCCCAACATAGCTATAGTATTCCAACTCGATTTTTTTATATAGAAGTTACACGTCATGTAGCTATAGAAGTTACATTTATGTGTTTTAGGTATAAGTTACATTTTACATAGCTATATCTAACCTGACATAACTATAATATTCCAACTCCATTTTTTCTCACTTTTCAACATTTTAAAGATTTGTCTATTTTAGTGTGATTATGCAACTAAATAGTTGATATTATTAAGACATCTCCTATTTGCAACATTTTGAATTCTTAAATGGGATATTGGGTAGGTTTTTGTTACTACCATATATCATGTTTTAAGTAGATGGTGTTTTAGAAATCACCCAAGAGACATCTAATATTTGCAACCTTTTCCACGTGAAGAACCCAATAACCCATATTCAGCATGAAGAAAGTAACTCAAAACTTTGGGAATATTAGTTATTATATTTCCAGAGGAGGATAGATCTAGAGAAGGCAATGGCAACTAACATAAATGGCTTTTGACGGGTTGTATTTGATGAAATCCCACTATAATTTTCTACTAAAGTAAATCAAATAATGAATTTGAAGCTTGAAGGTAGTGTTGAATGGGTGGTGCAAGGTATCTTTATAAGACTATCTATCTACATGATTCTAATTCCATGAGATGGTGTATCAATAAGATTATTGTCCAGTGAAGGGTGCTCGATGTAGATATATTTCTCATGTCCTACAGGTAAATCGTATCATTATATTTCTATGAAATATAGGAATGTGTTCAAATTTGGTATTAGATAAGGAAATATATATGTACTCTTGAATTTATCTATGTTGTAATAAGATCAAGAATAAAACTTCCATTTTAAATAACTGGCATCTACCATGTAAGTTTACTTTACTACATGAAATTCTTAATTTGTTAGATCCCAACTAGTTAGGGTTGAATTTAATTTTGTTGTAATGGGATTAAGAACAAAGTTGTCATTTTAATCATCGAAATATACCATGTAAGATTTATTCACTACATGAAATTTTTTATTTGTCAAGGCCAACTTATTAGGATTATGAAGAGTCCTCTTTCATGACAATATTTATGAATGTTCTATTCTTGCCCAAAGAATTACATATTACATAAAGGTGGAAAATAAATGAGATGCAACTGAATGGTTTTTGTTTTAAAATGTGTGGAGGGAGTATAAAGTCATTTTCAGTTGCGTTCAAATATTTTGGAGAACCCACTAAAGTGCTTCAGTTTCCTCCTATTTAATTCCATTTATACTATCCCAATGCTTCTAGAAGTCTTTCTCCAAAGTCATCTCTTAACTATCTTGGAGGGAAATTGATTACTTGATTGGAACCCATAGATTACAATTTGATTAGGAGCAAGGGGTGAGAAAGATTCATATTCTTCAATATATTCCGCAAGTTAAAAGCATATTGAATGATTTCCTTTCAATTTAATTGATACGACAATCACTCAAGCATTTGTTAGGATTTTGAGACATTTTTTAATAATATTTTTTTTTGAAAGTTATGTTCTCAATTAAAGAAATTAAAGAATAGGTGAAAATGATGCAATGGAAGGATTTTATGTTTTAGTTCTTAAGAATGCATTGCTAATGTGAAAGGCTTGGTATTTTCTTGACTCAAGGTTAGTTGCATTTGACTTCCTAGCATTTATTTTAATCACTTTTGTTGTGTTTATATTTATATCCTTGAAGTTGGTGAACTATTGTGTGTGTAATAGGAAGTATTAACTACTAAGCACTCTCAAAGGTGATATTGATGGATGAATAACTTTAAATGTCCCTACTTGACACTTTAGTATTATATTATCATGCAAAGAAATTATTAATAAATATTAAATGGAAGATGATTTATGTGAATATTTCTTGGCTTGTCATATAATTACTACATTTTGGCCCACAATAATATATTAGAGCCTACTTTTGGGTTGTTACTTGTGGAGCTTCCCTTTGGCTTAGAAAAACATCGAGGATAAATGTCCATTGCATTTCCATTGGATGTCATCAAATAGGAATGCACCAAATGCAGTAGAGGAAATGGGAGCAATTGGTACAATGAGAGCATAACTGCTAGAGAAACATCGAGGAACCATAATTTCCGTGAATATTTTCATGTATAAGGAAATACTAAAAACACAATTTCAGACTAATTATTCAAACTAATAATTATATGATAATCATAATTTATAATTAAATAGTATAATATGATTAATATTATAGGACACAACTATAGGGTCTAACTGTGAGGGGCATTGTGACAATATACGTACACTTCTCAGTGTATTAGACAATCATCTCTCAGAGTATGATATCCATCCAACGAAATGTACTCCTAGAGGCCATTGTGAGATAAAAAAAAATTATTTCAGTGGACCAGTGGTGATATATTTTCTTACGTCTTAGTGTTCTACTTCCCTAAGGTTTTGACACTACTCACAACTAGCACCTTCATTGAACCAAGTGAGGTACTCATCTTGGAAAGATGAATCATTTTGTCTCCACAATCCAATATGATGTTGGATCAATCTCAAGATCCTAAGAACATAGGTCATTATATCAAGAAACTTTTAATGTGGTCAAAAGAAAATCCAAATTTAAGGAACATGCCTCGTTTAGAAGAAGCAATAAGGATATTTTTAACACTATTTTTTTTTTCCACTTGTTTTCACAAGTTTTCTATTGCCTGATATTTTTAACATGTAACTTACGGTGTATGATTGTGCCAAAGGTTTTGTTTAAGGTTGAATACTAAGTTCCTAAGGTGTGATTTTCTATGGTGACGTTTTGTTTTCTTTGTTTATATAGGTCATCTAGCTGCATAGTGGCCACTATTGAATGTTGAGGTATATGTCGTATAAATATTTTATAGTCTACTTTATTTTATATTCATGTATTCATCATATTTCATGTCTTATACTCTTCATTGTATCTTCTTTCATTTTCAGGAGAGGAACTTGATATTGATGGTAAGAAGCAACAATTGAAGAAAGAGGAGAACAATAACATTGGAGCGAGAAAGAGAGAGAAGAGAATTTGTCTAGTGATACAATTAGAGCCAATATCTTGGATAAGACACACTCATAGAGACTTACGGTCAAGCCTCCAGACCTAGGGAATTCAAACTAGCATCTTCGACCAAATCAACATGTATAGAAATATCAAATCAAATTAGTTCGAAACATAACCATCATAGATCAAAATCATAAATCACATGTAACCATCATAAACCAGAATCATAGATCACATATAGTCATCATATACCAGAATCATAAATCACATGCATAGTAAAATAGAAATAATATACTAATACCTATCCTTTAATTGATCCTTACTTCCGCCTTTGTTCTTTCTATACATGTAATAGATTGATTTCCACACTCAAAAAAAACATAGTTCCTTCTCCTCAACCAGGTGCACATATGCATAGTGTGATCCACACACATACAACCACACATGACATACAACTTCATACAATGCATGCACCTACCTTTATGTACAACACATACACCAACACCTAGTGCATAACATAATATAGACACCTATATCTGACATACAACACAACTAAATACATCTATACCTGATGTAGAACACCACACAATACATGCAACTACACAATGCACATACATAGTGCCACATGCCCTCAACACATCATGTATGACATGCACACAATACCACATGTGCACCAGTGACATATGTACAACATGTACATAGTACCACCTACACACCACAACACCTGCACAATGTGTGCACAACATCACATGTAAATGACACCACCTGCACAATGTGTACCCAACGCCACATGTACACTACACCACATATACAATTTGTACACAATATCACATGTGCATAGCACCACATGCATGACATACACGCGACACCACATGTACAGAGTGCCACATGCATGACATGTACACAACACCACATGCACACAACACCACTTGTACAATCATGCAAACCACACCATATGCGCCTAGCACCACATATACAATATGCACACAACACCACATGTACATAGCACTACATATCCAACATGTACATAGCATCATCTATACACAACACTGCATATTCAACATGCATAGAGAACCATACGCATATAACACCGCATATCCGTCATCCACATAGTACAATATGTACACAACACCGTATATCCAACATGTACATAGCACCATCTATACCCAATATTGAATATGCAACATTCATACAACACTATCTACACTAACACCTTGTATATAACATAACATAAACAACATGTACACACATTATATATGCACAACACCGCATGTGTACAACATCACAAATGGAACATGTAGAACATATACAACATATGCATAACAATAGACCACACATCCCAATCACATTGTCTCTTCCAAGCAACCTTTCTTCGAGTGTCTCACCCATTCTTGTCCTAACAAGCCACAGACCACATTGCTTTCATTTTGTTGATGTATCCCCTGGTATAACTTGTCCATAACATAAACATAGTATAGTCACATAATATAAACTAATAACCACATGATACTAACCTCATATGTTTTTGATGACTACTCTTCCCTCTTGATTCCTTATAAACCAGGAACCTCTTCATGCCATTCACTTTTGTGCAGTTATTGCTCCACAAGGATGATCCCTGACATTCCCTGTCAGAAAGTGACATAGATACATACCTACATATATATATAATTGCTAGCATAAAACAATCATCACCTTGTAGAAAACAACATAAATACATTCATGTATACATATATAGACAACAGCAAAATCGTGATCATAAAATAATTACCAGATAACATAAGTTCTATGTTAAGGCAACTTCGGTTATTCATGCAACACATCTGCAACATTGAGAAAAACAGTTCCCAACATAGCCAAGGCATATTATGCCTCAAATCCATTTACTTTAGCTTTTCTTATTACCTTTCTCATGACTATACTGCCAGCGTCCATTTACCACGATGGACCTAGCCAGTGCAACTGACTGTCATAGTCTTACCTTCGGCTATGCTTACTCATGCACTGAGCTTCATCCAAGCCTTACATCAACTTTCAAGTACAACAAATCTCTCCTTGAGATCCATTAACTTTCCTATTTCCAAAAAAAATTCCCAAGGCTCAAAAAATAAAAATCAAGACAAGAAGAAAACAAGGAGAAGACCATGAAAATTAATAACAACATGACTCCGCAACAAAGTCACATGATGATGCACTAGACAGAAAAGAACTACAAATCAAGTGCAACAAAATAACAAAAGACCAAAATCATAAGACTAAAAGCAAACACCATGACTCGATCCTTGCGGTTCCCAAGGAAAGCTCAACCTGAGCCTTCTTCAAGATTTCATGCCAATTTCCTTTGTTATGCAATCCCCTACATCATATTACAATAAACACATAATAATAATTTCATATAGAACATAGCAATACACCAATTACCTTATCTTGTTGTGCCAAGCACATTGCCTTGTATCTGATCACATTTGTGCCAATTCTGAAGGGACTCCAATTATCTTGACAGATCCAATTGTAACTAGAGACTAGCTAATATACTTGTCAAGTACATCTTCATGAATCTAGCACATATCCACATAATGTCAAAGAAGATTAAGGTTAGGAAGACTTCTTGTATGCAAATCACTCATTCATTTGGAATTAGGGTTTCCAAACATAGCCAAAGGAATTCTTGCCCAGTTCATTTCCTTTACCCTTTTCACTTTGTTGCAATCAGGGCTTACAATGCACTGTCACATCACTCAACTGTTAGTTACATAAACACATCAATTATTTCCTTGTCATACTAATTACAAGAATGTTACCGTGCAACTGATCACACATGTCAAATACATGTTCCAAATTAATATCAAGACAATCATATCTATTAATTTGAAATCAACCTTTACCAAGACTAGCCATCATGTCATAATCCATAGTCAACTCACAGTCATTAGGGATAATACAAAAACTATCACCTACTACACTCAAGTTCCTATCAACTGTCTTAACACACGTATTAGTACCATCATCTTAAAACATGGTCATTTGAACACATAATCATATTGTGCAATTCATCAAACATTCAACCAACTTGCAACATACCATGTTATATAAAATAGCTAGACACCAGACACTGAAACACCAAATAGATGTCATAATCAAACAGTCAAGCACTAGGTAGATGACATAAGCAAGCTCATACCTTAATGTACCTTAGGGTAGGCACACAATCAATCCAGGCTAGCACGATACAACTTCAGAATATATTAACATAAATCATTATATCCATAACAATAACTAACTCACATGTTCACATTAGCTATCGTTCTTTCATAATAATCACATATGTACAATCAATATAGATTAGTATGACACCATATCACAAATATGTTAGCTCATACTTGAGTATCACAACCATAACCATCTGCATAGGTCAAAATAGGTTAGCACAATACATATAACATCAATATCTTCAATGCAATGAACATAACCATCACGCATATGACCAATCCAAATTATAACTTCAAGATCTCAACAAAGTAACCCTAATCATCAAGTTAATATCATATAACAACAATAATCTATATATCACGCCAATCAAAAACATATAACCTAATCATCAAGTTATCTAACATAAACAACAAAGGTAATGCATACAACCACATGTTACTATCATTCATGACTATCAGACACATGTGCATAGAACCATACTAATCATCTAACATCTATCATGGATGTAACCATAACATCAAATTAATGTTCATAAACGTAATGTATATAACCCTAATGCATATAATAATCCTTAACTTACATACCTGCATGCCAACATACAATATCTATATGAAAATCTGCTCTTGCCTCGAGGTCCAATACTATAACTTCACTTTGATGATTTGCATCCATTTCTCTATATTAACCATCTCATTAACATCATAACAACCAATAGCACCATGATGGCCTAAATTGCATACAATGACTTCACAAGCCATTTTTGACTTATTCATGCACAACTATAACCAAGACCACAGAAACATAACAATTGCATATAAACATATAACACATGAGTACCAAACCATATCCTCATCATTCTATCTAGAGTTCAGTCATGAATGCATGACCATATCAGCTACACAAGTCATGACATGATGCATGGCAATAACAACCACATCATGTGCACATAATAACATGTGAACACTAATGTGCCCGATACTACATAATAAACCATACACACATTAACATATACTCCTTGACAAGACCTTCAACCTTCACATGGATACATCACTACAACGATGATCAACACCATGCAAGGGCAACAAGCACATGGATTACAACACAAGAGATACACATTCAGCCAACATGAATGCATGACCAACACACAACCGAAGGAGAGAAAAACCACACTTTTATACCACTCTAAAACAAACTCCTCCCACGTCTACCTAAGTAACTGGCCAACCGGGGTAAACATGTGATGAGAGGCTGATATGATGGGATCTAACTTCCTGTGTGACCTTAAGAAAGTGGAATCGACGTAATCACAAAGCACAGATATCCAACACCAGTCTAAGGACCCACAGGAACCAAACAGGCACTTTAGACAGCTTGACCTTGGGTCCTACTATTGTTTTAACCAACTTAGGCCAGAGTAACACTCCCTGGACACCTCCTAGAATGAAATAATCAGTTAAAATTAGTAATAATACAAGGAAGAAAGGATGTAAAAGAAATAAGCTGAACAAATCCATAACCAGACCCCTACTGGCCATAACAGGAATTTCGTCAAACATATCATCAACATGTAACCTACAGGTGTAAACAACAGAATTAATGTAGGCATCTCATACTTATATGAGAGTTTCCATGAACCATTGTTTCGTCATCTAATTTTATGCCTTATCATTTGACAGATCATAGATACATTATCCATTCAGATACAAGTAAAAATATGTTAAGAGCCATACATATTTGTTATCACAAAATATACATATAACTAGAATAATAAGAAAAGAAATACAATGGACATATCAGCCATCAAAATCCATGTACACATTAGTAGTTTTACACATGAAAATCAAGGGAATGAATTTCTGATTAATGAATGTAATGAACCAACCAGGGATTGGACTACCACATTCCACCTGACAATAGATTGGTTGAGCCAAGTCTCTCTTCAGCAAATCACCCCTATGCCATATTCCAAGCACGAATGTGGGATCTCATATAACAGATCAATCAAAAACTCATCTAGGGCTTCCATAGGCCATCAACCTCAACCCATCAAATAGTGATTGAACCGCATGGTCGGACATCACAACACCATCATTAGATTGGACTCCATCCAAGCCTTTCATGGCTTCTGGAGCATTTGTTCCAACCAAGGCTTCGAGGACTAGTAACTCAACCCATAACTATGATAAAATCTCCTCATCCACATGTATCTCAAGCTCCCTCTGAAGGGAAACTCACATGGTCTTCTCCTCATCAAAATTGACATCCCTGCGAACCACTGCCATCTGGCTAGTCGACAAGTACAACTCATAGTTTTGAGGTGTATCATTGTACCCCACAAATATAAAATAATACATGTGTTTAGCCATGGATGCTCTCGAGAATGGTGCTCACACATTTAAATAGACTCACTCCAGAATAACCTTTGCAGGAATGTCTTTGTTGTGAAAGGAAGACTTGGTGTATTTTCCCAAGGTAAGTACACCACTTACATGTATCAACTTGCTCAAGCGTACCTTTGGGAAGACTAGTAGAGATATGTTGCAATATCCTCAAAGCCCCATGATGCAAGTGGCCTAATCGCGT
This sequence comes from Pinus tabuliformis, assembly GCA_031772625.1. Lineage (NCBI taxonomy): Eukaryota > Viridiplantae > Streptophyta > Pinopsida > Pinales > Pinaceae > Pinus > Pinus tabuliformis. The sequence continues at coordinate 771,248,322 of CM062815.1, forward strand.
ATGCTACAACTCACAAGTATCTCGGCTCTACACCTATTGTTGGCTTGTTGGGACGGGACCTAGGTTTAGAGTTAATTAGCCAAACAAATCCCTATACTACTAGCCCTTTTGGCAATAGTCTGCGGAGCGCGGGCTGAGGTCTCACCCGAAGTAGTATGGGAGGGTGCTAGAACCAGGTTTCTGCACCCTTGAGATCTCTGAGAGGTTCGACTGGTCCCACTGTTTATCCCTATGCGGAGGTCACTTCGCGCACTTCCAAATTCCTCATGCCCTAATACACTGCCCTCATGTAGCCCTAACCAGGGGCTGTGGAGCTTCCACGCTGCTAGAGTTGTGCTTTGCGCTATTACCCGAGATCTTACTTGTCTTCATATACTAGTTAATTACCTTCGCGTACTTAAATGTCTTACATTATAATTAGTTATACAAAACATTCATATAATTTCATGCAAAAACTAAATAATATACTTGCAAATTATACTCAATCATATATTAAAATAGGAAAAGATGCACATAAATCTGGTAAACTTCTCTTTATTAATTGTTCCAACGGTTACAAACTCGACCTGCCCTGTGCACTCCATTGTAGGGGTCCGTGCACTCAGCTGCAGACTACTAGGCCTTTGCGCACTCAGTTGCAGAGACTTCCCCTACTCTACAACCTAAAGACACACTTTACACTTTTACTCAATCACTTAGACTTCTCATCCTCTTATGCATCTCTCTACACTTAGAGCCTTGCTCTATTTATACAATCCCATGGTTCGCGAACCATGGGTAGCTCTATTAAACTGACATTACATTATGAAATGAGGGCGAACAACCCTGTGACTCTATCATAATTTTGTGCTCTGCACCCACAATTCACAGAGCTTTTACAAAAAGATTTGGTCAAAACTTGGGCTTTAAGCCCCAAAACATGCATTGAGGGTGATTCCATGCCCAACATGCCCCCAACACAAACATTTTTGACGGCATAGAGATCTTTGCGCGGAGTCCTTCCAACTTTGCTCGAATGGCTGCAAGGTTGGCAACGCAAAGAGCTGCTACATGTGTTGTTCTGAGACCGCAGTGTCAGAGGTGCTTCTCTGCATTTGTGCTTGTATCCCCTGTATTTTTTTATAGTCCTGCGCCTTCTGCCGGATACTTGGAGCATGAAGACTGTACTTCTACCGTCTAGTCAAACAGCCAGGCCACTCGTGTAGGGCTTTAATCGACTACCTTTCACTTTACCTGGGAAAGCCTCTCCATTTAGTTTGACTAGTTGTACCGTGCCTCCGTCTGTGACCTCCTTAACAATGTATGGTCCCAGCCAATGCATTTTGAACTTTCCCTAGATTTTATCAAACTTACTATCATACAGCAACACTAAATCATTTACCTTGAAGGCGCGCAACTTAATATGGTCATCGTGCCAGGCCTTCTCACGCTGCTTTTGTACCGGTTGATGAAAGCTAGCCAGTAACTGTTCCTCCTCAAGTTCTTCCAACTCCATGAGCCTTTCTTCCAGGTCTTTGCGATTTGTCATACATGTGAGCATTGTTATGTGAAAACTAGGTACAATATACTCCATTGGCATGACAGCTTCCATGTCATAAAGCAAATGGAAAGGTGTATGTCCCGTCAGTTTCTTCCACGTTGTCCTATAAGTCCATACTACTGCAGCTACGCACATGTCCCAATCGCTCTGCTGTGCATTGCAGACTTTGGTTAGCACAGTGTCCAGTATTTTGTTGAATGCTTCTACTATCCCATTAGCTTGTGGGTGATACGATCTTCATTTTTTATGATACACCTGGAACTCTTCTGTTAACACGCTGATGGTTTCATTCAGGAAATGTGTACCACGATCACTCATTAAGATTTTCGGACAGCGAAATCGAGTCAACACATGTTCAAAAAAAAACTTCACAGCCGTGGTGGTCGTGCAGTCATTGACCAGCTGCGCTTCCACCCAATGAGTTAGGCACTTTGTGGTGGTGATAATGTATCACACGCCCATTTTTCCCTGAGGTTTGATAGGTCCTACAAAGTCGATTTCCCACTTTTTGAAGGGCTACAATGTTATTTGTGGATTGAAAGGAATCTCGTTCCTCCACGATGGTTTACCTATCCTTTGACATATATCACAGGCCTTACAATGTGCTTTTGAATACTCATGAAGAGTTGGCCACCACAACCTTGTGCGGAGAATCTTTTGCGTTGTTGCTTGTCCTACATAGTTTCCTCCTGCAGTGCCCCCATGTGCTTCTGCGAGGATCTGACTTCGTTCAAATTCAGGTACGTACCTTCGTAGTATCTCATCATTTCCCATTTTGTATCTTGTGTCTGTGCATCAAGTGCTTGCACGAGTTTTCTTGGTAGACAATATTTAATTTTTCTTTCTGTACGCTGAACATATATGCTTGAAGATATACAAGCAACTCCAATTGGAGGTACATTTATCCTTCATGCATGTGCACATAATCTCACTTCTATAGATCCTATACAAAACCAACGGAAAGGAATTCAACAAGTAATAAGATAAAAGGATCTTCTCCCATTTTCTGACAGTGCTTCTTAGGTCAGCTAATATCAACACATTGAAAATTTCATTTCTACTTGATATGTTCTGTATCATTTGTGGTGAAATTGAAAGATACATTTGTTTGTGTTATGTTCATCCATATGTTATTTGTACTGAAGATTTATTTAAATTGTGCAACAAATCATGACCTTTCACTTCCTTGATTCAGGGATTTTCTCGTGGAATCCTTGATCTAGATGCATACTCTGTTCATTTTTTTGTAGGAGATGGTAGTGAATTCTTTACTACTCATGAAAAGGATATGGGGTTGTATGGGGAGCGAATGGGTGCTCTTAGAATCCTAAAGCCAACTAACTTCAAAACCACTATGTTTTTAGAGATAAGTTTTATTTGTAAAAATATTGTATGTCTCCGCTGATATAAAGTATCTGAGCTTGTCACATGCTCAAATATCACCACTGTTTAATATCCAACTCTTAGTTTCTTGAAGTGAGCACTTTATCATTACAATGATCTTTTCTTTAATATATTTTAAATAATTTGAATAATGTTATTTTACGTTGTGAGCACTTTATCATTACAGTAATCTTTCCTTTAATATATTTTAAATAATTTGAATGACGTTATTTCACATTTGGTGCTTTGATTGTGTCAGCCATTCTCAAGGGCTGGAAGTGTTTGATATCTAGCATGTCAAAAATAGAAGTTTCACTGCTTAATTTCTTCGACATATTAACAATATTATATCTAATACATGAACCTTTATTGTTATTACAATCTGACTATTAAATTGAAAAAAATTACAGATTGCATTTTTAACATGCACAATCAACTCTGTGATACTCTAATTCGTGGTAACGGATATATTCACACCACAACTCAAAACCTATATTTAATATAACAATTACCATTTGAAATCAAAATATAAATTTTCCAATTTAGATGTCTGGTAGAGTTCGCTTTGCACCTCTTCAACCTCCCTATTCACCTGGTAGAGTTCGCTTTGCACCTCTTCAACCTCCCTATTCACCTTTTGGGGTAATTGCTAAATTAAAAAAAAAAAGACATTTATATTCATCCACCAAATAATTGAAACATAAAACCCTACCGTCACAATAAACTAATTAATCGTAAATATTGAGTTTCAAAATATTGTAATGTAATTGTTCTGGAACAAAATTAAACACTAATTAAAAGTAGGAAATTTTCTTATTGTAATTCCAAATAGAATTATAATATAAGGTAATGATGCAAAACTTAAAGATAATCAACAAAATATTAAAATCTAATTTAGTCTAAGATTTTGGTTTTTACAATTATCACTTAATATTACTCGTCCAAGTAAAACATCACATTATACGGCAGAGCCTCGTAGGGAAATCTACGGCGTCGAGAATAGATCTGTTCAGGAACAGGGGAATTGGTGAAAATCAAAACGAAGTAGAAAACAATCAAAAGAACCGTGACAATAACGATGATCGCTACATATGTCTTGTTTCCGGTTGTTGGTGCCGGAAGGGAAGGATGCAAATTCAAGCCATCAGTTGGTGGCGGCGAGGGGGAATGAAAGGCCATGGCCGGGGTGACTCTATCTCTCAGGGCCTTGGCTATAAATATGGATGAAGATGAATACAGGTGAACACAAATTCAAAACTGATGTGTGGATAGGAAGTCACTTTGGATGAAGATGAATACAGGTGAACACAAATTTAAAACTCAATTATGGGTTATTCAATAAAATATTAAAATTAAAAAATTAATGCATTATATATTATTTTAAGTGCTGTGGTGGGATCCTTTGTCATCGGGTTTGAATTTCATAGTATGACATATTTGATTATATAATTTAGTTATCATTTCTTGAAATAATAAATAAATGTTATTTTTATTTATAAAAATAACTAATAATATATAATTTCTCTATATTACACTATAAACACTATAATTTCATCTCAATGAAAAAATAAATTTATTCTTTTTTTTTTTTAAACTCCTTAATCACCCCCCAAATAATGTCCAACCAGAACCTAATATCTTTACTAATAACATTCAAGTAAAAATTAACACTTTGTTACTCATAAATAGAGATAAATATACCTCTTGATTTAATGATACAAAATAAAATCATTAATTTTAATTTCCAATCAAATTAGTCGCGAAAGATCAAAAGTCACTAATAATAAGAATTGTAATTATCTGCTTTTACGGTAGCGGCCAATGGTGTTATAGATTATGCTCTGTAAAGTGAAACTACTCACTTAACAAGATATGGTAGTTTTAAATTACTAACCATGATAGATAATTAACCTTTTTAAATTTAAAAATAAATCTTCGTCAATAAGTATTTTGTATTTCCTTATCCTGACATATATAATTTTGATTTTAATAATACTTAAGTATATTATTAATTATATATATATATATATATATTTCTATTTCAAAAGTAATTTTATAATATAAATATTTATTTAAATTATATTTAAGTTTTAATATATATATATATATATATATATAAATAAATATAACAATTAAATTAAATTAAAATATATATATATATATATATATAATATTTTTAATTCCGAAATATATATATTATAAAAATTAAATATTAAATAAATAAATATTTATATTATAAAATTATTTTTAAATGAAAAAATATGTATAAAATTAATAATATATTTAAATATTATAAAATCAAAATTATATATCTTTTGATAACGAAATTTGAAATACAAAATACATTAATTTGAAATACAAAATACATATTGATGAGGATTTATGTAAATTTAAAAGGGTTAATTATCTATCATGGTTACTTTACTAGTTTAAAATTATATATATAAACAATTAAAACAAATTTTTATATGAGATTGTAATCACATATTTAAAATTTGGTTAACGTTTCTCATCACCTAATGTGGTTTATCCTTTATACTTCGTTGAAATATTGTAATTCTATTAGAATTGGCTATAAATATATATATTTATATAATTTAAGTGTGTATAATATAAATAAAAAATAATATATAATATAAAGATAAATAAATAAAAATGAAAAATATTATTGAAAAATGTTTGAGCTAAAAACACTTTCAGGTTGGGTAATACTATTGGATCATTCATTGTAAACACTAAATAAGGCCTTACTCAGGTTGAATAAATTACAAAGGAAATTGTCGTTGGAAAATGATAAATGTGGGACTATGATCCTCACCATGTAATATATGATAAAAGGGTGGAAGCTCGTTCTGAACCATATCCCCATGAAAGCAAATCAGAACTTGGAAGAATGGAAAATCAAGAAATGTGGTCAGGTGATGAATCAACTCAAATACATAAGTAAGTGAACATTGAAACCCTTGCTGTCAAAGAAAAATTTCTGAAGAGCACAGTTACAGAGCAAGAGGATGTTGACACGGAAGATGTAAAACAAGGGGAAAGAGGTAAAATTTAAAAATAATAGGAGGAGGAAGAAATAAAAACCAAATCAACAGACTTTCCATCAAAGCAACCTAGATATGAAATGCAACTTGAAAATACATAATTGTGGTTCCAACTCCTACTTCCACTGATCTCATAGCACACCAAGTTGGAAACATCTCATCTCATATAGATGCATTATTGAAAATCTATTAACAAATTAAGGAAGTGAGTAGTGAAGTGAAAAGTGAAATAAAAACTCAGATGGTAGCACATTCAACATCGGTTTATCAAGCCAAGTTTCTCTTTACTATGGATTTCGAGAGAAATCAACTTAGATTGTTTTCTATTCATCCAACCACTCAAACTATACATGTTTGACTTGAGTTCAAAGCAATGAAACTGTCAATTAATATAAATGGTGTTCCTTTAACTGGAAAAATTAATTTGCAGAAACAGGTAGGTGAATGATCTATATTAATTTGATGAAGAGTTCCCTCACAATGTCTAAAGCTGAAAAACTTCATGAGAAGACCATAAAACAAATAAGGGAAGAGAAGGTTAACTCAGGGGCTAAGAAAATACAAAAAACTAATTCTAAAGATGGGGGTTAATCCAGAAGATCGAGAAGAAATCGAGATGATATTGAATAACACTGAAGCTAGGATGAAACCCTTAAAGAAAAAATTAAAGATGAATAGTGTTCAACATCCTTAAACAACGAAACTGACACAATTTCAAAAGGAAAAAGAGTAGATTCTAGAAGAATTGATTAATAGAAATGGAGAAATTGTCATTTTACAAGAAAAATACAAAATTTAGAGCAATCAATTCAAGATCATATTTGTACCATTGTTGTCCTAGGGGAATCAAGTGATCCTTTAGAATAGCTGGCAATGGTAATGGCCAAAAATATAATTTTAGAGGTTGAACTGGAGAAGGCTTATGAAAACTTGGTTGAAATAAAGGAACATGTAAATATAGAAGACATGAAACTAAATAAATCTAATGAAACTAATAATGAGCTTAACGATAAGAATAAACATGCACGGGATGAGATCAAGGATTTGAAGGCCAAATTAAAAGGTAATATTTCCTTGATTGAAGCTAAGAAAATTGTTTGGGATGAAATTATCAAACAAGTTTGCTCTATTTGGGAGTATATTCAACTAATTGTAGAGCAAAAATCCATCATAAAAGGACCTAAAATGAACATTGAAACATGCAAGAAAAACATGTAGAAAGAAGCTCTTAAGGACAAGAAGATGATCAAATATATAAATGAGAAACTTTCGAGTGAACTTAGGGAACTAGATTAATAGTAGAAATGTACTTACACACACAAATTTTATTAACAAGAAAATAAAATTACATCAAATCTGCAAGATATTACACACAATCACTCGAGAGAAACAAGCTTTAAATAAGCTTGTGTCCTAAAATAATTTTGTTATGCATCTCTTATTTCATTTACAAGTGTTAATTTACATCTAATGCACTTATAAGAACACTCCTAACTTTTTAACTAAATTAGTTCCTAAGAAATGACACATGTGTTGATGTCATATCTCTTATAAAAAATCAATATTCTAAGAAGAATATAAGATTCCAAATAATTAATTAAATATTCTAACAAAATCTAAATAATAAAATTCTAATATGTTTACTTTGGATCATATATCTAACATTCCCCCCTTTAATCCAATGGTACATTACAACATATTCCGAGCTCTTCCCTAAACTTAGTAAATTTCATCATGCCAAGTAGTTTTGTGAAAATATCTAAGATACAATCTTCTAAAAGACAATATACTGGTTTGATGACGTTATTTGTTATGAGCATCCTAATGTAATTATACTTTATGTCCATATGCTTTGTTTTGGAATGGAAAACTAGATTTTTGGCAACGTTTATGGCTGACTGCATGTTGATGAATAAATATGTGGCTTCTGCTTGAGGAATGCCTAAATCGTGCAAAAAACTGCATAACCAAATAATTTCACATGTTGCTTCCCATGTTTAGATATATTATGCTTCTCCCAAAGAAGTGGCCATTGTAGTTTACTTCTTGCAACTCCAAGAATTTACAATTGACCACACATGATCAAGTCATCCACATACATAACTAGAATCATCATATTTTTACCATGTTCATGTACATATAAGGTATCCTCAGATTCACTACGCTTACACCCAACCTTGCAAATTTACTCATCCATTTTTTCCTACCAAACTTGTGGAGCTTGTTTCAATCCATATAAAGCCTTGATCAATTTTCATACCTTGTGTTCCTACCCTTCAATCTGAAAACCTAGAGGTTGAGTCATATATACTTCGTCTTGCAAGTCTCCATTGAGGAATGCACATTTAACGTTCATCTAATGGACTTTCTATCTTTTTTTACTTTCTAATGCAAGTGTTGATCTGATGGTGTTCCATTTTGTTGTAGTTACAAATGTTTCCTCATAGTTGTTTCCTTCTATTTGTGAAAAACCTTTGGCAGCATGCCTTTCCTTGTACTTGTCAATATCTCCATATAGATTATACTTAATTTTTTAAACCCATTTTCATTTGATGGCTTTCACATTTTTAGGACAGTCAACAAGTTTTCAAGTGTTGTTTTCCATCAATACCTTGTATTCTTCAACCATTTCCTTTTTCCATTCTGTATGTTTTATTTCCTCTGTGTATGTGGAGGGCTAAGTAAAACCACTTTTTATTAAGGAATTTTTTTCTTCATTTCATTGTGAACTTTGTGTTCATGTTTTCTTTGTTTCATCTAGCCTAGCATCCTTCAAAACTTTAATGGCCCATTTAGGCAGTTAATGTTCACTTATTTGTGGATCTAAATAATCACCATCATTATAAAGTGGATTGATATAAACAAATGTTCTTCGATCATATGAAGGTTTAGGGGGTGGAGAGTCATTGTTAGATGAACTGTTGCTAGGAGATGAAGATGAAATTCTAGAATATCCAGATGCTCTAGATCAAGTAGGTGAGATGGATGAACTACTTTCTGATGAAAGAAATTCAATATCAAACCAATGTTGTGTACATGGCGTATTTTTCGTTTTTATTTTCTTTTTATCTCTCTTAGTTTCCAATCTGTATAGAATACTTTCTATCTCTATGGCATTTTTTTTTGTTTCATCAAATATAACATCCCTTCTAACAATAAACTTTCCATTGGAAAGAAGACAATATCCCTTCTTTTCATTGCAAGAGCCAATTAATGTATGCTTCAAACATCATGAATCAAGCTTCATTCACTTTTCTTTTAGAACTAAGGCATAAAACACTGAACTGAGAATGCTAAGATGTTTGACTCTAGGTTTGAAACCAAGCTATGGTCTATATGGTGTAATTCCATCCAAATAAGCAGTAGGAGATCTGTTCCTTAAGGAGGAATGGTGTATGTATTACTTTTTCCCAATATAAAGGACTTAAATTTTTGAAAGTTAGCATGGATCTTTCCATCCCTTACAATGTATGATTTATTTTCTCTAATATTCCATTTTGATGTAGAGTGTAAACATTTGTAAGTTTTATTTCGATAATGTTCTCCCTGCAATAATTTTATAATTCATTGGAAGTGAATACACCTCCAATATTTGTCTTTAACTTTCTCTTTAACTTTATTCTCAACTAGTTGGCGAAAAGTCTTAAACTTTTCGAATGCTTTTATATTTTGTTTCAAAAAATAAAACCAAGTCATTCTACTAAAATCATCGATGAAGAGTAAAAAGTACCTACAACCTCTTAGAGAAGTATGTAGAGGTCCACAAATGTCACTGTGAACCAATTGCAAATGCTTGTTTGCATGCCATGAACTTGCTAGAAAAGTCTCTTGAATTTGTTTCCGGTAAATTCAAGCTTCACATCTCGCATTTTCTTTTTTAAAAGATGGAAGTCCTTTAACCATTCCATCTTTTTGAATTTGAGAAGGACTTTCAAAGTATAAATGTCCATATCTGACATGCCACAACCTTATTGGTGAAATATTTGTAATTGTTTCTCCTGCAAAATCAGAATTTCGTGGAATGACTATTCCTTTCATCCTTAGAAGCTTTTCATATTCATATCCTATTATGACTATATCCATATTATGTTTTATGGATTTTATATTTTCTAAGCCATCCTCCATAACAACCTGATGTCTTACTTGTTGAATTGTGACTAATTACAATAAATTCTTCTTGAAAGTTGGTACATACTACACATTTGAAATTGTTTTTTCTTCAATTCCAAAAAGAGAAATGTTTACCACACCTTTTCTACAACGAGTGAGTTTTGTATCATCTGCAAGAAATATTGAATTGAGTTGGAATTTCTTAAAAGTCCAAACAAGGTCAGATCGAAAGGTCATATATTGTGTTTAACTTGTATCTAAGATCTAATAATATTCACAATCAATTTTAGGATATGTGGAGACATGTAATGTTTTTTATCTTTAACTTTGAAGTGTAGTGAGGACATATTTTGAGCCATCATCTTCTTGATCATTAGCAAATCGTGCCAAGTGTTGCTGAAAACTTTGGAATTTTTTCAATATATTTTTGACAATCTTCAGCATAATTACCAACTATGTTACATATTCTATAAAAAACTTGATTGAAATCTTTTCCTCTGCCTTGACTCTGTCCTCTGCCTCTACTTTGTCCTGTACCTTGACTTTTCCCTCTTCCTTGATTGTTTCCTCTGCCTTGACCGTTGCATCTGTCTTGAATGTTGCCTCTACTAGAATTGTTTTCTCTTCTAAAGTTGTTCCATCTGCCTTTATTTCTACCATCACCTTGTCCTCTATATGCTCGATTTTGATTTTTTTTCCCTCTTCCTCTACCGCCATAACTTTTAGTTGAATATTTACTAGTGCTAGCTTATATAAACAAGACATATTCCCCAACATGTTTCTTCTTTCCAAAGATCTTATCATGTTAAGCTAGAATTTCACTTAATTCATCAAATTTTATCTTCTCTAGTTTGCATTTTCCTATATAGTTTCTAAGAAACGTGTATATGAAGAAGAAAAACAATGAATCAAAATAGTAGTCATGAAGTTATGATCCACTACTCAAAATCCAACCTTTACTATTTCTTTCTTAATGTTCTTAAGTCAGGAAATGTATTCAAGTACATTTCTCCCTTTTGTCAGTTTTTGTTAAAGCAACTTCAATTGAAGATCAACTCTCTTAGCTTATGTTTTTGTATTACATAAGTCTTTAAATGTTGGCTAGGAAGACCATGCATCAAAATCATTTTCAATGTGAACATACTTTTCATCACTAACTGAAGATTTAATTAATACCAATGTTTTGGCTTTAATCCCTCATTTAGCTAGCAAGTCTGCAGTTATAGGTTTATTTGGTTTAACATCACCATGAGATACATCTCGATCAAGTTCATTGTAAATCAGAGTAATTTCTATGTGTCTTTTCCATGTCTTGTAATTCTTTGAGCCTTCAATTTTGTGAGAATCAGAAAATAAATTTACCAGCTTGGACATTGTAAAAGTAAATATATGGACCAAGATGGATCATGCACGGAAAAATAAGATGGACAATACACCACATGTAACCTCACCCACAAAAAAGAATGATCTATTGGGGCTTGGCGTTAACCATTTTATAGTCGTTTCACAAGAAACATGATTGAGCTTTGCACTTGGCTCTAGACAAATTCTGTAAAATTTTACAATGAAACATTCAAAATTTGATTTTTTACAATGCACTTATAATTTGACTTCTTTGACTCTAGCCCCCCTCAAAGTAAAAGTTACATGGGTTACAATTTGTTTCCGTCAAATAAAATATTACACCTTATTACTCCAAAATTTTAAATTAGAGAGTTACACCTTTTCACTCCAAATTTACAAAAGAAAATTACATGTTATCACTCGAAAAATTTACACCTATATTAAAAATGAGCTTATCGATCCACTATATAAAAAATTAGTCAGAAAAACAATTATTAGTCCATTGAGTTATCACTCCAACAAGAACTTCATTTAAAACTCACTTATCTCTCCAAAATACATTAAAGCATGTTTACATACATCCTATGTAAAATAATTTTAAACAACTTTATGAAATCACATAAAAGTGATTTAACTAACGGAACTTTATAACTTGTAAAGCATAAAGAAAAATATGCACCATAAAAATAATTCGTTGGATAGAATTTCAAGGCAATGTCTTCCAATCCAGCTCCTTAACATTGTTAGTGAATCAACGATGTTCTCCGTGCTGATCTGCCCTCTTCCAAACATAAACTCAACTAGTCTTAACGTTGATCTCCACGTTGTTCTCTGCGCTAGTCTCCACGCTAAATTTTTCTAGTTTCCACACTCGTCTCCATGTTGATATCTACTATCTTTCCAACATAAACGCTCCTAGTCTCCACACTGATCTCCGTGATGTTATCTGCAACATTCACGTTGGCTACACAGTTTCCCCTTGTGCGAGTCCTGGCTAATGCCGAATTCTCTATTACCTGAAGAAACCAATTCTACATTAATGGAAATCTCATCGTTGTTCCCATTACCTACCAACTGTTTCGGCTCAACATCCATTCTGCAAACGGGCAAGCTGAATGCGAGTGAAACCACACGTCGATACAATCTACGTGAAAGCTGTGTTCGTAATTCGGTAGAAACCGACCTCTTTCGTTCTCCTCGAATTCTGACAAACAGACGGCGCATTCGAGCACCTCTTTGAAGCTCTGTGCTTTATACGCACGCGTTGAGAGGAATCGATCCGTTCAGGCAGAGGGGAACTGGTATAGATCAAAGCGAGGAAGAAGAGAAACATGAAAATCGCTACCACGATCATCCCTGCACCATATCGCTTCTCACTGTCAATTGGTGGGGCCAAGGAGGCATGGAAATTCTCGGCTAATGAAAGGCCACGGCCGGTGGTGAATCTATCTCTCAGGCCGTTGGCTCTTAATGTGGATGAAGATGAATACAGGGGAATACAAATTTAAAACTGATGTGTGCATAGGAAGTCAATTATGGCTTATTCAATAAAATATTGAAAAGGAAAAGGTTAATGCATGTACATTATTTTAGGTGCTGTGGTGGGAGGGTTTATTTTCTTTTTCTTTATTATTCTATGTTTAAATTTCATATTCCCACATATTTGTATATATAATTTGATTATTATAATCATTTCATGTAATAAGTAAATATTTTTTTTTTCTCGTTAAGACTATGCTATTCTATTATTTACATAAACAGGAAAACATTTTACAGTCATGCGGTCATGTTGCCAGAAGCCAAGAATGGCGTTCTGGAATGACAGTACTCAGAGAAACCTCCCACACCTGTGCCATTGCTTCAGGACATTTCACCCACGCAGGGGCCCAAACACTTAAACAATTCACTCTCGCAGGGGCGTTGCCACTAGGAAAAATCACCCACGCAGGGGTATCATCATTGAGAAAAACCACCCACGCAGGGGCGCCACCATTGAGATAGAGCACCCACACAGGGGCGGTAGACCGAATAGGAGCAACAAAAGCGATAATTAACATCCCCCGCAGGGGCACAAAAATGAGAAAGAAAACTATCATGTGGAGCCCTTGCATGGGCCTTAACAAACATTGAACTTGAAAATTTTCGAACCACACAGAAACAACAACAATGAAAAGAGGGCTATGATAACACACGAAGCATAACAAAAGAGAACCTGCGCAGCGCCTGGAGGGAAAGACCAGAGCGAGCGGAGTCCTATTCGTCCGGTTCCTCCTCAATGATCCAGTACATTCCTTCCGGGAGAGGGTCCCATGCTGCTTTATCCTTTTCAGGCAGAGGTGCTGCCTGAGTCGATGGCGGAGGTGTTGCCTGAGTCGATGGCGGAGAGGGTGGAATGTCAGCATGCTCTGGGCGGTCCTCTGGCAAACCCTCAGCAACCCCAGAACTTCCAGCTTGATACGGCTTTGAGCTGGGCTGTTCCTCGCCCACTTCCTTTGGTTCTTCCAGAAAAAGGACTGAGACATGGGCGTTGATGCGAGAATTGCTCTGAGAATTGCTGAAGGAGAAGACTGCAGTTCCAAACGCAGGTAGCGGAGCTGTATCCGGATTTGAATCGCTGGCGTCCATGAAGTGGCTCGACTGAATTGGATTAGCCTCGGCCACTTGGTGGCAAAGACATCTACAGCAGCGGGAGGAGGAAGCTGCCTCTGAGGGGCGAGAGGACCCGCCTCTGCTAGAGCCTCGCCTGCTGAGGAGTCGTTGACGGGGCTTGACCATGATGCCACTGTTATACAGAAAACGAAACAGAGCAGGATGAGAGCAAACAGAGAAATTGAGACCTGAAACTCCCTTCTCAGACCTGAAACCTCTATTAATTGCCAAAGGGGCGACGTGAGCTCTAGCTCTGTGAGCCTTCGGCCACAAGCCCACTTCTGACATCTGAACGCCACCGAACACCTGACCTTCCCAAGCCTCACCATACTTAAGCGCCTATGCTCTTCCTCGATCTTCACAAGCCATAACTGCTCACTGAATGCTCGATTGAACCCCGGACGCAGCAATGAATTGCCGTCCCTAATCGCCTCTGCACCCACGCTTGAGTACCCCGGCGGCGGTTCGCAGTTAATGCCCAGCTTATGCATGGAGCTGCCCATGGTGACCATGTGGCACCACCTTCTCCGTTGTCGTGTCACCCGCATCCGGGGATGTAATAAGTAAATATTATTTATATAGTTTGATTACATTATCATTAATATTAAATTAGTAATATCTAAATTTTCTATGTTACACTATACAGTTCATAGTCTAACAATTATGTTTTTTTTAAGTTATCGAAATTCTTGTTATATTTTGAAAAAAGAAAAAATCTATGTAAAAGTTGTCAAACTTCAAAATCTTTTGTGCCCTTGAAGTTTTTTGATGGTGTTAAAGTCATTTCTACTGTCAAAAATGATTCAAACAATACCTCTACAAGATTTTTTGAAATTTTTTGCCTCAAATTCACCCATTTTTTTTTACGGTCCAAGCAATTCCTCAGCCCTCATAAACTACTCCCACAATAAACAAAATAACTTTAACTTAATAAAAATAAACAAAATAACTTTAACTTAATAAAAAAAATTTATTTTAATATTTTTTTAATGTAAATTCCTTAACCACACTAAACAATATCCCACCACAACCTAATATCTTTAATAATGACATTCAAATACAAATTAACACTTTGCTACTCATAAATAGAGATGAAATACCTCTTAATTTGGAAAAGCACTTTGTTACTCATAAATAGAGATAAAATGCTTTTTAATGTAAGGAGACAAAATAAAATCATCAATTTTAACTTCCAATAAAATTAATTGTGGAAGATCAAAACTCACTGATGATACGAATTGTAATTCATCTGCTTCCACGTTAGCGGACCGATCAAAACTCACTGATGATACGAATTGTAATTCATCTGCTTCCACGTTAGCGGACCAATGGTGTTATAGATTCTCCTGTAAAGTGAAATTACTCACTCTACAAGATATGGTAGTTTAAAAAGTGTACACTAACCATTATAGATAATTACCCTTTATAAATTTATAGATTCTCCTGTAAAGTGAAATTACTCACTCTACAAGATATGGTAGTTTAAAAAGTGTACACTAACCATTATAGATAATTACCCTTTATAAATTTAAATCAATGTTCGTCAATATATATTTTGTATTTCAAATTTCCTTATCATAAGATATATTATTTTTATTTAATAATATTTAAATATATTATGAATTTTATATTTATTTTTTTAATTAATTTTATAACATCAATTATTTTATGGATATTTATTTAAATTATATTTAATTTTTAAAAAATATATAAAAATTTAAGTCACTATATTGGAATAAAATTTAAGTTTAAATTAGAAATTTAAAAATATATATATAATTATAATATATAATATTTTCTATTATTATATATATATGATGATGGTGGTTAACATTCGCCGACACTAAACATTGTTCTATCGGATTTAAAGAAACAAATTATTTATTTTGATTTAAAATTTTATTCCTACACTCAAAAAGCTTAGAGAAGTCTCCTGAGCTCACTATAATTTTGACATTATAAAAGGCTAGAAAGATCACTGTTGTAACAAAGATTGTGATATATATATATATATATATATATATATATATATATATATATATATATATATATATATCAAATATTTTTACTATATTTAATTTTTATACTTTATTTAAATCTTACATTTTTATTATAATTGTTTATAAATATATAAATATTCATAATTTAAAAGTGTATAATTATAATTTTAAAAAAAGAAGATAAAACATAAAGATAAATAAATAAAAATGAAAAATATTATTAAAAAAAAAAGTAGTATTCTATAATTAACCGCACTATTTCTATATCTTTTCGAAGCTAACTTAACTTGGTTTCTTCTTAATTGTTAAGTTTGACATATAAGTCAACATTTAGTTAGTATTACACATTTTGTATTTATTTTTTTAATGTGAATAGGTTTTAGTCTTCACAATTTTTTTTTTTTTTTTACTATTCTTTTTGAATTTCTTGTGATTTCATTAAAAAAAAGTATTCATTAAAAAAAATTAAAAACAATGTTAGAGGAATTTGGTGAGATTATATATTATCCATTGTAAAGTGAAATTACTCACTAAGCAACATAAGGTAGTTTTTTGTAGCAGACTAACTATGATATATAATTAAGCTTTCTAAATTTAAATAAATTTTCTTCCATGTATCTTTAGTATTTCAAGTTTCTTTATCATCAAATACATTATTTCGATTTTAAAAACATTTTAATATATTATTATTTTTATATTTTATTTTTTATTTACATTATTTTAATTTTAATAACATTTTAATATATTATTAATTTTATATTTGCTTTTCTATTGAAAAAATTAATTTTATAACATAAATTATTTTATATATTTATTTAAATTATATGTATATTTTTTAAAAATATATAAAAAATAAAGTAACCCTATTTCAAAATAAAATTTAAGTTTAAATTAGAAATATTAAAAAAATATTATAATTATTATTAAATATATATATATTTGTATTATATATATATATATATATATATATATATATATATATAAACGATTAAAATATTTTTTTATATATTTAAATTTTATATTTTATTGAAATGATATACTTCTATTATAACTATTTATAAAGATATAAAATTATATAATTTAAGTGTGTATAATATAAATTTAAAAATAATATAAAGATCATATAAATAAATAGAAATGAAAAATATTATTAAAAAAGTAGTGTTTTAAAAAAGTAGTGTTTTATGTAAATTAATCATGCCACTCCTATATATTTCCAAAATTAACTTAACCCGTATGGATTTCTCTCTTATTGTAAAGTTTGACATATAAAACAACATTTAGTTAAAACATACATTAATTTTTTCATGTGAATATGTTTTAGTCTTTAAAGTTTTACTGTTTTTTTATTAGAAGACTTTTTAAGTTTCTTGTGAGTTTGTTAAAAAATAAAATAAAAACAAAATTAAATAGGATGTTTAAACAATTTCATCAACATATTCTACTTGAAATTTGTGAATATCATCGAATAAATTTTCCCGAGGTGAATTTCAAATTTGATGAATTTTGTTCAAGAAGCTTATTGATTTAGAATAAAAATTTATAAATTAAATTAAAAAAAAAAAAATTTAAGAGATTAAATATCAACCTTATAAAAATTATAGATTTTGTTGAAATTATATTTAAAATAATAATTTTATCTCATTTAAGTATTGAGTTTTTGGAATTTAAGTGCATTAAGAAAATCATTCATCTATAATCATTTTCATGAGAGGTAATCGTTACTCACTGATTTCTCATGATTGTTGAATAGTCCACTTAGCACTGATTTCTCATGATTGTTGAATAGTCCACTTAGCACTCATTGCATCTGGTGATGCTCACAGGGGTGAAGAAGCGAGATTGAAACAAGTTAAATGAATCAGATAACATCAATCATCACTTTCGAGGCTTCTCGGGAGGTCACACATCCCAAATCGCCTATGGCTCAAGCGTGCTTAACTGTGGAGTTTTTCCCCACAATCAAGCTAAGTCACTTAGCTTGCTACCCCATTTGCAAAACCTTAACAAGTATTGTGTCTCATGAACATTTAAGTAAAGCTCCCTTCCCTTTTATGTATTTAAGTTTTGAGGGTATTTCGAAGTGCATTATATTAGATATTTTTTTTTAAATTCAATTGCCCTAAAAAAGTTATTCATCTATGACCATTTCCTAATCTAAATTACTATATTATATAAAATAAATATATATTTTTTATTTTTTTAATTAATAAAATGATGGAAATAAAAATTTTCCACTCACGGCCTGGAGTATGCCGTAAAACTGCTTCTGCTTGGCTAAGAGCTCGTCTTCCTCGGACGTAAGGAAACAGGTTAACGGCCCAAGACCCAGAGGCATCTGGCAGGAGTGAAAGCCTGCTCCCTTACGGACCACCAGCGGGTTATTACAGGTGGCGTGGTTTTCCTTGATAACGGTGATGAGTCAAATCGACATTCGCGGATAGCAGCCAGAGATGGTTGTCCTCACTGTTGGTTTGACACCTGAGTTTGATAGGTTTTGCCACCTTCGGAAAAAAATAAAAAAAAATAAAAAAAAAAAAAAATTCCCACTCACAAATCTTATATACCAATTTGATACGTAATCTCACTCTAAATTGAAAATTGAATTATTATTATAAAATATATAATTACCTTAAAAACAAATAATAACAAATATTATAAAAAAAACGTTACAATGAAAATGCTTATATAAATGTTAGGAAATCATTATGATTTTAAATACGGAATTTGTGAAGCGTGAACAATGCTGACAGCTTTATTTACTTAATGTTAAGAGTGTCACGCAACTTAGATTTAAGAGGTTCGTGGAAAGAGATGTAATGTGAAAATAATTAATGGGTACCACGGAAATAATTTAAAGGTTTACGAAAGATTATAAAAGTCATATTTAAAATAGGATCTCATAATTTTATTATATAGGTATATATATTTATATTGTTTTAAGAAAATAGATTACATTAGTGATGGTTTTAGATATATAATTATATTGTTTTAGAAAAATAGATGACATTAGTGGTGGTTTAAAATGAATTGGATTTACTTTGTTACACAAAAATTAGAATTATTGGTTAGTTTACGAAAATTCAAAATATCTGTTGTAAACAAATAAATACATTGATATCATAAAAACAAAGAAGACTAATAAGAGGTAATTATAACATTTTATCTAGTTCACATGATGTCACAGCTTTTGGATCCTTTGCACTTGAAGTAAGTAGGTTTAAATTTGCATTAGATATGACATTCCATGTGGGCTAGGTGATCTTCCTTTTTGCTAAGGAAAGCCTACAATTTCTACTAATTCTATCAAATGTCATTAAGAAAAGAAATTATTTCATTTTCATGCTCATGTTTTTTTCTTAACACCCTTCCTAATAGGGTCTTAAGCTCCCAATGGAGGGCTAAGGAATGCAGGTATTTGTTCCTTCTTCCCATGTAGTTGCCAAGGTCTGAAAGTCGGCCAAAGACCTTTTCTAACAACTCAAAATATGAGAATGTTTGTGTAACACCCTCTTCCCACGTCTACCTAAGTAACAGGCCCACCAAGGTAAACATGCGACAAGAGGCTACTATGATGGGATTCGAACTCTTCTGTGACCTTAAGGAAGTGGAATTGATGAAATCAAAACAAACAGATATCCAACACCAATCTTAGGACCAACAGGAACCAAACAAGCATTTTAAACAGCTTGCCCCTGGGTCCTACTATTGTTTTAACCAACTTAGGCAAGAGTAACACTCCCCAAACATTGCGAAGGCGAGTTATAATGCTCCACAGACACCGCCCAGAATGTAATCATCACTTAAAATTGGTAAGAATATAAGAAAACAATGATGCAAAAGCAATAAGTTTGAACAAGACCATAATGAGACCCTTACTAGCCATAACAGGAATTTCGTCAAACATATGCTCAACATGTAACCTATAGGTGTAAACAACAGATTTAGGTGTAGAGCTTTCATAATTATCTGAGAATTGCCATGAACCATTGTTCCTCATGTCATTTGTTGCCTTATCATTTATTAGATCTTAGATACATAATCCATTCAGATATGCGTAAAAACATCATGAGAACCATACATAGCTCGTGTCGCAAAATATACATATAACTAGCATAATAGGAAGATAAATACAATGGAAATCTCAACCATCAAAATCCATTTATACACCATTACTTTTACACATGAAAATGAAGGGAATGAATTTCTCATTAATTAATGCAATGAACCAACCAGAGATGGGAATACCACATTCCACCCAACTATAGATTGGCTGAGCCAAGTCTCTCTCCAGCCAATCACCCCCACACCATATTCAAAGCATTAATGTGGGATCTCATAGAACACATCATCAAAAACTCATCTAGGGCTTCTAGAGGTCATCCACATCAACCCATAAAATAGTGATTCCACCTCATGGTTGGACATCATAGTAGCATGTTTAGATTGGTCTCCATCTAAGCCTTCCATGGCTTCTAGAGCATTTGTTCCAACGAAGGCTTCCAGGACTAGTAACTCAACCCACATCTATCGTCGGGCTTCCATAGCATTTGTCCAACCAAGGCTTCTAGGACTAGTAACTCAACCCACAAATGTTTTCCAAAGCATTTTTCCATCCAAGGCTTCCAGAACTAGTAACCCAACCCAATTTGTTATAGGGCTTCCAAAGTGTTTTTCCAACCATGGCTTCCATGAACTAATAACTCAACCCAATCTAAGGAAACATGATAACCAACCAACAACAAAGAATGAAAGTAAGACCAAAATCACTATGGCTATCAATGAAATGGAAAGGCTAGGAAATCCATTGTCGATCCAGTCAATCCTTCATACCAATGATAGATCACAACCATGAAACCACATGTATATTCCATGCATGCCAAAACTAGTTAAGAAATCATACATGCAATTTGGTACCTGCAAAACAAATCTGATGTAGTTGTTTATCATGATGCCTTCTTGCGCTTTCCTTCTCTTCCTTTGCCTTCTTGCTCCAAGAATCGCAATATGCCGCACCCTTCAAGAGTGCTCCTAGAAAACTCTAACTATCTAAGGGTATGAGATAGAGAATAAAGAGAGAGAGCTCCAACACCAAACTGACAAACGGTTACAGTGACCAAGCTTTCCAAATGATCCTCAGAAGCCTTTTATCAATGAGGCCCCGATTTTCTTCATTTTCCATCATTTTCCTTCAATTTTCTCCTCACGTGCAACATGTGCCCTTTCACCTCCCTTTTTGATAATTTCTAATATTTTCATAAATAAATGTGCCAAAAATGCCATTTTTCCTTTCCAAATCCTTAGCCATTTCCTTTGCCAATTTCCTTAGCCATAAACAACCAAATAAGCACCCACTAGAATGTTTTTCGCGCAATTCAACTTGGAATACATGTCCCATTAACTGTGCTCTTATGTATTTTTTCATGGAAAATTTACTAGGGTTGTTACAGAACCCTCCCACTTGGGGGAACATTGTCCTTGATGTTCAATGACACCTATAACCAACATGACATTTGAAAACAAAACATATTGCCCATGGAGTTTTATAACACTACTCGTTGTAGTACTTATAATGAAAGACATGCTCAAAATCAAAACATCATGACAACATACAACATATTGGAGCTTTATAAGGTAGCTCTTTACGGTATTTACAACAACCACATATACACATATTCACATTTGCTAAACCAGCAAATAAAAGGATACGATGCCTGTATCAATCAAAAAGGCAATTGAGAGGATCACCCCTCCACCCTCAAAGTAATAACAGGATTCACCTCCCTCCGACAAAACCCAGTATCCACTGCAAAGTCAAATGTGCATCCAATGCCGAGCACTATAATCCTATGCCACTTTTCCTGTCAGTGAACAGTTACTGACTCATTATTCTGGGGCGCACCCCCGATGTGCATCAGATTCCATCTGGAAATGCTAATGACCAAAACAAATATATCCACGACCTTCCCTTCTCCGCTACACAATCCCTCAGGAATCTGGTCACCCCTTCCATGTAATCACTCACCTTCCAACGTTAGTAGAAAATGAGAAATTAGTGACTAGGTGACTAAAAAGGTTAGTCACTACAACTTTTCCGAGTGAAATACTTCCAAAAATGAACAATCTTAAGTGACCGAACTAAAAACGACTAACATAAATTGCTAATTTAGTTGCAGGTTAAAATATGTGACTAGCTAATAAGTAATGCAACTAAAACTGACTAACATGAATGAATAATTTAGTCTAAGAAAAAAATACAAGTACTACAATAATATGAATCAAATGTTTATGTTAGTGATCTTAGTTGTGTCAAGCAATCTAAACCTACAAGTGATAGGGGATTGAAAGGTTGTTAAAGATTTGTTGAAAGGTTATCCTTCCTTAAACGCTTCTTCGTCCTCACATGGTGTATAGGTGAGCCAACTTTGAAATATTTATCTCCAATAATTTGTAATTTTAAAAATATATTTTTTAATAAAAAATATTTTATGTATTTTTTAAAAATCTAGTCATTGAATCTAATTGGATATAGTTCCAATTTGAAATTAATTTGAAGAGAAATTTTAATTTTTAAGATTATAATATCAAATAAAAACTACTTTAATTTCATATTAACTGACCTAGATCCATCTTAACCATGGATATATGAAGCGTCGAGAGGGATCCAATCTCTCAAGGTGCAAACTTTTTTTCTAGGGCAAATCTTGAGGATATGTGTGCACCTCGAGAGATCGGATCCCTCTCGGAAATTGATAGTTATAGAGTTAATATGGATCTAGGTTGGTTATATAATACTATATAATAACTATATTTGTATTTGTGTCTCTTTGTTATTCCCTCTCTCTATCTCAACCCTTAAACTTACACAGACTCTCCCTCCCGCTCTTCCCCTTCTCTGTCTATCTCTCTCTTCCCCTCCTCTCCATCTCTATCTATATCCTTCTCTCTATTCCCTCCCGCTCTCCTGTCTCCCTCACTCTCTCTCGATGACTCCCTTGTCATCCCCTCTCTCTCTCCACCTTTCTCCCTCTATGTTTTTCTTGTTCCCTCCCTCTCCTGACCCCTCCAATTCTATCTCTCTCTCTTGTCATATCTATCTCCCTTCCTCTCTTTCCCTTATCTCCCACCTCCCTCTATCTCTCCCCCCCAAATCACTCTCCCTCTCTCTCTCTCTTCCATCGAACTATATCAATATCTCCCCCTGTCTGTCCTTCTCCATCTCTCTCCCTTCCCTTTCTCTCCCTATCTCTATCCTCTCATTTTCTTTCTCTTCCCTCCTCTCCTCTCTCTCTCACTCTCTCTCCATATTTCCCTTATCACTCCCCTCTCTGTCTATCTCTATCTCTCTATGACTTTGTTCTTTCCTCCCTCTCTCTCCCACTCCAACTCCATCTCTCTCTCTCTCTCCTCTCTCTTCCTTCCTCTCGCTCCCTCTCTCCCACCTCATTCTCTCTCCCCCCATCACTCTCTCTTTCACTCTCTCCCTCTTGCTCCCTCTCTCCCCTCCATCACTCTCTCTTTCTCTCTCTCTGCCCTCGAACTTTTTCACTATCTCCCTCCCTCTCTCCGCCCCCTCCCCAACTCTCTCTTAAATTTTATCACATTGTATTGTGTTTAAGAAATTATCTAAATTAAAAAAACATAATCGGTTGTAAAATATTGAACTTATATTTTGGATCAATCATGTCAAAGAAAATAAAATAATGAAAATTTAAAAAAATATCATGCACTATATTTAATCTATTATAATTATTCAATTTGTTTGCTCTCATCCCTTGGATCCTTAGCTAAGATGGATCTATATATATATATAAAGAAACGAAATATAACCATCTTAGATTAATTTTATTAAAACCTTAATTTAATATATATGGGAATATTTTTAGTAGTCATGAGGATAGATGGTTTAGATATATCTAAATTTGTAACATTTTCCCTTTTTAGATTAAATTAAAAAAATATTGTAAAATTAAGTTAAAATAAAATATTTTTACTATCATATAAGTTATGGTTTGTGGTATTGATAAGCCATAATATTCACCCATGGTATTGTAAGAAAGCTGATTTACAAGTTAATATCCATGGTAAAGTGAGGGTGAATATCCATGGTTAACAATATTTTCATATTGTTATAAAATATTTTGATTGTCAAATAATTTATGCTTTTTGGGCATGTGGTATTGATAATCCATGGTATTGACCCATGGTATTGTAACAAAGACTATTTCTTACAAGTTAATAATATCAACCATAATGTGGGGGTGAATATCCATGTTAAGAATCTTGTCATATTGTCATAAAATATTTTGGTTGTGAAATAAGCTATGGTTTTTGGACTTGTAGTATTGATGAGCCATGGTGTTGGCCCATGGTATTATAGCAAAGCCTATTCGCAAGTTAATAACAAAATCAAAATATAACAAATTGAATTTTATTATTTTTATTAATTTAACATTTTATTATTAATTGAGGCCATATTTAAATGTTTTTACTCATCCCAATATCATTCTTAACTTCTTCTTCTATTTTTTAATTTTGGGTCTTACAGAAAAATAACAAATTATTATTAAAAATAAATAATTTAACCCAATTGTAATTTATATATTTTATTTTATATTATAAATATTTCTTTTATTTTTTCCATTATACGTATTTCTTTTCGTTTTCATTTCCAATTTAGCACTGGGTTGAAATAAAGTATTCACAGATTACAACATCACATTGTAGCATTGCATTTTTCTCTACCTTGTTGATATTTGCGTGGAAATGCCAGAATAAGGAAGACCATCAACTTGATCTAGGATTTAATGGGATTCAAACTCCAGAGGGAGTTTTCATGGGAAACACCTTATGAGAGAATCAACGATTAGATGAAGGAAGGAAAAGGTCATTGGTCATGGAAATTTTGGCAATTTGTACATGGTTATGAATTTGGACTCTAGAGAGTTCTTCTTTTTTACTAAAGATGATTTTTGTTCTTATGGGTAAATAATTTCAAGGGTTTGTATGATCTAAGCATAAATTTCATCTAGAGTTGAGGGTTTAATGATTATGATAATGCAGATCTTGATTGGGGCCAAAAATTCATCAAAAGACAATGTAGAAGTAAGCATTTTGCATGTCCTTATTGTAGCGATTAGTTCGCTCTTCGCTAACTTTTCTAGGGTCAAAATGCATGAAATTTTATTTTTTCTTTTCACCTTTTTTTTAGTGGTTGATTGTTCATGTAATGGAACCTACCATGCCCAAATTCAAAGGGTTCGAGTGATGCAAGAAAATTTTCTGGTAGGATGCAAATACTATACCTTTCTCAAACTTTGTTACATGAAATTAAAATTTATTGTAATCATGAACATAAAATCTTTTATGTTTCATACTTAGATTATGATTTCAATGCCTACAATTTTAAACCATGTTACTATATTTTAAGTAGAATATACTTAGATCCAATAAACCGTACAACTCTCCAAAGCTTAGGTTAATTTCAGCTAAAAATATGGAACTTGAATGGATTTTGAAATTTAGACTCAATGCTTACAGACAATGATTAAAAATGGAAGAAATAAAATGATGTAATAACTTTTACCCACCTATCAATTTCCAAGACCTCTGTTGTTATTCTGAACCCAAACAAAGAGAGTAGAAGAAGAAGAGGAGCCTATATGAGGTGGACCTTGACCTGCTTGGTACTTTTCAAATGTTGGGCATTCCATTGACAAGAAGAATAGATTGACCAACGATGTTCTAGATGTTGTTTTTGATAGTGTTTTCACTGTTATCATGCATAGGTAGACTCTATAGGCAGTTGAGGTTATCTTTTGTTTGTTATAAGAGGTAACTTTGGAGTATCTTGATCTAGTTTGGAAGTACCTTGGGATGGTTGTTCCTTCTGCTGCTAACTATTATGTTGCATTGTAATTTTCTTTTAGTGATAGCTCCTTCTATTAAATTCCCAAGCACACTTTGTCACCCATGGAAATATCCACTTATTTCAGGATGAATGAGATGGAGACAATGCAGTTTCAGAGGACTCTTATTTTTGTAGATGGGAGTATTTCTATGAGGTCAGAGGAGTTCTATGACATATATTGAAGGATGAAGTGAACCATTTTATGAAACCAATCATCTCCATGCCACAATAGTCGATCTCTATTGAACCGAGGGAGAAATGATAAAGTATTCCACTGCAAAGAATTTTTATTTTATGAGAAAGAAATTTTCAGCATAAATCACATGATAATGTATTTGTCGATGTGTTTCGAACCAACGAGTATGGTTCATCATCAAACCAAGTTGAATAATCAGATCATGGCTACATGTTAAATAGGGATAGCAGATCTTCCAACAGCTAGGTTTGACTCGAAAACGGCTATATTAGACTAGACTGGACAAACGACTGTAATGGACCTGGAAAACGGCTAGTTATGACTAGTTAAATTATTTAATAATAATAATATAATTAAATAGTTATCTTAGGGTGGAAATCATTAAATTTTATAGTGTGATTCGATGTTCATCAGTGACCAGGAAGTTGCAAATACTTATTATTACATTGAAGTACAATTTGAGTTGCATTCTAAAGTCTCTAATTTCATTAATTGATAGTCCTTCTTGTGTCCTTGTCTCTCTTAATTTCATTGTGGTAGGAATGGAATAGGTTTAAACATCAAGCTTATCATTGAGTAAAATAGACTCCCAGATGTCACTACATGTCATTGTGCATACTCTCTATTTTTTATACAATTAGAAGTGAGCAATATGACATGTGAATAACTAAAATTCCTAGCACGCATGATGAATCTAGTCTTAGCATGGAAATTGAAATGAAGAATCATAAAATATCAATAAATTTGTGACACAGTAAAAAACACAATAAAAGATTCTATGTCAACATTGTCTATTTAGTGCAAGATACTACTAATATTTCATAATTTTTAGAGGTGGTGGATGATATGAATTTTCCCTTGAGAAAAGTTATTGACTTGAAGATAAGATGGCCAATGAAACTATTTACTTTAAATAGGCTAAATTTAGGTAATTAGAACAACTTTGAAAATAACTAGAAACACGTCCCCTATTTATTTTAAATAGGATAAATTAAGGTAATCAAAACAATTTTAAAAATCACCAGAAGCACCACCCCCATATCATTTTATTTCTAGTTGTACAAGATAATATTGAATAAAATTATGAGCACTTCCATTTAAATTTAACGTACATAAAATAAAAAACAAGGTTGATGCTTCTAAAAGCTATATCCATCATTAAATATAAGATATGACAAGGATGGCTCATAATTTTAAAGCCTATATCCATCACCAACTATAAGATAAGAGTTAATGAGATGAAAAAAAGTTTGTCTTGATATAACATTTAAATGCCATATTACTTATAACTCATGTATATTGTATCTTATTGTGCATAGAAATATGGAAGGGTAATGAATAAGAATTTTCACATTGGTTTAAAATTTCCCCTTGGTTGGTGAAAAACCAATTCAATGCTATTTTTGGTGGAGTATTAAGTTATTGACCAAAGATAAAAAAAAATTAGTCTCTTAAATGATTGAAAAAGGATATTTAGAATGTTATATAGAAGTTACATTTCACGTAGCTATCTCTACCCTAGCATAACTATAGTATTCCATCTCGATTTTCTTATACAGAAGTTACATGTCATGTAGCTATAGAAGTTACATTTACATGTTCTAGCTATAATTTACATTTTACAAAGCTATATCTACCCCGACATAACTATAATATTCCAACTCCATTTCTTCACACTTTTCAACATTTTAAAGATTTGTCTATTTTAGTGTGATTATGTAATTAAATAGTTGATATTGTTAAGATATCGCCTATTTGCAACATTTTGAATTCTTAAGTGAGATATTGGGTAGGTTTTTGTTACTACCATATATCATGTTTTAAGTAGATGGTGTTTTATAAATCACCCATGAGACATCTAATATTTAAGATGGTTTTTTTCTTGTTAAGACATCTAATACTTGCAACCTTTTCCACGTGAAGAACACAATAACCCATACTAAACATGAAGAAAGTAACTCAAAACTTTGGGAATATTAGTTATTATATCTCAAGAGGGGGATAGATCCAGAGAAGGCAATGACAACTAACATAAATGGCTTTTGACGGGTTGTATTTAATGAAATCCCACTAGAATTTGCTACTAAAGTAAATCAATTAATGAATTTGAAGCTTGAAGGTAGTGTTGAATAGGTGTTGCAAGGTATCTTCATAAGACTATCTATCTACATGATTCTAATTCCATGAGATGGTGTCTCAATAAGACTATCGTCTAGTGAAGGGTGCTAGATGCAGATATATTTCTCATGTCCTACAAGTAAATCGTGTCACTATATTTCTATGAAATCTCGGAATGTGGTCAAATTTTGTATTAGATAACGGAATAATATGTACTCTTGAATTTATCTATGTTGTAATAAGATCAAGAATAAAGTTTCCATTGTAAATAATTGGGATCTACCATGTAAGTTTACATTAATACATGAAATTCTTAATTTGTTAGATCCCAACTAGTTAGGGTTGAATTTAATTTTGTTGTGATTACATTAAGAAAATAAAAGAATAAATATTTCACATACTAATTTATAATTAATAACATTACTATTTATTATAATAAAAAATTTAATATTTTACATTCACAAACTAATATATATTAAATATAACAAAGTATAATAGTTATTATCAATTATTATTTAAGATCTATTAAACAAGCCGACATTCATCCAATCCTTAAATCTACTCTCCTCATAACTATTTGAATCCCTCTTTTAATCTCTTCTACTAGCAACATTCAAGAAGTCTTGATGAAGGATCCCTACTGGGATTTGAAACATTGATGGAAAATGGTTTTTAATGTGGATTCTCCGGTAACTAAGTAATAAGAACAAAGTTGTCATTTTAATCATTGAAATATACCACGTAAGATTTATTCACTACATGAAATTTTTTATTTGTCAAGCCCAACTTATTAGGATTATGAAGAATCCTCTTTCATGAAAATATTTATGAATGTTCTATTCTTGCCCAAAGAATTACATATTACATAAAGGTGGAAAATAAATTAGATGCAACTGAATGGCTTTTGTTTTAAAATGTGTGGAGGGAGTATAAAATCATTTTCAGTTGCGTTCAAATATTTTGGAGAACCCACTAAAGTGCTTCATTTTCCTCCTATTTAATTCCATTTATAATATCCCAATGCTTCTAGAAGTCCTTCTCCAAAGTGATCTCTTAACTTTCCTGGAGGGAAATTGATTACTTGATTGGAACCCACAGATTACAATTTGATTAGGAGCAAGGGATGAGAAAGATTCATATTATTCAATATATTCCACAAGTTAAAAAAATATCGAATGATTGCCTTTCTATTTAATTGATATGACAATCACTCAAGCATTTGTTAGGATATTCATACCTTTTTGAATAATATTTTTTTTTTAAGTTATGTTCTCAATTAAAGAAATTAAATAATAGGTGAAAATGATGCAATGGAAGGATTTTCTATTTGTTTCCTAAGAATGCCTTTCTAATGTGAAGGGCTTGGTATTTCCTTGACTCAAGGTTAGTTGCATTTGACTTCCTAGCATTTATTTTAATTTCATTTTTGTTGTGTTTATATTTCTATCCTTCAAGTTGGTGATATATTGTGTGTACTCTCAAAGGTGATATTGATGGATGATTAATTTTAAATGTCCCTACTTAACACTTTAGTATTACATGATCATGCAAAGAAATTATTAATTAATATTAAAGGGAAGGTGATCAACGTGCAATGTTTCTTGGCTTGTCATATAATTACTGCATTTTGGCCCCCAATAATATATTTGAGGCTACTTTTTGGTTGTTACTTATGGATCTCCCCTTTAGCTTAGAAAAACATCGAGGATAAATGTCCATTGCATTGGAATTCGACATCATCAAAGAGGAACTCACCAAAAGAAGTAAATTACATGGGAGCAATTGGTACAATGAGAGCATAACTGCTAGAGAAACATTGAGGAACAATAATTTCTTGTGTATTTAGATTCACTCGAAATTAACTAGTCACAAGACGTACATTTTTTTTCCTGAATATTTTCATGTATACGGAAATACTAAAAATGCAATTTTAGACTAATTATTGAAACTAATAATTATATGATAATCATAATTTATAATTAAATTTTATAATCTGATTAATATTATACGACACAACTATAGGGTCTGACTGTGAGGGGCATTGCGACAATATATGTACACTTCTCAGTGTATTAGACAATCATCTATCAGAGTGTGATATCCATCCAATGAAATGTACTCCTAGAGGCCATTGTGGGATAAAAAAATTTTATTTCAGTGGACCAGTGGAAATATATTTTCTTAGGTCTTAGTGTTCTACTTCCCTAAGGTTTTGACACTACTCACAACTAGCACCTTCATTGAACCAAGTGAGATACTCATCTTGGAAAGATGAATCATTTTGTCTCCACAATCCAATATGATGTTGGATCAATATCATGATCCTAAGAACACAGGTCACAATATCAAGAAACTTTTACTGTGGGCAAAAGAATATCCAAATTTAAGGAACATTCCTCTTTTAGGAGAAGTAATAAGGATATTTTTAACAATCATCTTTTTTCTTTCCATTTGTTTTCACAAGTTATCTATTTCCTGATATTTTTAACATGTAACTTAGTTGGTATGATTGTGCCTAAGGTTTTTTTTAAGGTTGAATACTAAGTTCCCAAGGTGTTATTTTCTATGGTGACATTTTATTTTTTTTCTTTATATAGGTCATCTAGCCTTATAGTGGCCACTATTGAATGTCGAGGTATATGTCGCATAAATATTTTATAGTCTACTTTATTTTATATTCAAGTATTCATCATATTTTATGTCTTATACTCTGCATTTTATCTTCTTTCATTTTCAGGACAGGAACTTGGTATTGATGGTAAGAAGCAGCAACTGAAGAAAGAGGAGAACAATAACATTGGAGCGACAAAGAGAGAGAATAGAATTTGTCTAGTGATACCCTTAGAGATAATATCTTGGATGAGACACACTCATAGAGACTTATGGTCAAGCCTCCAGAGTTGGTGAATTCACTTGCAATACTTTGATAACACAATGATAATGTTTTGAAATAAACATATGTAACTTTGTAATACTTGATATTTTATATAATAGAATTTATATCTTTGAAATTATTTTTATTTGCACTTGATATTGTTTAGTTTTGTAATAAATATATGTAAATTTGCGTTATCATATTAGATAAACATGCACATTGCATGACATTTTTTGAAATTTTAGTCGCAAAAACGTACTAATTAATGTATGTTGATTAATAATGAACACATAAAATAAATCTAAAATTACTAAATTAGTATGTTATATTAATTAATGATGAACACAAATAAAATGAATATATGACTAAATTAGTCATTTATAATTATTATGAATGAAATGAAATGAATAGGAACTACTAAATCAGTTGTTTATATAATGAATATAATAAATTTTTCATATATACGACTATTAGTAGCTAATTTACAATATCTTATAACATGACAAAAAATTATTCATATTTCTTTGGTCATTAATTGGTTTTCTCGAGGATTCATATAGTAATATATTTTGTTGTATATTTGGTCATTAATTGCGACAATTAATGACTAAACCAATGAAAAATTAATGACCAAATTAATGACTAAATAGACTACTAGATGTTAAAATTGAGCAAACCAATTAGTGACTAAGCTAGAAATGAATAAAAGTTGGGCACATTATAAGATACTGTAAATTAGCTACTATTGGTCACTGACTGAAAAATGGTCGTTTATATGCAAATTTTAATTTTTTTTAGTAACTCATTAGTCATTTTGTACTAGGGCAAGTTTCGTTGGCACCCCCATCCTAGGAAGTCCATCGTTTGGAAAGGACTCCTTGCATCGGAAGATACAAAAGGTAAGGCATAGCCCTTCCTTAGAACCATCATACTGGTCATAGCATACTCATGGAAATCAATGGACACAATTGGGTACAATTGCCTCACAATGGCCCTGCTCCTGAGGTGCTCTATGATCATACTATTGCATGTTCCAATTTATTTCACTGTTGTTTCTAATTCTTGCATTCGATTTCAACGACCCAACTGGGCATATCATGCATTCCTATACCAAGCACATAACTTCCATTAGATTTAAAATAAATTGAAACAACTTCAAATCATACCTCATTGGTAGCTTGTAAATAATGTACACTTGCAATCATGTTCACTTCTGGTCACAACAATTCAAACTAGCATATTTGACAAAATCAACATGCATAGAAATATCAAATAAAGTTAGTTCAAAACATAACCATCATATATGAAAATCATAAATCACATGTAACCATCATAAACCAGAATCATAAATCACATATAGTCATCATATACCAGAATCATAAATCACATGCATAGTAAAACAGAAATAATATACTGATACTTATCCTTTAATCGATCCTTACTTCTGCCTTTGTTCTTCCTGTACATGTACTAGATTGATTTCCACACTCGAAAAACACCTAGTGCCTTCTCCTCAACTAGGTGCACATATGCATAATGTGATCCACACACATACAACCACACACGACATACAACTCCATACAATACATGCACTTACACAATGCACATGCATAGTGCCACATGCCCTCAACACAGCATATATGACATGCACACAATACCACATGTGCACTAGTGACATATGTACAACATGTACATAGTATCAACTATACACCACACCACCTGCATAATGTATGCACAACATGACATGTACATGACACCACCTGCACAATGTGTACCCAACGCCACATGTACACTATGCCACTTTTACAATTTGTAGACAATACCACATGTACATAGCACCACATGCACGACATAGACATGACAACACATGTACACAGTGCCACATGCATGACATGCACACAACACCACATACTCACAACGCCACTTCCTCAAACTATATACAACACCACATGCACACAAAGCCACTTGTACAATCATGCAAACCACACCATATGTACCTAACACCACACGTAAAACATGCATGCAACACGACATGTACATAGCACTACATATCCAACATGTACATAACATCATCTGTACACAACACTGCATATCCAACATGCATAGAGAACCATACGCATACAACACCCGCATATCCATCAGCCACATAGTACAATATATACACAACACTGTATATCCAACATGTGCATAGCACCATCTATACCCAACACTAAATATGAAACATTCATACAACACTATCTATACTAACACCATGTATATAGCATCACATAAAAAAACATGTACACACGTTATATATGCACAACATCGCATGTGTACAACATCACGGATGGAACATGTAGAACACATACAACATATGCATAACAATAGTACCACACATCCCAACCACATTGTCTCTTCCAAGCAACCTTTCCTTGAGTGTCTCACCCATTCTTGTCCCAACATGCCATAGACCACATTGCTTTCATTTTGTTGATGTATCCCCTAGTGTAACTTGTCCATAAAATATGCATAGCATAATCACATAATATCAACTCATAACCACATGAGACTAAGCTCATATGTTTTTGATGACTTCTCTTCCCACTTGATTCCTCATGGACCAGGAACCTCTTCATGCCATTCACTTTTGTAAGAAATTATTGCTCCACAAGAATGATCCCTGACAATACCTCTCAGAAAGTGACATAGATACATACATACATACATATATAATTGTTAGCATAAAACAATCATCACCTTGTAGAAAATGACATACATACATTTGTGTATACATATATAGACATCAACATAATTCTGATCATAAAATAATTACTAGATAACAGAAGATCTATGTTAAGGGAACTTCGTTTATTCATGCAACACATGTGGAACATTGAGAATGACAATTCCCAACATAGCAAAGGCAAATTATGCCACAAATCCATTTACATTATATTTTTCTATTACCTTTCTCATGACTATACTACCACCGTCCATTTACCACAATGGACCTAGCCAGTGGAACTTACTGTCATAGTCTTACCTTCTGCTATGCTTAATCATGCACGGAGATTCATCCAAGCCTTACATCAACTTTCAAGTACCACATATCTCTCCTTGAGATCCATCAACTTTCCTATTTCCCCAAACAATTCCCAAGGCTCAAAAAATAAAAAGCAAGACAAGAAACAAACAAGAAGAAAACCATGGAAATCAATAACAACACGACTCCGCAGCAAAGTGGCTTGATCATGCAGTAGACTTAAAAAAAATGCAAATCAAGTGCAAGAAAATAACAAAAGACCAAAATCATAAGACTAAAAACAAACACCATGACTCGATCTCCATGGTTCCTAAGAAATTCTCAACCTGAGCCTTCTTCAATATTTCATGGCAATTTCCTTTGTCATGCAATCCCCTACATCAAACTACAATAAACAAATAATAGTAATTTCATATATAACATAGAAATACACCAATTACCTTATCTTGTTGTGCCATGCATGTTGCCTTGTATCTGATCACATTTGTGCCATGTCTAAAGCGACTCCAGTTATCTTGAAAAATGCAACTGTAACTAGAGACTAGCTAATATACTTGTCAAGTACATGTTCATGAATCTAGCACATATCCACATAATTTCAAACAAGATTAAGGTTAGGAAGATTCCTTGTATGCGAAGCACTCATTCATTTGGAATTAGGCTTTCCAAACATAGCCAAAGGAATTCTTGCCCAATTCCTCTACTTTACCATTTTTACTTTGTTGCAATCATGGCTTACAATGCGTTGTCACATCACCCAACTGTTTGTTATGTAAACACATCAATTATTACCTTGTCAAACTAATTCCAAGAATGTTACCGTGCAGCTAATCACACATGTCAAATACATGTTCCAAATTAATATCAATACAATAATTTCTATCAATTTGAAATCAACCTTTACCAAGAATAACCATCATGTCATAATCCATAGTCAACTCAGAGTCATTAGGGATAATACGAAAACTATCACCTACTACACTCAAGTTCCTATCAATTTTCTTAACACATGTATTAGTACCATCATCTTAAAACATGGTCATTTGAACACATAATCATATTATGCAATTCATAAAACATTCAACCAACTTGCAACATACCATGTTAAATAAATTAACTAGACACCAAACACTCAAACACCAAATAGATGTCATAATCAAACAGTCAAGCACTAGGTAGATGACATAAGCAAGCTCATACCTTAATGCATCTTAGGGTAGGCAATCTCATCTTCACAATCAATCCAGGTTAGCATGATACAGCTTCGCAGTATATTAACATAAATCATGATATCCATAACAATAACTAACTAACATGTTCACATTATAATCTCATAAGCATCTATCGTTCATGCATAATAATCACATATGTATGATCAGTATAGATTAGTACGACACCATATCACAAATATGACAGCTCATACCTAAATATCACAACCATAACCATCTACATATGTCAAAATAGGTTAGCACAATACATATAACATCAAGATCCTCAATGCAATGAACATAACCACCATGCATATGACCAATCCAAATTATAACATCAATATCTCAATGAAGTAACCCTAACAATCAAGTTAATATCTTATAACAACAATAAGCTATATATCATGCTAATCAACAACATATAACCTAATCATCAAGTTAACTAACATAAACAACAAAAGTAACACATACAACCACATGTTACTATCATTCATGACTATCTGACACATGTGCATAGAACCACACTAATCATCTAATATCTATCATGAATGTAACCATAATATCAAATAAATTTTCATAAACCTAATGCATATAACCCAAATGCATATAATAATCCTTAACTTACATACCTGCATGCCAACATACAACACCTATATGATAATCTGCTCTTGCCTCGAGGTCCAATACTATAACTCACCTTGATGATTTTCAACCCTTTCTCTATATCAACCATCTAATTAGCATCATGACAACCAATAACACCATGATGGCCTAAATTGCATACAATGCCTTCACAAGCCATTTTTGACCTATTCATGCATAACTATAACCAAGACCACACCAACATAGCAACTGCATATAAACATACAGCACATGAGTACCAAACCATATCCTCATCATTCTAGCTAGAGTTCAATCATGAATTCATGACAACTACACAGATAATGACATGATGCACGGCAATAACAACCACATCATGTGCACATAATAAAAGGTGAACGCTGATGTGCCTAATACTACATAATCAACCATACACACATTAACATATACTCCTTGAGAAGATCTCCAACCTTCACATCGATACATCACTATAACCATGATCAACAGCATCCAAGGGTGACAAGCACATGGATTACAACACAAGAGACACATGCAATCGACATGAATGCATGACCCATACATAGCCCAACGAGAGCAAAACCACACATTGATACCACTCTGTAACACCCTCCTCCCATGTCTACCTAAGTAACTGGCCAATCGGGGTAAACATGTGAAGAGAGGCTACCATGATGGGATCCGACCTCCTTTGTGACCTTAAGGAAGTGGAATCGACGAAATCACAACACATAGATATCCAACAACAATCTCAGGACCCACAGGAGCCAAACAAGCACTTTAGACAGCTTACCCCTGGGTCCTACTATTGTTTTAACCAACTTCGGAAAGAGTAATGCTCCTCGGACACAACCTAGAATCAAATAATCAATTAAAATTGATAATAATAGAAGGAAAAAAGGATGCAAAAGTAATAAGCTGAAAAAAAACATAACGAGACCCCTACTAGCCATAATAGGAATTTTGTGAAACAAATCATCAACATGTAACCTATAGTTGTAAACAATAGAATTAATGTAGGGATCTCATACTCATTTGAGAATCACCATCAACCATTGTTTCATCATGTAATTTTATGCCTTATCATTTAACAGATCATAGATACATTATCCATTCAGATACAAGTAAAAACATGCTGAGAGCCATACATAGCTTTTGCCACAAAATATATATATATATATAACTAGCATAATAGGAACATAAATACAATGGACATATCAGCCATCAAAATCCATGTATACATCAAGAATTTTTACACATGAAAATAAAGGGAATGAGTTTCTGAAATGAATGCAATGAACCAACAAGGGATGAGACTACCACATTGCACCTGACCATAGATTGGTTGAGCCAAGTTTCTCTTTAGTCAATCACCCCTTTGCCATATTCCAACCATGAATGTGGGATATCATAGAACACATCAATCAAAAACTCATCCAGTGCTTCCAAAGGCCATCAACCTCAACCCATAAAATAGTGAGGCCATGGCTTCTACAACATTTGTTCCAACCAAGGCTTCCAAGACTAGTAACTCAACCCACAACTAAGATAAAATATCTTCATCCACATGTATCTCAAGCTCCCTCTCAAGGGAAACTCACATAGTCTTATCCTCATCAAAACTGACATCCTTGTGAACCACTGCCATCCAGCTGGTCGACAAGTACAACCAATAGTTTTGAGGTGTATCACTGTATCCCACAAATATGAAATAATACATTTGTTTGGCCATGGATGTTCTTGAGAATGGTGCACACACATCTCAATATACTCACTCCAGAATAACCTTTGCAGGAATGTCTTTGTCGTGAAAGGAAGACTTGGTGTGTTTTCCCAAAGTACACCCCTTGCATGTATCAACTTACTCAAGTGTGCCTCTGGGAAGACTGGTAGAGATATGTTTCAATATCCTCAAAGACCTATGATGCAAGTGGCCCAATCACGTACAAACGTCTCGGATCTGCACCTATTATTGGCTTGTTGGGGCCTGACCCAGGTTCGGAGTTAATTAGCCAAGCAAATCCCTACACTACTGGCCCTTCCGACAACAGTCTGTGGAGCACGAACTGAGGTCTCACCTGAATTTGTATGCGAGGCTGCTAGAACCAGGTTTCTACACCCTTGAGATGTCTGAGAGGTTCGACTGGTCCCACATAACTGTCCCTGTGCGTAGGTCACTTCGTGCACTTCCTCGTTCCTCATGCCCTAATACACTTCTCTCATGAAGCCCTAACCAGAGGTTGTGGAGCTTCCACACTGCTAGAGTCACACTCTGCGCTATTACCCAAGATGTCACTTATATTCCTATACCAGTTAATTACATTCACGTACATGGATGTCTTATGTTATAATTACTTATACAAAACATTCATATAAGTTCGTGCAACAAATAAATAGTATACTTGCGAATTATACCCAATCATATATTACAACGGGAAAAGATGCACATAAATATGGTAAACTTCTCTTTACTGATTCTTCCAACGGTTACAGACTCAACCTGCCCTGTGCACTTCGCTGCAGGGGTCTGCGCACTCAGCTGCGAACTACTAGGCCTCTGTGCACTCAGTTGCAGAGCCTTCCCCTACTCTACGACCCAGGGACACACTTTTGCTTTTACTCAATCACTTAGACTTATCATCCGCTTATGCCTCACTCTGCACTTAGAGCTTCGCTCTATTTATACAATCCGATGGTTCACGGACCATGGGTAGCTCTATTAAGTGGACATTACATTACAAAACAAGGGCGAACAACACTATGGCTCTATCATAATTTCGTGTTCCGCACCCATAATGCGCAAAGATTTTACAAAAATATTTGATCAAAACTTGGGCTTTAAGCCCCAAAACATGCTTTGGGGGGGGTTCCATGCCCAATAGGCCCCCAACACAAAGATTGTGACTCACCCTCAAGTCACTCTGTCGGCGCAGAGATCTTTGCGCAGAGTCCTTCCAACTTTTCTTAAACGGATGCAAGGTCGGCAATGCATTGAGCTACTGGCTGGTGGATCTACTATATGTGCTGTTTGTAGACCGTGGTGTCATAAGTGCTTCTCTGCATCTTTGCTTGTATCCCCTGTATTTTTTTATAGTCCCGTGCCTTCTTCCGGATACGTGAAGCGCGAAGACTGTGCTTCTACCAACTAGTCAGATAGCCAGGCCATCCGTGTAGGGATTTAATCGGCTACCATTCACTTTACCTGGGAAAAGGCTCTCTATTTAGTTTGACTATCTGTATCGTGCCTCCGTCTGTGACCTCCTTAACAACATATGGTCCCAGCCATTGCATTCTGAACTTTCTCGGGATTTTATCAAACTTACTATCATACAACAACACTAAATCATTTATCTTGAAGGTGCGCAACATAATATGGTGATCGTGCCAGGCCTTCTCACGTTGCTTTTTCACCTGTTGATGAAAGCCAACCAGAAAATGTTCCTCCTCAAGTTCTTCCAACTTCCCGAGCCTTTCCTCCAGGGCTTCGTGGTCCGTCATACCTGTGAGCACTGTTATGCACAGAGTAGGTACAATATACTCAATTGGCATGACAACTTCCATGCCATAAACTAACCAGAAAGGTGTTTGTCTTGTCAGTTTCTTGTACGTTGTCCTATAAGCCCATAGTACTACAGCTACGCGCAGGTCCCAATCTCTCTGTTGCACATTGCAGACTTTGGTTAGCACAGTCTCTAGTATTTTGTTAAACGCTTCTTCTATCCCATTGGCTTTTGGGTGATACGGTGTGCTTTTCTGATGATACACCTAGAACTCTTCTGTTAGCGTGCTAATGGTTTCATTCAGGAAATTTGTACCACAATCACTCGTTAAGATTTTTGGATAGCCAAATCGAGTCAACACGTGTTCAAACAAAGACTTCGCAACCATGGTGGTCGTGTAGTCTTTGACCAGTTGTGCTTCCACCCAACAAGTCAGGCCCTTTGTGGTGATGATAATTTATCACACGCCTGTTTTTCCTTGAGGTTTGATAAGTCCTACAAAGTCGATTTCCCACTTTTCGAAGGGATGCAACGTTATTTGTGGATTCAAAGGAATCTCGTTGCTCCATAATGGTTTACCTATCCTTTGACATATATCACAGGCCTTACAGTGTGCTTTTGAATCCTGATGAAGAGTTGGCCAGCACAACCCTGCGCGGAGAATCTTTTGCGCGTTTGCTTGTCCTGCATAATGTCCTCCTGCAGTGCCCCCATGTGCTTCTGCGAGGATTTGAATTCGTTCAAATTCAAGTACGTACCTTCATAGTATCTTATCGTTGCCCATTTTGTATCTTGTGTCATCATTGCATGTATCTTGTGTCTGTGCATCAAGTGCTTGCACAAGTTTTCTTGGTAGACAATATTTAATTTTTCTTTCTGTACTCTGAACATGTATGCTTGAAGATATACAAGCAACTCCAATTGGAGCTACATTTATCCTTCATGCATGTGCACATAATCTCACTTCTATAGATCCTACACAAAACCAATGGAAAGGAATTCAACAAGTAATAAGAAAAGGGATCTTCTCCCATTTTCTAACAGTGCTTCTTAAACTAATATCAACACATTCAAAATTTCCTTTCTACTTGATATGTTCTCTATCATTGGTGGTGAAATTGAAAGATATATTTGTTTGTCTTATGTTGATCCATATGTTATTTGTACTGAAGGTTTATTTAAACTGTGCAACAAATCATCACCTTTGACTTCTTTGATTCAGGGATTTTCTAGTGGAATCCTTGA